>JAOXXN010000446.1:104334865-104360260 GCA_026770055.1 Myrmophylax atrothorax | reverse complement strand
ATATTTCTGGAAATGGAGAAAAAGAAAAAGTAAATCCCAAAGGAAATGGTGCTCCAAACAGACTGACAAAATTCAGAATATAAAGTGAATTACTGTACACCCAACAAGTCGGGAGAGTCTAGAAATTCAATTTAATTAATAGCTGTTTTCTTCAGCAAGCCTAGTGCTTGAGCTGGAGCATCTTTTCTCTTTGAATCACCCCCTGAGCTGAGTCATGGTGAAATTCTGTATCCTTTTCTGCAAATTAGACTGTTTTGGCTGGAACTAACTGGACACATATGTTGCCACCTGCTGCGCATTCTTTAGTCTGAAGTTTTACAACAGCTTGGTTTGTATCTTTGAACATTTTGTTCATAGAGAAGGTAGCAGCCGGGAAAGGGCAATGCCTCCTTCGGTTTGGTTGTCCCTCAGTCTGGCAATTTTCTACCGGGTTTACACCTGTTGTTGGAAGAGTACAGAGGTTTATGGGTCAGACACATATTTTTGCTTCTGAATGCATTTGTTGAGTCAGTTCTGGAAAAAGGTTCCTCCACATGGTGATATTTTATTCAGGTTTGTAAAGCAGACTCTAAATGTACCTTTGCAGGGTTTTTTCATATTAATTTAAAAACCTTTCTAGGTGTACAAATGGGTTTGTAATTACACGTAATTATGCATATATAAAATGAAAATTTAAGAAAAGTGGTTGAACATTTACCTTCTTCCATTTGCTGGAGAGATCACATTCAGTTCCTTGTATGAAATAGCAATAGTCTCTTTTTTATCCTTAGTATATTTTGTCACTTGTCATCCTTCCTGTTATCTTTCTCACACACACATACGAGCCACCCCAGACCTCATACATTCAAGCCAAGCAGCAAAAATCATAGTCAGATGAAGAATATTATATAGCCATGATGGCACCCTTGTGAAATTTTGGTCCACTTAATAGAACATTTTCTCATACATGACTTCAGACAGCATCAGGCACACAGTCAGGGAAGCCTGACCCACAGTGCCTCTGTGAACAAAGACTACCAGTGTGGTTTGCTCTGGTTGTGTACTCACATTATTCACTGCCCACAAAGATTCCTCACAAGTATGTAATTTACTTCGCATGCCAAAAAGCTTTAGGGTTTTTAGCATCCATGATTTTTTTTTGTTTTTTAATCTCCATGATTATTTATAAGGAAAGTTTTCATCATAGTCTCATGCTCCATTATTAGCTCCACTGTCAAAATGATTCAGTCATCCACTCACAGTTATCCCTCACAAAAAGAAATGTGGAAAGCCGGGCAGAAAGTTCACAAATGAACCATGCTCTTACAATGGTTAATCCATAGTTTTCATTTGATACTTATGAATAATAAATACACATGTAGTAGGTAATCAGTCTGGAGTTGTATGGAATAGGAATAGGTGATGGCCTACTTATAAAAATGTATACCCTTAATGTTACATGAAGGAAAGTAGATTGCATTTCTTTGGTTTTCATCTCTGATTATTGAATTATACATGAGCTTATCTAGACATTTATAAACCATTTTTTTGTTTGTAGATATTCGTTAAGCTTGTTCACTTACGTCATCCTGAAACCTCAGCTTTTTATGACTGTTGTTCTGAAACTGTTTGACCGGTTTGTTTTGCAGCCCCTCCTATGAGCACTTAAGAACAGCTGCACTCACCAATGACTGTCCGTAACTAAGCTAGTCCTGGACAACACTGGACATCCATAAAACCTTCATCCGCTCAGGGAGTAACCAGACTCCAAATGATGCTGTGGGCCATTGCAAGGCATATTGTGACAAGGTCCAAGTACATGGACTGTATATGAATTTTGGCCTCATGCTTCTTGGGGAAGCCTTTGGGAAGAGTAGATACAAGGGGAGAACTAATTTCACAGCCTGGAGCAGCCTTGGGGGGAGAAAGAACGTCAGGGAGAGGCATGGGAAGTTGGTCACTGCCCAAAGCCATACAGAGATGATCAAGTAGGTGACACAGAGCCCCAACAATGTTCCTCATCCTGCCAGGCAGGGTATTTCCAGAATTCTAACTAAAATTTGTGGAAGAAGGAAGGAAAGAGGCTGTAAACAAAGTAAAAGAAGTCTGAAGACATGCTTGTTAGCCTGGCAATACTGAGTAATTTAGCAAGTATCTTCTTTCTACTAACTAGAATGTAAAATTCAAGTAAATAAAAATTAATCTAATTCCAGCCAAAGGTACCAGTTTCCTGAGTGTGAGTTTTTAAATTCAGTGGAACACTACTAAATATTAAAATAAAATTTAAAAAAATAATTATATATTTTAATTTATACTAGCAGCTATTCCCCTCTTGTGAGAGATGTCTATTTTCCATTCTTCAAAAGTAAAAATAATTGAATCTAATAATTTTAAGATGCTATGTTTTGGCTCCTGAGCTTGAACTTCTGTAGAAATAAGATCCATTTATGCTTGTGTTTACTATGTCCACAGGGGTTTGCCCTTGAAGATTTTATCCTATTCCTATTCATTAATTTAGTTTTATCAACATAAGGATTAACATTAAAAAACAAAACAAAACAAAAAAACACAACAATTTTTTAAAGCCATATGCTTTATTAGGTCATCAGGAAAATAAATTTCTTTTCAAATATCACTGAGAGCTGCTGGAATAATTTCCCCCCATCAGCCTAATGGCCACATTACATCAATTTTCAGACAAAAAGGAAAAAAAAGACAAAACCTTGCAGTCACGCTGAAGAAACACTTATTATTAAACATTAATACCTGTCCATGAAACACCCCATGGTCTCCCATTTTTAAGTGAGCAAGAAAGGTGCATTTGAAATTACTAGTGTCAGCATCATCTGAAACAAAGTTAGAAGAAATAACTTCTTTTAATTATCCTTCTACCTAATCTGAGGATACCTCAATCATGCTGCACTTCTGAGCTGCCAGGGGTTTAACAACTGTAAATGCTGGGTTTCCTTTAGGACTAGACAAACATGACACCACTACCCACCCCCCACCTCCAAAAAGAAAAATTAACAAAGAATATCAATTAAAAAAAAACAGGAGACAGTTCTGGGAAACTTAAATTACAAATCCCTAGAGCTCTGAAATGAAGAATAAGGAAATTGCTTTCTCCCTTTGGGCATGACCTTTTCTTTTTCAATGGATTCCACAGAATAAAAAGAGGAATCATCTTTTATTTAAACAGGAAGCAACTGGAGGCAGTTTGAGGCTCTTGGGAATATTTAAACACATGCTGAGAAAGAAATTGAAAGCCATGACTATTTCAAGGACAGAACTTCAGCGATCTATGCCATTAATGTGATACCCAGCCCTCCTGACACCGAGAGCAAGAGCAGCATTTATCCTTTTATCAATACACAGCATTAGCAGCGCAACTGCCTGTGATAATGCCTGAAATGATGGACTGAGCTGTTTTCGGGCCCTTCTGGAAGGAGTGGACACTGCTGGTAGGTCCATTAGAAGTTACATTATGGTAATTTAATTCCTCCAGCCCGGCACCATTCACAGCTCCTCCTTTCTTCCAAGTTACAGTCTGTTGAATCAATAGCCATTAGAGCAAATCAACCTCAGTGGGAAAACGCCCTTGTCAAACCCCAGCCTGACTCACTGTCATCATTGCAGATCCCAGCTTAAGCAAGAACAAAGTCACATTTGAATTCTCAGACAAGATGTACTCTATTTCAAAGCAACACCAGAGCCTGCAAGCAATGCCATGGAGCTGTGATATCCGCAGAGAAAACTCCAGCAAAACAAGATGTAAAAAAACCAGTTGAGACTTTAGTGTCTGCGTAAGAGGAGCTGCAGTCTCCAAAATGCAACCCAGGTTCTTGTCTTTATTTGCAGCTAAATGCATTTTGGTGCCATTTTTCATTTGTTTTAATAACAGGCTACCAGCCTGTGGCTTTTTGTGGCCTTCCAGAAGAGTCGAGTCCCTTTATGCCATGTTGCTCATTTTATCAGCATTATCATACAGAAGGATATTAGGGTCTAAATCTACTTGCATTTCTTCACTGCGTTCAGCTCGTCAGAACAGGATGTCCAGAGACCTGCCAGAACAATGCACATGTGTAAGGGTTGCAGGGGTCTTTCAGGATCAAGGGTGGATTATCTTCCCTTGGGAGCCAAGAGAAGCAACCTAGGGACCATAGTACCCAGAGCACAGCTCTGAATGCACTCAAAGCCACAAATTCATTAAAAGGCATTGCCTAAAAATTAGTTTGGAAAACTAATACATTGAGCTGTATTATTTCCAAACAGATTTTGGACACAAAAAGAAAAAAAAATATAATTCTGAAACAGTCAAGCTAATAGTATGCACTATATAAATATATATATATTTGTGCTTGCACTTAATATATGGAACCCAATGAATACATTATTCACAACTGAAAATGAGTTTTCTTTATTTTTTTTCTTTCCTTGCCTCTTCCTTTTTTTACCATCTTTAATGCACTATAGTACTTTTTTTCTTCTCACTAATTAACTCAGATAAGAGCCAAAGTCCTGTGGCTTAATGTACACTAATGAGTGTACATGATTTTCAAGCTGTAATATGGAACACTGAAAAAATGTGTTATTCATGTAGGGAAAAACATTACATGCCTATTTATAAAGCTCTTGAAATGATAAATCTTTCAATGCTGCTACCTATTTATAAACAGCTCAGGGGTATAAAGTACACTGACAATATGATGACCTAATATCACATTATATTACAATTTTGTTTAATACACATGCATTCTGTAATTCGTAACAGCTCACATTGTATTACTTTATGGTATGTCCTGAATATAATAAATTTGCAAAGTTTTGCAGATAAACCACAATACTCACAAGCATTTTGTCTTATTTACTTTTCATTACAAAATATTTATTTACCTCTAATTCTTACATTTTAGTTTCTAAATAACAGAATAAAGGATAAGATTTTTACCACTCTTTGATCACACATTGAAGACTTTTTTCTTGCTAAGAGTGCTCTAAACACAAGTAAAAGCTGAGCATGAGACAGATGACAATGGATGGAAAGTATGAAAGCTTTGGTTTAATATTGCTCAAGGCTAAGAGGAATAATAGATGACAGGGAAATAAAAATTGATGGACACTCTGCTATTTTAAACAAGGATATGAATGGCAATAAGAAACAGAGGAGAAGAGCTGGAACAAGTTCAGATTAAGAAATGACAGGCTGGTATGCTTTTTTAAGCATTATGGTAGAATTTAAAGCACAGAGAACCATTTTTGCTGGTTACAGTGTATAGTGGGATCTTATTAAACTTGGGCTGATTATTGGAATTTTTCTAGTTCTGAAGGAAATGGACCAGGATGATGACATGAGATGCATAGAGAACAACTCTGAGGTTGCAAAGATTCATTTCATGACACCCATTTTTGCTTTTTGTACAGACAGAAGCCCTGATCCTGCAGAGACAGAGATGTTGCTTCTAGACTGCAAACATAGGAGTGGGCTTACTAGATTCTGCATGCTTGAAACTGATCCAAGGAAATCTTACTGATTTTCAGATAAATGGGCATTAAATCTGATACACTCAAATCAGTGGATTATGGACAAGCTTTTTTAGGGTTTGAAACATGTTTTTCTTTTAAAGTTTTGAAAGCAAGGCTTCCTTTTCTTGCTCTCCATGAACTCTGATATGAGAAAGCCTTGAAAATTAATTAATTGCAGCAGTGGATGGCCTCTCATTTATTTAAATTAACTTCAAAACAAGGACATGCTGTGCTTCCAGGTGAACTCTTACTAATTTTTCCAAGTTCAGCAGAAGGGACAAAAATGTTCTTCATGGCAACTTGTATGTTTTCTGAAAATACATGCAAGTTGCACATAATAGCTTTGCAAATTCAGCCTCTAGAACTGTTTTAGAGGCTCCAGGTTTCAGAGACTACCACAGCAACAGTTTTCTCACTGTAGTAATTTTATGTTAAATTTCTTCTCTTCAATGGAGTTTCTACTTTTTAAATCATTCTACAGTGGTCTAAAAAAGACAAAACCTTTATCATACATAAAACTTTCATTTTATAGCAACAAATTCATTCAAAATGGAATATAAACATGAACAGCACTAAATGAAAGAGTTGTTATTAAAAATTCTTATTATACCAATTTTCTTCGCCTCTCACCCCAGCAATGGAATGTTGTTCAATCAGGATGACCCAGTTATTCCCTGAATTGTTGGCAGAGTGGTGTGAGATGAGGGTGAGGTGTACAGACTGAGATCCTCAGCTGAGGTAAATCCAGATATTCAACACATTCATGCTGATTTACTCCAGACAAAGAGCCAGCCTTTTATTTTTAGCTCTTATATTTTACTGGAATTTCTCAGCATTTGAGCTCCTCTCCAGTGGAGCATCAGTGCTCCCATCCCTAAACATGCTCTAAGGCCACCAGCTTCTCTCCCACACAGCCTCAAACTGCTTCTACCACTCTTCCAACCTCCCATCCTTACAGCTCACTGACAAACCTCTCTAAATTACAATAAGGATGCTTCCCACACATATGTGCTGGCTGGTTTGCTTCCCGCAGACCCAACATTCCACCTCCACAGTAACAGCAGCCTGTTTCAGTGATCAGAAATGTGAAAGAACAGCAATAAAATGAGCTCATGCACCAAAGATCTCATTTTCAGTGGTAGAGGAAGAGTGGGCTTTATACTGATATTCTTGTTCTTTTCCTTGTGGTACACCACTCTTTCAGGGAGTTCCTTAGCAGAAGATTAATAAACCACAATTACAATGGAAGTTGCAGCTCCTCCTACACAGTGTATGGTGTGCTGCCACCAGAGAGGCAGCTTCATGAGTTTGGTAAACATTCAAGTAATGAAGCTTTGTTGAGTGATTTTACTGGAAGTTTCAGCACTCAGAGATGGCACCACTGCATGAAGATTTGTATTGTTTATTTTTTTTTAATTTTGTAAATATCTGTGTTGCATTTGCATGAAGGGTTGCACCCTGTGGGAAGGACTCATGTTGAAGAAGTTCATGTAGGACTGCCTTCTTTGGGAGGGACCCCACACTGAATGAGTGGAAGAGTGTGAGGAGACCTCCCCTGAGAAGGAAGGAGTGGCATGTGCAACGAACTGACCACAGTGCCCATTCCCCTGTGGTGCTGGCAGAGAGGAGATAGAGAATCTGGGAGTGAAGTTGAACCCAGGAGAAAGGGAGAGGTGGGGGGAAGGTGTTTTTAAAAAAATTGGGTTTATTTCTCATTATCTTACTCTGATTTGACTGGTAATAAATTAAACAAGTGGAGTCTATTTTGCCCCGACATTCACTGATGAGTGCTCTCTCCCTGCCCTTATCTTGACCCATGAGCCTTTAGTTATATTTTGTCTCCTCTGCCCAGGTGAGAAGGGCGGTAATAGAGCAGTTTTTGTGGGCACCACATGTCCAGCCAGTGTCAGCCCACACATCCTGCTTCTCACCAGCTTACCATAGTTCTCCACCCATGTGAGTACAGCAGGCAGCTTTCTAGATGTCTGTCAACCTGGAATGCCTTTGGGTCAATGTTAGGCTTCTTTGCTCCTGGGGAAATGGTAAATTTATTTCTGCAATAAAGTGGGGTGGGATGGTCAGTAGTCTTTCAGAAGAACCCCACGGAACATGTCTCTGGGAACAGATTTATTTCATTAGTAACTATCACTCCTTTGAGACCCACTGTTTGACAGAAAGTACAGACCCCATGAAAGATAAATTCCATAAAGAGTGGAAACATCCCAACTTAAACTAAATAGATGCATTAATCTAGAGATCTAAAGTAGGCTGAGTGGCAGTTTCAAAGCTGCTATCAGCCTAAGTTATGTATTCAGGTGTTTCTTAAAACACTAATTTACCCTTATTTTGCTTTATCTGCAATATAAGGTGGTTTCCAACATCTTCAAAGTTCTATAATTAAGTAGCTAAAGTTGTTATCTAGTGTGTTGGTCTTTGTGTATAGTTTCTTTCAGTTTCAGATTTACACCTGCATCTAGATTTAATTGTTTTTCACACTCAGGGAAATAATGATTTACAGAATGGTATATTTTTAATATTCTTTTGGTTCAGAACTTCACAAACAATGCTGTGGATCCCTGCCTTGAAGCAATGAGTCATCCAGAGTGGCTTGAGGAGTGAAATGATTACTTTGAAAAGTGTATTTTTAACTACAGGAGGAAATAACTTTCATTATCATCAGATTGGCAAAGTACTTGAAGGCAATAGCTCCATCAGGCAATTTTTTTCCTAGCCTTTATGACAGAAAATAAAAAAATAAACACCTTCTTTTCCAAAACACTCTTCACAGCAGTGGAAGGTTAGATAGAAGGGTAGGATGCAGACACTGTCAAAATAAATTGTGTTGAAGAAAATAACAGGTGAATAAAAGGAGTAGGAAAGAAAAAATCCCTCAGGATACATTCATTTTGAATGGCATTTTTTTGACTATCTGTTTAGACTAGAAACCCAAAGAAACCAAATGAATTTATTTTAATTCATGTGAAAAAAACCCACATAGTTTGAAAAAATTTCAGATACAAAGTTTATACAGCTATCATTCTGTTTAACAAACTATGTTTTAGTCATGCATGTAATCAGGCATCTTTCCCATCAGGAAAGGAAACATTTTTACTGTTGTATTTGCTATAAGACCTAGAAATGCAAAAAAAAGGACAAGCCTGTGGTTCCTTTTGTAGTTTGCCATTTCAATCATCAGTGGCTGTGGCCATCTCTGACCATGAACTCCATTAAAATCTGAATGAATTTCTGTATTCAGGCAGTCCAGCAAAGAGCAAAAAACCACAGTATTATTGTATCTCTGGCTGTGTAATAACAATAGGACTTGTCTATTCAACAACTAAAATCCAATATATCCTTTTACAGGTGTCTTTGTATAAAGAATATGTGCAAGGTGCATTTCAAGCTTGTCAATAGGAATACACAAAACTCACATGTCTGATACACACAAATCAGTTTCTAGCGCTGCATTTTTCACACACATCCTTGCAATATTTGGAGCTAGACTGAGTGACAGAAGATCTTTTGAATCAGGTAGTTTATATGTGTGTCTGTAATCCATCTGAGCTGAGTTTAAATTTTGGGGTGTTGTTAGCTTGTTGACATAAATACGAGACAGCATACAGCTTCCTTACGCAGTCTAATTCAGCAGCCACATTAGACAATGGTTCCTCTCGTAATTTTCATGCCTAATTTGTATGACAGTCAGTCCCAAGCCCTTACTCATAGGCAGCCTTCTCAAAAAAGCTGGAAAAAGAGCTGTCTGTAATGGAATAGGCCAAATCCTCTATATTAATTAGAGCTTCATTGTCCATTTAGTAGCCACAATCTGCCAAGATCTGGCCTGAACTGAGGTGGTCCCCAGGCAGGGTTTGCCAAAGTAGAGACAAAATACTGCAATGGACTTCCTTCAGCTTTTCTGGATGGAAAAAATCCCTACTTAATATAAACTTCAAAACACTTGAGTTCCTCTGATCCTTTCTATGTGGACAAGGATGTAGCCATGGGGAAGTTTCACAAAGCATTAGTTGTTGGTCTCGCTGGCTGATAAATACAGGACAGTGCAGTGCCTTGTGTAATCTCATTTCAGCTGTTTGATGTAAGAAGAAGGCCTTATATTTCCAAAACTATTTCATCCATGTTTTCCTTACAAAGGTGCCTAAAAGGAAAATGTGCTTAGGCTGCCATATACTGACAATTGCAAGAAACAGTGCCATACCCTTCCTGTACTCTCCTGGATGCCCATGTCCCTGATGGACCAGCACAACTGAGTGGAAAGAAAAGCAGCCTAGTACATCACATCCCTCCAGTAGGCAGGTACAATGACAGGGCACCATGGCCACCTTGGGGATTCCCACTTTCCTCAGTGTGGGCTCATCCCTGTGCATTGTATATAACATTGTTCCTGTTACAGTATGAATGTACTGCATAATGTAGATATAGTCTGGAGACTACAGAAGGCAATAAGCCTAAGTTGTTCTTGGTTTGTTTGGGTTCCCCTTAGATATACCTTATTTCTTGTTCCTGATATGTATCTGTTCACCTTAAAAAGTACAGCCTCATTTTTAAATGGATGTTCATTTGAGACAGCCACACTTGAATCTAAAAAAAAAAATTTCCCTGATTTTGATTGCTGTAAAAGAAAAATTTAATATAGATTTATATGGATTAATATTTAGTACCTGCCATTCTCTATGGAAACCTATTTCTAATATGTTGCTCACACTATGTAAGAAAATATTTGTAGATTTTCCTGAATGTTTCATTTTCATGACATTTTAACTTAATTATATTTATATAATGAACCAGGCCCATTTACAGCCACTGCACAGACTAGTATGTATCAAACTTCCCACCCAAGCAGAAGGTTTTAAAGCCTTTGATTTGCTGCATGGTTACTATTGAAATGAATCAATACCTACTAATAACATTGACAGCAGGAGAAATAATATGACTCAAGTGTGTTTTATCTTCAGCAGACCTAATTGTTTTCTCTGTCTCTCAGTACTCCTGCTCAGTATCTCAGGGCTAATGAAGTTTAGTTTTTCTGTGACTATCAAACTTGGCAGTCATAGCTCTGCATGTGTTATTTATTGAGCACAGTGACTGTAGTTCCTTGTGTCCTGCAAATTCCTTGGGGAAGAGCTGCAAGTGGACTGGATTCTCTTCTCTGTCACTTTTAAGCTCATCATCTGAAAATCAGAAATATGTTTTCTAAATATGTGGTTAATTATGCAAAGAGAAAATAGCAAGGCTGCAAAACATTGGTATGAGTTATTTTATGACTTTTCATAGCCAGCACAGATTCCAGATTGACTGGTTCGTGATCACAGCATTTCAACCTCTTTTCCTGCCTTGTTTTTAAAACAGATAAACAGATTTAACTTTGCCAAACAAGCATCCTGTTGATCACTAGGTTATCACTCAGTTGCTCTTTTTCATTCTTCTCACAAAATTAAACATTGGTTTTGCTTTTTGCCTTTGGGGACTTGTATCAGCACTTTCACATCTTACCAAAGGCAGCAACCTGAGAGTGATGTAATTTCCTCCCTTGACTTTCTGGGCACCCTTGGCTTGCTCTAGGGCTTTCCACGCTGCTTCAGTCTGTGCTTTTTGTTTCCCAGGCTACCTGTTCCTGGGGCCATGCTGGGCAGCTGTAGGTGATCTTTTCTCTCTCCTGGGCAATATGCCTTCTAGTTTCGTTCTTTTCAAGACAGCTGCTGTTCTTCCCTCCAGTTGTTATTGTGTTGACCAAGTTTTAGTACATTAGATAGAGAAATCAACATCTAGCAGAATTAAGATAGTCTTTCTAGCTGTTTTTCATCTAGAGCATTCCAATATTTCTAATGTTTAAATATCCTATAAAATAAAGTTTGCAGGAATGTAAGAGCAAGTTAATTTTACCTTTAAAAATAATTGTTTATTTTCTGTAAATCAGTAAGTTTGGTGTATATGAAGGTTAGAGTCTTTTTGTTGTTGTTGATATTGTTGTTGTTCTTGAAAGAAGGAAAAAGTGCTTTCTTTTCTCTCTTTGTCTCTTTAGGTTTTTTCACTAATCATGGAATGATTAATTTACCTGTTCACTCAAACTGTCTCTTGGCTCCCCCTTCTATTCCCCATGAGCAAATGTAAGACAGGAGAAATAGATCTTGTGCTGGATTACAGTTCAGCTCTCCTGAGACAAATGTCCCCATGGGACAAAGCTCTGTTATATTTTGCTTTTACCTTTCTACATTTTACCTACAGAAAATAGCTGTAGTGGTAGGTGTCACACCACTTAACACCAAACATGGAATGCTTTATCTTTTCTCATGCTTCTTCCCAAGAGGTGGGAGTACAGAGATAATTGAAGTGGGGGAAGTGTATGTTTGTGCATGAAAGCTCATGCGTGGTTGGGTTTTCTGCAAAACATGCACTCTGAGATGTGAGATATTTTTGAAAACCTTAAAAATTAATTACACTACCCTCTACCTTTGTCTTACAGAAAAAATGGAATAACAGCTGCTGTAAAATGTTCCTGACAGAAGCTGCTGTTGCTAATTTCTTTTGGACTTCTATCTTTTTCTTTAATTTATTCCACCACATATTGGCTGATCCCACAAGGCTTCTTTTCATGGATTTATAGTCCACAAGGCTTTGGAGGTAAAAGCTGTGTTTTAGCTTTCATGAATTTGCCAGAAAATGACAATATGAAGTCTTGACTATGACTGGATGCGTGTTTTCTAGTTTCATTTTGTCTGCTCAATGATCTGCCAATATTTCACAGCTTCTCCTGTACTGTATATTCATTATAATATTGCACAACATTTATGGTTCATCATGTCTGGTTTTGCAAATAAATTATTATACCCTTAGAACTTATAAACTGTTTTTTGCTTGCTTATGTCTTTGGACAATCCACCTAAAGGATTAATTTCCTCTGTGTCAATTTCTAGGAAATTATATTTTTTAAAGCTAGGGAAAATAAAGCAACCAAATTTTCTCATCTTTATTTCAGGACCATTTTGAATGTAATAAAATGGGCTTGAAATTGAAGCTGATCATAATAGTGTATAGATAAGTGTTTTTTCCCCAAGAACATAAGATTGGCTTTGATTTAATGTTATAAGCTTCTGAGAATTTGTAACACTGATTATGAAAAGATTTATGCTCCCTTCAAGTGTGTCCATTGAACTCAGTGGAATTTGTCCACTGGCTTCAAGGGTCCTTGTGTTGTAACCAGATTCATTCAGGTGAGATTAATTGTGTCCTGGGTAAAGGGGTTCAAAGTGGGTGATTTTTAAACCATATTACAAAATAATAATGAAATGGGGATATTTCAAATGAAACCATGACATGAAAAATAAAATAGTTAATTTACTTATTCCCTTCACATTGAACAAAATGCTTTTGAGTAATTTTAAAGGGTCAGAAAAAAAATCACTTAAATTAGGTCCAGATATAATGAATATAGTGAACTTCCAAACTTGAATGAGCATGATATTTTCCTTATGCTTAAAGCTGTGCTATAATCTTATCTGCCTAATGATAAATTAGGATCTACTCAAGAAAGTTTTCTGAAGTCACAGTGGAGCCACACAGGTGAAAGAAAGGTCAAATATTAGCCTTAACTTTTTCCATTAAACACTAGCCTGGAATAGTCTGTGCTTTTCCATCAGTGAGAGATCATTGTCAAAAGTATTCCCTTCACTTATTTGTGTTGAAAAAATAGACCTGTAATATACTTTTGACAAAAATGTACACAGTGAAGATATTTGCATCTGAGCTAAGTGCATAGACCTCCTCTATGGCCAATGGGCAGAACTGGTAGCTGCAGAGCGCATCTCATCTCACTTACAATAAAGGTATATTACAGATGAAGTCAGATACATGCCAGAAAAATTCTTTTTCTGTCCACCATCTGCAGGAGACATTTGCCCCCCAGCTCAGGTGTCTATGCTGTGTGAGTGAGTTTGAACCCTAATATTTCACTGTCACCTCAATTAAAAAATTTAATATTAAGACCCATTAGATCAGTGTGCCTTCAAGCTTTAACATTTGTTACAGACCTCTTTATTTGGTATGTTTCCCTTACAGCTTAGCCTTTGCCTCAAAAAGACCTTTTATAGTTTCCTTCTGTTATTGCTGAAATTTAGCTGCATTAGTAACACAAATTCTTAGAAATAACTGTGGAGTACTGTTAGCAGAAAATACATTAGAAAATACATTTTGTTTTACTGGTATGAATCAAATTTTTAAAGTATTTACACAAAAAGCTGCCAATTTGCAAAACAATAAAATAAAGGAATATCTTAAGTAACAGAAAACTATTACATATTCTCTGTATGAATGGATTAAACCACATAAAAATATGGGGGAAAAAACAATCCAGAATGTACTGTTTTCATAACAATTTGCTGAATGATCTATCCACCTTCTTACTATTACTGTAAACAGATACCTCCAGTTCTACAATTGCAGCAGCATAACACTATTATTTTCAGGCTTTTCTAAAGGTTGTTGGGCTTTTCAAGCTATGTCTACTCATTGATCCTACCTCTGAAACATGCCAGTAAACACAAATTTCTGGTCGAAACATTTGTCTTAATGAGTCACTTATTCACTTCAAGTGATATTATTTTTAAACACCATGTTCCAAAAAAAATGTACCCTGAGCATGAGAATACTTCAGAACAGGAGTGGAAGTTTACTACCTGAAGGGTTCACTAAATTATGTGCAGTTATACTAACAGTGTAAGTTTGTTCCAAAGTTCCACCCACTTAATCATTTTCTGAATATCACTTTCTGAACTGCTTTGAGGATGAACTAAGACAGCCTATACAGTGCTGTTATTGCTGACAAATTTATGCCTTTTTTTTTTTTTTTTTGCTTGGAGAGGAATGACTGCTAGCATGGCTATACCATTACAGCATATTGTAAGCACAAGTCCTGTCATCAACAGACAGGCATTTCTAACTGAAATCTTGGATAGTAGAAATCCAGTGTTCAGCAAGTTTCAAACCCAGTCTGATATAAATAAAAGTGTGTGCTGTTTCTGAATGTCTGTATGTACATGAATTCTATGCAGATAACAGGTACTTCCAGAAACATGGTCAAAGTCTGTAGCATGCTAAATTCCTGACATAGTTTGAGAATAGCTTGCATTCCAGACCTTTTTTCCCTAAAAGACACAGAGGAATTTTTCATCAACATGCTTGTTTGACACTGACTTCAAAGAACAAATAATGAAACACTTGCTGTGGAGAAATCTGATCAACAAAGCAATGGAGATGATTTTGCTGGGTTCTTTTGGAGCTCACTTCCAGAGGAGTCATTTTTAAAACTTGGAGACTTCCTTTTATTGATATTGCTATGCTAGCACAACATAAATAACCCATTGTCAAGTAGCAGTATGTTCACTCCACTGGACTTTTATGCTATATGAGCCATGTAACTTTGATAAAAGATACTGTCATTTCTCTGCTATGGTTTATTGTGGTTACACATTTCAATTTGCAAACATCACCATTTAACATGCATTTTAAAGCCATCAGGAAACAAAGTTCAGGACATGATGTGTTTTTCAAAGTGCTTATTATAAACATCAGGCACTCAAGAGAAGACCAATCATCAGTTCCTGAGGTATTACTGATATGAGTGGGAAGCTTCCTGTTCTCACCAAAGCCGCAGCAGCACTTGCTTATGTGAGTCAAAGGACATTCTGTGTCCTAACCAGGAACATCAACTGCACTGAAAATGTCTCACTGAAAACAGAGAAAAATACTAATTTTTATCCCATATTTAATTATATTTTCTTTTGATTCTATCTTCACAGTAGCTGTACCTTGTCTTATTTCTTCTCTTTTTGTCAATGAGACCAAGAAGACATTTCCTATACTTTTTAAATATATGGTTTTATACTTTGTAATTCTACACTTATGCTTTATTACAAATTTGAATTTCTATTGTGAGGTATAAAAAAGCTTGACATATATTTCTCACTGTTTTCATTACTTTCTAAACGTCATGGTAGAGTTTTGTTGCTGATCTGTTCCTGTGTCTATTCTACAGGCTCCTAGTTCCTTTTGTGCTTGTGATGGTCATTCACCCTGAGGAGTATCAAAGTCAATTTATTTATTATGTTGTACAGGTGTTATAAATTTAATAATAATAAACAGTATGTGAAGCTCCTATTGTTTTTTGAAATACATGCAGTTCTGCTAGCTGATGTTTAGCAGATGGCCCAAGGGAGTCCTTTCTCTAAGGTCCTGGCACTCTCACCCTACTAAAGGAATTCATGCTTAACTTAACATCTTCTCTGCCTTTTTTAGGTTTTAAGCCATGTACAAACCACTTGCCTGCACTGATTTGTTATCACTATCCCTCTGAGGTTTTCTCTACTACCCTAAAACTGGAAGTTCTATTTCCTAATAATTTCAAGATCAAATACAAAGCTGCTGTGCTTATTAAAGAATCAAAAGTGCCCAGTTCTAAGCATTTAAAAGGATCTTCTTTGTGGCATATACAGACATTTAGGAACTTCACAAAACAGGGAAAGCATTGCATAGCAGTTGAACAACATAAATGCAGGGCAGCACATGAAATTCTATCCGCATGCCTCAGTAAAACAATTCTTTTGACTGCAATAATGTTGCACAAGTGGAATGCAAGGCAGAATTAAGTCTCCTGCAGAAAGGAGTCAAGAGCCAAGAAATGCTTTCTGCCCCATGTATAATGATGTTATTTTGCTGTCCTCCGAGATATTAAAGGCACTGTGCAAAGAGCTTCCTAACTGTTTTATTATATTGCTTTTAAGGGTGGGATTCACTGCAATTGTTTTAGGAAACTGTTTCTGACAAGTATCGAAAGAGATCTTTGCTTCAGTACTTCTGATTCTGAAATTATTCTAGGAATTCAGTAAGTAAATCATGACTTCCTTCTCCACTGTATAGAAGAAACCAGACAAAGTTAGTTCAACTCCCTAGAAATCAGTGTTACAGCAGCCAAAAATTAGTCCCAATGTGTTGCAAAGCCTGGAAAGGACACACAAATTTTCCACATTTCCACATTAAGGATGAATCATTTGTCTTTGTTTTAGCAGCAATGCTAAAGCAAAGAATAAAGAAGGTGTATGCCAGAGGCAAGAGGGAGGCAGACATGAATAATTTTGAATTGTTCAAGAGCTCAGCTTAATATGAAAAAAAATAACTTCAACAATCTGCAAATGAATGAGCCATAGAGGAGGAAAAGCCATACTTTTTGTATTAAACCAGTCCATTCATTTAACAGTTGGATGTGTTGATAGCTGAATTACCATCTGCATATAAGCAGATGTTTTCCATCCGTGTTTTATTGAATCTTATTTTTGTAATGAACTTCGTACAGAGTAAAAATCTGTTTTTAAGAAGCACTGGACTACTTTGGCCTGTCAAAATTAAGGACTATCTTATCAAAATAAAGTGTTTATGTGACTGTGCTTCCTTTTATAGTGTGAAATGCACCCTTTCTTAAGCAAGGATCCTCTCCCATGCATTTCAAAATAAAGTAGCGACACTTCAGCCTTTCCTAGAGCAAGACTGTGGCAATCAGCCTGCAATTTGAGTAAGAGCATGCAGATATTGAAATAATTACCTCCCACTATTACCCACGGGGTCTCAAGTAATTACCTGCTTCCATTAGCATTTTATTTGATTCACTAATTATCTTCAGAAATGCTGGTTGCTTGTCCACTACCTGAAAAGATTACATTCAATTTAAGCAACAAAGGTTTTGCTAAAGCTGTCAGCATGAAAATACAAGGCAAGGTGATGTATAAGAAGAGTCAAGCAGTAAAATCCACCATGTCCTTTTTTATTTTTTCCAAGTCACAAAATATTACATGCAATGTGTGCTTGCAGCCCAAAAAGCCAACCATATTCTGGTCTACACCAAAAGTCACATCGAGGAAGGTGATTTGATTCTCCCCATTTACTTTGCACTCGTGAGACCCACCTGGAGTGCTGCATCCAGCTCTTGGGGCCCCACAATAGGAAGAACATTGACCTGTTTGAGCATGCCCAGAGGAGAGCCATAAATATGATCAGAGGGATGGAATACGTCTTCTATGAAGACAGACTAAGAGAGTTGTGGTCATTCTATATGGAGATGGGAAGACTCCACGGACAGCTTAGAGTAGCCTTACCAGTACCTAGAGGGACTACAAGAGATCTGGAGAGGGACTTTCTGCAAGGGCATGAATAATAGCACAAGGGGCAATGGCTTTAAACTGAAAGAGGATAGATTTAGATGAGACATCAGGAAAAAATTCTTTAGTGTGAGTGTGGTGAGGCACTTGCACAGGTTGCCCAGAGAAGTGGTGAATGCCCCACCTCACTTAAATTCAGTATTAATCAGAACAGAACCACAAGTCAGTGGTTACTTCATCATTTGGAGAAGAAGATAAAAATACTACTCTAAGATTTGTTTATGTAGAAGTCTTTATGCAAAACAGCAGCAAATAGAAGATTGAGAGCCTGAGTTTTAAACAGTCACTAAGATAGTGAATTAGGGAGCTTACTGCCAGAGCCTGACATCCAGTGAAAGCTCACAGAATGAATTAGAAGGAGGATAAACAAGACTCCTGAATTTGGGTCTTTTTCTTGGATTAATACCATAAATTTACAGAGTAAGGGGAATACCATTTATTCCTTGATCTTGTGAACCCTATCCTTGTAATTCTTATTATTTCAGAAGAGTTTAAGCCTTGGAAGTAGAGAAAAACTTTTCATTTGCCTCAGGAAAAGAAAAAAAAAAGGGGGGGGGAGATTGTTTTAAATTTAATTTTTTTACTTACTAAAAAGGTATGAATATTTCTCTTCAATTTCCTACTCTCAGTTCTATTTTATTTTTCAGTTAAAGCACCAAAATGAACAAATACTCACAAATATTGGCCAACACCCTTCCATAAACAGCCTGCCTCTGTGGAATATTTGAAGGAAGTTGACAAAGCAAGAATTTAGATCAGGAAGATCATTGCACATCTGTTAAGTCTCACGTAGTTCTATGCTCAGCTATGTAGGTTTCACATCAATTTACAGGAGAACTTCACATTATCTTCAGTCAACACATCCCTGACAAGATCCATCACAGTTCTGCTAATAACTTGTCCAACTGGCCCTGGTTTTAGCACCTGTGGCCTTTCTTCATCCAATGTTAGCCATCTGGAATGTAGACATCCAGGTTCTATTTCAGTCAGTGAAGAGGAATAGATATCTCCATGGTAAGATTCACCTTAATAAATCCTGTTCCCTGATATTACTATACATGCCTTGCAGTTGGCCGACTCACCCTTTGGAGGTTTCTCCCTCACTGACTGTAGGGGTAAACAGGTAAGTGGCTAATTTGAGTTAGACCTTAACTTTTAGACAGACAAATTTAAGTAAAGGTTCCCTGGCAATCTTGGCTACATTAAGTGTCTTCACTACGCAAGAAAAATATCCTTTATTGCTCAACCACTTCGTTTTCCTGAAAGATGACCCACAAATTTGACTCATAAGCAGTGCTTCAGCTGTCAGACAACTAATAGAAGGCTGCCTCAGTGGATTATGTCTACATGTCTGAAAAAAACAGATGATTCCTTCCTTGCCGATAAATATGATTAAATTGTCACATGGAAACAAGTCCCTTCTGCCCAAATTGTTTTTTTCCAAAATACGTAAAAACAGGTGTGTGAATTGTAGCTTGAATCTTAATGTACAGGTGCTGATTGCTGAAACTGTCACATATGCTGTGAAAAGAAAAGAAAGATGGTTTTAAAGCATATGGCAGGTTTTCAGGGTAGTGTTGGATCACCCTGAAACACTTCCAGTTCTGTTTAATCAGTTACAGTGTTGTCTATCACTTCACATGACTTGAGATTTCATTCCTTCTGAATAATATATTCTTTTAATATTTTACTGGATAGCAATTTGCCAACAATAATATTTGCCAGTAAAAACTATTTTGTTATTGAAAAGCAGCTTAAACTAAAGACAACACAACTCACTAATATATTTTGCTGATGCAGTGGATCTGGCTGAGCCGGAATTTATTTTCCCATAGTAGCCCTTGCAGGGCTGTGCTCTGCATTGGTAACTAAAGAAGTGTTGATAGTAGACCTCTGTTTTGGCTGCTGCCGGGCACAGGCACAGTATTCACTCCTCAGCCGGGAGCTGAAATCTTGGGAGGGGACACAGGTTAGGCCAGCTGACTCCCACTGACCAAGCGGATATTCCACACCATATGACATCAACTTAGACATAAAAAAGGTGGGGAGGCAGGCATTTACTCTCTCGTAATGGCCACCTGCTGATGACAATTGTCATGCTGGAGCTCTGCTTCTCGAAGGGGTGGCTGAGCATTGCTGCTTGTGGGAGATAGATATTAACTGTGAGCTTTGTTTTGTGCATGTGCACACTGTTTCAGTTTTTCCTTCTTTTTGCATAAACTGCCTCTGTCATAACCCATGGCTTTTGTTATTTTCTTTTCCTTCCCCTTGATCTTACCCTCTCCACTGTCCAGCTGGGAAGGGGAGGGAATGACTGGCTGGGTGAGCACCTGATGTTCAGCCAAGGTGAACCCACAGCAGCTGGTATGAAAATTATAGTTATTAAACAACTTTCAGTGATCCTTGAAAGCTTATAAAATGGTTATGTCAGTGCCTCGATGTATTTTAAAGCCATTAAGAGAGTCTAAAAGAAAGCATTATCAGGAATCAGTTTACACTGAATTTTTCTCATAAACATTTGGATTCCAACTTTATAATTTCATTGACTGTAACAATCCCTACACTGAGAACTATACTTACCTGCACAATATCACTACATAATCAAGTCCATTCTTGATCAAAAAAGTCATTCCAAAGAAGAGAGTCTGCAAAACCAACATAAAATTTCAGATGTGACCATATTGCTTCTATCTACTCTTTGCGTAACAGGATTGCTCCATCTCCGTTTTGGTACCTAGGTTCTTTTTACATCTTCTCCTTGCAGGACACCTTTTAAAACATCTAGGGTATAACTCCTCACCACGTTTTTGAACAGTGACATGAGACACTTGGTTTCAGGGGAAGGTTTCCAGGCCCCTGGGTAAAAGTATCACATTCATTGTAGAGAAAAAAAACATCAGAAAACATAGCCAGGTGTTTTCCAGAGGCAAAAGAATAAAGGCTGGTTCTAATAAAGGCAATTACTTTGCATCTGATTTTTCTAGTCTTCTAGAGCAGGAAATACCTTTTAGTGACAGAAGTTGACATTTCCAGACTTTTGGCTTTTTTTGTATTGCTGTTGCTGTTTCGGTCTTTACCACTTTGTGGATAGAAGCGATTTTATGTAGAATCTCTGAAATATAAAACCAAATGGCTCATGCTCTGCTTTCAGCAGGTGGGTCTCTGTACTCAAACCCTTTGCATTTTGAACCCTGCTTGAAGTGTTCAGAAACCGTCCTTATGCAGTGACCCCAAAGCAATCTGTATGTAATGTCATCTTAGTTTAGCAAAACAAAAGTTCTGATGTCCTACTCCTTGCATGTTCTTCAGGCACGAGCTCAGGTAATGATGTTAAAAAGCCTAGTCTTCTGATTCATATTTGGCAGTAAGGATGTCAATATAGTAAACCTACCAAAGTCTATTAGGTGATTGCACTGTCAGTAGCCTTTTACTTGAAAGGACTCTTAAGCGTGGTGTAGGCAGTGTTTTACATGTTTTGATATTTTACATGTTACCCTAGCAGTTTTATGTGATTGGCAGTTTCTTCTAATGTATGAATTTATTGTTTCGTAGCTACATTATCTCTCTCATCATTTGGAAAACACAAGTAAATTTTGTTATGCAAACATGACAAGAGGTTCAGAATTGTCCCTGCCACTCACAAAAATCTGTGAAAGACCATCTTGCATCTGCTCAAGGATATCTTGCTCCTCCACTCCCACTCCTAAATTTATGTTCTGTGAGATCTCATGCAGGCTACAAAAACCAGATGTTTTTTTGTGCCATCTGTGGGAAATGGACATTCACAATTTTTTAGTTCCCTAGTACTTGGTCTGCAGCATGGTCTGTGGAGCATCTGTGAACCTGTTCTGAGCTATCAAACCAGCGTGGTACTACCCTTACTACCATTCTGTCTGTTTTAAACATAGTCTCCCTTCTCAAATTTCTCTATCTTAGCTATGCTTTAAATTGAAAAATGACAGAAAAATATTACCCCTTTGTATGTACTTGCAGGTTACAGAAACCAGAGTTTGCCATTCTGTGCTGCATTGCACCAGAAGCTGAAAAACAGTGAGATCAAATCAGCAAATGAAACTGATTTACCCTTGTATGGATGCAAAGGAATCAACACAAGAATGGAAAGTAGTTTGGAACATTCCAAATAGCTTGATCATTTTTGAACATCTGCAGCCATTTAAGCATGATCCCTCAGCAAACTTAAATGAGAAAAAACAAGGACAGAAAAGAGTCCCTTCATGCAGTTCTCCTGGGATTTTATAGTATTCACTATATGCATAAATTTTCTTAAGATGTATCAGTCAAGCAAAAATCTAGGATCTCCTTTTTTCTGATGGAGATCTTGTGTATTTTCATATAAATAGATGTTGTTAGCTCATTTCCTTTGTATCAAGTCTTCCTACACTGTTGCATTTGACAGTCCAAAGTGAAGTGAATGATTACTTGCAAATAATAATGTATCCCTGATGATATAAACTAATAATATTGGAAACACCTTTCTGCAAAAGCAAGTGGATTTTAGCTGCAGATGGGACTGGCCAGATTGTTTGCTGTGATCTTCTGACTTTGGTGTAAACCTATAAATATTCAGGGAACTAAGATCCAAGCTGAAGGAAGGTTTTAAAAAAATTAAAGCATAGCTTTAATGGAAATTTAGGCATACAATTCTCCATGTATGGCTCTGATGACACACATCTGTCCAGTTGATCATGTGAAAAACACTAACTGCTTATTTCTTACCAGACAGATTTCTTGTTTCTGGTTCTTTCCAAAACAGTGACGATCCCAGGAAAGTTGACCACATCTGTCCCAGTTTCATATTTAATTCCAATTGCACATTAAGTGCATCACAAAATTTCTCAGAGATGAAGACTTTGACTCAGAAACATGACTGGTGTTTGTCCATTGTAACACAAGGAAGAAATAACAGAAATGCATCATGAGGACCAGAATCCACCACAGTTCACTGTAGCCATGAAGTAGGAGTAGGTAGTTCTTGGGCATGGGGCCTGCAGAAAAAAATTAATTATGATAATTTTTATGAACTGTGATATCATTTCCATGCATGGCAGTTGGAGGGCCAGGATTTCAAGCAAAATACTGTGAAAGGCCTAATTTTATCTCCAGTTAGGTGTTTTATTTGCATTTATACTAAGAATAGTGTGAGATTGAAATTTTACAAGACAGACTGAAATTGAAATTTCAGCCTTGTTTCAAACATGATGAAGTTCATAATCATAGGAGTCCGTTACAAAAGTCACTCAATGAAGGCACATTCAGATGGTGTGAATGCAATGTAATTGATTTGTGCAGTGCTGACTGCTGGCACTGATGACTGCTGGGGTCTGGGCAGGATGACTCTGTCTTTCATGGAGGTAACTGATAGCCTTGAAAGTAAATAAACTAACAGTAATGCCTTCTTAGAGCCTCTGAGTCTCCTAGTTCTAATTGTGGTAGGTTGAACTTGTAGCTGTTTTCTAATTATGGGAGATGTCTGGATGATTAAGAGCAGATCTAGAAAAGTAGCACTTAATCTGTGTTAAATACCTAGAGAACTCAGTAAGTCTAGACTCAATCAAAGGACAGTGACATCCACTGTGCTGACAGCCCCTAGCATGGTGCAGGTTAATTTCATCCCCTTTTTATGGTTTCCCTAAGTGAATGGTCAATTTAAATTATAATGTTTAGCAGAAGAAACTTGACTTAGTATTTATCTATAAACATTACAGATGCCACACAATAGATACAATGGCACTGATGAGGTTGAGACTGACTGATTGTGCCTTGGGATAGACATGTAAAACATCTGCCCCACTGGCAGAATAATACTCAGAATTTTCACAAGTCCATTAAATTGTTCCAGGCAATCTCCATAGGGCATGTTGTTTTGTAACTTAGCTAATATTTTTTCTGTTATTCCCCAAAGCCTGCAATAAATGTAAAATATATGCTTATTACCTTGCACTACTGACCTAGCATTGCCCGAAAGAAGCCTGGTAATTCATGTTAATTTATTATGGTTGTTTCTTAAAATGGAGAGAGTTTTTTTCCACTACACATTAAAAATAAAAACAAAAAATCTTTTTCTCAATGACTCTAAACTACAGGTGCGAGATTTTGGGATCAATTTACTGAGATATCTAAAATTAATAAAAAAGAGTAAGTAATTCTGACATGTAATAATCTGATTTTTTAAAAAACAAAACATTCATCAAACCATAATTTGAAAAGTGTATTTTTCAAAGCAGTTGGATGCAACTTGTCTGATCATCAGAAATTGATAAAAGTGCATTTTGTTGGGCTTATCTTCCACAGTGTCATAGTTAAACTCCAGATGAAAACAGCATGGCACAGCCACTTGCTCACTCCCCCATTGGGATGGCAGAGAGAACTGGAACTGTTGAAGAGAGAAAACTTGTGTTTAGAGAGAAAGACAGTTTAACAGCCAATTCAAAAGCTGCACATACAAGCAAAGCAAATCAAGGAATTCATTCACCACTTCCCACGGGCAAGCAGATATTCAGCCATTCCCAGGAAAGAAGGGCTCCATCACACATAACAGTGACTTGGAAAGACAAATGCTATCACTTTGAATGGTCTCTTTCTTCCCTCTACCCCCACCTCTATATGCTGAGCATGCTGCCATATGGTCTGGGACATCCCTTGGGTCAGTTGGGATCAACTGTCCTAGCTGTGTCCCCTCCCATGTCCTTGTGCACCCACAGCCCACTTAGTGACTGAAAAGGCCTTGATGTGCTCAATAGCAATAACAAAAACATCTTGGTATTATCAATACCATTTTCAGCACACACCCAAAACACAGTCCCATAAAAACTTCTGTGAAGAAAATTAACTCTACCCCAGAGAAAATCAGCATAGACAGCATCTTATTCTTAGCTATATCACAGGCAATATCAGTCATTAATGCAAAGGAAACATATGAAAGAAGCACCAGGGTTAGTAACATTGTTTGCTGAGGAAAAAACTTTGGCCTTTTTTTTGTGTTCAACAGCACTGATGCCTAACATGATAGAAAAGAACTTTCCAGACAATATTAGTAGAGGTAAAATAGAGAGCAGTTCTTTATTTAAAGATCTTCAAGGTACACTAAATACACAAGTGCACAATACAGTATAAGGCTCCTAAAAATTTAGAACACTAATTAATTATCATATCTAATGGATACATCCAACCTGGGAATTTTCTACTCCTAGAACCTCCCCCAGGTCTGCCCCTTGGCATGTCTCCCTGGAATTGAGTAGTAGGTCTCCAGACGTATTACTTCTTCACCATCATCATCTTCACATCACATGCCTTTTTTGGAGCTTCTTCAATGTTTCTGGGCCTTCTGCTTTGACTACAATGATATCTTATTATGTCCATCTGTGTCCCAAAGATGTCCTTGCTAAAATCTTTTTCCTTGGAAAGAACTTTAAACAAAATTTCAAGAATTTTGAATATTGGATATAAAGAGAATGGGGTTTAGTAACTGTTAACTGCTATTTTAAAGTATTAGAAAACATACAGCTATATTAAAAATCTATATGCTGCCAATCTTAAGCATCTTAAGGCAGCAATATAGTACCATTTGCTGGACAATATCAATCCTCTCATGCTTAGTTTGGAACATCTAGTTCATTGCATTCTATCTGGCAATGTTTGAAAAGCTAATCCC
>JAOXXN010000446.1:104301587-104334298 GCA_026770055.1 Myrmophylax atrothorax | reverse complement strand
ACACACACCACCTACCTTCACCCTTCCTAATTCCTCTACAAACTGTCTTCCTACCTGGGCCCTAACCTAATTTTTTTCTTACATCTTTTTCCTTATTCTTTTATTTTTTCTGATGAAGGAATAGCATCCAAAACTTCAAGACACTTTTCTTTCTTTAGCTGAAGGTAATGTATCCTTTTTAAAAAATAAATTGTAACTATAGTAAGAAATTTTTTATTGAAAAGTATGAACAGAAAATGACGGATAAAGGGCAGTAGCAGTTGCATGAGTCTCAAATTCAAGCCTGAATGAGTCAGTAAGTTCAAGCTCCTTCACAGATCATTGAGTTTGATGACAAAATCTCTGTATAAAGCTTTATGACCTGCAAAATATGTAGCCCAGAAACTGCAGAAGCTGTCCTGTGTGTCAAGGATGGGAGGTGTGCAGAATAGAGTTTAAAGAGCAAAAGAGCTTTTTTGTTCTACCCAGTCATAGTGTCCTGTGTGACTCAAGCCATACTGACAACATTGTGCAGAGGCAAAGATTTCTTTAGGATTTCCCCTCCCCACCTTCATCTATACAGGATGGAACCATAAAGAGGGGAATCTATTATTTACATTTTTATTCCCACCTTTTTCTGCCTAATTAGTTAGAAAATCAGAAGTGATAATCATGTCTATATGAAACAAAAAGCAATGCAGTTGCTACAATATATTTACAATAGATACATCTTGCCAGTGAAACGGGAATAGATTCTATTTCAGAGTGGAACTATGGGCACTAAACAAAACATTTCAATTACTCAAGCTAAGACAATAACTTTTGCAATGACCTCAATGGAAGAATTCCTGCCTAATTACTGGAAAAAGTGTTCTAATCCTTCTATATCTTACAATAGCACTCAGTGCATTCTGGACTCCCACTGGAGTCTGTCTCAAATGACAGCACAGAAAGGATATAGCAAGGAATATGCAAAACATGGAACATAGCCAAGCAAAGCTCACTAGCTTCCCTCAAAAGGAGTAAGATTTTCTTGAGATTTGCCCTTCCCTTGCAGTACTAATGGTTCTACACAAAAAATCCACCACATTGCTGCCTTTTGTGACAGTGTTGCGTAGCTGTTAAGTAATCAAGTAATACTTGCTTCTACAAAAAATCAGGATGAACAAAGATTTTGTGCTTTCCTAAATCTTGTTTTTAAATATCCTCTGAACTAGCCAACACATTGAAACAGTATTTTGTTTATAAACCTGGTCCTTCATAGAAAAATAAAAAGAGATCTTATATTTGGGATTATAATTATTATATTGTAAATTCAGAACATTTTTCTTGTAGAGGCTAGCTGTGGAAAGAAATCCTAACAGAAATGATTTTTGTCCAACTTAAGCAGTTATTAATACGACCCACAGTACATTACTACATATGTAAGAACTATCAAAGAGTCTGGGAAAGTTTTTCTTTGAAAGTGGCTTTGCAAATGTTGAATCACTTGGCACTTGCAAGCAGAAAAAATATGGTGCCTATAGTATATATTCCCATTGGCCTTCTGTGACCCAGGTTAGCTTTCCCTTAAAGAAAACATTAAACTTTGATGCATTGTGTCTTTCCTTTATTATAAAATTTAATAAAATAATGATAAAACCATTTGCTACTGCATAACAAACAGTAACATTTTGGGTCTCAGGCAGTGTAAGGTCACAGCTGAAAACTAGTTATAGATACTTTCCCTATTTTCTTTCTCTGGCAAGCTACAATTTGGAAAGCCTGTTAGAAAGCACATCTTCATACTGGAAGAAAACATTGAAATGAAATTTTTCTTTGAAATTAGCACTCAGAAACATCTTAAGTATAGGTAAATTTATTTGTTGTCTACTGTACATTCCAATAGAAGTCAGTTTTATTTTACAATAATTACTACATTAGAAGAAAAATCCAAAGTCAATAGCATCATGATTCAAGGATCATTCCTGAGCATCATCTTCAAATAGCTAATCCTTGTCAAATACACAATTGCAGGGGTGTTTGTGTGTGTGTGTGTTCACATTTGCAGCACAAAAGAAGCATGATTCATATGAAGGTTTTCGGTGGTAGCTGACAATAAATGACAAGAACTTATCTCTCTTGTCATGCAAAGGATTGTTATTCTGTAACAGCTGTTTTTAATAGCTCTACAACTTTTTACATAGGGTAAGAGCCTCTTGTTCTGTTTAGTTTCACTCGTGTTTCACTGTGAGAGTAAGGGAGAGCAGTGACACTTTTAGGATCATGTACAGTTATATGAATTAACTTCTATTTGTAGGTAACTACCATCATTGGAAGGCAGTTTATACAACATGTGCCTAGTTTAGAAGCTCAGCTGTTACTTTTGGATAAAATTGTTCGCTATCCTGTCAGAATCCAAGGGAACCAGTAAGAATTCTATTTTTAAAAAAGGTAAATGTATTTAATGATTTTTTTTTTTTTTGCTGCAAAGTAGACATGACTGTGTTTATAGATCAGAAGCATATCAAGTTGAATAACTGAGAGTAACCTGAAAACCCAAGAGAGGAGGTCAATGATACCCATCCTTTCCTTTGGAAATACAGATGATTAGTTCTGATAATTCTAACCTAGTTTTCCTGCACATACACTTCTGCTGTTTATTGTAGAATTGTAGGTAGACCATATGGTACATTATAGGAAACATGTTTTATGACATGAAGGGGTATCAGGTGCTTGGTTTTATTTCATCTTTTTTTCCCATGACAACTGCATTAAAAAAAAAAAAAAAAAAGCCCAAACTGGAGACCAGTGACAAATGGTGCTCGTCAGGGGCTGGAATTGCGACAGGCACAGTTTAATATCTTTCTTGGTTACATGGAGAGTGAGATCGAGTGCACCCTCTGCAAGTTTGTCAACCCAAGCTGTGTGGTGCAATTGACATGCTGGAGGGAAGGGATACCATCCAGAGGGGTGGAGACAGTCCTGAGAGATGGGCCTGTGCAAACAGTGTGAAGTTCAACAAGACCAAGTCAAGGTCTTGCACCTGGATTGGGGAAATTCCAAGCACAAATACAGGCAGGGTAAAGAATAGATTTAAAGCAGCCCTGAGAAGAAGGACATGGGGGACAAGAAGTTCAACACAAGCTGAGCAATGTGCACTGGCAGCCCAGAAAGGCAACTGTATCCTGTGCTGCATCCAAAGCAGTGTGGCCTGCAGCTTGAGAGAGGGGATGCTGCTCCTCCGGTGTGCTCTGCTGATACCCAACCTTGAGTTCTGCATCCAGTTCTGGGGTCCCCACCATGAGAAAGACATGGACCTGTTGGAGTAAGCTCAGAGAAGGGCCATGAATGTGATCAGAGGACTGCAGCACCTCTCCCATGGAGGCAGGCTGAGAGAGCTGGGATTGTTCACCCTGGAGAAGAAAAAGTTCCCAGGTGACCTTATAGCTCCTTCCAATACCTAAAGGAGATACAAGAGAGCTGAAGAGAGCTTTCTTGCAAGGACATATGGTGATAGGGCAATAGTGATAGGACTGGAAGAAGGTAAGTTTAGATTAGATGATAGAAAATAATTCTTTACTGTGAGGGTGGTGAGACACCGTGACAGGTTGCCCCAGGTAAGTGGCTGTTGCCACATCCCTGAAAGTGTTCAAGGCCAGGTTGGATGGAGCTCTGAGCAACTTGGTCTAGCAAAAGCTGTCCCTGTCCGCAGGAGAGGGATTGGAAGTAGGTGACCTTTAATGTCCCTTCCAACCCAAACCATTCTGTGATTCTCTTATTCTAAGCAAAACAAAATGGACAAACAAAAACCCCACGAATTCTTCTTATGGCAGTTGAATTATGGAAACACACAACCCATATATGCTTCATACACATCTGAAAGAATCCTAAGATAGATTCTGACCTAGATTCCTCATTTTCACACTTGTAAGTAGGGAGTAAAATGTAATCTTACCATTCTTCCATTAATAAAATACACCAAATTTGCATTGAATCAATGGCACTGTATAAAGAAGCCTTTTTTTGCTTTCAATACATTTGTCTGTCTTCCATAGAAAATCTGTGCCCTGTAAACCAGTGTAAAAGTCCTAGATTGAACAGCATATTTCCATTAAATTTTGTGGATCAGGGATCCAAGAATCCTAAATCTGAATCACTTGCAGATAAATTTTAGATGTGTAGAAACATAAGGTTCATAAAAAGGACTCTTAAGTCATGTAAGTCTTCATCATTTTAATGAGTGATCTTCCTTAACAGTAGTTGGAGATCTAGTTCATAAGTGAAAATCCATAAAAATCATTAAAAATCTTTAAATAAACAGAATAAAACAACACACTCTGCTTCATTTTTTTTCTTTAAGGAATACACTATCCATTCTACTGCTCATTTCTCCCTATATTTTCTCTTTCATCAGAAAACTTAGAGATCATTTCTTGCCAACATCTGTACTTCATAACTGCCACACATATTTCCAGTTCAAATCAATAGAGTGAAATCAAGAAAGAAAAATATGGTATTTCCCTATTCTGCAGAGTGAATACAAATATGCTTTTATACATCAATCATTAACAGCAAATGGAAATACATATGTAAGAAAATTCCCCTTTTTTCTTTATATTGAATTTATTTGTGATTTCCATGCCAAATTCTGTAATGCCTGGGCACAAAAGTCCAGTAAAGGAAATAGATGTCATTTATTTTTTTGAGGCAAATTGAGCAAATTACTCCCCTATACAACCATATTTTCTTCCTGATTGTGGCATGACAGCCTCTTCTACAACTTAGCTTCGTTGCCTTGTTCAAAACCAATATTTATTTCTGTCTTGATCTGAACTTAGAAAGCACTTTCTTTAGATCATTGTTAATATCATTCTTACACAATGAGACTTCTGTTCAAGTTTTTTAAAAAAACAAAAATCAATCCTAATAATTAAGAGAATGTTATGGTTAACATGAGAAGCAATGTTCATTAAAATTGTCCTGTACTGCTTTCTCAAAAGTGGTAAAAGCATCATATTTTTATCACCTTTTTCAAATTCCATCACCTTACAAATTACTTAACAAGTGACTAACACTCTGCTTCCCACCACTGTCATACCAAGTGGCTTTCCAAAGCAGATCCCAGCAACAGTTTCTCATTGTAATGGCTCTTTTTTGTGTTCAGTGACACTGAAACACTTCCACATATTTCAGTGAAACTTTTATTGGTCAAAGTTAGAAAGGAATTTTATTTGTAGCACTCTGAAATCCAGGCAATAATATGAAAGACAAAGGTGCTAGTCATCTTCATTTTGGTTTAAAGTAGGAATTTGAAATATGTTGTCTCACGCTCTGGGCAACTGCCCTAAATTATAGTCCCTGGACTAGTCTAGAGTGAAGTTCAGGCCAAAAGGAGGTGATGGAAAAGCAGGGAATTGGCTTTTTTCCACAGCATTGAAAGGTCCTGGATATTCCAATGTCAAAAGGAAAAATTGTCATCACTCCTCTGAATCCCAACATTATTAGTGTTAATTATGTGGGGAGCTATGTGAACTCAGTCATGAAGAGAAAAAATAATTTGCAGGAGATATCTGGTCAGTGCCTTAATTTGACACATGGATTGAATAGAGCAGAAACCCTATGGGGAAAAAAAATCACATAGGATGGTCAGGCATCTGTTCTTTTTAGTGTCTCAGTCTTCATAAGGTAAATAACTCTCCATTTCGTGTATTTATTACAGACACTTGCTAGACAATAAAAGAAAATGAAGTACCATCCTGGGCTATGGAAGACATTTATTCCAGGTGTGATAGGCTTGTTTGCTCTGCTTCCCTCTGTTTTCCATCCATTTCCTTGACAATATCCTTTCTCCCAGATCTGTCACTCTTACAACACTCATCTCTTCTTCCATAATCTCTCTCCCTCGTCTTTCTTACTGTGCCTGCCTTTGTTAGCAGTGATATCCTCAAGGAAATAAGCTAGTAAGTTTTAGACTTTCCCTCTGAAAACATGTGAACAGAAATTTTTAAAACTCTGACCAGTTGGTGATATTTAAGCTATTTTCAAAACAGAAGGGAAACTTCTGAATTTAAATTTGTCATGTCCTTCCTCCCTCCTAGATAGATCCCAAGTCCCTATGAAATCACACATTAAGGTGGTAGAGCTTCACCAATAAGCAGCTGTAAAGTTATCTTTAAATAGGCAAGACTAAGAATTTTAAGAAAAAACAGAGTTAATTTAGGTAGGAATGATAAAAATATTTAATCTGGATACCAGGTTTCTACTGGATAATGAGTATTTTGCACAGTTTTAAGAATCATAAAACCACTTTTCATGTTGAATAGTTTTGTATGTTACCTACCAGCATGTTTAATAGGTATTGATAAGTCCTAAATCAAAGCCAAATGTGAACACAATGCATTCTCTTTAGTGAGATAAGTTCAGCTGCACAATTTAGCAGAACCATTCACATATGTAAGATTAAGTCAACACATGTGCAGCATCTGTATAAAATAATCACAGTAGAACAATCTAAGAACAGTGTGGCCAATCTGACTTTGACATTAGATGTGGGACAATACCTTTTGAAACACAACTCAGAGACTAAATTCAAAAGAAGGCAGAACATCACATCACAATAATGAATGCTGTGCATGACAGTGTCCCGACAAAGGTGATCTATGCTATTAATCTTGTGAAGAAAATAATGCATGAGATAGAAAATGTGGGATAAAGGAAGATGGTATAAAATTGTGTGCAGACACTAAAAAGTAGTACAAAATTTTCTTCCTGAAAAATGCATCACATTATAATATGACTGCAAGTTTGGAAATCACTTTTACTAAATTATTCATTTTGATTAAAGAACTGCAACTATCTGCACAGTGCACCTGTCAGGCCATGGGTTATTACCATGGGGCTGCTCTTTTCCCACTCAGATGTGCAACAGTAGACAAAGATAATAAGTATGTAATCATATGATTCATCTTGTCCTAGAGTATAACAAAGGCATATACAGGCCTGTACTCATTTGCACACAATGAAGATTTCCCAGGTGATATATATTAATACTTAAGAGAACATTAGAAAATTAAAATAAAATTTCACAAACAGAGGAAAACAAAAGTATTTCTGTTTTCTTTTACTTACATTTTCTGAACTACTTGAAGAAAAATGCAAGGTGGAATCTGAATAGAATTATACACAATATATCTTGCCATAAGGAGAATGAATGTTTAATTGACAAGCAGGTAAATACTGAAGGCAAAAGTTTATGGAAAATGTATACTTTCCCAGCAGTTCAGGAGTCATAAGGCAATCATAACCACAAGTGACATGAATGAGAATGGTGTCTATTTGCGTCTAATCTGCAATGTCTGGAGAGAAGGAGGGAGAAGGAGCTGGAATTTTAAGAAGTACTAGAAAAAAAGCAAGTCTCAAAAATGTTGAACCTGCACTGAACCTATTTGTCAATTTGAAAAACTCCATGAGCCAGAAATGTTAGAAAGGAAGTTAGTGACCCTATTTGCTTTTAACAGTATTGGGTATGAAATAGCTATATCATGTAACCATGCAAGAAGTGTATTATGAGACTGAAACACACAGCTGCACTCAGCATTCTTGTAAAAATAGCTGGACAATATCACACATGCCAAACAAAATTATTATTCTTCATTTCATATGTGAATTTCAGCTGAAAAGATTAGGGTTGCATTGCACTTAAAAATCACAGAAAGCACAGCCTAGTATTTTGTCTCTAATTTCATTCTATAGGTAGTAACACAAGAGAAAAAATAAAAAGGAGTCTTACCTTAGTGTTACTACAAAATGTGTGGCTTTTGCAGTGCCTTTCATCAGAAGATCTGTTTTTATTAACACTAAGCCTCACAATTTTCTTCTGGGATGGTAATTTATATTAGTATTAACATGTCTAAAACATGCTCCTATAATTCTTTAGACAATGGCTTATATTGCTTCTGTGTAGGTCTTGATTATTTCATAACTCCAAAACAAGTCATAGAAAGAAGTACTAAACTCTTTGAACACCTTTATCACCTCTCCCACTCCTAAGTGAAAAGTGACCAAATTGCAGCCTTCCAGTATGTGAAGCAGCCCTAGAAAAAGAGATAGACTATTTACAAGGGCTTGTAGCGACAGGACAAGGGGAAATGAAAGAATAGGTTTAGATTATATGTTAGGAAAAAAAAAATCATTACTGTGATTTGGTGAGGCACCAGAACATACTGCCCTGACAAACTGTGTTCAAAGACAGATTGGATGGAGCTCTGAGCAAACGATCTAGTGAAAGGTGTCCCTGCCTGTGGCAGGGGGTTGGAAAAAGATGATCTTTAAGGTCCCTTTGAACCCAAACCATTCTATGAATCTATGATTAAATTCAGCACTTGCAGGTCTCCTCAGCATGTTAGTTTTTACTGTGTGCAGTCACTGCTCCAAAAATAGCATCAGTTTCCTTGGATCTAGGAGCCTTTTTCCTTACATACAGAATATCTTCATAATGCTATTTTACCAAAATATTAACTTTATTGCTTCTCCTGCACTTTTCCAACAAGATTATCTTCAGATTTGAACATGGGCACTGTTATTTTTTATTTACAAGTTACCTCTTGATATCTGAGTAGCCCCTTCAGGATTTGTTATTTTCTCAACAAATGGGGGTAACATAGCATTCCCATTTGTCTGTGTTTAGGTTGAATGAATTGGTATTTGATGAGTACATATGGACAGATACCACAGCTCAAGTGATCTGAAAGTTCCTGTGTGGTAATTTGCTCAGAGGGGCAAATGGACCCTTGGCTTGTTCAGGAGATAAATGTTATTTTAAATAAAGCTTCCTTTGCTGCTCTGGTAGAGTAAGGAAACCCACGTCCACAGGAGAATCAGGCTCTCCTTAATAATATGTGTAGAGGCATTATGCAGTGCTTAATATTTGCTAACTATGCAACCTTGAAAGCATAATTGTTCTTTCTTCTCCTACCATGTTTGACATGCCTTGTTTCCTTTTACTCATTGCACAGTGCCTGCAATTAGTCTTTAAGCTCTTTACACCAAGGAGTCTCTTACGCAATTTTATTTGCTGTTTAATACCAATTAAGATGGATTTGTTCTTCCTTTGCCAAAGTTATCTAAGTCACTTTATAAATATTTGAAAACAAACTTGCCATTCTCTGGATTTCATTTCTTGTCCATGACTGTTGCAATGGTTATGCAGGATGCTGTTTTAACTAAGGCTGAAAAATAATTAAAAAAGCTTATAGACTTTATGGAATGCTTACATGATGCCTAAATCATCTTGCCACTTAATCTACTTGGGATGAGGGAATTTTTTTTTGACTGACTATTCTCAGCTGATTGATTTTCCCTTAATTTGTTTTTTTTATTTTCCCAAAGCTTTCCTACATGAGCAATAAGCCTCTGATATCTAAACCACAGAGGAGATATTTTGTTTATGCATATTCATAGGTGATTAAAGGAAATTGCACTTGTTTATTTTGCCCATCTGAATTGTAATATTATCCATGTTGATTCCTGCCTTAGAGAAAGCTGCCTAAAACTCATGTGAAGAAAGGGCAGGAATTCCCTGTAGACCTGTTCATGGTTAATTCTATTTTGAAATAAATCTTATGCACAAAAGGCCAGTTTTCTTTGATGCCATAAGAATAAAGACTCATACTTGCTATTATTTTACTGAAATGATTTTGTAATGCAAATTGAACAACTTTAGTATTCAATTACTTTTGTGCTGATATAAATTGTAGCATTAACATAACCATACTATAGCTTCAGCAGTTGGTAACATAAAAATTCAGCCAATTTCAACAGCTGCAGTTAAATGGCATCCTGTGGTCCAAATACTGAAATCAACATACTGGTAATAGAAGTGCTTCTTTTGGACACAGTTGTGATAATTAGAATACTACGTAATGTCTGAGTCACTGTCATGAATAAACAATTTAGAAAATAGAATAAACATACAGCAGATATGTGTCTTTGTTACGCTGAATTCTCACTGCAGTACTGGATCAGGTGAGAGACTATAGACAGAAAGATTCCTCTGCATCATCATGATGCCCATAGAGCTGGAGGTACTTGAGCTATTCTGACATTACCTTGTGATGAAGAAATGTAGTGTGGAACAGAAGTTAGCAAGAGCTCAATCCCATCTGGAACAGGTCCCATGGGTGCTGTCCTTACATACTACCTAAGTAAAATAGTTAACCTGGATCATCCACAACAAGCTGAATCATTTAGTTTTATTTTACTTTATTTTATTTATTTTATTTTTAACATTAGGGAGAAGAAAAAAAGAGAGAAAGAGACATGGATTTGTATTTGAACACACTGACTCTAAACAAACATAGACTGGAGAGCACCTCAGCTAGAAAGGTCGAGAAGCATTCAGAATTAACATGGCAACTAATGAAACTGCTCCTTATCTTTTTCTGAAGCTGTATGGGAAAAGTCCATGGTTGAAAAAATGTGCCTTATTCTTCCATTAGCAAGAATTAGTGGGAAACAGAAGGAGTTAATTAAAAAAAAAAAAAGCAAGCTGTCATCATAAAAATATACCCCTCATAGTCAGTAGCTAGTCCAGGTAAGCCCCATGAGGGGCTGGATCACAATCCTTTCACCGCTACTGATGTAGATGGATTCTCTTTAAGGAAATAGTAGATTATCACTCCATATTTTACAGATTCATGTTGAAGCTGAGAAGAAAACGATAACTGCCCCCGTAGCCTTGACAGTCCTACAACATTTGGATGTAGTTATTAGCTCTTATGTTAACCTGAGATAAAGCCTCAATTAAAGAGGTAGCAGAGACAGGTCAGAATTATATTGGCTAAAGATCACACTATGATTCCTCCTACATCATCACTCCAGCATTTGGCACTGGAGTGTCTCTCTCTTTGGGTCTGTTCTGAGAATCCTCACTCCACATAGGAAAATGCAGGATTACAATTTCTCTGTATGTTTCTACTTCATGTTTTTTACCTTTGTCCCCACTCACAAACAAACATGCATACAATGCAAAAGAGGTGTCTAGTTCAAAGCAAGAAAAATCTATCATGTCATTTACGCATTGCCTGTAGAGTACATGAAATTTATATTGATTTTCAGAACATATAATTAGCTGCATATCATAATTTTTATAATTTTTAACCATGTTGTTGCCCTTTCTATTTTCTTAAATTACTGAACATGATGCAATCAAATTTCCAAAAGCGTAGGCTCCTTTTGTTTATTTTTATGCAGAATTTTGTCTGTGTTAAAGTAGAAAGAATAATGTCATCTTTTCAATGATAGCTTCTACATGATTCTTGTAATATGGAAACTACTAAGTCTAAAAATTCTTTCAAAATTAAATTGATTTCATATTACTACATTTAAATTATTCTTTCAGCATAAAATAATTAATTAGGCAGCTTTGTGGGTTTTTTTTCATTTGCTATGTAAAATGCTTGGTGAAACATGGTCCCTATACTTGTCACTTTCTGTGGTATTGGCCCATCTCAATTTGTCTACAAGGACTGGAAAGTTTTTTTATAGACATGATCTATGCTGCCAAGTAATCTAAATGTAATCAAAGATCTGGTAGGTTATTGGAATGACATGAGTAACTGAGGCATTGATGGATGGCGCAATAACAGTAACAGAAACTGGAAAAGGGGTTATCTCAACATCCCTGGTGCCAAAGATGGAAAGTATGGACCAGATTCTATCTATGCACCATCCTGGACTTCATTTCTCTAGAGAAGCCAGTGAGCTGAGGTTTTGGCAGCTTTGCATTATTAAAATAAATTTGATGTATCATCTTATTTTGCTGCAAAGTTAAAAGAACAGTCATGGAACAGAAAATTTTGTACTTGTTGATCACAAAAGCACAGTAAGATTTTCTGCTTTTTAGGTAGGTCATCAAGGGTGTGGCCCATCTCTTCCTCTGCTCCCTATCTTCATAGATGAGCAGGTAAACAGGGTGAGGCAGCTGTCAGTCCCACTGTAGGATTCAATACCAATCTGCTTTCATACTTTGAATGCACAACTGAGTTGCCTCATTGGCTCAGTCTGATGGACTACTTTAGCTGGTGGCTCCTGTCATTACATAGGAAAGAGCATACACTGGTCAAATTCTTAGTCTGGATTAAGTCAGTGTCTTCATCTCAACTATCCAACAGCCTCTAAATCTAAACTACAACCATCTTAGTTTTTACTTTCATGGAAGAAAAATGGCCAATATAGGCATACTTTCAGAGTCAGTGCCAGAGGATGTTCAAGAGATGTGTTTATTTGGATAGCAGCTTTTGCCACCATGCTTCCTGCCCTTTAGTCTGCCAATACTAAGGCACAAAACTTTGAACAAGATCACTGTAATAAATTTACTGCATAACCATGAAATTTGAACACCAAAGAAGCAAAAAATGAAGACTTCACATTTTTCTCTTTGTCCTCAACAGCAACCCAATCTTAGGAATCAAAACACGGTCAGTGGTCAAGACATTGGCAATTGCAAATATCCACTGCTATAATTGGTTCCATTTTAACAGCACTTTTGGTAGAAGCAGATTACAAGGTGGAAGTAACAGAATTATAAACCATGTTTACCAAGAAAAGCCACTGCACAGTTAGTGCTTGTGTGCTTCAAAACCTTAGGTGGCATGGTAGTATCACAATGACAAACTTTGCATAACAACAGGACAACTCATTTTAATAATTCAGGGAAGATCTAGTCTAGCTGACATTTAGTATTCACTGAGGCTCCCTCACTTTTGGATTTCTGTCCTTAGCAGGAGGTAATTGAATCAAACCACAGACTCTGCCCCAGTGAGTCCTTCTTTGCCTGTGAATTTAACACCAGTTATGATCTGCTGTGAGATTTATGCATTGACCTTGACATAACCAATTGAACTATCTGCCGACATTTCCTCTTAATAATTTCCTAAAGTGACAGTCCTTCCAGTCCTCTTATTTATTGCCCACATTCCCAAGACACAGCCCCAGTCTACTATGTTTAATAAACTCCCGTCTCAGACAAGAGGAATGCTTAGTCCAGGATAGGGCCCTGATGCACAAAGGTGAGAGGAAGAGTCACTTTCACTGCATCATGCCAAAATCTGAAAACTTGGTGAAGGAGCCCTACCTGCCAACAGAGAAGTCTGTTTCCACACTGCTATAAAAACACATCTTCACCTGGTGTTGACATTCCTTTCAGAAATGTAAGTACTGAGCTAAGGTCCACTGCCTTTCAAAGGATCCCATTTAATTTTCTATATGTCATTGCTTGACACATTGCTAGAAGATTCTCCATACCTTGTGTGATTTAGAATCATAAAAATTATATGGAGGCTGCAAACATATTCTGAAGTGACAGTCTCTCTGATCTGGACTCCAGATCACTTTACAGTCCACCACACAGCTCAGAAATTGCCACTGAACCCAGGATGTTCCCCTGACACTACCCTCACAAGGATGCAGACTGTATTCCTATGTCAAGCAGTGAATATGGGTTTCTTCCATTACATATGAAACAACACAATTACTTCAGATTCTAATGAAAAAATGGCAAGTCCTGTTCAGGCTACAAATTAAATTGCAAGTGGAAATTTCAAACTGTATACATGCAGCTGACCTTGGTAAGGTGAGGTTTAGAAGTCTTGGATTTTGATCAAATGTATCCTATGGGATTTTACACTGGTAAACAATAGCACCTCACTATTTCCTGTTTTTTAATTATCCATTCAGCAAAATGAGATTAGCAAGGTAAGTAAATAGAAAGATATCAAACTGTTGAAAGAGATGGTTTACCTGTAAAATGTTTATATTATTTTATAATGTGATGAAGCATTGGATTCTGAATTTCATATCTGGATTCTTACCTCATGCAGGGAAGATGCAAGACAGTAAAATTCCTATACAAACATTTCAAATCTCAGTCTAGCTCTGAATTTTGTACAAGTGAGTTGTCACATGGCAGTGTTTTGGCTGGGTGTTTAAATCTTGTTCCCTTGTGAGTAATGCTTGTGGTTGCTTAAATAGGAGCCATATAGGTCTCACTGGGGTCAGTCCAGTGAGATGAATTTAAGCCAGCTCTCTCTTGTGTTTCATGGTGAATGAAGACCTTATCAGTAGCCAGCAGCATTGGAGGGAGGGCACTTAACGACTCAGCTCTCACAGCCAAGCACAAGCCTCTCAAAATCTGGTCCATTGCATATACATCTGCCTCTTGTATCTACAATTACATCATATACATCCAGGTTTTATAGATTTTTAGGACAAATGTGTAAACAGAACAAAATGGGGGAATTACCATCTAAATAAATTATTCTTGTGGTGAAAAATGTTATGAATGCTGCTCAGCATATTGCACCTGCAAGCAAAGACCATTCTACCTGCTGTCCAGTGCCAGTAGTAATTGCAGGTTTAGTGAGAGACTGGGGAATTCAACGGACAGCACTTGTGTTACTGAATATAATTCTGAGCACATGAAGCTATAGAAATATGTGTGCTTATGCTCTAGCCTTGGAGTCTATGTTATCCATTTGCTCATTTCAAGGCAAAATAGGAAAAATAATTATCCTTTCAGCAGAAAAATACTAGAGCTGTAAAAATTTCCATTGATTAATCCAGAAATTGCTCAAAAACTTGAAGCATTTGTTCACCACAACCTGTAATTTTGCTGATGGGCTTCAGAGAGCCTCTAGGAGCCAAAAGGGTTCAGCTAAGGTGATGCTGTAAATGCAGAAACATGCTGCTCCAAAGCTACATCAAATTTCAACTCACACTGTTAACTTCAAGGATAATAACTGTGAACTCCAGGGCAAACTTACCTTATAGAGAACTAATGAGTTTTTGCAATACCTCAGAACATCCTGTGCCTGCTGTTGAGCTCTGAATTAAACAAGCAGGAAGGAAAGTAACTGACATTACACCTGTCTTCCAGTCCTATGCTTATATCCTACTATATGGTAAGTCATTTCACCTCCAGATAACTGTGCAGTTCTGGGTCAAATTGTTACTCTCCACCAAAAAACAATTGAGTTGAGGCACTATGAAGATTTGGATGCTTTCTACGCCTTATATTCCTACTAGTTCATTTCAAATGTAATGTGTTTGTAGGAAGAATGGGAAAAAACATTTGAGAGATGAACTTTCTGTTAAAAGTTTTATCAGAACCAGAAATACATGCAGCTCTCTGTAAAATGAATTGAAACTTTTTAATATTTCATTTATTTGTTTCTTTTTCTTTGTGAATTGCATAAAGTAGCTAATTTTCAAAGGCAGCTGTTATAATTAAAATAATGCACAGTGTGCCCTACTCTTTATGCCAAAATGAGATTAATTGAAATTATGAAACACAACATTTTGGCATAATGAGAGGAAACTGCAGTAATGCTTTAACAAAAATAAATTCCTATTCTGTGGGAAATATAAAAAACTTTGTCATTTTTTGAAAAGGATATCTGATGCCCAAACTCTGCAATTATGTACCTCAGGAGATTTTGTGGGACATCAGATGTGGTGTCAGGCATTTGGCAGTAAGTCAAAACCTGCACAACCTGATCTGTAGTTTTCCAACTTTGCTTGGGTGAAAATACACAGGGGAATTGCAATTGCCGCAGCTTTGAGTTGATATTTTTCATACAGAAATAAAATGCATTGATCAAACTTTCTCATGACTGCAGTCCTCATGCAAGCAAGGTCTTCTTGCTTGTATCAGGTGTATTTAGTGAGGCTCTTACCTTCTCCGGATGCTATTATTGTTTTCCAGGGGGTCTAAGAGACAGTATCTTTTTCCAGTCTCATGACCTTGTGAGACTTCCACAAAGCCCACAGCTGTAGCTGTGCAGCTCACCACTGCAGCAGGTCTCACTGCAGCCTTCCTTTCTAGCTGCCTGCACTCACCTTCCCTGCTGCAGGCAACATCAACCACTCCTGCTGGAACCTGCCTGAGCCTTGCAAAGGGCAGACAGGATAAACAGGGACTGCATGAACTGCCAAGTCAGACCTCAAAGAAAGTGTATGAATCACATAATTCACAGTAAAGCATAGCACACATCCTAGATTTCTCCTTGAAAATCACATCCAGACTTTTCTGACAATATGGCTAAGCACACTGGACAGCTTAGGATACAGCTAAACTGCTGAAGCCATTTGGTTCACACAGTAATGTCTGGGACCAAAGCCTGATGACTCAGGGTGGCTTGTGTGCACACCACCTCTCTGGATTAGACTGGACATTTGACGAGGGTCTTCTATGCATCTCACATTGCTTGTCTAGATACAAGTGTATCTAGCAATCTAAACTGTCACAAAGCCCAGTCCCTGGCTCTGAGAATTGGCTATATTCTTAATTTTCTAACCTTTTTGTCGAGTGCATAGCATCCAGATTACATATTGGGATCAGAGACTGGATGTGTTTTCTGAACTTTTCTTGACAATAGTTTAGAATAACATTGGGCGGCCTATGCAAAAATTGTGCAGGTGACTGCTCTGCTACTTTAACACTCAAGATGATCAGGGTGCAAAACCTGCACTCATCCCTGTACTGTTGGTGCAATACCCAAACTCCTCCCTGTGTTATTTAGTTTACTAACAGAGATGTAAATCTATAGTTCTCAGGCAAAATTACTATTTTTTTCCTTACTTTTAATTTCAGAATATCTGCAGTATTGCAAGTGCTCTGCCAGTATTAACCAGTGCTTTTTATATACTTGGATAGTATGTCTCAAGCTGGGGCTAGAGAACTTGTGGGGCGGGCACAGGCATGTTGTGGTCCTGCAAAAATACTGATGTGCTGGACAGTAGGTGACAATGTGTGAGCAAGCAAACGTGATAGGTGCTATGAACTAACCAGCAGAAGCAGCCTCTGGGCTGAAGTATTACTGAGTCCATGTACCATCTTCATCACAAAATAGGTATTATTTTCACTTCTTAAAGAGAACCAAAGTGCACTAACACAGAGGGTGTCATCAGAAGCCCAGACTGCTTCCAGAAGCAAATAACACAGGCCACTTGTTTTCAAGTACACCTCAACGGAATTCCAGACTAAATTAAAAGAGGAATTTGGAAGAGTCTGTATCTTTTCCACAGTGGACAACAGAGATTTCTGTTTCTCCTCAGAGCATTAGAATGGTGATAGTGACAATAAAATTGTGTATGCATCCACAGTGGTGTGGTGTGACCCTGAATGTACGCTTTTGTCATGCTTCATAAAACCATTCCTAGATTACACAAGCCTAGAGAAATGCTGATTAAGCTGTACAGTAAATCTGAGCCTGAAATATGAATAATTAAGTGCTGCAGCAGCTGCCAATAACTGCAGGGCAAAAGCTTCGTTTAATTTTCCTTCAAAAGCTGGAGGAAGCAACATTTTATTGTGAGCCTTCAGCCAGCTACTGAAGAAAACACAGTATAGTATTTCTTTGCTTTTGAAATAGCAAGATGAAAATTATCAGTGCCTGCTTTGTGAGACAAAGAGTTCTGAATGAGTATTCAAAAGGTAAAGAACAAATATGTGTGCTATATACATGTGTCTTAGAATTAGAAACAATATTTTGAAAGCAAGAAAAAGAAACTGAGGGTCAAGAGAAGACAAAACTGCTTCTAAGAGGGAATTCCCACTTTGGTTTAGACAAAGGACCACTATGGGATCTTAGGAAAGCCACATCCCAGAGAAGTGCCTCAGTGTCTCCATTATAGATTACCATAAAAGCTAATGAAAGTAAAGTTATATAAAAGAACTATATAATGAACAAATATATATTTTTCTTTAAGTGTATTGGCTATTAAACACTGAATCTGGAGAGTCAGCAAAGATTTCTTCAGGATATGCTTTATTTGAGCCTGCAGGAGTCATGCAATTGACAGATAACCATTCTCCTTTTTGTTTCCTTTCTTACCATGAGACCAAATCAAGGAGTAATTAAAAATGTCAGTGGTCTGCACTGTAGCAGTATCTTTCAATTACTGGACATGGTGAGGTAGCAAAGGGGACAGACTTTTCAAAGACAAACATAGACACTAGACTGCTGGCTTTTTCATACATATATATGATTTTGTTTACCTTCCAGAGTTCATAAAATGACAATAGATATTATTCAAGATTTTTGCAATGCAGTCTCCAGATTTCTGGAAAGCCTTTCAGGTTTATCTTAGCACCATTATATAGAAAACATACAGACAGAGACTGAAAGTGCTGGAACTATATTATCCTTCCCATGGTGAATGAATTTATGTGATAAATTCCAATATTGAGTAGTGTGTTAACTGAGATTTGATCTGTTATCTGTTCTCATACTAAACAATAATTTTCAGTAGCCTTTTCAAATTTTAGTAGCCTGTCCAATTTATTCCCTTAAAATGCCTGCCAAAATGTTTTCTAATACTGCATATGTATTGAGAGTAAGACTGACATACCTCATGCAGCATCAGGCTTACAGTTCAGGCGTGCTGAAGAACACAGAATTGTTTCTTCTCTTGTAAAATCTTCTGTTACAGTATCATTAAATTGTGTTAAAACTGCATATACAGGAAAGCTGAGTAGATCATGACTTACTGGTGGTGAGACAAAGTTGTCAATTCATATTCTGTCCTGATGGTTAAGCGACTGAAAGATGCTAATTGTTCAATATCCCACATGAAATGAGATATGTGGTCTCAGACTGCTAGAGAAGTATTTTACATTACAAGAACACCAACTCATTTGGCACTTGCTGGAAACTTTATTGTCAGCTTCAGCTTATATGCAAATAAAGGGATGCAGCAGACTGACCAAGGATCTATTAGGATGATGATAGTGTGTACACAAAGAGACCCTAAAAAACAATCAGCAGATGGGAATTAAATTGCTACTGTTTATTTTATATCTAGTTCATGAATTAATAAAAAGCTTTTCAGGGCTGGAAATCCACTATCTTTGACTAAATTGTAATTTCCTTCAGAAAGAGCATCATATCTAGGAGAAAACAAAAGGAGGCATCAAAATGTTAAGGAAGATTCAGTTCTAGGATATATCACAGAACTGAGTGATAAAAATCCCCTTGTATTGACAAGACATTTCACTTGGGAAATTTGGCCTTATGGGTCTAATTTACCCTAACTTTAGCTATATAAAAAGTCAGTAGTTGTAAATCAATTATTTGCAAGCCATCTATAGTCAATGGAGAAAAATAAAGAATTGGATTAATCTTTCTATCCTTAGCACTTTATTAACTACAGCAGAAGCCTAAATGATGTATCTCTATAGGTATCCTGAGTGCTTGGATTAGTCATGTAAGTTTCCATGGCTAATCTTAGGAGAAATTGTTCCCATTCCTTCTTTTCAAGAAATAACATTTTTATCAAATTATCATTGCTCACATTTCTCTTCACAGGATGCTGGAATTGTCTTGCAGCTGTACTCACTGGAGGACACTAAGCCTTACTCTGCCTCTGCCTTTCAGGACCCCAAATATTTGGCCATCAGGCTATGGAAGGGAGCAAGACTGCTCCCACAACAGTGTTAAGGGAAAATTATGATGCAGAGCTGGTCAAAATTAAAATAAAATAAAATAAAATAGGTAAAAAATAAAGTCATTTAATTTCAAAAGTTCTTTTCTATGTGTATATTTTCTACAAATTCTCAAACATCAATAGTTCAACTCAAAATAACACTGCAAGACACTATCTTTCATTACTCCTGGTCATGACCCTTCTCCTGTCTATGGTGGGGTGAATTTGAGAGTTTCTGACTCCTAGTGAATATACAGAGAAAAATGGAAAAAGGAAGGCAAGTATAAGGTGTCTGACTCTTGGTTTGTCCTCTCAGCTACAGCAGCAATCAGTTTAGATATTTCCTGAGGCAGACATTGCATCTGGGTTACTTATAGATGTATTCCCATGATTTTCTCTAAACCCTGTTTAAGTCCGTTTATAGTTTTGGCATCCACATCATCTTGTGGAAATGACCTCACAGTGCAGTTATGCAACATTACGGAAAAGTGTTTCCTTCTGTTTATTTTAAACTCACTACCTGATAAATTCATTGCGCATGTGTCCTCCTGAGTTCCCATACTGCAAGAAATCAAATAGTATTCCCTGTTCTCTACAATAAATTTATGCAACTGTCACATTCCTCTAAGTTGTCCTTTCCAAGAAGAAGAGGTCCCTTTGATTTAGTCTCACTGCATATGGAAAACATTCTCCATATCTATCCACCTCATTACCTTTCAGTCCTAGTTTAACTACTACAATATGATACTTTGGATAGGTGGTTCTTTTCCCATGAAAACAGCAAACACTCACAAATTAGGTCCTAGTTTTACATTAGCACAGCCCATAGTCTTCATATGAACATGCTTCTCTTCTGCCAAAGCATTTAACTACCTCTAAGACTGAATTTTCAGTAACTGTGTATGACATACTGTAAAAGAAACTTGGTTCCTTCATATCTCAGGCGGCTGCACTTGTATTTCATTGAGGATTTTACTTATAACTTTCTTTTAAAGTTTCTTACACATTATAAGAATTATTTAATAGTCTTAAAACTTGAGACAGCCTCATGTTCTGCTCATTCTAGTAGCATTTCAATATCTTTTGAGGGTGTGTTGATTCATCCAGATTTAGGTATAAACATCAACAGATATTTATGCTAATATCTAGTATTTGTATATCCTCTCTACATCTCTGCTCAGCCTAAGGCATAAGAACAGCCAATTTTGTCAGGCCCATACACAGTCAGCAGACTGTGACTTCCTATGGTGATAGTGGTATTTAAAAGTGAATTACTGAATTCAGAAAAGAAAGAAGAGACAAAAAAAAAGAGGGAGAGAAGGAAAAAAAGAAAAATAATGTTTTCATGTTATTTTAAAATGAGCCTTCCTCCAGAAGACATACTGTAGTGAGGAAATGAATGTGTACTGGCAAATGGACTAGATATGAGATTTGTATAATTTACTGGAAACCTTCTGGTAACATAAACAAGAACTTCATCAACCTCACACTCCAGAGTCTTAAGGCTGACCTCACATGCTCTTTGTATCAACAGATGGGTCTATCTGACTCACACTTGTTCCCTGTGCTTGGGAAGCATTCTGCCTTAGCAAGCCTGAGACCCTGAGGAACTATACAAACCAGTCTGTGAGCTGGAATACGTGCTTTTTTTTGATGTTTGTTGCAGATGAAAGTAGAAAGTTCATGTGGTTTGGGGGAATGTTGCTGACAGTATTTCAGACAATGAAAAAGTGATAAGGAGTTCAGGAAACCTCTCTCGACATCTGATTTCTCAGACTTTGAGTTTACAGGATGTGTCTGGTGTACCTTTTAGTGTCAGCAAAAGGTTTTGCTATTGTTTTGGGGTTTTGTGTTTTGAAATCTCTTTATTTGACTTCAGTAAGTAAATTGACAAGACAAAAAAAGGGAGATGAAATACTTTAATATTGTCTTTTTGGCAATTTTTGTAGAATATAAGTTCTTGTATCAGAACTGTGCATTCTGGTATAATTTCTCATGACATGACTAACAGCAAAAAAAAAGAAGTAGAAAAAAAATAAAAAAAATAAAATTCATATATCCTTGCAATTATGATATTTTTTGTTACAAATCAAGTGCATTTTCATAACAGATAACTTTTATTCTATCACACTCAGTTGTGAAAGAGTTCTGACACACGTGTTCAACCTGGATCACACAACTTCTTCTTAATTGTCAGTCACATGCTAGAGATCAGGAATCTTGGTTGCTATCCTTGACTTCAGAGTGGAATTGTGGTTCAGTAGTTAGAGATACACTATGAGAAGCATATTCAATCTCAGAGGCCATATGGATGATTTGTTAAGATTAAAACTTATTGCATGAAGTCCTGTGGCAATCCATGACCTTCCTTTTAGCTTATTTATAAAATATCATAGCAGTTCATATGCAAATGTACCTAGCCTAGAAGGCAAGAGTGGATTTATTCAGTGTAAGTGGCAAGTAAATGAAAATAAAAGCCAATGTCAGTAGATCCAGCTAATATAAAAGCCAATGTCAGTAGATCCAGCTAATATAAATCCACATCCTCTTCTTTTGGTAACTCAAGGAGTTTTCCCATAAAGTAGGAGGGATTAGGTAGTACTGGCTTTCTTCCCTGCTGCAAAGAGCAAGGATTCCCTAAAAAAATACTGTATTGCTCTGGTGAAAACCTAACATTTCAACACACCCACGTAAGGCAGTGAAAAGTCTGAAACAAATCTCCCACCAAGTGACACAGCTCTCTGCAAGCATTGCAGTGCCTGCTGCCCTCACAATGTCCCACTCACTGGAATGCTTTGACATGGCACAGTCCTTCTGAGTCTCAACCAAGTTCAAATGGAGAGGGATTCCCCACAAACTGCTCAAAGAATCCTTCTGTTCCACATTGACTTACAAACTTCTTTTCCTTCATATTGAAAGAAGCAATTAACTATAATACAAGCAAGTAGTACTATAAAAAAGTATTTTATAAGACTTGATAAGTCTTGAAGAGCAGGCAAAGAGCACACAGTCAAGGTTGAGATCCCAGAACCTCTCTTTCTGGTTATGTAACCAAAAATGATACATAGATCAATATAAATTCTCTAAAGGAATAATAAAATAGAGACAGATCAGGTTTAGGTCTGGTTTCCCAGTCTTAAACATCATAATGTGGTCTTAAATTTTACTTATCTAATCAAAAAGTATTCTTCAAGTAGGACCCTACATTTTCTTTATGTTTAATGTAGAAAAACCAATACCCCAGGAGACAGATTCATTTTGCATAACTTTAAACCTCCTTCCTTGCATTTATAAGCAACTACGTAAATCCCCTTAAAACCATAACTTTATTAGGCACTTAAAATAGTGCACAAGTTAGCTGATAAATTCAATGGACTGTAGACAATTACACATGGGGGTGGTTGGGTATTATTAACCATATTAACCTATCATTTTCCAAATCAGGAGAAAAAACAAATAATAGTGAAATGTTAAGTTCCAGGGTCTGGGACTTGGGTTTTTTTTCTTTTTATTTTTAAACAAAAAAGTAGATACGAAACACCTGTTATACTGAAATTTTCTTCCATAACTTTCATGTCTGGTATCTAAAATACTTTCATCAGGATAGATTTGACTTTTAGACTAAGATAAATCTATGCGCAGTGGATATATTATCTCCCTTATTATAGCCAGAATCATTCCTATGAGGACAAAGGGTGTCAGAGATTATCTGCCTTAGGGCAAGTTATTTTGACTGTTTTATTTTTATCTGTTAACTAATACAAGCATATTTTCATCTATATACTATTTTCTTTTGATCTATTTTTTTGCTTCTTTAGTTTAAGAATTACATAAATTTGAAAAGTGCACTTTATATTTCAAAACTTTTTTGACCTCCCATAAAGCAAGTGCAGATTGGACTTTACATTAAGTAGAATGAAGGCAAAACAGGCTAAGATTTTAATGGGAATTACTGGATATACTTATAATAATGAATATCTAATAGCCTACAAAGTTTGCCTCTTTACAGGAAACCCATGCTCATTGTTTCACCAAGTGAGTTCTATTGTTCGTTCAATGGTAATTTTCTAGTTTGTTTTTTTTTTAAATCCTGCTAGGATTTGAACCTAGAGGTGCAAATGGTAGATGATCACAGATGACTCAATGATTCTAATCATTAAGATAGATGCATTAAGCCAGAATGGCAGAAAGTAGACATGTTAGCAATAGACTCTTGACATTTCTGATGCTGAAGAGATTGGACTAAAACTCTGAGAGTGAGTGTGTGTGTGTGTGTGTGTGTGTGTGTGCGTGCGCGCTCGCGTGCATGCACATGTGCATGACTATTTTAGAGAAGCTGGATCTGAGGTCTTCTTGCTTCTGTAATCTCTTATGAAACACTTCTGCACCTTCACTTGCTTAGGCATATTCATAGATATTCATATTTGTTCTCGCCACACCTGAGGCAATCATCATGCACAGCACTAATTTTACATTTTCTTTGTTTCTTCTCACCTCTCTGCGTCTCCTGTTAGTGACATATTTTGTTACTTTTGCCAACATGATAAATCTAAGCAGACCATTAAACACTAGTGCCATATTTTAAAGGTTCAGGTAGTTAATTAAAATGCTTTTTCAGAGAAGAAATAAGGTTGATCTTCTTAATCCTCTCTACAACAGGTGGAAAACTGGAGCAAATACCTGTTAGTCTGAAATGTTCATTTGGAGCCTGAAAAAAATCCTTTATAATCAGTGGTAAAGTTGTCATTCACAAGAGTGTTTTGGATCAAGTATAAAAGATGATTGTTTAAATGAAAATTTTTTGTGGCACAGAGAAGTTCTGCATCCATTTCAATCGCACATGGTTTGAACAAGTAGCTTTTAAACCTCCACAAAATTTGTACATAAGCTGCTTAAGGCAAAATTTGTCCTCTGTTCTGTAAACTGAACTTTTTCTTCAGTTTCCAATTTTCAAAAAGCTGAGTTAAATCTCCCCTGAACATCACCCTTCAGCTGTGCCTGAATATGACTTGAGCGCAGCTCTTACCAAAGCACATGAAGAGATTAAAGCTGTCATGCAAACAACCTACTGCTCCCTGTTTTCAAGAGTGTCCTTCTTTCTCAAAGTGTGGTCTCTACCAGGTGTTCATTCAAACTTTTGTTTCTTTCCACCATAACCTTGATCCAGTTAATACAGTGTCCCTGTCCTGACTACAAAGCTTTAGGCTGGGGAAAAACACCCTGAGGGTATAACAAGCAATATAAGCTTACAGTCCAAGAGTCCAGTATTTAAGTTAATTACTTATCTTCATTTGCTCCACAGCAAGGCAGATACTCCTTAAAGAAACGCAGAAGTTAAAGATGACCATATTATAACATGGGTGCTTTATTTTCTAAGGAGTGATGCTGCTACTTTATAACTAAAAGCAGTACTGTGAAGGTGAAATTGCACACATAAATATTCAGTCATAGATAGTCTTTCTCAGTACTTTCTTTACAGTCCTATGGTTTCCCTTTTTTTTCCCCTTTAAAATATAGGACTATTATTGCCAGCATTTGTATAGGCTTGTAAATATTTTTAAAATCCCTCAAGTTTCTTGAACTACTGCAAAGGTATTCAGTAAGCTAAAGAGATCCTCAGAGAAAATAGGATTCTCAAGTTCCCAGCTATATGGACTCTGCTTTGAGCTTGAAAATAATTACAAGATAGAATCGAAATGAAGACACTAATCATTATTCTCAAATTTTGTCACCTGAATGAAGAACATAATAATAATTTTCATCATTTTTACTATTTCACCTTCTATGCAGCTACTGGCGTTATTAAAAAAACGTCCTAAATAACAAACCAGTAAACTGTTCACAAATTCTGAAAAATTGTGATTTGGGTGAAAAAATATGGAATTTCCATCACAACTGTAATACTGAAATGTCACCATTTTCTCCTTATTGCACTAGTGAAAAGTAGTTTTTATTTCCATATTTCTGTGCAATGGCAGTACATATATATATATTTATATACACACATAAATATATATATATACTGAAAATTATATTTGAATTTTCAAGGATATTATATTTTAATGCTTCTGATGGTGAGAAACTTTTTTAAACTTTTCTTCAAGTTTTTCTTTGTTGAATAAATCCAAAATCTTTCTCAAGTAATTTAAACATTAAATTACATTTTGTTATAGCTCAGAAAGCCAATTACTGCATTTTCATTACCTGAACAATTCCTCCCATGTGCAAGCAATATGCATTCCCTGTTGACCATGTGTTTCAGAGTGAAATTTGTTGCAAAGACTTCTGCAAGACAGAACTTTGCTGGAAGAACAGTAATCAGGAAAAATATGGATCTAAACATTTATTGCTGCTAGGAATGTGTTACAACAGGAACATTTAGCTTAGTGTTTTGTGGAACTAATTTAACAATTCAAGAATTCTGGTTTACCTTGAACAAACAAAACAGAATATTTAATGGAAATTTTCCCTCATAGAAAAAAAAATGAGATACTGCAACGTTTTCTAGAGTATTCTGATTTTGTAGAAACTGCATTTTCTTAGAGAAAACATTCCATGGAAGACTCTGAGAATAGCTGAAACCTGGATGCAGTGGCGAGTATCTTGCTGCAAGCAGGCTACAGAGAGCACTACCCACTAAAACAAAAATTTATTTCAGCTCTGCTCCCACAACCCTTTGAAACCACAACCACCTGCAACTCAGCAAAGAGAGCTCCAGTGTGACACTGTACCAGAAACCATCAGAGCAACCACCTGTCCACCAGCCGTTGTTATGTTCCACTGCTGCAGATACACAGTAATCATGGACTACAATCCTACCAGCCTCAAATAGCCTGCCCTTTTAAAATTATGTTTTCTAAAACCAGAATCTCTGTCTGAGGAGACTGAAGCTGCAGCCTAGAGACAACATGTAGGAATTCCTTGTTTGGTGTAGATATTCATCTGTTAATTAGAGAAACCAGCACAGGAGTGAAGTAGAGAGAGTTTTTCATCTTTAAAAAGCAAGCTGACATCATTAAAGGCAGGAATCTCCAAATGTTAAATGAGGGTGGCACAGAAGAATGGCAAAATTTGCCTTCAAAGGAGTTGTGCATTTCATTTCTGTTGTACTGATTTTTTTTTTATTTCACTAAATAAAAATAGAAAGGGATGCCACTTGCAGCTAAGTCAATAGCTAAACTGAAATGAATAAAATCGCCATTCATTCATTAATTGCTTAAGATCCTTCTATCAAATAGCCTTACCTTAACATTTTTTTTATTCTAGAGTAGATAAAACTTTATCCTGGAATTAGTTGCCCAAAAAGTTCACTTATCCCTTTGACAATTCACTATAATCTCTCAAAGGAGTAAATTCACATTCAATGTCATTGCAAAACATTGTTTGCCTGGAGAAACTGTTCTAGCTACAGCATAGCAAAGCCCAAAAAATTTGATCTTTTCTTATCAGGCTGAGCAAAATAAAGTCTGCAGGTGACAAAATACATTTCAATAATGAATGTCCACAGGCTTCAGAAGATGTGAAATTAGGATGTTGAAAAGCAAGAAAATAGAGAAGTTTTGCCAAAGTCTTTAGTCTCCCACTGTTGCTTTCATTTCTCACATTGCAAGTGCAGTTGTGATTCTGATGCCTAGGAGAAACTGATACCATCTATGACTCAAAAGCTCTAATGAATGACTCACCAGTGCTGAGAATAGCTACCAAAGGGTCACTCTGGGACTGTAAGGTTCCTTTCAGGAAACAGAGAGAATAGAAATGTGTATCAGTTCCTCTTGACAGCAAAATACTTTGAACTGTGAAAGAGAACTTCAAACGTCATTTTTACATAAAGTTACATTGCTATAAAATAATAACAGCACACACAGAGACACAAAAAAGAGTTAAACTTTTAACCAAAGTATTTTTTGTGGTTTAATCCTAACCAGCAGCTGAGCCCCACAGAGCCACTCTGCTCACCTCCCTCACAGTGGAATGAGGGAGAGAATCAGAAGGTAAGAGTGAAAAAACTCGAGGGTTGAGATAAAGACAATTTAATAGACAAAGCAAAAGCTGCCACACAAGCAAAGCAAAACAAGAAATTCATTCACCACTTCCCATGGGCAGGCAGGTGTTCAGCCATCCCCAGGAAAGCAGGGCCTCCTCACACACTGACTTGGTAAGATAATGCCATCACTTTGAACATCCCCTCCCCCTGCCTTCCTTCTTCCCACAGCTCTATATGCTGAGTATGATGCCATAATGCTTCAGATATCCCTTGGGTTGGTTGGGGTCAGATGTTCTGCCTGTGTGCCCTCTCAAATCCTTGTGTACCCACAGCCCGCTCGCTGATGGGGTGGTACTGTGTGAGCATTGCTGAGCAGTAAGGAAAACATCGCTGTATTATCAATCCTGTTGTCAGGACAAAATCAAGACATGGCCCCATACTAGCTACTGCAAAGAAAATTAACTTTATCCCAGACAAAACCGGCATACTCTTACAAAAGTATTGGGAAAAGGAGAGTTGAGATCTTAGATTTCACTTCTACAGGTATTTTAATTTCAAAAAGATCAATCTTTATTTAATATAGAAGTAGATCTATTGTGAAATTTATCATTTACATCTCATTACACAACAAAATATTGCAAAATATAGCTAAACACCTTTCAGCTTCTGCACAGATATTTGTATACTATATTCTGACACCAGCAAGACACCATCAGTACAGCTGATCACATCAAAGTGCAGACACAAATGGATGCCATAGCTTGTGGACTTGGAACTGTGAGGAAGTTAAACTGCTTTTTTGAGAGTCAATGGTGCTGGAGGAAAACAGACTAAATACATTTTCACTGGAGATGGAGAATCAGATAACAGAGGAAACAAAGTTCTGACTGTGGCAGATCCTGGGGTAAACAAGAAAGAATGACTGCTGCAAGAAATTCAGCAAAGAGCAGCAGAAGGGGAGAAGAGATGTGAGATGTTGAGAGTGCAAAAAAAAAGGAGGACCAAAAGTAAAACAACACAGTGAAGTCATAGTTGTCTACTGCTTGGAAGCCATGGGAAAGACAAATGAGCAGGCTGTATCAGATGATTTTTTGTGCAATATATTAGGTCGTGCTTTGATTATCAAAAAAAAAGTTGGCACTGTATGTGGATCTTTCTCAGTAAAGGCTTTCTGTACATAAGGAATTTAACAGTGCTGGGTGGGACTGAAGGGCAGATGAAACCATGAAAAAGACTGAGTAGAAGTTGAAGAGATTAACAATCACATGAAATGAAAGTTGACACCACAAAAGATTAGGCAGAGAGATACATTATCTCACCACAGGTTTTCTGAAATAGTAGATCTTTTCCATCTCAAACATACTCTGTAGGGATTGGTATTTCCCTGTTACTCAGAACTGACACTGCATCTCTGATAGCTTATTACTATTACAGCTGTACACCTAAAGCACCTTGCTGTAGGATATAAAAAGCAAAGCCCTGGCTTTAGCTTCCAGCAAATCCTAATGCCTTTTTTCATTCATTGTGAGTCTGTGGCTGTAGCAGGCTGTGATCTCTGATCTCCGACGGTAAGCAAGCTCCTCTACTAGAAGGTCTGAAAAGGCAATGACAGCCTAATAGAATTTTATGATTACATTTTGAACATTTCCACAGTGAGCAGAAGGCTCCTGACTCAGATATATTTATCTTCTGCTTAAAGAACAATAAAAAATAATAGGAGAAAATCAACAAGTCATGGTAGAAATAACTCAATACCTCTGCTATGTTTCCTTGTGCATTATTTTCACTCAAAATTAACTTACAGAAATACAGTGAGAGTAATTTGGGAGTTCTGAAAAAGAGACCAGTACTTCCAAACCTGAATGGATGGTCAGCCTCCATTGCTAGAAAGGAGATTTTGCTCCCAACATAACAGTTCTAAGATGAATGAATGAGCCAAGCAAGATAAATTGAATACGAACTTTAAAGAATATTGAGGACAGAGAAAATTCTGTATGAGATGGTTCTAAGATAAAATATTTTCCCAATTAAAGCATCAGGAAATCTGAGCAAAGCCTGTGAGCCTGTGCCCACACTGAAGCAGAGCCACAGCACTGATAGGAATGACTGGGCTTTGGATCCCTTGGTTTAAGAGACTCGTGTTTTATCCATCTAACAAGGCAATGCCTGTTTATCAGGAAAGCTAAAATGAACTTCAATTTATTTAATCACAGATTTTGTTCTTAAAAATGCATTCATGAGTGTTTGTAAAGCACTTTGAGATCCTTGCTTGGCAATATAAGCACAAAGTGTTATTAAATCATTCAGCATAAAAATTGCTTTACCTCATTATATTTTATAGTGGTAACTTTTTATTATCATCTGATGGCAGTAAAACATGACACAGCTCATCTAGCATGCTGGGGCAAGGTCGTGACTGAAGTTGATTAAAGTTTTAACTAAGGAGTGAATAAAAATTGAGTTAAGTACTTCAGAATTTGATTTTTAATAAGACATTAGGAACACATATCTAAAAACTAAAAATGGTGGGTTTAGGTTAGTCAATTATATAGGTTAGGCTCAATTGACTCCTTCTAATAGGGATATTAGCTCTCCTAAATTTCAAATAATTCTGCTATTTTTCGCATATTTATTGCTGATTTTAACTGTCCTCTGAACACAGTTCCTACTTGCCTCCCTCATTCTGTCTTTTTTATGTCACAACCACAATTATTTTTACTATACAGTGGAAGTCTTTTGCAAGAATAATGAGGATGATGAATATCATTATTGGCCCATTGAATGGAAAATACATGAACACGTGATGAATAAAATTTTGTAAAGAGAACAGAACTTGTTTCATGAGGAAACCATTTGCATCACTAAGTCTTTGAGAACTGATGTGCAATTATCCTGTAATTATCCTGTAATTATCATAATAGCTTTGCAGAAATTAAAGAACAGGACAAATATGGGAAGAGCAATGGGAAGAGAGCTCCATGATACAATTGTCACATCTGGATAAGATGTCAGTGACCTGGACAGCTATTCCAGAGTTCAGGACATAGCTAGGAACATCACTAGATGAAGAAGGTGAGATAAATCAGAGTCCCTCCCACTCCACATTTCCTCTTTCCCTTGCTGCTTGTCCTTTATTTGCAGCCTTAATAAGTAAATCTTGCATCTTTTGTTGTAATGCCATATCACTTAAATAACTTCTCAGTTTTTGCCTTCACAACATTACACTGAACAAGTGCCAAAGACTTTCTTGACTTCTACATGCACCAGACTGTGTTCTCCAAACATGGGAGTCTCCCCCCAGTCCTGCTTAATGCTTTTTTTAGCATCCATCACTGCTTTCTTTGGAATTATATGTAATCTAAAAGCTCAATTAAATTAAAATCATTGCTTTATGAAATAAATTGGCTTTTGGCCTCACTCCTGACCAGTAATTATTAATTTTGTAAACCCCTCATAGAGTTATTTTGAGGAAAAAAAAAATTTAAATAAAAAATGACTAGCAGTCAACATCATCACAACAAATGGTTTCCACAGAAAACTCAAGCCATATAGAAATGTCCTCTGTAGGATCAAAAAGAGCGACATAGGCTACTGGGAGCAGAGAGATACCAGCCAACACAGAGTGGGGGAAATTGGGAATTAGTACAGAATGAAACACAGCAAAAGCTGATGAACAACTATGTTGCAGAGCAGCCTGATGGAGGTTGCAGAGTGGTTGGAGAATGGAGGTTCTTGGTCTTTTCCAAAGGTCACAACCACATCAGTGTGACCAGTCTGTGTGCTGCAGGCATCATGTAAGATGACCCAAGACGATACCCAAGACGAGGCATGCTGTTCTTTTAGCCAAGTGTCAGCCCAGTAGTCGGAGGCTATGGTACATGAGGATAAAGAATCCACATTGGCTGAATAGCAGCATTAATCATGGGGTCCACAGACTGTGCTATGAGACAAGCTTGCCTTCTGTTTCAAAATTATATTCATGACAACAAATCTGTTAAACTCCTCCGCTGACACGTTTTACTTTCCCAGGACGGGAACACTGTGAAGGCTGCTTGTTGGCTCAGCTTCAATTTTCATGACAGATTTCAGGCAGTGATCTAACCTAACTCCGGCTTTACAGGGAACAACATGGAGATCCAAACTAGCTATAGGAGCTTAGTGCCAAAGTGACCAGTGACAGATAAGAAAATTGTGTATTTTCTGTTCATGAAAGACTATTTACCTCCAAGACGGGGTTGAAGTGCTGTGCATCTTTAAGGAAAGGAAGTTTCTGAACTATATATCTGCTTCCAAGGAAGAAGATAGACTTGCTGTCATAGCTACAGACTTTTGCTGCTTATATTTTCTCCAGGGCACCCTAGAGCCAGAGTCAGCAAAAGAGGATGGCCTAAGTCATTGAAAACAGGCAGAAAACCCTTTCATCCTACAACTATTTTGAATACTCCTGAGATCAGGAGTGGGAAAAACATGGGACTTTTGTCAGATGGTGGTTTACTGGTGAACTTTTCTAGACTTTACTTACTGAGCTACCTGAAAGACAACACTGTCACCAGTCACAGCCAGCACAGCTTCATGAGAGGAAGCTCCTGCTTATCAAACCTGATTTGCTTCTGTGACAAGGTAACCCACCCACCTAGCTGATCAAGGGAAGCCAGTTGATGTCATCTTTTTGGATTTCAGTAAAGCTTTCAATACTGCCTCCCACAGGATCCTTCTGTGCAACATGTCCATCCCACAGCTGGATAAACACATCATGTGGTGGGTGAGCAATTGGCTCATGGGTCAAGCACAGAGGGTAATAGTGAGTGGGGTGACATCAGACTGGCAACCTGTCACTAGTGGGGTTGCACAGGGATCCATCTGAGGCTCTGTGCTCTTTAATATCTTCATAAATTACTTGAATGCAGGACTGGAAGGGATACGAAGCAAGTTTGCAGATAACACAAAACTGGGAGGAGTTGTTGACTCCCTCAAAGGCAGGGAGGTCCTTCAGAGAGACCTTGAAAAATCAGAGGACTGGGCAATCACCAAGAACAAGGAGTTCAGCAAGGGGTAGTGCCAGATTCTGCACCTGGGATGGGGCAATTCCAGATGTATGGACAGACTGAGGAGTGAGATGCTGGACAGCAGTGCTGTAAAAAGGACCTGGGGGTCCTGGTCGATGGCAAGTTAAATGAGAGTCAGCAGTGCCCTGGCAGCCAGGAGGGCCAACCATGTCCTGGGGGGCATCAGGCAAAGGATTGCCAGCTGGGCAAGGGAGGGGATTGTCTGGCTCTGCTCTGCT
>JAOXXN010000446.1:104270930-104284579 GCA_026770055.1 Myrmophylax atrothorax | reverse complement strand
GCAAAAGAGCAGCAGCAAAAGCCTCTCTCCCACCGCAGCACACACACCGCTCCTGCCTTCAGCCCAGCTAGAAGTGGAAAAAAAAAATGTCCCCAAAACCAAAAGAGACAACCTGCCCCCACCCACAGTGATCACGAAGACAGTAACAGTTAACTACTTCCTTTGTTCACTAATGGCTTGGGTAGTTAGTGTCAGGGAAGAGAATTTACATAAAAATTCCAAACTACAACATTACAGTAATCCACCAGTTTTCCTTTTCTTAACTTCAGTTTTTCAGTTTTTCAGTTTTGAAATACACCATGTATGAAGCAAGATGCATGATGGCAACTAAAAATTCATCATCTCCTACATCAATAACTGACCAAATTGCATAACTTCTGTGTTAGTAGAGAGGTCTACATAAGCATGCCTTCAAGGGATGGATCTTGATATTTGTCCTGGCATGGGGTTAAGTACAAAACATTATGATCCACACTTTACATTTCACTGTACATTAAGCCTGCCTAGAGAGCAGTCAGTATTTTAATGTTGAGTTCAATTATGTCCTCTGCCACCACAATGGACTGCCAGCATGTCTTCCTAATGGTCTTAACAGTAGAGGAGACTAATTATACACAGAATAATAAGCCCTTTAGGAAAAAAATGCTTCTTAGAATTTGCTTGGTAAAAATCTTTGTGGAAATTCTATTTTATCGATAAGTAATCCTTACTTGCTGGCGCACTAACCTCCTGCCCTGTACTGGACTCAAAATGAGGAAATATGGGGAACAAGAAAATGCTATTCTCTTACATCTCAACTCTTAAACCTTGTGGAAAAAATGGAACAATAGTACTTAATTCTTGATCTATGTTGTTTGTTTCAGGGTTGTACTTTGGTAATTTAAACACCCTGACCTGGTGTCCCACCTACTGACTTCAACTTCTTCAGAAAAGATTAGGTAGCACAAGGGTGTCAGTGTCTCCAGTGGACTGGAGTGTGTGCTCCCACATGTGTTCTCTGCTCTTGCTTTGGTGGTTTTGGTCCTAGGTCCCCACTTTTACCACACTGGAAGTGCAACTGGGAGTTTAAGTAATGAGTAAATAAGCTTGGGCAAATGGGAGAGAGAATATTTCTTTAAGATATTTGACTTTTGGATCTGTTTTTTTAAAGTTATTTATTTATTATAATAGATATGTATTATAGTTGTCTTTTAATTTTCTCATTTCTGTATAAATATATAACTAGTTAGATTCAAGTTTAAGTGTGCAGAAGTTTTTTCCCTCCCTTTTCTTGGTGGGGTGGGGAGAAAGCTTTTGTCCTTTAGTTTATACTTGACATTTTGCCAAAGTATTCAAACCAAAACAATGGGTTTGACATAATTTTGCATATCTGCATCATTATGTGGAGAGCCTTGACTTTGGTCTTGAATTGTGGCCCAGTGTTGCAATGGGTGTAAAATGGTTATTTAAACTCATTTCTGGAAGCTTGAGAGCAGTTTAAGCAATCCACATACACAAGCTTGATCTGATTCCTTTCGAAAATCCTAACATGCTGATGGAAAGCATATGATCTAAACAGTCTCAGCCTTAAAGGCATACTAGCGGAGTGAAAATCCTAGGATTTGCCTGTAAAAGATGGAAGCCAGAGGGAATGTTCTTAAGGACAAATTTGGAGTGCAGTGCCTATGTCATTGTGGTGTGCTAGTCAAAAGAAGTGCAAAAATTCAGTGTTGATACACTACTGTGACGGTGAATGAGGAGTTTTCAAAATCATGTGTGAAATATATATAGCAGTGTTGGGGTGTTTGAGAAACACTGGAGGTATTTTGCTGGGTATGGAGTGAAGAGACAGATATTGTCAATATCTGTGAAAGTCTCCATCATTTTGGAAGAGATTGAAAAAAATGGTTGCGTGTTTTCAGAAATTCGGCCCTTATTGAAAACAAATTTTAATGAAAAATTTTCACCCTAACTCAAGATCTTTGAAATGATCACAATGGAATTTTAGCTTTTTAATCCCAGGCAGTGGGACCTCCAAGGCTGCAATAAAAGATAAATGTGCCTTGACAGCAGAGCTCTCAGGCTGCTTGATTTTCTCTTTTGATAGGTTTATGTTTCATGCCAATCAATCCATCTCAACTGTGCAGCATGGTCACGTCACCTTTGTAATGTAATCTGCTAGCAGCCTAAAAACACTGAAGGAATACAGTGCCCTCTAACTACAGCAGGAAAAATAAATTGTGTGAGAATGAGAAAAGATTTTTAAGAAAATTTTTTCTTGTGTAAATGATTTTATCTAATGGTTCGGATATTCATATCTCAGCCATTCTGATGATCACACATTTCCCTGGGGGAAACATATGCTCAGTTCGCTCACCTTGGGGTTTCCCACTTAGTCATTGCAAGAATAAAGAAAGATCTCTCTGGGAAGATGTCTCTAAGGAGTGAGGTCTCACAGTGAGTGATTCACAACAAAGTACATTCTTCTGCTGAAAAAAAAAAAGCCACAGACAACAGCAAATATTAGATCAAATGTTGAAGTAAATTCATAATTACTAAGCCAGATTCCCATCTCAATTAATAGAAATGTAAGTTCTATTAATTCTGTTTATTTGTGGGTTGAAGCTGCTTTGTATTTACTCCATTTTAATTAAGATTAGAATCTTACACTCTTTGTTGGTTTATATTTTTTAATAGCTAAATTATGTCTACATACAGCAAACTGATGGGTTCATTTCTGGCACTGTTCCTTTAATAAAGGCTTTACCAGCCCTTAGTGCCTTAATCTCAGTCCTGGAATCAGGACATGGTTTGGAGGTTATACCTAGCATATGCTGCAAATCAAGTTATCTCGCTCAAACACAGTACTGTAACAGCTCTGACTTCTAATAATCAGTTAGCTGTAAAATCTCCATGCAGGTTACCTCAAATGAAAAACAGTTTGGAGGTTAATGGAATTATCTGAAGTCTCAGGATGAGGGACTACAATATAACTATGCTGGATCTGCAATACTGTGTAACAGTCAATTTGATTTTTTTACGCCACTCCCTCTCCCACTCTTGCTATTTCCCTAGGTTCTATGAAATAATGTGAGGCTTTTGACAGTACTCTAAAAATCAATCCTGACAGGCCATATGCAACATAATATAGCTTCTTCCACCACTTTTAAAATAATTTGCCTTCTGTGAACACTCACAAACATGTCTAGTCCCATTGCTTTGTTCCAGCTGTGCTCAGCTATCTGAGTTAAATGGAACTCACTGTGTATCATAAATCTGAGTCACTACATGGTCTGATGGTCCTGAGTTTATTTTATGGAATGGATGACAACAAATGAGAAAAGCAAGCAAGGCTCAAAAGTAAAGGGAGAGCAACTTAGAAGTATTACCCTATCCTGCTTCCAGATCAGCCCCTGAAATACCACATGGCTCTGGGAAAAGGAGTCAAGTAAACATTTTCTTCAGTTGTGGCAGTGGAATGTCCAGATTGGGGTATCTGAGCCTATTATTACTTGAAGGATACATGAGGATGAGCATGGTTTGGGAGTATATGGGCATGCTCAAACCTGTGCCTAGAAATGGGCTGGAAAGAAATTAACTGAAGTTAATTACCTTCTTTTAAAAAGGCAAAAGTTGAAATAGGGTTGCTAATTTATGCTAGTAAACACATCTAGTAATCACTTTTAGTGCAAAAGAAAAAACAGTAAAAGATTGCTGTAATTAGAACGGCAGCTGCCTTGGCAAGAAATATCCTGTGAAGGTGGGAATAAGTAAGTGCCTGAAGAAGGACAAAATCTTCTAGCATGGACCTGCTGCCAACAAAGGAAGTTTCTACATTACCAACATCTGATGCAGTTCTTCTACCTCTCCTTCCCTCACATCCTATTGCAGATGGTTTCAGTCCCCTTACTTGTGACAAATGCCCAAGTACTTGTTTTGTGTCTGAATTCTAGCTAAAAGGGGGCAGACACAAGCTCTCAGATTCTTCAGAGACCTTTTAAGATGCAATGAAAATTAGAAATTATCCAGTCACCATCTTAAATGATTAAAAAGGATCACAAAGGATTTGAAGTAATGCACTTAAGGCTTGACACTAGAGGCAACAATAGTTCAAATGTCTTCCCTTTCCTTCAGATTACATCTCATTCAATTGATTGTATCTCTGCCAAATGACAGCTACTGAAAAGGCCCAAGGCCTGGACAGAAAGCCCAGGGTTTAGTACTGCAAAGAAGGGTCCTACAGTCCAGCCAGGAGTCAGGACTGTACTTGAGCACAACTACAGCAAACCTGCACACTTTAGAAGCAACTGGCAACTTTAGAAGCAACAGAGGTTTCATCTGCTCCTGGGCAGATGGGCTGGTCCTTAGCTCCTGGTGAGTGATTGCAGGGAGTCAATTTCAGCCAGAGTTTCCAGTATCTTCAACCAGAATTACAGTATCTATACTTAGGCATCCCTTAAGACACTGCAGAATGGAACATTAGCTGCCTTCTTTGGAAATACAGACCCAAGCCTCTATTTCCTTGTGATCTCTACTGTAGACAGGAAGGTAAGCGCTGACAACCATCAATGTGAGAAACTCTGGCACATGGAGCAAATAGCCACGTTATGGTAGATAAAAATAAATTGTTTTGAAATTAATTTTAGTGATTTAGGAAAGCTGAACTGTATGCAACAGCCATTTCTGACTCTCCCTTTGTACTCTGAACCAGAAGCAGCGTGCGTGCAAATGTAAAGCTGGGATATGTGTAACTTTATTTTCCGCGCTGTGCACATTTGCATTTTTTAGTAGCAGCCTGTTTGTCCTTATGTCTATGCAAGGCAACAATATCTCAGATGTCTCCAAATGTCCTCACCGTGGAACATGAAGAGGCATAGCTGCATCAACATGGCAGAACTAATCAGTCTGGGCACTGTGCCCTGCTGACGCAGCTCTCCTTTTTCCAGGACCCCAGCTGACATCTCTGCAAGGGACTAAGCACATGCTGCTGAAATTCAAATATTGTAGTCATGGGGACAGACAGAGAGCAGCAAGAGATAGCCTGACCTTACAGGCTAGTGGTTCAGGCACATAAAGGGGAAGGAGGAAATTTATCAAATATTATGCAACTTTTTTTTTATCTGAAGGAAACTATGCATGCACTTCATCTGGAACCTTCCCAAGTGGTTGTCCAAGCTATTAGGTTAGGATTAGTGTGCCAAGTGCTTTTTATGCTCTTGGTCACACACACTACATCTATACTACTAAATTTAACAGTGTCAGGACCCTTTCTTTGGCTCTGAGATCATCAGCTTGGCCAGATGTGCCCATGCTGTGCTTCCAAGGAGTGTAGCTGCCTTCAAGCAGCCTACTGGAAATAGTCTGCAGCCTGTGCTTACTCCTGGGAATTGTTCAGAGGACACTAGTTAACTCAGGTCAAAGTCATGCTGGAAAACACGCTGTGAGTATACAGATAGTGCCTGAGCCCTGGAATTGGTTAAGTTGCTAGCACTGATCCTGTGTTGAAAAATGATAGAAAATATCCAGAAGAGCAATATCTGAAGACCAATTTCCTGGCTTCTACAAGGTAAGAACCAAAGAGAATATGTTCACAAAAATTGCCACAAAACCCAGTGAAATCCAGAAACAAAGTAACAAATGAAAAGTCATAAGTTCCAACCCTGAGCTGGCCTCAATTCTTTCTGAAATGCACTGACTGCATCTGACGTTCTTTTGAACTCAGGAGACAGTACTTTTCAGGCTTGAAGTACTCAGACTATATGAGCCAAGAATTATTCACACTATCAAAGACCTAGGAAAAAAAAGGAGAACACATGAGAATATAGCAACAAACTGAATTTGGAACACTGTCATTTTTGGTCCTAATAGAAAAAATATAAGAGGTTGCTTACATCACAAAACTTCTGTAGCATAGCCTCCCAAGTGAATGCCTTCTCTCTTGTTTAATAGAGCATTATAGTAAATAAAAATGCAATCATTAACAAACCAGCATTCTTTTTTTTTCAAACTGTAAAAGAAATTCACAATCAGGGCTGTGGACTACAGTTAAATTAACTTCTTAGTGTAGCATAACTAGTTTTTTGTATTCTTTTTTTTTCAATAGCCTAAGAAATCTTAAATTAAATATTATCATATTCAGGATTCAGTTTAACTCCATGAGCTAGAGGACCATGGTCATTATAGGATAAGCCTATTTAATATAAATATTTTAAGGAGGCTCAATATTCAATATTCTAGTGCACCCGGTTAATATACCCATTAGGCTGAGTTTAAAGACTTTTTTGAGCAACCATGTGCTTAGTGTTTTGTATGAGAGCAGCAAAAAAACAAGAAGAGTCTCACAGGAGCAGCTTGGGAATACTAATATGGCACTACTCTACTTGCTTGCCATAGGGGAAAGGGGAGGACCACTGTTGGGAACTGCTCGCTCCCATTCCTCAAAATGCAACAAGGATTCTGGGCTCCAAAACAAGAAAAAAAAGCCTCCTACCAATGTAAATGTCTTTCACAACAGCTTTGACCTGTGCTGGAGGCAATTTTGCTCCTTCCTTATTTCAGACTGTGGGGTGCAACTATAAGATAATGTAAAATTATCAAAATTCACCACACCCTTGTGATGGGCATATTCTGTGCACTCCTGCACTCTTGAAGGTGTCTTATACATTTTTTAGCAGACATTTTCTCAAAATCTGAGCACAAATTCAACTGGATGGTAGAAATTTCTGTCTAACTTACTTTCTTGTCATGAGCAACTCTCAGACAGAAAAAAAGAAGCAATGTTTCCACAGTATGTGTAAGATGGTGAAAAATCCCCCTCATTTTTTTCCCTGCCTCTTTCACTCACACACACATACACATCACAGTGACAATAAGTTGTTGCCCAAACTGGAATATCGATAAATCCTTCATCAACCTGAGGCTGAAATATAGCTAGCTAAAACCTATTTTTAGTCTACCTTGGATGCAAGAATGAAACCAGCAAGAATTATACTGCAATAAATGTTGGTAATGTAAAGCCGTAGATAGGAAAAGGAGACATTAATTCATATGCTATGAAGGTACCCCTTAGTGAATCCTTTCTGAGAAGATTTAAATAAATGGATTCATCCTCATTCTTGTTATTGGTATTGCCTTGTTTTGTCTTAGCCTTGATTGATGGTTTTCAGCCCACTTTATATTGCTTTGAATATGCCAGGCAGCAGACTCTTTTATGGAGCAAAGGATACCCCTGCCAAAATGGCAATAGAATATAAGCTGCTTTTTGATAGTATGATTATAATAAAACTGTTTCCCAAGGCCATATCCAGATAAAAAATGCCAGTGTCCCTGATCCCCCACCACACATGCACATAAAGATACACCAATATAGACACACACTGAGAGATTCATGTTTGAAAAAGGTCCCTTAAAAGGGGAGAGAAAGGAAAAGAGATCCACCTGGCCCCTTTCCTACTTGTATAGTCCTGCTTGCTCTTGGTGTTGCTGTAAGTTTCCTTGGTTGTATGTGCCTTTCCTGGCAGCAGGACTACCTTCATACCTCCAGAGAAGTCCTCCTCCTGGGAAGGGACAAGGCAGAGGGATTTACCCTGAAAGAGGTGCTCTGAGTCAGAAATTGCTGTTATGAAACTGGGCATTGGATTTGCTATTATTTTTTAAACATCAAGGTCCGGCTAGTCCAAAATCCTGCCTCTGACAATAAGCAGTACCAGATGTTTAGAGGTACTAGACCAACATGGGATAATTGAAGTATATACGAATCCTTCTATTTCTCCTCTTCAGCATGTCAGCTAAAATTTGGATTAAACACTAAAGCATAAATTTCTTTTCCAAAGCTTTGTAGTACTAATTTTTACAACTCTAAAAATTCTTGTGATACTTGGTTCCTCTTCACTGCTTGTGAAATTCTTGGTCTTAAAAACATCTTGAGACAAGTTCCAAGGAGCATGGTTACTTTATATCCTAATTACATCCCTTCTAGTTCTAATTGCCCTTTAGATTTCACTGAATCCATGTTTTGTCTCTCCATAATTTGATGGAGAGACAGAAAGTCCTGACTTGACTTCTTTCAAGATTTATCATTTCATTTAATTTAATATATTTTAGTTTATTTTCTTTTATTGTTCTACTTTCCAAATAATTACAAGATTTGTAATCTCTGATCATGTAAATCATTGTCATTCAATTTCTCAACAGCATTCCATAAATCTTATTCAGCAGTAGAATTCCTGATTGTGGGGTGATACTTCACAGATGCTCAAAGACCCATGTGAGACTACATCACTGACATGAATAGTATATGTTTTCCCCAGTATTTTGCAGTGTTTCAAATTCATATGCACAAATAGGACTTACCTAAAGCTACTTCTAACTTTTTTCTAAAAACAAAATTATGAACTCTAAATTTTAAAATCATCTGATTTTACTAGCAAAGTAGTCTTACAAACATAGCAAACTGCCACTTCTACATAAAGAATAACTTAACACAACAAAACTTTTCAAGGACTGATACAGGCCATTAGTAGTGGAGCATAGAAATAAGGCAGGAAATGTCATGCCATTATTGTGAGTCGGGTAATGGTCACTAAAACCAGTTCATTCTAAAATACACCTATTTTAAGCAGCAAGACAAGGAAAGAGGACAAAGATAATGGGCAGTGCAGGATGATAGCATGGATTGAGCTGAATGATTTTCATCTGGAATGCATTGATCTCAGAAAGCATTAGAGGACTCAAAGTCCATCCTCTTTACTCATCTGTGTGAGTCATCCTCATTAAATTCAAAACATCTCAGAACATCTGTGTATCTGTAAATTGAATTTTACCACTCAAATGAGCAGTGACTCAATACAGCCTTCTATGTCTGATACCAAACCTGGCAAGTGAAGAATAGCCTGAAAATTAAAAGCAGTACAGAAATTTGAGTTAGAAATGTCAGCCTTAGTATACAGCAGGTATAAAAATTAATTTCCTGTAGATTATTAAAATGCAGCTTAAATATATTTCAAATACTACAATTATTCAAGCATTAGTACAATTAATTTTGTACAGAGAGGATTAAACTTTTTGTTTTCTCAAAGATAAAAGGTAAATAAATACCATACAAAATGTTCTACAGAAATATATGGAAAATAAAAATGTGAAGAGAAATGTAGTCCTTGTGAAAGATGACCAATATTTTCAACAGACCATGACATTAAATGGACCAGAACTTTTACTTTAACAGTTATCACATTTCATGATTGATTTCTTGCTGAAAAACATTATGTTAGGTAAGACTTGAATGTGAAAGATTTTGAGTGTTAATGTGCAATAATCAAAACATTTGAAAGTGCCAAGTGTTTGGATTTGTAAAAGTATTTGGATCTAAACATCAAAATGATTCTCCATGAGATCTTTTTCAACTCTAAGATAAAAGAAAGCTAGGTACCAAGGACCTGAAAATCCCATGGTTTTTGTATGGTTGGGCTTTTTTCCCCCTTGATCACCTGAGGACATTTAATACCTGACCTGTTCAAAACAGAGCCATATTGGTCTTCAGTAACATAAATTGTTTTACTTCTTTTAATAAAGCTGAGCTCCTAACTATTTTATTCATATAGGCCATTGTATATTCACTCACTACTTTGACCTTGGCTGTTTGCTTTATCCATGGATGAGGCAGGAATACATTTTTGCAACCAGCAAAGTTAACTACCTGGTATATGTACATAACAAAGTTTAACAGTGGAAAGGACCACTCTGCATGATGGAATTTGCTCACCTGAGCTGCTCAGTTTTTAGTCCAGTCCGGCATTTTAGATATATCCATGCAATTGTATCAAATAAATACCATGAGCATGAACTTTACATACAGGGTGCCAGAGAAATTTCCTGGGCATGCAAGGTGCCACGTTCCTCAGAATGGAACTTTTCTAAACATGCCTACCATGTATTTAAGTTTAGGAATGGATGAGCCTTTGTGGTGCTGAACGAATTTGCTCATCTCTGAGCAGGGCAGTTGCTGGGATATGGACAAGTGAAACCATTCTTTGTATTCAGACTCCTACTTTTCAAGGAACCCCATTTTCAACACTAGAGTTTAGTCATGCACCAAACTCATCTTTGCTGTGATGGTCAGAAATCTCTCAATTTCTGGCTTAAACTTCTATGGTTGATTGTTCTCCAGCATTATTCTTTGTTCTATTATGTGAGGATCAGGCAGTTCAGAAGGGGCACAGTGACCTTGCTCTAACGTTTAGGCTGAGAAGGATTTCTGTACTTTCAATTATTCAAATCCCACTCCTACACAGACTAAGGAAGACATTGCCATAATGATCACTTGTATTTTATAGTGTTTCTTGGTAGATTATCATATATAAGACAGCATGCAAACAGAACAGAACATAAAAATCATTCTAGTATGGCTTTGAAAAATAAAACTCTTTATTCCTTTTGTTGCTAAAATGTGCAAATAAAGTGACAAAGTAATTGTGAAGTCCTAGCAAAACTTTATTCTAATACAGCAGATATTCAGTCATATTAATCAGTTGATTCTGACAGGAAATGGAACATGTTTTTCAGTACTCATCCATGCCTGAAATGATCCAGTTTTGTACAAGAAAACTCTGTTTATTGCAAACAAGATATTTCCTCCTTTTTTAACAGAGAAAACATGTTGTTTGTTTTTAAAAGGGCACAGTTTTCTCTGTCATTGCACATGCCTTAAACCATGGAATGAACATTTTTCTGTTTGTTTTTTTTTTTTGGCATAAAATGACATAGCCATTTCCAGCATAATAAAATCTATTAGGAATATTACAATATCTGCTGCAATTAAATAGTTAGAATTTTAATAGTGTATCACCATTTGCAGCTGCTAACGATGACACTGGAAAACACAATTCTGTCCACAGACTAATTGAAAATTGGAATATTTTTTCTCCAGACACCATAATGGGTCAAATATTTCTTACCAGGGAAAAGTACTTTATACATTCATTATCATTTACTCTTTCACTTTGCATAATAGATTTTCAAATATTTTTCACATGTAAGAGAGGTTTTGAAATTATGAGGGATTTGTTTTGTTAACATTGCATTCATGGGACTTGAAATCCCTCTACACAGTAATCGTTTGCCCTCAAAAACCTTCAAATACCTGACTTCATATTTTGCTTGCTGTATATTTCAACTAACACAATTACTTCAGCCTGATTCAGCTCCTTTCTCTACAAAATGTTGACATTTCAGAATCCTAAGCATCACTGAACGGGTGAAACTTTTCAAGAGGCTTGATATAGTTTATATGCATAAAAAATGTTGCATACCAAAAGCTACAATGGGTGCAGGAAAATGCTACACTTGAGAAAATGCTAGTCTTCTCCCCCCAAGCCACAGTTTTCTCAAGCCCTTAGTCTAAGACAATTTATATCCATTCATAATTGAAACACAGGAATAGAAGAATAAATTCCATAATTTTAAAAAAATGGGAAGAAGGAATTTAAATAATATAGAACCTGATAAAAATCCTTTCAAAATAATTACAATGAAATGAGTAAACAGCTTTATGACAGGGTTATTCTTTTACATCCTGTTGGATTGATATGTAATGAAAACTATGATTGATAGTTAATATTTAAACAGAATAGTGAAACATAATAACCAATTTACACACTGGAATCACCACATAGATATGTATATATATTAAAATACAATGTCTGCATTTGCAAATTATGACAATTAAGATAAAATTTTGACTATGTTTTTTTCATGTGTGTGTGTATGTATTCATTATTTCCACCCAGGAAAGTTGACAAACCTAGGAAATCTCAATAATAGCATGTGAGAACTACTCAGAGTCTGGCCTCTTCTCTCCCCCACACAACTTTGAAAAGAGCCGAAGTCTACTAAAAATACGAGTTTATGTCACCTGAACCCTTAGGCCAACCATTTCTGCCATTAATACTCAATAATACGGGTCCCTAGCTTTATTGCATCTCTATTGACAGTGAGTGCAGGTGAAACAAACACTGATGTTGCAGTTGCAGTTTTTAGATCTATATAGCAGGATTGAGTTACAATAATGTAGTCTGGAAGCAGTAGGAAGTATAAATTACTATGACTCTATAGTGCTGATTGACATGATTATGTGAGAGAAAAGATAGAAAAGAGCTATTAGGTCATCTTGTCCATTCTGCATGATATATTTTAATGTCTCCAAAGGAAATATTATAATGCGTTGTGACAAGGACCTGACTATTAATAATGCCATTAATAATTTTTACATTTTTAATTCTCTCTGCTTGGGTACTTTTTCTGTGATTCGATAATAGGTGCCTTGCTCTTTTACAATGTTACCAATACACGTAATATGGTTGTATGAAATGTAGTAGAATGAGTAATTGTCAAAAAAATTGTAATGTATCACATGACAAATTTTTTTGTGTGTTTTACGAGAGTGCTATGATACTCTATTAAAAAACAGAAACAGTAAAATAGTTCAAAATTTATGTTCTTGGGTCTGACATCACTTATCATTATACAAAATACAAGGAAACTTCTACTCTTTCTTGTTCCCTATAACCAAAATTTTCACATCTTTATGACTGAGCAGGATTTGAGGATCTGCACCCTGCATGCAGAATGAAAACATTAACTATTACATTATACTTTCACTTCCACCATAGCCTACTGTGTCCCTTTTGGGACAGTGTTACAAAAATCACTCTAGAAATGTTAGTCAAACTGTTGTTAAGTTTGACAGAAAAGATCTTTACCTATGAATCACCCAGCATTCAACCCTTGGCCATATACCCTTCTGGGATTAAGATATTTCCTACTGTGCAAACACATGTAATGGCAGCAATTCTGCATGGGCCAGGAGACAAGACACAGGTCTGGGACTTGTGTTCAGGATAACATTCCCAGGTCTATTAACATCTTACTCTCCATCAGACAAGTAATTTAGTTCATTTCATTCATCTGTTTCCCCTCTTAATTTATATATTCCTTCTATTTGCATTGCGAAGTCTACAGCTAGACTGTGACCTGTCCCCAGATAAGGTGTAGTCTAGCACTTTCAGCTCTCTCACCCTCAGCCGCTGCTTGCTGTGCTCTTTGGGGTTGCTGTGGTTCTTTGGGGAAGGAAATAGAATCATGGAATGGTTAGGGTTGGATAGAACCTTAAAGGTCATGTAGTTCCAAACCTCATAGCATGGGCATGGACACCTTCCGCTAGACCAGGAAGGTAGAAATGCAGTCAACTAACCAGAGATGAGTCCTCCATTTTATGTTCCAGTGGATATACTGGTACCGGCATCTGAATGTCTGGTATGGTGGGGCATACAGATCTCATCTCTCTGCAGTTTAGACTGTCAAGATGACAGTCTCTGGAGTTTTGTTTGTACTGTACTTCGCCAGAGATAACTAACAAGTACTTCATAAACTGATGGTATTTCTGTCACCAATTTTACAATCCAAGGGGAGGAGGTACAACACCACTGGACAAACTGGGCTACCAAGGGTTCTACTAAAAAGTTAAGCAGTACAAGTGCTGCCTCATCATAGCCTGGATTATTTGTAATTTTATCTCTTTCACTCTCTGAAGTAAATTAGAGAGACCTCTGCTGTAAATCAAGAACTATTTGTCACGGTTAATCGGAAAAATTGGATGGATTTCTATGCCACTTTCA
>JAOXXN010000446.1:104235310-104258390 GCA_026770055.1 Myrmophylax atrothorax | reverse complement strand
AGTCTTCTGTGTATATTCCCTGTGAATGTTACAAAATTATATGACTACATTTAAAAGAAATGATGAAAAATCATCTGCTGCCTTCCAATACCTCTGTTTCCTCTGTTATCAGTGCTATCCACCTCTCAAGTGATACTTGATGTTACAGATCTTACAGTTCTGTTTTCTAGTGGGAAAAAAGACTCTAGTGTGAATTTAAGGTACAGCCTTGAATGCAACTAGTTTTACTCATACTATTTCTGGCACAGAGAAGGGCAAAAATCAAGTGGACTGGTTTGTATTCGAGGATCTCAAAACTTCTCCACTGCCAAGTCCACAACCAATCCTGCAAACAAGTCAACAGTCTTGTCAGGTGAGGGATTAAAGATTTTTTCACAGCATGGGAAGAAAGGAAAGACACTGTGCTAAACCAAACCTTAGAACGATTGTTTTAATCTGATGAAGAAAGACACAGTTTTAAAGTTTTCTCTGTCACAAGTGGGCAGTTGGACTAGATGATCACTGTAGATCCTTTCCAGCTTAATTATTCTATTCCATTCTTTTCTATCCTATTCAAATTCTTAATGTCCCTATTTTCCTTCCTTGCTACTCCACCTGAGCTTGAGCCCCACAAACTGAGAAGTGACTCATAACCTGTCATTACTCAATAAGTCAGCCACCTCTCATTACAGACCTGGGAAGTTTGGTTGTATCTCTTTCAGTAAATTTAAACCAGGTCTAGACGCAAACTGAGCATTCTCACCAGATCCACACTCCTACATGACTGGCACACTCTCAAGATACATTCTTCATCCAAGGCCAACTTCCACTACCCCACACAACACCTAGACTGGGATCAGTGCTCAGCATGAGCCAGGGACTATTCGCAGTGTTGATAATTCTGATTTTAGTTGGAAAGATATTTTCAACTAAGGAAAGTCTTTCCATGCCACTTGTCTTCCACCCTAGATGGTGATCCCTAAGTCACTATCGAATTACAGACACAGCCTAGCAGACTCATGATTCCAGCTGTCCTGCCCTAACCTAGACAGAATAAGTCCCCTGCTAGCCATTAGTTCTCTTGATCCCCCAATAGTTATATATACTTTCCGATCCAATCCCAAAAAGTTACATTGTTTAGAATAAATTATTTGTTTCACTAAGCAGAAAATATTCAGAGTTCTAATTCTCTTTTCTTGTGCTGTAGCTCTGACTCTGAAACACAGTTGAGTTTCCGTAACACTCACTCAATTTCTTTGGAATAGAATGAGTTTAACTTAGAAGAAAAAGGTCATATTGTGAAATCAAGATGGATCTCCTACGTTTTTTTATCTAAGCAAACAAAGGTTTTGAAAGAAGAAATTCCACATGAGTGGGAAATAGTAGCTCAAAATAAGGGAACAACTTTATAATACATTTGTGACACTCATACCGCTAGCAGTAAAGGATGGACACACAGATCCTGGGCTGCCTCACAGATCTGTGGCCACGTGTGACAATTCTTTACTTCACCTTCATACCACACACAAACTGAGTGATGGCAGAATTACAGGATTTGACTTCCTCAGTTGTATATACAAAATCCAAATGTCAAATAAGACAGATAAATGTGTCCTAATGCAAGATTTATGAAAGCAATGATCAATAGACTAACACTGCGGCTTCATCTAGAGTGGAATTAGTCGCACCTGCTCATCATAGTTGTCATTTTGGCTGGTTCAATAGTCATTGGAAAGAGACAGGTGCCTGCAAATGACAGTTAATTCCACCCATCTCAGACACCTATTTGGAGAAGATAAAATGCATCCTGGAAATAGTTATCTTTCTTCCTGGGGAAAATTTAAATATCCAGAAGAAATCTTGTCAATTTTCCATAGACAGTAGTCTATTAGTCTTTACCTCCAGGGACTGTTTTCACAGAATAGCTCTTGAACTATTTATAGTCAATCTTCTATATGTCTGCTCCTATTAAAGGCTAAATACTACCTTTCCTTTGCAAACAAGTTTTGTCCACTATAGATAAAATCCATTTAAAACACAGCATTTGAATTCTGGAGTAAGCGTATCCAATCAGCTATCCTCCCCCAAACCAACAACTGGTGCTCAATTTCCTTCCCTTTGACACAGACTACCACATTCAGTTTTACAGCAGTCTATCAGTCTTCAGGGGAAACATCAGATCTTGAAAGACCATCTAGACTTTTTGGTATGTTGAACTGGCACTTAACTCATTTTTTTTCCCTGACATACATGGGGAACAAGCCTTAATGTTTCTGGCATCTCACTTCTAGGAATACAAGAGTTATTCTTGGTTCTATGTGTTCCACATCCACCTTTGTGACTATTCATTTGCAAAACACTTTGGAAAATTCACTAACAAAGATTTAAAGTCTGTTCACCACTTCTAACATTGAACAGGATAAGGAAAAATCTTAATAGCTTATTTTCTGCTAAAAATAAATGGCTTTTCTGCAGCAATTGGAATTCTACACAGAGTCTGATTCCAGTAAATAGGTATTGGTTAGACAAAAGACTTGAAAATCAACACTGTCCAGGTTATTGGGATTTCTTATGTTTCTTCATAATCTTTAATATGGTTTGTCTTCAATTTACACACTGTTAAACTGAAGACTGCAATGAAATGTTCTTTCCTAAGACATGAAAATTGTTCACTTTGCTGTTATTTTTATTAAATACTCTGAATTTTTTAAATAAGAGCACTACATATAGTGTGTCATATCTTTGCTGTAAGACCCCAGGACTTGGAGACATATCTGCTAAAAATAAGCCTCAGAACAAAAGTAGGTCTGTAAATGGAGGTTCTGAGTATTTAAGATTGCCGGTGTTGAAGCAAACTAATGAAGAACTAGCTTTGTTTGAGATGCTGATGATTCACTCTTTAGGCCAATAGAAATATCATTCAGCTAAAGACACAAAACTCCCAGTTTCAAGATGTGTGTTGCCAGCATGTGAAGGGTCAGTTTCTGTGCAGTGGGAAGTACTTTACTCCTGCAGGTCACCACCTGCACATGAAGCATTCTTAGATATAAACATTCCCACAGAACATGGGAACAACTTGTTTATGAGAAGAAACAGTGCACCCATTTTTCTCAGTCCAGAAAAACGGAAGTTCAGAGGTTGATATAAGTGTTCCGCTGCAGAAATAAACTGTGACCTGCCTTTTACAACTTTTTTTTAAAGTGGTTTAAAGGAAGGATAGCTCAAAGAGCCAGCCATGAACTTGAAGTATTTCTACTGTGGGACAACGGTTTAAATATGACCTGGTCATATGGTCTCAAAGCCTTTACCATTGGAGGCAATACAGTGGTCTAAATAAAATGGTCTTGTGGAGATAGGCAGTTTCACATCACAAAAAAAAATACCACCACTGTTACTGAAACCAACCAAACCCCATTGTTTGCAGTGCTAGCAATGAGGTAAAACATGATAGAACAAACATTAAAGCATCTCCCTTCCCGAACTGGTCCATCCGCATTGGGACCAGCTAACCAATAACCTCACTGGGCTTCCCTGGCAGAGGCATGGGCTACTAAATATTCTCACCCTCTCAACATTGCTGCAAATGGGATATGCAGTGCATTTTCATAGTAGAGAAGTACCAAGTCATTGGTGCTGTTGAGCACCCAGGACAGAGATTACATCAAACAGAAATCAAGAGTGAGGTTAACTGCAGGAGAAGCAAAACTGTTCAAAAACCCTCTCTATTCCTCATGTAGTATTTCTTCCAAGATATGATTGACTACATATTCCTTTGAGCAGAACTTGCATGCCTATCTTTAACAGCACCATCTGGTGATTTCCAGCACTGCAACAGATTTTGCTTGAATGAACTGGGCATGTAAAATTTTAACACTATAGCACCTGAAGGTTATTTATTGTAATCAAAATGGCTGATCAGTTATTTTATGTGAAGGTCTCATCTTTTGAGTAAGAATCAATTATGTAGCTTTCAGTATATAACAGTAAGGTATCCTAACTAAGACTGAATGCCATATTTTTTTGCAAATACTATAGCCTGTTATGTAAAAATCCACCTCTGGATGATGCTGAGGAAACACAAATAGGCTGAATGCAGCTGCCGCTGTTTTGAAACACTTATGGTACATTTTGAGACCCAAGTTTAGTAAGTATCTGTTTCTACATTTGAAACCTTGTGAAATATGCATAGGTTTTTTATGGGATTTCCTGTTTGGATACTTTTTTTTAACTCATGACAGAAAGAATCCATTTCAAATTTATAGTACCTGACCAAAATAAAAGAAATCAGAGTGCCTTATGGAGTTAGAAGAAATGTTAATTTTCGAAGGCATTCACTTAGATATAACTAAGAAATGCCAATATTAGGTTGGAATAATGGTAAAAGAATGATGTGTGGAGGGAACAGTCTACATAGGAAGTTCTGATGAATATTTCAGTGATTAGAATCAATATTTACTTTACTTGGGTAAGCACCGTGCAATATATCTAGTAAGCAAATAAAAATAAGTCTAAGAAAGGCAGGAAAAGCTTTTGGAAATTTATTGTAATCAAAATGGCCGATCAGTTATTTTATTGACTACTTCTTGTGCTTCATCTCTGAACTTCATGGCTTAGAGCGCAAAGATCTCCCCAGAACTCTGACCCCACAGCCAGTGAGAAGGCTGTGCTGGAGGGGGTTCCACACAACAGGTGTTGCCATTATTGCTGCTGCTCTCTGGAATGCCTTGGCTTCTGATCTGAGACATTCTGCTTTTTCTTCCCTACTCTTGAGCCCAGACTTAAAGAAGTATTTTCTCTACATAAATGCCTTGCACTGCAATGTTTTTACATGGTGTGTTGTTAGCATTTAAGACACAGCTTAAATAAGGGGTTAGTATGTCTTGTGGAAAGGTGTCCTGCAAATAAAATGTACTTTTGGTTAGCACATACACCTGGTATGACCACCCTAAACCTAATGTTATCTGTGGATATCAGATGTATTCAGAAACTCCAGTCCAGGGCACTTTTAAGCATTAATATCCAACATAACATGTGGAATGTATAAAAAGACTCTGATTCAAAGCATTTGACTTGGAATTTTTTGAAGCCAGAGGCTGATCAGCCTCTACAGATGCATTACTGCTAAGAATATTGACTGAAAAATAACATTGGATTTGCAAAAACCTAGCTTTACATTTTATACTAACTTCTAGTTCTAATTTAAAATGTGATTCAAGAATTACCTTAAAAATAATCTGCAAATGTAGGAAGGCCTGAATGCACAGTCTATAATTACAGCAATAAAGTAGAAGGAACTGCTTATTTTGTTGGTTTCTTTTTGCAGAACCATTTCCACATCCTGTTTTTTGTGGTGGTTTTTCCAAAAAGAAAAAAAAAACTATACACATGGTTAGGAGCAGAAAATCCCCCATAGGGGTACGTTGATCTTTCCATGATGCAGATGGGAAGTGAAAATGGATTCGAGTTCTTTGAAGTATTAATGACTGAATGTAAACTACACCAACAGCATATGTCTCAGTGAATGAAACTCTACTTAAATAGGAAAATGGAAAAAAGTCTGAGCCAACCCAAGAGTAATAGAAGCACAAAATACTACTAGAATCAATAGTTGCCCCTCTTCCTGGGCAATTTTTCCCTGGGAAACCAAAAATGGAGAACTATGCAAGATTAAATGTATTTGTGTAAAAGATCCATCTTTTTAATGTTTCATTTAACATGGTACCAATGAAAAACTGAGGAGCTAAGTGCTGGCAGAGGACAGCTGTTCTGGGAGGGTGAGGGCTACCTGAAGTGACCTTGTACCACCAACTCATTCCTTCTGCACTCAAGGGAGTAGCCCTGCAAAGCAATGCTGCAGTGGCCTGGCTTTCACAGCAGGAAACTATCAGTAGTATTTACAGTGGTAGTTGCACTATGGCAAGGTCTGGATGCTGAGATCCAGGACACCGTCTGCTGCTACAACTCTGCATATGTTCACAAAGAAGGCATCAGGTCTTGTGTTAGATGCTTTCCAGTGAAGAGATTTTAAGTCACTAGTAGCTGCCTCACCACAGCTGAAGCTGAAGCTGTGTGTCTAAAACATCCCCATAGAGCACAAGATAAAGTCAAAAGTGATCATCAGGAGATACAGTCAGTGGTAGGGTATGATTATATATCACTCTCTGGTGATCAGAGAGTGGCTAAAATATTCAGCAATTTCAATGGGAAGGATGCACACAGAGAGGCCTTGGCAAGCCAAGGTACCAAAAACAACCTGCCCAAGAAACAAAGTGAATAATTTTGCCTGTTTTCCTTCTGAGGACTCAGACATCTCTATCCCACTGCCTTTATTTTCTCCTCTACTTAAGCATATAAGAGTGCAATGACAAGAGGAGTTAACTGTTAAAGGGAAATAATGTGTTTTGATTTCTCATCTGATAGTGTTTCATTATATTATTTCATCTACTTGTTCTACTCAAATTTATTGTGGTAGCTAAAATTTCAGTTTAAAAATAATTATATTTCACATAGGAAAAAAAGAATAGAGAAACTACATAAAGTACAGCCTAGCTGCAATATAAAACATACAGTCTATAAAAAAAGCCTGGTCCATTCCAAAAAAACCTGCAAAGCTGTTTATGATCAAGTCAAACACAATGCAATTTGAACTAAAGATGCTAATTTTGCAAACAATACAATGCAGGTGGAGTGCTGTTAACTTCAGCAGGATTTTACAAGCAGGTACAAAAATTAATCAGTGTAGGCAGGGCAAAGAAACCAGGAATGCACAAAGGGTGGTATGTGAAAGTCACATAATTATTTAAATAAAAATAAAAAGGTTAAATAAAAAAGGAAGATGCATAGAAGTTTTTTTAAAAATAAGAGAAAGGCATTGTCTGCTGAAATTACTTTGTGATGTTAAATTAATAATTGTTATGTTTATAAGCTCATAGCTGCTAAAACATTTCAGCTGCATCTGGACACTATATTTATCTTTGAGAAACAGCACCTTCACCAAAAATACAGACCTGGTTAACTCATAACTATGTTAGAGTTGGACTGAATAAGCACTAACAGTTGCAACTGCAAATCAGTTTCCTTAGAGGACTGTAGTGACCGAATTACCAGCATCCAGGTCAGTGTCCCCACTACCATAAAGCCAAAGGCTAATGGAGGTTGATAGGAATATGGCTTTCCCTGCCCTTGTATTCACAAATCAGGCATTTCTCCCTGACCCCAGAGGGTGAGCAAAGTGGGGATGTTCCAAATATTATTTGTTGAGGTTGCCATACATTATATCATCGCTAAACTTTTCTGCACATGGGAACAGGTTCCCAGATTATCCACATGCCTGATTAGTGTTCTCATTATTAGGTTAGAGATATTTTTGTCTTTCTCAGAGCTAGGCTATGTCACAGTCAAGTAAAAGATGCTATTACCTGATCATTAGGCCACTGACTTCAGTGCAGTTCCCTACCCAAAGTCAAACTGACAATTTACTAGTGAGCATATGATTCAGATGATTTATACAGCCAGTAGTCTGGCAGTACTTTGGGGAACAACTCCCTCCATCCTGCTTCAGCAGGTCTTTGCTACTATTGAGCAAATGAGCAGCAACCACAAAATTCTGCTCGGCCCTTGCCTTCACCCCTACAACTTGGTGCTGCCTACTTACCTGCCCCTGGATCTCTTCCATTCCAGCTGCCTGACCACCAAACACACAGGAACAGGGTAAAGCAGCAGCAGCTTCTAGCAGCTTTGTGAAGTATCCTTTATTTCTTCTGCATTTTTGCAAGCAAGCAAAACATTTAATTTCCACTTTAATGTAGTATTTTATGGCAAGGCAAATGCAATTTTTTAGGGGCCTAGTAAGAATCCCAAACAGGTTTACGTTTGGATCCTGCAGCCTGAATTTCCTGTCCTCACCTCCATTTTGGCAGCCAGAGAAACAAACAAAAAACTCGGTTCATTGTGCTGTTTTTATTTGGCAGAGCAATAGCTAAAGTGGCTGTTCAGTTAAGTTCTGCACATATAGTAATACAATGTTCTTATTCTAACTTTGCTTGAGCAATTACTGTGACTTTAAATATTAATCCTAATAATAGGACTAAAATGCTTTCATAAATAATTTGAAACACTGCTCTAATTACTAATAAATATAATGAAGAGCAAGTATAAAGCAGGATGGATTCAGTTAAATTATTCTTTAGTGTCCAATATCCATGGCATGTTTAATGATTACACTTCTGTCCATCTATAAATAATTGTAATTATTTGCATTTATTACTATCAAACTCAATAATTTGGCTAATTACTACAAACTGTAGTTAACATATTTTCAGTTTTCAGCAATAAGTCTTTTCTTAATTTCTAATTATCATCATGTCCTTTATTTCTCTTATTCCTGATGCTATTAAGCTTTGATAATGTGTCAGAAATAAGTCTTTTAATGTTTCATAGCAATATATTGTCTCCATTTAAACAATAGATTTTCATCAGTACATGAGTATGTCACTATATATTACCTGGAAAGAGGTTACAGTCTCTAGCTTTCAGTGGGGATTGGATCATTCAATAGCACTCTCATATCCTGATAGCCCCCTTTGTCTTCTACATAGTGACACGCTGTCCCAGTGAAAGTCACTCAGAGGGCTGCAGCAGTTTTGAAATCAGAGTTTGAATCTTACCCTAACAGATTCCCATTACTGCAATTCCATTGACTTCGTGGGAATTAGCCCTCAGTTACAGAAGCATTATAATGAGAATTATACTTTTAGAGCTAGACTTTAAAAATGAGAGATGTATAAATTACATCATCTCAAAAGTATTTGAACTTGTCAGAAATTCTCGGGCCAGGGAATATTGTTTCACAGGAATCAAAATGTTTTTTCAATGGAGCATGGGAGAAAGGTTCTCTCAAGACTGAGCCTGCTAGGAAGGTTTCCAACCTATGCAGCTTCTGGCCACCTCACCTACTCCCTCAACAATGTACATGAGGGACTGGTAGACAAGTGAGACAGAAGGAATCCTGGATTTCACCTCCTCAGGTCTCTAGTGCTCCACTGCCTGTCTTTTAGGCCATTTTGTAGGCTCTTACAGTTTCCAGATTCCTAATTAATAGGGGGCAAGAGTCTGGATTTCAAACTCTTTGCTCCTCTGCAGCCTGAGCTCCCAGGCTAGCAGCATGTATGGCTCCAGCTCATAGTACAAGAAGTCACCAACCCCGTTGCTGGTGACTCTGGGTCAGCATATTACAAGGATTACCCTTATAAAACCTAGGTTTACTTCGAAGAAAATTTCAAAATTTCTGTCAATAATTCCTTCACAAAACAGAATTGCTTTTTATCCCATAACTCATTGGGACTGCCCTTATGCATCAGGCTTTTATGAGCAGTAAATTGCAAGATTTGCTTTTTCCTTTTGTGCTGATCACTTTCACACATCTCAATTCACAGTCTGAACTGCTCAGAAGTCTTTCACATTTTGTGTAAATATATAGTTCAGGTCACCATTTATCCACAAGAAAGTTCAGACTAGGGGGATGCGCTCTTCAGAGCCTTGAACTTTTTGATGTTGTTTGTCAACTCACAGAGAGCCTGTAAGGCAATTTCCCATCCTAACTTGATTGTGGTTTATACCTAGAAGTGGATACAGCAGCAAAAGAGGGGATTTTCACAAACTGCAAATACTGGTCCCAGAAAAGTGTGGGACATTGCTCAACTTCCAATTCTGTTCATTATACAGATAAAGTCCAGAGATTAGCATCATTCATTCCTTTCCCCTGAAAATGTTCTGAGCTGGAAAAACTCTTGGTTTTGCTGCTCTCCATTTACCTTTTTGGGGAGATGAAAGAGCCTTTGAAACAGAGAAAGGGCACAGAAATTTCCCTTTACTGATCAGAATAAAGATGTTTATTTTAAAAAGAGGAGTTAGTTGTGACTGATGTTAGAGAGAAGCATGCATGTGCATGCTAGATTAGAGCAACCATTCATGAATCATGCATTCTTACCCAAATGTTATGCCTGCAGTGCTACCAAAGTCAGTGTCGGTTTGTGTTACCAATTGCATGAGTGCTGGCCTTGAAACACAGACCTGCCCAAGGGCTAGTTTAATTGACACAGCCAGCCTTTCTAAAAATGCGTGTTTGCAGATTTGCAAGCTCGATACGTTCCAACAATGGGCCTCCTTGTAGTCTTTCTCTATGGCTTGTCTTCTTGCAAGACCTTCACTGCTCAGTCAGTTTACCCTGTTATCCTCTGAGAAACCTGGGCTGAGTGCCACAAACTCCCTGTGTGATCTTGGCAAGTCATTTAGGGTCAGAATTTTATTCATGCTTAATTTGAAAGTTGTTCCCTTGGTTTTAGTGGGATGACTCAAGGGGTGAATTACTGTGCAGAGGGAATGGAGTTATGAAACTTTAGAAATTTGGATATTTTTGTGAGGGTCAGCTCAAGAACCCTATGCTTGTATCTGGGTACAAGAATAAATAGTTCTTTTTATTCTAAACAAATTTGAGAAAGACCACTTCTGAAGAAAAGTTGCTGCAAGAGACATCCTCAAAGTGAATCTTCTTGCATTAGGCAATCCAGGGAGCTTCTTGCACACTTTAAGATTAGTATGCATTAAGATGCCTCTTATTTTACCAAGGAATTTGGGTTTTCAAATGCTTTAAGTAATACCAAGTTCTGCCTTACAAGGCAGTTTTATCCCAACAAGGCTCATTTTTCTGAAAGACCTCTTTCCTTCTATAGGAATTGTGATGATGCCTGTCCTTGATACCAAGAATGGGACAGTGAACAGTCTCCCAAGACACAGTAATGCACATGTTCAGTGTTCCTTCCTGTTGAACAAGCTCCATTTTATGATTAAAAGCTGATGCTTGAAAGCTGTATGCTAAGCTCTGCTGCTCAAGGTAGAGAAAGGGCACCCATTCCAAGTGCTCTGTTCCTTGATCTCTCCTGAGTACGTTTATGTTTGGCTCAGAGGACTCAGAAGTGTGGAAAAGATTTCTAGTTCCTTCTTCCTATTTCCCCATTTACATTTCACCTTCCTAGCAGTCTGATTAATATAACAAGTTTATGAACATCTTCCTTTTCTGAATTCAGGAAACTCCAGACAAATGAACACCTGAGTAAATGTATTTCTTTCTCTACATGGTAGCTCAAAAATATGAGACTTAGTGAAAAAGTCAGAGATGTTTGCACAAAGGTTGCAGATAATGTGGTTGATAATGGAAACCTGAGGGCAAATGTGAGTTTCGTCATCTTTCAGGGAATAGCATTCTTTCTATGTAGCCAGCTTTAGTGTTTAGCATTTTGCTAACTTTCATGTGAATCTCAATCTGGGCAATTAACTCTGGGCTCTCAAAATTAGGAATTGGAGCCTAGACCTATACTAAAAATCTAAAAGTCTCTGTAAGAACCTCTTGAAAGTTTGTGCATTTATTTACTTCCCACTCTCCAGCCCTGAACTCATTTGATCATCCCTATGTTGCAAAATTGCTCAACACAAGACATTTTATAAGATTTGCTCTCATAAGTTGAAAATTAAAGAGTTTCTTACCTTTGTCAGCAAATGTTCCTGAGAGATGGTCTTGTGGCTATCTGTCTAATCCAAGGTGAGGGGGGATATCTAATACAAGGCAAGTTTCAGTAGTAAGATCAAAAGCCTTACACAGAAGAAAATCACTATACTCTCTTTGTGTCTTGTGCAATTAAAAAGGACAGGTATTTTATGAAACTTGTTCATTATTTGGTTGGGTTTGGGGTTTTTAAATGCAGAAAGGAAATGGAAAACAAATATAAAATTTGCTATGCAATTCATGGTCACTGATAGTGGTTTTGTACTTGTCCAGACTTTCTTCTTGTATCCCTGAAAAGTGGATTTGGGGAACCGTGTAGCTATTTCAGACACATTCTTTGGCAGCAGATCTGTGGTTACTAACATCTCTGAATCCCAAGCAATAAACATCTGTGTAAAGTGCCTTTAAGGCATAAGGACTGGATAACTGCAGAAGATCAAGCTTTGATTTCTCAACTTGTGCCATCTACAGAAGACAAATATTGCCATTAGGTTTTGGTTTCATATTTTTTCTCTTTTTAAACCATCAGGCTAAAATATTTGAAGATGTTGGTCATCTGTTAGCTCTGGAACAATGGATTTCTATACTTCAGTTTGGATAACGATTAATTCAGCTTTAATTAAGGTGTCCAACTGTGCTCCAGGTAGAGATCTAATAAGTCTAACAGGTTGCCAGTAGGAGAGTAACTCTGTAGAGCCCAATCTCACAGTTCTGCCTCCCTCCACTCCACCTTTGTCTCATGCACCAGTAGTCCAGGTATTGCTGACTCTCTCCAGATCTGCATGAGTGTCCCATGCCTGCAGTGTAGGAATTTAGAGGTACACATATGGAGCACAGCATCTTGAATACAGTGAAATATATTTCCTTTGAGAGCTTAGAAACTGTTAGTCACAAACAACACTCGACCTAGGCAGCTCCACTCTCCACTACAAAACTAAAACAGAGAACTCCTGTAACTGGTAAGAATTCAGTCATGTTTTTCAGTCTTGTCTTAAGATTAAAAAAAAAGAAAAAAAAAAGGTAGTTCAAAAAGTATATTGAACTTATTATAAGGGAGGAATTTTTCAAGACCACTATGGAAAAACAGGACTGGCTCATGAAAGAGTTTTAGGAAAAATATTATCAAGTGCTTAGCAAAAACAGGGCAGGCCAAGATTCTATGAGTACTAGGCTGCTTTCAATGGCCTTGATGTTTTATCTGAGGGGGGAGGGGGTGTCTGAAATCTCAGCCTTACACACCAGAAAAGATGCTGGTTTCCTTTTAGAAAACCTGTACTATCTATTAAGACTCCTGAAAATAAACAAGCACTTAAATTGCAGATTTTATTCTACTTTCTTAATAATTCTCTGTCAAATAACTCTGGGTTTGGGTGGTTTTTTTTCTTATCTCTGTATACTGTTCTAAGAAGACCTCAGTTCAGGCTAAATAAAAGGTGTTGAACAGAGGAGGCTTACATATTTTGATGAATAATGCTGAGAAATGTACACTCCCACAGGTAAGTCAAACACTCCAAACCAAACTAAAGCTGATTTTAAGTAAACAGTACATTTTTTTTCTTTTTGAATGCAGACCTTTTGGATATAAGTGCATATGGGATCATTTCTAAATTCAGATCTAAACCTACACCTTCTGTGGTTCACCCAACCCTGTGTTTCCATAAATAAACAGACTGTAAGTACAGATATTCAAAAGGCAAATGAAAATGGGGGAACAATGTAAATTCATGATGTAGTGATACATCACTGAAAATTTGCTGGCACCTTTAAAAACGTAGAAAGGAAAAGGCACAATGGATACTAAAATTATAGAGAAATGCTTTTAGTAGTTTCCAGAAGATTTATATATATTTCCTAAAATTTCAGATTTCTGATTTTCCTTGGTATCTTTAGGTGGTTTTCTGAGAAGTTTCCTTCTGAAAACAAGAGAATTATTTTCTTTTGAGCTTTTGAACAGAAGAATGCAAGTCTTGATCCATGGAAAAACTTCCAAACCACCTTGTTTACTAGATCTGTTTAGATAGATTAATAAAATTTGAAAGACTTCAGCCAACAAGATTTTCAAGGGCATATAAGGATTTTAGACCTGTCATCTCCTTTGCCACTAAGAGGAAAAAAGTATACTAAATAAACCAGTAAGACAGCTCCTTAAAAGAGCAATGAAAACTTTCTTATGTGTATGCCAATATACCCCCTGGAATTGTATCAACACTGATTCCTTAAATTATTAAAGAAGATACAATTTAGGTAGTAATAGAAAAAAATAAAACTTTCCACTGGAGGAAAAAACCAAAAAAGTACAAACAAAATTCTTTTTATTTATTGCAGCCTGTTTCATGCAATCATTCATTGTCATGGCTTGTATTTGCCACATACTTGCATATTTTTCCTCAGAATATGGAACAGAACTCATACCATAAGTGCTGGCTGTAAATGGTAACTGTAGGAAACAAATAGAGATATAAGCAGATGGGGATTATACAGAAGCAGCCCTTTGATGGTGGAATAAGTCACCATCCTCAGCCTGCCACCTACTGCTTATCATGCCTTCATCTCAAAGGTTATCCAACCTTACAGCAGAGTTGCTGAAGGGGAAATTAATGTATCTGCTGCAATCAAGGTAAAACAAGTTATCAAAATCCTAGCCAGCATAACCTCATTTTGACTGAGACGGATTAGAGAGCTTACATGGGGCAGGTGCCTCTGCAGGTATGCAAAAGCAGGAGCCTTCAAATAAAGGACCGTCCAGACCAAGGACCCACAAGCTATGTCGCTAGCATGAAAGGATCCAGAACACATTTATCTGAGCTTAAAACACATTCTTCAGACCTTGTTTTCCTACTGCATGCAGGAAGGGACTGGGGACAAACAGAGTAGGAATTGCCTCAGGGAAGTAGTCCTGAAAGGCAAAGTTAATATTTCACGTAATATTTTTAAAACCATACTTGTGCTGGTAGATTTCACTGAATAGCAGTACATGAAATCCTTGCAATCTTTGGAACTCTTTCGGTATACTGACTATAAACAGGTATTATTCTCCATTTCCTCAATTCTTCATTCCTGGTCATTTATTTGACAATCACCTGTTGCACAATTTGGCACCAAATCCTTGACATAAATGGCTTTGATAAAATTCCAGGTGCTCCTCTGGTTTTTTTACCAAGTAATGGCTCCCCAAATTCGTATGATTTGGAAGTCTATTTTAGTCACAAATGGATCAACAGCTTTGTTCTTTTGCTTTTCTTTTCACAAAAAATACTGCCTTTCTTATAGCATTCTTTCTTCTCATACTCCAGACTGAGTCAGGATCCTTTTCAGTTCTTTGTCTGCCTTTCTATAAAGCACAGAGAAATCAAAAGGTCTGATTTTTAGACCTGGAACTTGCAAACTATTTTTGTGTTCATATACTGGGAAAAGAGATCAGATAAAATTATCAAAAGCCTCAGCAAATAAAATCAGAAAGAATATCAGAGATCAAACACAACATAGTTTAATTGAAGGGTCTGTCTACCCAGAGGAGATATATCCTTCTATTAATGATGCTATAGGTAAAGAAGCTCAGCTCCTTCATTCCCTGATGTGTGGATTTCCCTAATCTTGATGCCAGCTGTGCTGCGACACTGTTATTACTGTATAGGGAGGGGGATAATGTCATTGAAATTATGCTTCCACTTTTTGACTGAGATAGCCTTTGAATAAATGAAGAGATTAAAGCTCCTCTGTATTAGATTACCAATTGTTGACTCTTTCAGGATAACAAATTACATGACATTAAGGTCAGGAAAAACCAGTAGCATACAGAAAGAAAAAATACCAGCTCTTCCCAGATCCAGGGAAGTGTTTCTAAGGCTTAGAGGACAGGACTGTTTCAGAAGATCCATATTAAGGATTTTCAGCATTGTAAAGAGAAATTAGTTATGTCAACCTAAGGAAGAAGGAAAAGGTCTGGCTGGAATGGATTGATCCTACTTTAGGATGGAGTAACTGACTAGGAAGTGAGAAGAGTGGTCCAAAGAGCAAGTGAAGTGATCTTGGGAGCAAGGTAATCTGTTCCCAGCTGCTATGAAGGAAACAGTTTGGGTAAAGGAAAGGGAACAAAGACTGCTGCTTCTTGTAAAGCCAGTCAGGAAAGGGTTTCCTTTCCTGGATTTCCCTTTACTGCTATTTCCCCCCAACTTTTATGCTGCTAAAGGTTGTACAAGACCTACTGGGAATGTAAATGAGGTCAGGGCAAAGTCTCTCAGCCTAGCATAACACGTCAGCTTTGATGTTCTACAAGAGAGAGTTTAGGTTGAAGCTTTGTCTCTTCAGCCCCACATATTCAAAGATTTGATATGCAGACATTTCAAAAGATCTGACATAATTTAAGAGCACCTTTATTCACAACTTAGTTATGGACCAAGTTGTAGTAAGAGTAGAAATTTAGCTGGCCCCCAGAGTACAGACATTGTTAGTTTTATGTCCCAGAAACCCTTCAAGACTGTATTTTTAGTCTGTCTGAGCTTCTGTAGCATCCCTGAAAGGCATCCTGTTATGGAGTAGATAGCAAGAAAAAAAAAGCACATGCTTCTGACATGCAAGAGCCCAGAGCTGTTATTAAAAGAAGTAAATCCCCCTCAGTGTCCCTCAGCCATTCCTTCTTCTCTCCTTTACATAAGGATGTGAACCCAAGACAAATTATTTAAAAAATATACCATAGGATTGTCATGACTAAGGCTACATTTATTCCAAAATAATTAAGTGGCATTAGAGCGAATTATCTGATCCAGACAACAACCAACACAGTCTGGTCATGTCCGTATCCTCAAAATCCAAAACAAGGTGTCATATCCAAACTGCATGTTGGGAATTGAGTTTGGCTATGCTACCTCCCAGTCTATGACTGGGAGGTGTTTAGGAGACTCTCAGTTGTCACCTGCTGAAGGTATGCCAAGTATCCCATTAATACTTAGATTGTGCTTGTACCCTCACACAGTTTAGAATATCAAAATAGCTGTAATCTGAGTGACCATTAGAGAGAAAACTTAAAATCCATCTGGGGTAGAAATCACAGTTAGTCTGATCACAAATCCACGTTGGCAACTGCATCATTATTGTCTCTAAATCAGGCTTCCCAGCAGGACTTATCTCCCATTGTACTGTAGCAAAGGAGTGAGAGGAGAGGCCATGGTGACCCAAGGGAACATTCATCCAGCATGGCAAGCACAGAGCCTTGATACACACAGATGTGTGAGGTACCAAAAATACACCACATGGCTAAAAGGAAGCTCATTAATTACCAATATATATTACTTCAATCAATAAACCCAACATTATTCTATAGAGATATTCAGTCTGCAAAAAATATTTGCCATTAAAAATATTTTGACAGAAGAGTCCCTGTTTGTTCCAATGTGTCATACTAACTGACTGCCACGGGGTAGAATAACATTGCCTAAAGCCTTTCTCCCTGTGGCAACCATCCTGCATGCAAGGCAGATGAACATTTGCTTTTCATTCTCTCACATTTTCTGCCACATTTCCTTCAAAGCTCTATTTTCCTGAAGTTTTGAACTGGTTATGTTTTAATCCTTATCTGCCACTTTGCTAGTTCACATAGTAGAAGGAAGAATGATTACACAAGACATAAATTGGGCTGGTTTCAAATGAAGCACCTCTCAAAGTATCCTTCTTGCCTCACAATATACACACCAGCTTTGCATTGCTTTCATTTCACTGAAGCAGTTGGACCCACATCTCCAGCCAACCTTAAGTGCTTGTTTAGAATGGAGCCAGGCCCAGTTTTGCTGAATAGAGATAAGCTTCAGTGACACCAAAAGGACTGTGCTTAGTGAGTCACAGAGGAATCTCTTTTTAATAAAATGATTTTAAAAAAGGTAATAGAACAATCTGAGTTCAGCATGTGTTCCATTGTTTTGGCTAAGCAAGGCTCTGGGGTACTGTTCAGCTGTTCCTGTTCCTGTTCCCAGTGAAAGGTCTCAGTCAAGATACAATGAATCAGTGGAGCTATGAACATAAGAAGTATCTCTTTTCTTGAAGCAAATAGAATGAGACTAACAGGAATCAGGAAAAAAAATATGCACTCTGCCCCACTGAAGTCAGGAAGAATGTTTGTCCTGATTTCAATAAGTCTACAGCAAAAGTCTGAGAAAATTAAGCAGAAAACTGAAAGTCATGAATGGTAAAATGCTCAGAATTAAATAGAAATAAAAGAGGAAACACGAGGTAGAGTGAAAAGCCCCCCAGGATTAATCTGATCTGGCAACAGTTTTGACAGACTTCATAAAAGGAGAGATGTTTGTCAGAATATAATTAAGTCAAAATGTAGTCCAGTGGTTTGTAAGGCTTTGACAAGACCATAACAAAAAACATTGAAAAATAAATAGCAATTTATTTCTGAAATCTTTGTATTTTGCCCAGAGCAAGGATGCTTAGTGCTTTCCTTATTCCAATTACTTTCTAAAATATATTTGGAGAGAGAACAGATAAGCAATACAAAACAGATAAGTTTCTGTTTAACCTAATATCATAGAAAAATTTAACTTTCATAAGTTAAATTTGGAAATTGTTTGGAATAAAAGATGTAATAGTCAAGCGGTTCTGGGGTTTGACAAATTAGATGTTTTCTTTGAAAGCCAACAGTCAGAAATGGCCTGAGCACCTTGTCTGGTGCCACTCTCTCTCTGACTTTGGAAGTTTTGGAAGAGGAGCAGAGGAACTCCAGTCCTATACTGCAGGTGGGATGGAGACAGAAGAGGTTCCTGTGAGAGGTGGGTAAGTACCTGCTGTCCCAGGGGCAGTAGATGATACCATGGTCTCAGCAACAGAGTCACAAAGGAGTCAGGAATGTGACCACACTCAAGTGTGACATCAGAGGTCCCACACTCCTGTCTCACCTGATAAAGTATGGGGGGATTTTCATGTGAAGTTTCTGATCCTTTCCAGGTTTTGGCTAAATGCAGGCTGGTTAACAATGGTAGAGTGAAAACTCTGAGGAAGAGGTACTCCAAATGGCAGACATCTTATATGTTTTTTCGAATCCCCCTAACCTTCACACACCATTCTTTGCTATAAAACTAAATTTTGACACTGCCAATACCAAAAGATGCTGAATTATATGTACATGACTACACTAGGAGAGGGCACTGAAGGATGGAATGTGACCTGCCCAGAACACATGATCTCTGTGGGAAAAGTTTGGGTCTGCCCAAAACCAAGACCATTGAGAACGTTTCTGGTGCCTCTGTGAAACCATGTATATGAAAGTTCAGAAAACACTGGAAAGAGACACAAAGAGAGAGGGATGAGGGAACAAAACAAACACAAAAAAGCATGAAACAACTGAGGGAACACCAAGACCAGAGGAGGATGAGGCTTTCCATGGCAGAGCAGATAATCCCCAAAAGTCTGTAGCTAATAGAGGACCCATATCAGAGCAGAGGGAAGGAGAGAAAGAAAGAGCAGCAGAGAGAAACTGCTATACTGTGACCATAATCCCTCCATAACACTCCTTGTCAGAATGAAAGGACTGAGTTTTAACTTTTGTAATAACAAGCAAGGAGGAGAGGAGTCGGGAGTGAAGGAATAAAGCTGAGCCTGGGAGTAGAGGAGGACGGATGTTTTCTTAAGTGTGTAACTGTTTGCTTCTTTTTGTTTTTCTTTCCCAATCAGTACACAAATCTGTATATTAACTGGCAATAAATCAAGTTAAATTTCTGAAATTTGAGTCTGTTTTGGCTGTATTAGTAATTGGTAAGTAACTTCCTTCTCTTCTTTTAGACAGATGAATCTTGTTGCTGCCTCATCACCCCCCCTATATCACTGGGTGGGGGTTATGAACAAGTGGCTGTGTGGATGCTTGACTGTGAGCCAAGGCCAACCCACTACAGATGCATTATCCATCAAGATGACAAAATTCAATTTTGTCTATGCTCTGTAGAAACCTAAAATTGGTTCAATATAATGTTCAATTACTGTATCTCCCATGTGGTACCAAGATATTTGGTGATTCAAGTCTGTCTTATAGAGGAAATGGTTTTAAATTAATATATTTCAGGAGGAGAAATTGAAAACTGTTCTTATTTCAATGTTTTTGTGGTGAGGAAGAGAAGAAGATCATACTTCAGTGTGATTACTCTGGGACCAATGAGTTTATTCAAGTCCTGACCACAATATTACTCAGTTTGGAATATGAGACAAACTACTCTGTCCTAACAAAGGCACAACATGAAAAAATAGTATATGCATGTAAGACACAGGAGAAAGCCAACTTCTCCACGAAGGAAGTTAAAGAAAGCAAACCTAACAAGTAAATATCTCCTTACTATATCTAAAATAGTCTTCAGCATACCTCCCAGGTATTGGAATATACTCAGAGCAATGAAAGTACTATTTCAAATTCAACTGTGGTGTGCGATAAATGCCAAGATTTTAATGGTGTATGCTCATAGAAAGTCTAATATTGGCTTATGTATAATTAAAGTTTATCAGTAAGGAAGGTGTGAAAATTACAAGATCGTGAGCAAGAAGCAGAAGTATATAGTTATTTTTCTTGCCAAGTAAAATGCCAATATTAGATAATGTCCCATCATTAGATGTTTTATATTTAAATCTTACGCAGAATCTGAGCCCAAAAACATGCAGATATCAAACTATCGGTCTTGAAGAACTTGCTCCCAATATTTAGGGTTAGATGGAAAACAGCATTGATATAACTTTTTCTTCATCACATAGTAAATCAGTGATGGAAACAGAACTAAAATTTGGATCTCAAAAGTCCATATCATCTAGCCTCAAGAAGTTGGGCTTCCATCTTACATAGTGTTAATCTGACGAATTTTTATCTGAGAAACACTCAATTGCCTCCAGCCCTATTCAGTTCTTTCTTCCTTCCAAAAGTAGAAACCAATCTGCTGACTTGTATTATTGGATTTTTTGATGTGGGCACCTTTTCCCAATAAACTTCACTGGTGTCTACCAGTGCATTTTACACAGGCTGCTAAACATCCATCAGATGGAAATGATTCACAGTCTTTACTGATTAGGTCATATTTGAGCCAGTGACCTAGAGCTGGAAAGTAATGACAGCTTAAATTGCTTTCTACTCTACTGCAAACAGCCATATGCTGAAATACAGTTGAAAGATGCAGTTTAGCATACCTCAGTTTTATAACAAACAGTTATCTCTTGCAGCTTTAATTCCAGTCAAAGTAAAACCTTTGACAGTTCACTAACCAACCAAATATAGTTATGGGGAACTGGGAATGCAGACATTTACATGCAAAGATCAACAGTGATTTTGTGGGTTTTTCAGCAGCTGCAGAGTTTTGTTGGCATACCAAATGCTTCATTTCATCTTCACTAAGTTTGTTGATGCTAAGATCCAGATACAGAAGAAAAATCTGTGAAAGAATTACAAGAAATGTTGTTGCAGTTGCAGCATTCTTAGTATAATCAAGTCTGCTTTGTGTGTTTTGAAGTATTCTCAAGTCAAGATTTTATGGCTTTTGTTTTATTTTGGCTGATTCTTTCACATCCTGAAATATTTGATAAGTGGCAGCAAGTGTTATTAACCAAATGATCATAATTGTTGCTAATAGTGGCTTTCTAGATGATATCCATTTTAAATTAAAGTGGAAGATGATGTGATTGCATTAATAAACTCTTTATTAAAAATAACTAAAGTAACTACATTATAGTGCCTTCCATACTCCAGAAGAAGAATTCCTGGGCCTCATGTATGATATTCTCTAGATAAAAAGACAATAGATCTGCAGTTAAAAAGCTAATTTTCTGTCCTTCATTTGTAGCATGCATTCAAATCGGATTTGCATTCAAGATAACATATGAATTTTCCTTTATATGCACTTCCAAGGGTATTGAGAGAAAGTAGATTTGGTTCAGTTTTATGCAGACCTGAATATAAAGCACAGCTGTGCTTGACACCTCATTGTTCTCCTACTGAAAATATTCTTATTGTGTTTGTTCAAGAGATTTTTTTATGCCAGCTGCAGTTTTCACACTATTTCCAGTAAGAATTAAGAAAAAAAAAAAGAAAAAATAGAAAAAATCACATAGAACAGCAGAAACTAAGTTTTAGCTCTGCAACAGTGTACTCTGTGAATATAAAATGAAAGTCTTGTTGCTGTCTCTCTTCACATTTTAACATTGCTAACTCCATTTGCTCTAACAAACTAGACCACAAATATTCCTTATTTAAGGGTGTTGGTTATACTCCTTGGTCCACTGTGGATATGGGTGTAGAAATACTTTCTTTTATGCCTTGAGTGTGATCCATATATAGTATTGGTGGATATATTTTTCCCCACCAACCTAAAGCAAAATTTGCCATTTCAGTGAAATGGTGCATGTTACTAAATAATGTGGATTAGGTCAAAAAGGCCTATAGTAATTCAGAAAAGTTAATGTTGGGATTAAGGCATTAATTTGGTGATACTTTCCTGAATGATTAAGTGCAAAAGAAATGCCCTGGTAGGACCCAGTAATTTTGCTGATCCAGTAGCAGACAGGGTCTGCCAAGTCCTTCATAAACTGTAGAAGGTTCAACAGTATGCAAAGATGTGACCATTCCTGTGACCCTGTCCATCTGCATCATAATTGACCAAAGACACTCTTGAGTTGTCCATGCAAAAATTAAGCCAATGCCAGCTGGCTCCAGGACAGACCTGCTGCTGGTCAAGGCTGAGTCAATCTGGAATGACAGTAATGCCTCTGTGATAACATATTTAAGAAGGCAAAAAAGTTATTGTGCAGATGTAATTGTATCCAGAGAAGAGAGGAGTGAGAACATGCGAACAACTATGCAGACACCAAGGTCAGTGAAGAAGGAGGGAGAGGAGGTACTCCAAGCACCAGAGTGGAGATTCCCCTGCAGCCCATGATGAAGACTATGGTGAGGCAGCTGTCTCCCTGCAACCTGTGGAGCTCCATGGGGGACCACAGTTCCACCTGCAACCCAGGGAGGAGTCCATGCCAGAGCAGTTGGCTGTCTGAAGGAGGCTGTGAACCCAAGGGAAACCCATGCTGGAGCAGGCTTCTGACAGGTACCTAAGGACCCATGGAGAGACGAGTCCACACTGGAGCAGGTTTCCTGGTAGGACTTTTGAGGCTCTGGGTGACTCACACTGCAGCAGGCTGTGATTGAAGGACTGTACCTCGTGGAAGAGTGAGCCATGTTGGAGCAGTTCATGGAGAGCTGTTGCCTGTGGGGTGGACTTACATTGGAGACTTTGATGGAGGGCTGCCTCCCATGGCAGGAACCCCCTGGGGAGCAGAGGAAGGACTCTGAGCAGTGGCAGAAACAACCTGTGATGAACAGACCATAACCCCTTTCCCTATCTCCCTGTGCTGCTAGGGAGGAGGAGGTACAGCTTGGGAAGGAGGGAGGGGTGGGGGAAAGGTGTTTTTGAGGATTATTTTACTTCTCACTATCCTGCTCTGATTTATTAGTAATAAGCTCATGTTGAGTTTGGTTTGCCCATGGCAGTATTTTGGTAAGTGATATCTCCTGGTCCTTAGCTCAAC
>JAOXXN010000446.1:104193958-104226454 GCA_026770055.1 Myrmophylax atrothorax | reverse complement strand
TCTTTGTTGCTAGTTTCTGTCTGTTGTGAAAATGGGATACATTGCTGTATTGTAACTTGAGTTTAGTGTGTTTGTCTTTGTAGAATGTGTTTTGTGCTGGTTTCTTTTGGGGTTCTTTTGGGGTCTTTTATTATCAATTAAATACAATCTTGCAGCTGAACGTTATCACCGGCAGAGCAGAGCCCACAATAACTGTCATATATTTGTATTAATAAATGTTATTTTGGGAGCTGCTGTAAGAAATATTCTTTTCTGTCTTAAATGTGGCTTCATATTAGATGTCAGAAACCCTTCCAACCTATGGGCTGTCCGGTAGTTGACAGACAGTGTTGGGGAACATAAGGCTCTGATTGTATAGAAGCACTTATTGCTAATAATTTTCTCCCTGGCTTAAGTGTGGTCCTCACATCAGGGGTTAGAAAACCTTCTAGCCTGTGTTCTGTCCTAGTTTAGCAGGCAGTGCTGGGATCATAAGGCTCTAATTTTTCTGGAGATGCTTATTGCTATAATTTCTCCCTGGCTGAAGTGTGGCTTCATATCAGAGGTCAGAACCCCTTCCAACCTGTGTGCTGTCAGTTAAAAGACAGACAGTGTTGGGTACATAAGGATCTGTTTGTCTGGATCACTTACAGCTAATAACTTTTAATTAATACAGTTAAGACTAGAAATCTTTGCATTTCTGTCTCCCTCCTCCCTTTCACGTGACAGAAACAAAGAACATGAAAAGGTAAGGAGAAGAATAGGATAAAAACTGATACAATATGAGCAGCAGCAGTATGGTCATTCCAGTTAAGCAGTGTACATTTTACAGAATCACAGAAAGGTTAGGGTTTGAAGGGACCTTTTGGATCACATAGTCCATTAGCTAGGCTAGCAGTGGAAAGGGACATCTTCCACTAGACCAGGTTCTTCAACCCCCATCCAACTTGTCCTTGAGCACTTCTAGGGATGGGGCATCCACAATTTCTCTGGACAACTTGTTCTAGTGTTTCATCAACCTCACAGTAAAAAATTTCTTCCTTATCTTCAATCTAAATGTATCCTCTTTCAATTTAAAACTATTGCCTCTTGTCCTGTCACTAGAGGCCTCCATTTTGTATTGAGATCTCTTCATCTTTCTTTTAAGTTCTCTCTAATGTTAAGAGGTCACAATAATGTCTTCCCAGAATTTTCTCTTCTTCAGGCTGAACAATCCCAGCTCTCTCAGGCTTTCCTCACAGGAAGGGTGCTCCAGCCCCCTGACCATTTTCATTGCCCTCCTCTGGACTTGCTGTAAGAGGTTGATGTCTTTCTTGTACTGGGTATCACATTTTGAAACCTTTGCCTATTCATTCTTTCATGACTGTCCACTGTTGATATGCAATTTCACCCTAAAAGAGATATGCCATGATACACACCAGACATAATACCATGATGCATAAACAGGCATGCCATGGATTAAGACATTTTCTTGAGGACTTCAGACAGCCACTGGAAGTTAGGCAGGATGAATGAAGGATACTGTGACTAAAGGAAAATTTTCATATTCATTCTTGTATTAAAGATTGTCATGCAATATGACCGACAGAATACAAAAACATGAGCAACATGTTTTCCTTTACAGTCTCTCACACTAACCTTAAATACACAATTTCCTCCTTAGTGAATTCTCAAAGGCATTGGGCAATCTGGATGTAATTCATTTGACTTGTATTTTGTCGGGTCATATTGTCCTATGTTACTGCTTTGCCATAAAGGGACTGCACAAAGAGCATCCCAGAACACAGGCAGACTTCAGAGGAAAATTTTTTCAAAGCAGGAAGCTGGCCGCTTAATATGGCCTATTACATGGAACGTAGTCAAAAGGTACAAACAATCTGAGAGTCTAGCCTCAGTTAAGTGGAGAGTAGGACTTGTTTCACGGTCAAATACTTAGACTCCCTGGAACAATTTGTTTGATTCCTGGAAGAGCTGACATGGATGCTGACATTTCCAAGGTTCCACTGGATGCCAAGGAACCCACTGTGGGAGCGGCTGCAGCCTGCTAGCCAAAAAAAATTAAAACCCTGAAGTCCTCTTACTTGTGCTAAATTTTACACACTGTGGCAGGTTTCACATGACTCCAGTGAGTCATGACCTATGGCCAAAGCAGTACTTGTAGTCAGTGATACAAAGTATGTCATTGTGGTTTTTTGGCTACTTCTATCATTGCAGCTGTAGGTAGCAGTCCTTGGTGATTAGTTATAAAATATGCCTTAAGATGGCTTGGGACAAAAAAAAAAGTTTTGAATGATGCAACATTCAAAGGCATCAGTACAAACTGTCCCATACACTTCGCATAGGTTTTAGCTCAGGCCCTGCAGGAACATACTTTACTAGGCGGGCAGGAAAAGTCAGCAGTCAGGAGGTGATTATCATCTTTACATAAGCCTCATGTCTGACTGCTGGGAGTAAGAATTCCAGCTGGGAATGTTCAAGCCACTGTCTGTGTTGAAGTTATGTCATCAATAATGTAACTCTTGGCTGGAGTAATTTCAAATAATAAAAGTTTCTGTAGTTTGTAAAACTGGGTTTTGGTTACATAGAAGGCAGTCCAATGTCTCATCATGCTCTCTAATCATCCTCTTTCATTCTAAAACAGTGTTAAGGGCCAAATTCTGTGTGGCTTCAACCCAGACTCTAACATTGCAGTTTTACGTTCTGCACAGGGCTGAGTAGCCATCTAAATGCACGGGTCTCAAGTAGTGAATAGTTTAATTCACACAAGACCCTGCAAGGAATGGTAATCAACCAGCACAGAGTGAATGACCATAAATAAGTCAGAACATTTCATTTGTTTCTTTTTTTTATAAATGTCAGGAGGGTTATTGGGGAATTTTATTAGAAAGGCAGCTGGAAGAAGAAATGCATCAGGTGAAATTAAAAAGAGCAGAATGAGGCTTCATAATGCTTCTTAATTCATAGTATAGTTTAAACCAAGCAGAGAAGCAACATGTGATCAGTGTCAGAGTCACTTGTGGGAAAAATCAAGAGCCAAAGAAAGCATAAAAGTGTGCTATTCCTGCCCTGTAGGAGCAGCAGCATCTTAAAACTGTCACTTCCTTGGAGTTATTGTGCTCAGCTACCAGCACAACTGCAGTATGTACAATTTTCTGTTGCATATACTTATGTTAAAGTTCTAACTTTCTGAAGTTACAAGCAAATGTGACTCATAATCTATTGCACAGTGACTTTGGAGAGGTGGGGTTTATTGTATTACCCTCAGGTGGATATAGCCTTCCTAATTCAAGTCATGGATGTGAAGGAAGCAGTACTAGGGCATGGGCATGAATGATGGAATCCAGAAATCAACCCTGCTTGATTGTCAGCATGACTCGGGCACGTTTTCAGGCAGCTAGTGGTCTTTCAGTCTGGTTTCAGGCACTGGCATGCATCAGGAACCCTTCCAGAAGGTGAGTTATTCTTTCAGTGGGGAGAGGAAACAGAGTGAGACTTTGATGGCATAGGTGTGGCTATCTTGTGCTACGTTCTTTGGAGAGGAGACAGGCTCTTGCTCTGCTCAGTTTATTTGCTTGAGTCTTTAAAGGAAATAATGCGGAGGATCAAAGGACATCACACGATGAACCATTATGGTTTTAGGTAGAATGCCATTTATTGATACACTGCAAGCAGTTTATATAGGGTCAAAGCTACGTGCTAGTTTGTTATAGTAACTGTCACACCATAAAGCAACATTTCTTATTGGTTATATTCCATATCTTACAAGTCCAGTGTTTTGATAAATCATCTTAACAGTTCCCAGGTGAATCTCAAGAGTTCTGTGAGGAACTTTCAGGAGTTCTTGTGTGAAAGTCTGGGGAGCTGCTGGGAACTCCTGGGGAGTGATTTCTTCTTTACTACTCAGCAGCGGCTGTGCCTTTGTTTATTCTTTGCTGGTAGCTGCTTCAATCTCACAGAGTCCATACAGTCTGGATCATTCACATGGCCATTTTCTGTAAGAAATCCCTCAACAAGTTTTCTCTTAGATGCACAAGCACAGAGGTTCTAAATCTCTCCAGAAGTGTTCAAAGTATTCAGATCTCTAGATGTGGGGAATTTGCAGTATTATGTTTGGAATTCAGCATGTCACTGAGCACCCATTTGGATAAGGCAGGGAGGTCCACACCTTGATTTGCTAGAGCTGAGAAGCACCACAGGGTGTCTGCAACCTCTCTACAAGCATGTAGTGTTTTCAGCAGAAACCTGCAAACAATGATCTGATAACATCAATGTGCTCTTAATAGCAATAATATTATTTAATGACCTATTAAGTATTCCCAGCATAGAAGAACATGTTCAACAAAATAATGTCTTTTCTTTGAATTAATTATTACAATAAAGCTGAAGATTTTGTTAACTTAGAGCAAATTACTTGAACAAACTATCATGCAGACTAACATTTTAGTCAAATAAGTAATTCAAGGCAGAGAAAAACAGCAGTGCTTACGTTTAGGGAGCCATGGTGCTACCATTTCTGAAACCTTCAGTCAAGCTCACTTTTAACATATTCTGTACTCTGCTTTTGACTTTTCCAAAGGTTCTCATAAGACTGAAGATTTCTGATTTTAATAAAGGAGGCATGAATGCAAATGGCTGCTTCTTCTTTTAAAATAATCTTTATATTCTACCACCTGCCATAAACTTGTCTTGGCACAAAACACACCTCCGAGTTTGCTCAGCTTTAATATTACTTTGCATCATCCCAGGAGCATCACTTTTGATGGGTTTGCAGCCTCCACTGATTTGCAGTAACCTGTTTATATTCCATTTATTAGTAGCAACAACAGAAATCATCTGGTTTAGACTCCTCTTCTAGCAGCAGCCATCCTCTTGGTCAAACTAATGGATTGGGAAGTGTTCCTCCTGATATGGAAATCAGGTAGCATCAGCCTACAGAGAAGGCTTTTGCTGATTTTACAGGGATTTGAAGAATGGTGTTGTTCCTTATTTGTAAGGCAGTAAATAAGATATTTCAAATCTTGCAGCAAAATTTTTCCATATAGCCATTCTGTGATCCAGTTCTTCCTGTGATTTCCTTGAATTCATCTATGGGAATCACTCACACCTTGTGGAACACAGCACTAAAGCCAAGGAAAAGTCTTATGACACTTTTTTTTGTATAAAGCAGGTATGGGAGCTTGAAAGAGGCAGAAGCAGTGTTGAAGACCCCTGTTAGCAACTTGATTCTTCATAACTCATTTTCCCACTCATTAAGACTCAAAGTCCTGTCCCTATACCTGCTGAAAAGTAGCAGTATTTTCATTCTAAGTCAGCAGCAGTGGCAAACAGATATGCAGTATCCAGCATGTCTATAGCTCTTTGAGAAAAGAAAGTAGAATAGGAATCTTCTGAGGCTGTTTAGTTAATACAGTTTAAGCACTGATGAGTGCAAAACAAATCAAACAGAGCAAATGAAGTCCATGTGACAGATATTTGTCACACTATTTAATACAGCACTAGATGTTTCAGTGATAAAGACAGACTGAATTTAACTCACATATCCAAAGAAGTGCTGTGCTTCTGTGCTGTTTGGGGTGTATTGAACTGCCAACCTTTCCCAGCCTCGCAGCTTAACCTTGAGACAGCCCTGAGATAGAAATGGGTAGGCACAAAGTAATTCAAGCTGCTCTTTCTTGAGCATACAGAAAAAGCCCTTGATTCACTTTTGTAGTATAGTTAGATCCTGAGACCAAAATCAGGAGTGGACACTTTCTATACACAGATGAAAAATGGAAGGTAGTTGCAAACAGGACAGTAACCAGAAATCTCTAACCTATTCCACATCTGGGTGAGATTAAAAGAGAATGTGCTGAGATGTGGTTTTATTTCCTCCTTAGCAAAAATACTCCACCACAAACAAAAAAACTATTCATTGTCTGCAGATTTGCTAAAAGTCATGTCAATTAAAGTAATAATAGCTTTGATGTTCAAGCAGTTGTAACCAGGTTCCAAAGTTAGCTGTTGTAGAAAGAGAGAAGCTCTTGCCTTTCTAGGTCTTCTCATTTGAATCTAACTACACAGTAGTTAAGTCCATGAAGTAACAGTCTGAGCTATGAAAAATGTCTTTAGAGGATATTTTAGGAGAAACCCCCAAAACTTCAGCTCTGCCTTGCATCCCTCTGCTGTGAGACATAATCCCTCTGATGGTCCAACTGCTCAGGATGTCTCACAAGGGAGAGTAAGAAAAAACCTTGCCAGCTATTATTGATTATTAATTTATTATCATATTTTATTGTAGACTTCCTGTTCAGCGACAAATAAGCTGTGTCAAGAAATTTATAGGTCTTTTGAACTTCCAGGCTAAAGTGACAGTGGCTATTAAATAGTGAGCTGTTATAAAAGAAGCTGAGGCCCCATTAAAGGAGTAAAATGGGATGAAAGGTGTCTCCAGAGATCTTCATCTCATCTCCCACAGACTTACACTGGTGCACCGATTTCTGATTAATAGCTCATTAGGGGGTGTGGTAAATTTCTAGGAGGAAAGTAAAATGAGTTAAAGTGGCATGACATGCCAAAACCAGCAGATATAATCTCCTTCTTCTAAGGACAGTAAACAAATATTTGGTGATCAATCAGTATGGTCATTGAGCATTGACCTAAATTACCTTTATACTGACAATCCACAGTTATGTGAGGTGAAATCTGAGAGGCCTTGAGCTTTCTGTTAAAAGTTATCAGTCTTCCAAGAAACGTTTTAGGCCAGATTAAATAAATCACCTTTTTTTTACTTTGCACATGCATGTCTGGGGGGAAAGTATTAAAGTTGTAGGTGTCTTTCCTTTAGATATTTAAGTTAACACTATTTGAGGATATTAAGCACATTGCATTCCATCAGCTATGTGGGTACAAAGAAGATACTGGTAGAAGGAGTTTTTTGGGAAAAAATTGTGGTACTTTATTTCATTTTTTGAAGGAAGACACATAAAGGGGGTTGTCGAGTTAGGTTTGTTTTGGTTTTTTGTGGTTGAAGTCTTTTTATGTTAAAACAATATTTTTAGTATTTCTCTTTGTGTATGTGTGCGTGTTTCAAAAATCCTAAAAATAAAGGAATAAAAAGATGTTGAACAACTCTTTTTTACTTCGTTTAAATGTATTAATAGTTTCAGCCTAGATGAACCTGCATCTTTGAGAAATCAACCACTTTTTCCAAAATTTTTCTTCTTACAATTAAATGTATCAGCTCAAAAATAGTGTCCAGCTGTCTTAGAGTATTCACTTCTTAAAGAGAGTGGATGTGCAATTAAGTTTATAGAATTTTAGCCTAAGAAAGGGAGGGAGAGTCTCAATCTAAACCACCCATGTGAAGCTTTCATAAAACTTACCTTTTATGTGAATTCTACAGCAGACATGTAATCTAGTTGTACTTTTCATGGTCCACTGATAAATTTAGCAGAATTCTCAAAGAAGGGTTGGTCAAAGCCATACATGTCAAAGAGAAATACGTGGGAGATGTGGAGGATGACTGTTTGTATTGGCTGCCTCCTGAAGCCTGCTTTAGCACTCTTTGCAACCAACCATTTTCATGAGCTGTGGTTGTGTCTGTGGGGACCATTGCATTCACCCAAACATAGGTCTTCGGATTCCCAGGCCTTCCCAGGATTACAGTAGTCCTCTTTGCCCCATTTCTTCCCCTCTCCCACTCATCAGACACACCTGATAACATCTTTATGTTGCTCAGGTGAGAGCAAAAGCCAGTCTCATTTTTCACATTCAACAAACATCTTCATGATGGATATTTATAAGTGTTTTGAAGCAATTGATCTTCCGTTAGTTTGTTCAGTCCTCCCTTACACCTAAAAATATTTTAAATATCCAGAACTTTCTCAAATACTGTAATGAACCACCTCTTTTTGTTCCTCCTGAACCTTTCTTTGTGTGGTTTCATTTGATGACCCTGTTCTTGCAAAGAGCAAAAGAGTAAATGTAGATGAAATTCCACCCTATATGACTTCCCTAAGCTTGTTCAACTCATTAGCACTGGTTCTGAAGAACAGGTGCTCTCTTTCTGCAAAGTACTTTTCAGTTTCTGCACAAAGGTCTGTCTTACTCTTTTCTCTTTTTTTTTTTTTTTGACCCTAGAGGAATTTTCTTTCCTATTTCCCACTCAGAAATGTTCATCCACCCAAAGATGGTCTCCCATCAATTAAAGGCCATCAAGTTATCTTACTTGCAAATGTTACTTCAGGGGAACAAATTGCCCACATCACTTCTGTCAGAATTGCAGGCCTTAATTCAGCTTGTTAAAGCAGTAATTGTAGCAATACTCAGAGTGGGTCTTGCATTGCATCCTCTTTTGTGTTTTTACTCCAGTAACTCTGGCATAGGATCTTTCCTGGTCAGCACCAACACCAGGCCCATCAATGCTCTTGCTCCTCATCTTGCATTTAACGCAGTGAGGGCTAGGAAAGACACTGCCTTCCCAGCAGTTTCTATCCAAACATCTGATATTTTAGCCCTGCTATTCACATCTCTGTGTGTTCATGTTTAAATGAAACCACTCTTCACCTTCCTTGGTGGTGTCCAAGCTCTGTGTTGCTCACATCATCGTGCCATATGTGCAGTATGGATGTGTTATTCCTAGTGTAGCAGTTAAACCCCATATGCTTCAGCCCGTGGGAAAGAAAATATTATACAGACAGTTAACAGGCTATCTCTCATGTAAGTTTTTCTTCAATGCATCAAAATGGGTTTTCCAGTAAGATTCCATATTCATCATTCTTGGCTTATTCAAACAAATTCTACAACCATCTTTGAAATTTATTTATTTATTCCCTAAAAGTCAGGGGCAGTATGTGCCACTGCAATATGATGTTCACTTAAATAGCAACCAGAATACAAAAGGAAGTGAGGAGTACACGAGAGGAAACGAGGAGAACACGATCACTACAGCCAGTGTATTTCACCTGGTATTTTAAAGTGTTACTTATGCATGCTGACCTTCTGAATGTTATTCTGCTAAAGTGTGTTTTAGCATTTAGTACATCCAAGTAGCAGATGATGTAAGTTAATTCTGCAATTCTTTACCTCTGTAATAAAATTTAAGGATAATTCCTTATTATTCCAGAATGTAATGCACTATGTAGCACAGAGAATACCTAGCACCCCTCCTATGGAAAGAATATAAATAATGAGATAATATTAGATTAGGACATTGTTTGACATACACAATGTAGAGTGCTCTGTTCAGGTCCATCCATGATGAATTACCCTTTTAAGAAGTTATCTTCTTAAGCAAAAGTTTAGAACTTAGTTGTCTTCCAGGATGAGAATTTAACTGAAGAGAGATCTTACAATGAAGTTGTAATTTCAATGTGTCTAGAATAACTAGTATTTCCTGTATGCCTTGGGAGTACCCAGGCTAACATAAATCATTTAAATAATAAGCAAAAGAACATTTGAGGATTTAAACTGTGTCATCCATGTTCTCAGTAGAACCACATGGTGTTTGCTTTGCAAGACTGTTCTTGATTTACAGATTTTAGAAAGTACAGTAAAATATTATTGTTAAAATTACCACAGTTAGGTGCTTTTTTAAAGTGCCTGCTAGCTACTCCAAAACACCAGTGTCTGTTGTGATCCTTTGAACAAGCAAGTTTCTGTCTTCTCCCTTGATGTGGTCCTCTTTACTTTTTTCCAAGCATTCCTCAAATACCTAAAAACAGTTAAAGTCATCAAAACCATTCAAACAAAGCCAAAAAGAGAGACAATTGTCTCAAGCATGTGTCTTGTAAACACTAGTATAACACAATCTTAATGGAAACCATCACTCTTTTAGTACATAACTTTTGATCATTAATAACTCATGGATGATGGAATAATAAAATCCATTCCAAGTCAAATACTATTTAACAGCCACCAATGAGGAACATATATTCAAGCTTCAAGCTGGTCAAACTCACAGGACAAACCTATAGGCCTTCCAGCCAGAAAACAGGTCCTGGCATAGTTTAGTTTGCATCTCTGAAATGCAGTTTAATTTATTGCTGAGCCAACTGGAAAGTCTGATACTCAGTAATAAAAGAACACAGTGCAAGACACAATGTACGAGTGTCTGTGTAAATCCCTCCATCATCCCCAGGAAGGGGAGGAAAGGGAAGGGAATAAGATAGCAGTACTGTCCCGGGGAGAGCATCACTGAAGGGACAGCATCAAGAGAACTTGCACAGAATGACATCAGAAAGACCTCTGTCACTTATTCAGCTTCTTACAACTTGAAAAGCCTGTGCAGCTCTCACAGCCTCTCTCTTCAGACACATCAGGCAATATTTGGTCCAAGCCGTCTGTGAGAAAGAAAGGAAGAACGGCTATTGAAAATAGCTAAATAACAAGTAAGGTGAAGTTCTTGATTTCTTCCCCCTCCATGACACCCAGGTTTTTCACCAGACAATATGGCAAGGGAAAGGCTGAAATTCAAAATGTCGTTTTGTTTGGCTTAATCTGATGAATTGATGCACAGTTGTTGGGTTGGGGAGGTTGTTGCTTTTTACTTTTCCAATCTCTGAAAACAATGCAAATATATTTCTTTTGTTTTTACTATCAGTGATCAAAAAATTCAGCTAGTGAAGCAGCACATTCTGGAGTTCTTTGGTACTTAGCAAGTTGTAGAACTAGTGAATCATCACACCAAAAAACACTGCATTGTCAAAGCAGGTCCACTCAGGCTGGTCAGCTCTGAGATCACAGTTCTCCAGTTAATGAAGGGCCTGATCTTTTTGAAGGATGAGGCCAGATGGAGACCCCATGAGTCTGCCTTGGCAGGGACTCTGGTCCAGATTCTGAAATCTGCTTGCATATTAGATAATTTTCCAGTGCCAAAGAAGAGATTTAAACCTTCAGTTTGAAATATACATAACTATCTATTGCTTCTACCAAACTCCTCAATTCCCAAATCCACCACTTTTTAATCTGGTCCCTCATGTAGGAGACCTCCTCATGACAACAGGAGCAGTGAGGGAACAAGCAAGTAAGAACATGCACACATGCACACACACAGCCTTCAAAAGGCACATTAACAGAAGACAGCATTTCAAGCTGTATGATAATATAGTGCATTAAAATGTTCTCCTAATACATTATTTGTTGTGTGACTGAGTAGAAACAGCATATGCAAATTGATTCTAAGCGTGCGATGTAATTCCCATGTATATGAGCTGTGCAAATGGTAATTCTAGTTTGTTATGAGTACTGACTGAGACATGATCTTTGATTGTTTGATTTTTTTTTTCTAATCCTGAGTCATCACTCTGACTGCCTGATAATGAATTTGAATGCAAGTCTGTATAATATCTTCCCATTCTCAATTACATACCCTCCTGTCATCATATCATTTCTAGGGAAATACAGTTGGAATCACATCTCGCAATGACGGGTGAGAGATTGTTTTTTTCTAGAGGAGAAGGAAATATTTGTCACCTTAATAACTTAAAATTTTATGCTTTTGAGAACTGTTTGCATTACAGTTTCATGGAGCTTGGGAGCATTTTGTCATTTGCCTGGTGAGTTTTTGTCTTCATAGCAACTGAGAATATGCCCATCAGGCATGAGATGAGTGAATGAAGTGACACTGAATGGTGTGCAGCCATGAAAAGCAAACACAAGATGAATCATCCATTTGTAGGACCATGTTGTTCATTGATGTAATTTTTCAGCATGCTCTTAAAAAAATATGGTGGCTTAGAGGAGTCTCCTTCCACACCCTTCTCATTATTCTACTTTTTCCCCTCACACATTCATTCAAGTGGCTTTATGAGGGTATGAGCATAGAGACAATGTCCTAGCCTGGAGTCACCTTGGGGGGATGTATGGCATATTTGCTACTAGGAAAAGAATATTGCAGGTGGGATAACAGATCTACAGAGAGACTGCCTCTTTCATGAAATAATCCTGAGTCTTCTGTAAGAGAAAAATGTTTTCAAGTAACAAATCCAGGATGTATTTCTAAGTCATTGAAGTTCTAGGTTTGAGAAGGAAAAAAGCTGGCAACCTCAAATGGAGAAACCTGCAAGCAGCAGTGTGTGTCATTCAGAGCCAGGGACACAGCTTCCCAAATCCAGGCACAGCTTCCCATCTCCAGGCACAGCTTCCTACCACCACTAACAGGCACAAAACACTCCTGTCTCCTAACCACCAGTGCACCTCTTGAAGCTGCCTGCACACAGCAGTGAAGACAATTTCCTCCTTCTGCCTTTGACACTCAACAGTGAACACTGATATCTTTGTGAACATGGAGCAGCCTCAAGCTGATAGGTGGGGAAAGCCCATGCAGGGTATCCTGATGTCTTCTCTGGAGCTCAGGATTCTCAGTTCACTGCCAGTTCAGGAGCTGACAGGCTTATCCATGGTTTCTTATGATCCCATCCAATACCATACAGCAGCCTTAGCAGTTAGGCAGCAAACAATCCAGATTTCACCCTCCCTCAGCCAGAGGTCAAGCTGTTTTTATCTCCTCCGCAGATCCTCCTGAAGGACCTATGCTGCGTGGCACTAAAGTTTAGTAATTGCAACACTTACCCAGGTTACAGAAAAGCCTAGCTATGGTACCTACTTATGAAATATTTGTGTACTGCACCATGGGTGGACAATTCAGGCACAAAGACCAGGACCCAGCCTCTTCTTTTCACTGCCCTAATCACTAGCACATAAGATGACATACCATCTACATATTATTTTCACATCCTCATGGCTTTTGCATTTTTTCAGTGCAGGCTGGGGACAGGAGGTATGATGGGAGTGATTTCTTGAGGAAGGTGCAAGATGGACAGACAGAAAGATGGATGGAGAATGAGTAAGATCAGGGAAAGGCCAGAGCCAAAAGCAAAGACTGGAAAAGAGAAGAAAGACTCCTGAGGAAAATACCATTGATCAGGAGTTGAAAACAGACCACATGCTAAAGGACAGAGCATCAACTCTGCAGGGCAGAAAGTGATAATAATGGGAAGGAAGGAATGTGGAGAACCACTACAGGATTTATGGGATGACTATTTAATAAGCAGAATCCAGAGAGAAGGTATGAGAGCAGAAAGTAATGAGGATAGCAGTGCAGTAGCACACCCTTCTTTCAAGAACTTTCTAATTAATATTGTATTCCCTGGTTTTGCTTTCTAACAAATTGAGACGCACTTGGAGAAGTGTATGTCTCCATCGCCCTCTAGTGCCAAGTCCCCTTCGGAGGTGTGAGGCAGCTGGGAGCTCTTGGCCACACTAGGAGGCAGGTCTGAAGAGCCCAAGCTTCTTGAAAACCTGCATAAAGAGATCCAGAGCAGAAAACTGGGAGATCTTTCTTCCTCTGTTATTAAAAATAAACATAGGCAATTGCATCCAAAAGTCTAAAGTAAAAGATAATTGAACTCAAGGAGCCATACACATGACCACTTAACTAAAAAATGTCAACAAGTAATTGTCCTTCAGTATTGCTGACCTTGCTTGACTTTGTGCTTGGTAATATTCATGTCCATTTAGCCTTAGCTCCATAGAAATTGAACAAGATGTATGTGAGAACTGGGTTCCAATATCAAGAACAAAAAGATTTTCCCATTTTGTTTATTCATTTATTTATATTGGATGTGCAAGTTTATCCTTCCAGGCTTAAAGGTCAAATGAAGAAACAAGAGCATGGAAACTGGGCAATGGAGGGAAGAGATTTATAGACTGTTTTAAACCCTTTTGATCTTAATTTGTCTATGCTATATTGATTTATTTTTTATTATTTAGTTTTATTTGTACAAGCTTGGTGCTGACTGGCAGAATACTGTGCATTCATGTAAAATGCAGAAATACATATTTTCAAAACTAATATTTATGCATTTCAGGTAGTGATGTGGAAACTTTAAGGAAGGTCCTCTCCATAGGGTATTTATTTCAACAGGTGCAAATTCCTGCTATTAAACTTATTGCTGAGTTTTGGTTTAGTCTAATTTAGTCAAACCCCTGCTAAATTACAGCAATTCTCAAAATGCCTTTAAAACTTGCAGTGCAACCTGTTTCTTAAAGCTGTCTACTCTCATCCAGCTATCTTACTGTGATTGCTTAACTCACAGCAGAGTTTCCACACTTCTTCCCTGAACCACCTTAAATTCAGACCTGAAAGTCCTTGGCCTCTAAAGGAAGTTGCAGAATAATTCCTGCTCTTTGAAACCAAGAAATGATTAAAAAAAAATCTTGCAGTTTTGGCATACTACATGAGAGGGACTCATCTTCAACCAAGAAGTGTATGTAGCCACTCTGCAGGACCAGAGCTGATACCCACTGGAGGCAGAGACACAACTGCAGAGCAGAGACACTGGTGGAAATAGACTCCTCAATGCCTGCATTCAAAACAGGAACGAAAACACATTACTTGCTCAAAGCCCAAAGACCTTTCAAACCTTGGTGCCTGGCCACACACCTTTATGTTTGCTAATCATCATTAGTAAAAAGCAAAGCATGGGATTGACAGCTGAATAAATAACAGCTGTGGATCATTTCTAGAGCCCAGAACTCTCAGTTCCTGCTGATATGTTGCAGATTAACTAGATTCTATTAATTTTCGATCTCTCCCCACTCCCCTGGGATATTGATATTCTTGATAGTTCTGAAGCCACAAGCCAAGCTGAAACAAAACCATTCCTAAGCCACTATTCTTTCCTCCTTTTAACAACACAAAACAGAAATAGTCGAGGTGGAAAGACATAATAATAACTTGGTGCTCCTTTTGCATAAGAATAGCCATGTTTTTACAAATATTAAAAGCCTGTTACACTATGAAAAAACAGGAAAAATACTTTCAGAGATCTGAAATCAAAAGATAGGCAGGACTTAACAGTCAGAATAGCTGATGCACTCTGAAAAATGTGCATGGCCCCAGTATGTGTTTTATAAAACTATGTTTTACACTTTATAGAGCTTGAACTGGGCATGCACACTTTATTAAGTATGTGGAAACAGCTGTTCACAATTAAGTTCTTTATTCTTCAAATACCTACTACTGGGCACAGAATTGACTGCCATATGTTAATCCAAGTCACTGATCTATATCTCCATATAGACATACTCCACAGTACTCTTAAACTGCCTTTTTTTATAATAATGTTAGTTTTTCTGCACAGTAAAAAAAATGGAAACTCGGAGCCCAATTCTCTTTTCATTCACACCAACATGAGTTAAGGCCATGGAGCTGTGCTGATGAAAGCAGATGTAAAACAGAATGATGGTCACATCCCTAGAGCCCATTTTAATTTTTGCAAGTAGCATATCTAAAAATTAAAACAAACACCTGTCAAGCTGCTACCAGTAAAAGAGGTCAATCCTTCACAGTCCAGCAGAGCTTCTCATCATGACAAATATCCTTTCCACCAGAAGGAGGATTTGTGTGTCACCACTGTTACGCATAAACCATGGGAACAGACAGCAACAGTGTGGACAGAAAGCTGCTTTCCTTGACTCTACATACACCTTTTCCCTTGGCATTATAAAATATGCAGGAATGGAATATTCTGTTACTTCTGCAGAACAAGATATGCAAAGGAAATGGTTTGGCAAGCTTGTTTCCAAGTGTAAAGGACTTTCTTAGTTCCCAGTAGCCCTGCCAACAAAATTAAACCTCTTCAAACAACACTCAAGTTGGTCTTTCCTTAGGATGCATTTAAATGTTCCTAAGTCTACTAAGGTACTTCCTTTCTTTAGAATTCTTTGTGTCCATGTGACAATTACCAAGGATGAACGTGTTCCAACAGATGCTTAAACAAAACTTAGGAAAGTAACTCCTTTTGTGTTGGGAGCCTCAGACATTTGAGGCTGTCTGATAGAGAAAGATATTTGAACAGGTGTTCAGTTTGAGCAAACACCCAATTCTGTTGGATGCAAAACCAAATTGAAAATCTGAAGCCACTGTTTAGAGAGGAGACGTTTCCTAATGCCCTCATTAGTAAGCAAAATTTCAATCCCTTGTCTGCTTACTAACTGTGTCCAGCCCCAAGACACAGTGACACAGAGCACCAGAAAAGCAGATTTTGTGGCATGCCTTCCTTTCTGGGATGTGCAATCAGCCCTGCATGCAGCTTTTTTGGAACTTAATCTCACCAGGACAGGATAAACACAGCAAACACTGCTCGAAGGAAAGCTGGTTCTCAAGCAGTATTCACTATGAGACATGTGTATTGTAATGGCATGTGACACATCACAAAAAGTCATCAGCCAAGATCATTTGGGATTTCCCTTTGCAGCCTGTTTTACTGTAAGAATGAAGGTACTTGAAATAATACTGAGCCCAGTTATGTAAAAATCTAGTTTAGGCAAGATGTGCAGTGGCCATGTGGTTACTATAATATATCACAATCACATAGACTTGAATATGTGATAATAGTTTCATAGGTAATGGTTTAATACTAGCCATGTGTTAGCAGTATAGATACAGCTGCTAGGAGAAAGGTCTGGCCACAATCAAAGGGATTGAGTCAGTCAGCGTTTGCCAAACTCAAGGATTTAGCCACAGTAATAACTAGATTTTACCTTGTGTTTTTCATATTAATTTCCCTGATGAAACTATGTTTTATAATGGTCAGACTAATACTTCATTTGCTCCAATAGGCTGAAGTCATGTGAAAACTAGCATTTCTTTGAAAGGTAGGAGGAAATTGAAGATTAGCTTCAAGGTTCTTGGAAAAGCAACACAAATCTTCATTAGGGAAGTAATGAGCATTAATGCACTGTAACTAAAATGGTCTGTTACCTCTTCTTGTTAGAAACGGAATGATAGATGGAGACCATTTCCTCTTCCTGATTACCATTGCTGTTCTAATGACTTTGGAGCATAAATACATGATTGAAATTATCACAATAAAAAACAAGAGCATAAGGCAGTGATTTGGTCATATAACCATCCTTCCCCCTCTAGAGACAAAGCCATTTAATGTTAATGTTAAGGACATGGATGGTACACAGTGACAAAAATGTTCATGTCTTCCTATGAATTTTGGAGGCAAGATTATTTGTTTTGTCTCTAACATTACAGGACCTATTCTAGATGATGAACCTAAAAGGAATAACCTTCATTTCCATGTTTTTCCTCTTCCTCTCACTATTTCTCATTTACTACCATCCTTATGGTTCTACTTCAAAACAGATTTCTACTTGCATCTTATAAGGATATCAGTTAGTGTACCAGACCTAGTACCACGCTCCACAAGTGTGCAGTGCTTTGAAGTCCTTGAGAAGATGATGGTGTTTTGACACAGGACAGTGGTCTTCAAGTTATTGTTCCTTCACCATAACTTTAATAACAACCAGAAGAAACGTGAATTATAAATTTACATATAACCACATATGCATATTATAAAACAAAAAATCTACCTTGAGACTGCATAAATATTAGTCACTTAAGATTAAAAAATGTTTCTCATATGTTGCAATTATCCCACTGTTGAGTAGTCAAAAAATAATTATCAGAAACTGCCCTGGAATATAATCTAGGTTTTAATATATTAAATTGTATTGTAAAGACACTAAACAATACCACCACTATCCAGATGCCCCTTGTAATGGGCAAACAATTAATATATCATAAACAAACTAACAAAATACCATTCTTATATAGGATTTTTTATATTTATGGTGCTTTTTTAAACCATTTCAAAGATAGATTCAATTTTTTAAAAATATTTTTATTCTTCAGTGCAGTTTTAATATATTAATACCACGTACAGTATATAACCTAGGTTAACTATTAAAGGCAGAAGATAAAGATGGAAATACATTTTGCCTACTTTGTGGTTTTCTTTCTGAATGTTTTCTTAATTATCTTTCAAAATATGTGATCAAAATTACGTACCTAATGGTTTCATCAAAACATTATCCTGAGATTCTCGTGAACAGCAGGAAAGCCCATGCATTCTAGCATATAAGTAAAAGTACATAACCCAAATATGCAAGTTCTTTCCAGTACAATGTCTTTAGTCACTTCTAACCAAAGCACATCACAGGTGGCCAGGAATTCTGGCTCAGAGGCAAAGTAGAAGGGAAGGAAAGCACAAATGAAGTTGTAATATACAAATCAGGAAACTCTAAACTCCCACCTTCTGCTGTATCGTATCATCTTTACTAAACATGAGCCAGGAGTGTGCCCAGGTAGCCAAGAAGGCCAATGGCACCCTGGCTTTTATCACAACTAGTGCCACCAGAACTAGGGACTTCACCGTACTTGGCACTGGTGAAGCCACACCTCAAATCTTGTGTTCAGTTTTGGGCCCCTCCCTGCAAGAAAGACATTGAGAGGCTGGAGCAAGTCCAGAGAAGGGCAATGGAGCTGGTGAAGCGTATCGAGCACAAGTCTGATGACAGCAGCTGAGGGAGCTGGGGGTGTTTAGCCTGGAGAAAGAGAGGTTCAAGGGGGGACCGTATCACTCTCTACAAGTACCTGAAAGGAGGTTGTAGCCAGGAGTGTTTGATCTCTTCTCCCAAGTAATGAGTGACAGGATGAGAGGAAATGGCCTCAAGTTGTACCAGGGGAGGTTTGCATTAGACATTAGCAAAAATTTCATCACCAAAAGGGTCATCAAGTATTGGAACAGGCTGCCCAAGGAGGTGGTGGAATCACCATCCCTGAAGATATTTTCAAGATGTGTAGATGTGGCACTTAGATTCATGGTTTAGTGGTGGGCTTGGCAGGCTTTCCTGCTATTAATTGTAGGATTTGACAATCCTAGAGGTCTTTTGCAACATAAGTCATTCTATTATGGTATTTTTTTCTGTATGGCTGATATATAGTAATATTTCCATGAGCTTGTATACTTACCTAAGGGTCCAATATGCTCCCCTGCTTCCTAATTCTTAGTCCCTTATCAGAGTTACCAAGAGTAGAAATGCCAAAAGTGGAGTTAATCCCTTTACCCAGGAAGACATCAGGGTTTGCCACATCCCCAGCAATCTCTGTATGCCCTTCAGGTCAGGTAACTCACCTGTGGCTTTGTCCTTCCATGCTGAAGACACAATGAAGTAAGATGGCAACTTTCCATATGTGTATGCAGATACAGTGTATTCCCATATCTGTATGCAGTTTAGTGTATTTTTTTCAGCCCCAGCCAAAGAAGGAAAATAGCAGCAGCCTTTACACCTTGACTTTTTGTCTCAGAAGAGATATTAAATCTTGATAGATTTTTACTAATAAATATATCTTGGTGTGTTTTATGTCCCAACATCTCAAGCAGAATGTTTAAACTAAAAATCCCTCTATAGGTAAATAGCAGTTCAGTAATGGAAAATTACATCTCTACAAAAATCCACTGTTGTGGAGTTAGTTCTCGTAGTCATCAAGGAAAGTGTGACCCAAGTGGGACTAATTTGGCCCTTCATATATGGCATATAAAGCTATGCATAAGAGACCACTAATTTGGGGAAGAGGCCAGCCTAGCATTAATTGTGTCTCTAGGCTACACATTCTTCAGCTGATGCAAGTGAAAAAGTACAGATGTCATTTTGGCCCATGGACAGATATCATATATTCTTTACTGATGCCACAGAAAAGCCAATCATGAACAAAGTGGATAATATAAGAGCATATATCATAAAAGTTCTCCAGCGTAAACAATTTACTGTTTCACACCAAAACATCCATGCAAATAAAAAAAATTTGCAATCATCAAATTTAACTTTCTTATAGTGAAGAAATTGCTGTATTTTGACTATAAATTTCTTCATAAAAATGGCACCTATTAATATTGATTTTATATCATATTAAACTACATAAAAGCTCATAAAGAATTATACTGTGCAATACAGTTTTTCTTTGTGTTCTGTCTTTCCTGTAAACTATGTCTCCAAATCATTTTCAGAATGAAATCATACTATTTAATTTTATTATTTATACTATTAGTTCGTATAACTATCAGGCCATGTACCTGAATTTTTTTGGCCTAGTTGGAACGGACCACGCAGTCACTTTGTCTGGTCTCAATAGGATAAGCAGACAGAGGCCGGGCCAGTGTGAGTGCTCAAGAAAACACTTTTTACCCTTTGTGCCTCCCCTCTCTTCCTCCCAACTGCAGCCAAGAATTAGTCACAGCTGCATTTCTTCAGGTTTTATAAGCTTGTCCTAAGCCCTGCTTCCAAAAGGGAGGAGAAGCCAAGTTTGGGCACTGCAACCCATTTAAATTCTCCCAGCACTAATTATTAAGTGCAGAGCTTAATCATTTATTAAGAGCAGAGTTGTGGAAAGAGGCAGAACCTTGAAATCCTTCTGCTGCTATTACTGCTAGGTAGGGCATTAACAGAGATACATATTCGGTCTTCAGGACATTTTGCAAAGTGCTCTGTTCTGCTGTGACTGATTAAAGTCCTGCCGTGATTCCTCTGCTGCACTGGCAGAGCCTCCTGGTGCACCGGTACATGGAGCACTGGGACAGTCCATGCCCCAGAATGATATTCTGTTGCCATGACCCCTGCAAGCATCACAGGAGACAGGAAAATAAATGCCACTACAATTTCATTTTCTCTTGTTTGTCTGAGAAAACCATTGTCTCAGCTGCAGCACAGAGTAAATGTGTTGCTACATGGGCAATCCAGGACATGTAATACATAAAACATCATCACAAGACAGAGTCAAGCAAACGGCAAACTGAGAATCCCATGTTTCTCCTACCTCTCAGCTTTCTGGCACAGAAGAGAAAAGTAAAATTCCCACTGCTTTCAATGCCAGAAGGCATCATGAACAATCCTGAAGGGCATTCACCTGGCTAGCTGACCCAATGCTATTTCAGAAAAGAAGACATTTTATTTCCTAGCTCACTGCTGCAGTGACAGCCAGATGAATTATTTACTTCCAGTCCTCAGCAACCCTACAGCTCTGCTGTGCACCACCACACAGATGCAGCTTTAGCTCCAAAGGCCACAGGCAGACAGAGCTGGCCCCTTGGTCAGCAGCCAGGAGGCAGTGGGGCATCAGGCCGGGGTCAGGGGCAGTGCAGCCGCAGCGGCAGCATGCACGGTCACACAGCCCTTGCCATCTGCCGAGGTACAAAGGCTGGCTCACACCACGGGAGATGAAGGACTTTGCAGGATAAGAATGAGAAAGCGGAGCCAGGGAGATGTTCTGTGGCAAGGGCTGAAATTTTGGGTTATCTTCAGAATTGTGACCATGGGGCCATGATGATTCCTTCCTTTCTAAAAGCATCTCTACTTCAGTGGAGTGGTGTCTGAAAACTGTCTCTGCCAAGCCGAGAGTACAGATATGAGATGATAATGCCACTAGTGAAAAGTAGCTGCCTTATATAAAAGAGAATTATTTTTTAAATCCCCCGCAATCCTGAACCATTACAATCCCACGTTATACAAATGTACATTAATATTGTGATTTACCAAACTATGCCTGTTTCTCTTTTGCTCCTCATTTGTTTGTTACATGGAAGATCTCAGTATAAAATTTTGCAGACGTTTGTGATTCACAAGCTATAATTTTACTGGTTTTCCTTTTTTTCTTTTACTCACACTTCTGGCTCACACAATGATCCGAGTAAGGCTTAGCCTCCCTGGTGATGTGCAGATCTGCCTGAAGCCCTTGCCACTGTTAACAAATATTCCAGTGATGGTACAAAGATCATCTCTCAGAAACTGCAGCTTGATTTAAATTCATTCACTGCAGCTCCTCATCTCAGCTGGTGCCCTGCTGTGTTTAATTTGCCTTTGAAAGTACGTCTTTCTTATATCTTGATTATTTTGAATAGGAGGTGAGAGGGGATGAGGGAAGTGAGGGGGAAATCTGCAAAGAGTAACAGAGGAAGAGAAGGGAGGGGCAATAGGCAAGTGTTGCAGCAGTGGAGCGACATCACAACATGGACATCAGAAATGTTATAGGCCAGATCCTCAGACAGGGGGAAGAACTGTAACTAGGAATCTGGGCAATCACAATTCTTCCTACAAGAAATGGATTTAAAATTTTGAAATAATTATTTAATAAAATTCATCAACACTAGTAAATGAAACAGCACCATTGTGCATCCTGAGGATATGAATGTCATTGTCTAAGCTGATAAATTTTTTAAATGGCCCTTGGCACAATTTTGTCCTGAGCCAGGCAGAATTCATCCAAACAATTCCCATGTGGGAACTGACACAGTTCTGGAGTTAGGAGAGGCCAAGGCCCATGCCTGACAGGCAGCCTGGATGCAGCCACCTGTTTTAGCCTGTAACTGAGATCAGCAGGATGAACTCAGCTAAACCAGAACAGGTCCTCGTGATCAGAAAAGAAAAATTTTCTTTATAGATATGTGTGAAAACAGTAAATCCCATCTTGAATGGATAAAAAATTGGGGGGAAATGGATACTGTGCTATTTAGGACCAAAGATGTCTTCATAGTTCATGAAGTTCACGGACAATTCTCAAAAAGACCAAATTTACAGTTATAATCTGTTTAAATCTCCTCAAGAGTGACAACTAGCACAAATCTCTGTGCACCGTTACCTCGGTGAGTGCTGCAGCCAGGAGGCTATTTTGAAGATGATGGGCAGAAATTCCTGCTCCAAACACAATTGAGAGAAGGTGAGCCCCCTGCAAGCCAGTGCCTGGAGTCACAGTCCTTGGGGTGGTGTGCAGTTTGGCCAGCTCTCTGTTCAGCTTGGACTTTTCATCAAAGATCTTCAGTCTGTGCATGTCCCTAAAAATCAAGGTCTGGATCCACATAAGGCACAAACAATACATCTTCCGTGAGCTTCAGTCTACTCACATGCTTCTACATAGTTATTTAGGTAGTCTGCAGAGACTTGGTGGACTCTTCATCAAAATAAAGTTCCAAGTGCAGCAAAAAAATCATATTTCTATCTATGAAGAAATGTACTTGCACTTTATCCTCATGCTGCAGGGGAAATCACTATTGTAATTAATTTAAGAATGTGTCCTTTCTAAACCACACTTCAATTGGGTTGTATGTTTGAATAATTAAGCTTTAAAAAGGAAGACTAATGAGAGTAATGGCTATCAAATTACTAGATTTTGAAAATCATTGATTTTCTCATTTACACTCATACATGGCTGCTAAAATTAATTGATTTCATTTGCATATAGAGACTGCATTTGCTTTGACTTCTAGAATGTTTCTCTCCCGAGTTTCTCATCAAACTTTCAATATTCATTTTCATAAAAAGGCATCTGATCCTTTAACTATGCTCATTTGCATAGGAACTGAGACATTATCCCTCATCTAAAGAAGCACTATTTTAATTATCCTTTTTGTTGAAAATATTCTATCCCAGAATGCTTAGATATTTCAGCTGTGCTGATCACCATGGTATCTGAATACCTTCCTGAAAATATAATGGAAAACTCTAACATTAAATTATTTCAAACCTTTTGTTTTCTCTCTTTTCTTAGAGAAACTCTTTCTTTCTCTCTTCTACCACATCAGTTAAACTAAGTAACTTTTTCCACTCCTTACCAACTTTCCACTTTCTGCCTCATAACTTTCCCTTCTCCTGCCCCTTCTCTCACTCCCAGATTGAACGGGAAGGCTGAGCTGTTCACGTATTTGGAAAAGGTTAAGGTGCCAAATGACTCGTCTTTCCCCCACTTTAAAAAGTAGCATTAAGAAAAATTGAGTTTCTTTCCAAGAGGACCTATCCCCAACAGCAAAGACAGGAATATAAAAATAAATCTAGATAATGATATGTCAATTTAATACTAGTGAAATAAGTTGATGCTAACCATTTATCCTGACATATGTCTACTCAGTATCTGTAGCCAGCTTCTATCAACAAGAAAGATGCATCATATTTCTCCCTACCGTCTTTCCCTCATGCCATTATTCTGCACTGCTAAACTGCCTTCATGGTTTATTCCCTATTTTTAAAGCATGAAATGATGCCCATTGCTTCACAAGTGTATTCACACTTTAGAAAAAAACTAAAAAGCAAAGATCTGTTTTCACATGTTTGTTGTCTTGTTCTTTAAAAGATTGTTTTCATCAAATTATGGACAGGAAGTTAGATCAAATAAGTAGAGTTAAAATTATGTTCTGAATTTGATGTACTTGTGGTCATTCTGGTCTCTACTTGATGAGGGAGACACTGCAGAAAAACCCTGGGGAGAAGAGGTGTGTGTACCAAGCTGGCTGTGCCCTGAGGCTGCAGGCTGTAGGTGCTGTGGGAGGCTGTGAGCCATTGGTTGAAAGGGCTTTTGAAGGCAATTCCTGAAGCCAGACATTAAATCAAGCTATTCTGCCCAAAAGGAACATTTCTTTAATGCTGTTAGAGTGGCATCTTGAATCAGTAGCTGGTTTTCTTCAGTGCACAGTTTTATTCAAAAATGTCATTTATCAGGGAAGAGACAGGAATGGCCTGAAAATCTTAGTCTCTCCTGACTCTTGGTACACTAGCAAGACAGCCTTACCGATTGGCTATCTAGAATTAACAAGGAATAATTCAAGTGCATGTCCACCCAGTCCTTTGCCTCCCTGCTAAGAAGAGTGGCACTTTTACTGTAATAATAATTGTGATATGAATGCATTTTTCTGAGATCTCAGTGAGACTTGATCACAAGTCATTTGAACTTGAATCAGGTCATAAGCCCATTCTGGTTTTCCTGGGTAGATGGCACTATTGAAGTTGGTGCAAAAGTCATATTTTAGCTTCAAAGGAACCACAGCACTGCAAAGTAGCATAGGTCCCAACTTCTGGCATCCTTATTTGCCTTTGATATTTTGGTTTTGTGACATGTTTCTGCTAGAAGTTACTAAAGCAGCAGGCTAACAGCATGTATATAATAGCCAGAACTATGTGTAAACTGGAAATTAAGAGCTTCTTTCAAGCCATTACAAGATTTCAGTTCTTAAAAATTCCAGATACCTGGAGGAATGCAGGTGGTAAATTCAAGCTGAAGTTAGTGATTTTCCACAGGTGTAATGTTCCAGAGATTGAAAGGTCCAAAAGACTGAACTAGTAAGAAAACCAGGAGCATATTTAATCCAGTAGACTATCTGATGCAGACTCTGGTCAGAAACATAAAGTGAAAAGTATAGCAGTAGTATGAAGGATTGAGCATAATTTAAAATGTGCTAAATCATGGAATCCTGACTATTTTGGCCACCCAAGTGTTCATGTGACTTTTCCTTTTCCAAATATTGACTAATATTCTCTTGACTTCCATACTATTTTTGCTATGGCTATGGTAGACTGAATGCACCCAGTCTGATCCCATCACAGCTAAATAGTTTTGTGCTTCACTGAGACACTAGCTGAGAATCTCTTGCTGTAGGAATTAGGCAGGGAGTTAAGGCCAAATATTAGAGCAAAGAAATCAAATAAGTTGGAACATTTGTTTTGTCGCATCATCTCTATGGAAATTATAGCTGTGAACAGAATTAAAAAATAAAAAAGGGTCTGCCTTGCCAAAGGAGAACATTTTGGAAATATTTCTCTGTCACTGTCTGCACTAGTTTTGAGTATTATCATCTGTACTTACACAGCGATGGAACCAGAGTATGTGAGATCACATTACTTAAACTGAATAATAATAAGTATCAGATGGTCATTCTCATTTTGGATACACACAGTTTAGTTCTTGGAAAACCATCCACGTAAGTGATATGCCACAAAGGCAGACTGTATGGACCAAAACCACAATATCAATTAGGTGCCTGACCACCAGTAATTTCACTGGTATTTGGTTTGTGTATCATTTATGAGTTTGGTAACTTCTTAAATCCATGAGTTTTCTGTAGTCTGCAAGAAACATATTTTGGCATTTGCAAGGAGACTGCAGAGAATATCAGTTTGAGTGGCTATATATTACTGTAAAAAAAAATTGTTACTATAAATATAAACCCAAACTCCTGATTCGACCAGACACATGAATGTATGTGTAACCTTAGGCTCAGAATTCTTACTACTGACATTTAGATTAAGAATGTTTCTTAAATTAGGCTTTTAATTACTGGGATTTTTCCCCATGACTCTCATGTATCCTTACAGTGGTCTGATATGCCCTAACCCAGATTTCCACTGAAATAATATGAATAAAGACACTCAAGACCTATTTGTATTTTTTATCAGAGATTTTGCCCATATTCTTAAACAAAATTTATAAGATCTAGCCATAGAAATTTCTAGATATACATTTGAAGAAGAAAAGTGGTTGAGGGGTGTTTAGTCATTTTTAGACACAAATATACTTTCCTGAAAGCACACTGAATTAGGCTTCTCCATAAAATGTCCATGATGGTAGTAAAAAGAGTAGAAATATTTTTTTGTTCCTGATAATGAGCCTAAGCATTTTCTTTATGTGGCTACCATTACAGGCAGAGGATTATTTGTTTACATATGTGTGTACACATTTATTTGTACTCAGTCTCAAAATAGGTAGGGTTTTATTCTATTCTGAGTGAGGACTGAGAACACTCACTGCTCATTTGGTGAGCATTGCTGAGTATTATAGGTAATGGAAAATATTCTAATTTTTGTTTATGCACAGTGTGTTAGACTAAAATGTATACAACTTCAACATTTCTAAACAATAATGCCTCAGATGGGCTTAATGGAGTAAATCACTGTTCAGTACAGCCTCTACAGGCAAAGAAAAGGATTTAGAGAAATGCAAACCCCCTGCTTTTTCACAACAGTCTCCTAATCAAAATTTCATAATGACAACATATGATTGTGATAATGTGCTGATATCCTACAGCCAAACAAATCTGGGAAACAGAAATTTTTATCCAACTTACAGTCAAAGTCTAAATGTTGTAGATTGATCCTTTTACATTAAGACCAACAATATTGTCATGAAAGCAACCTGAGGCTTGCTGCTCAAAAAGGCAAGCCTGGGCCTTGTTTGGTTGCTGTTTTTGTGAATATTAACATTTTCTTGTTTGAAATCAGTCTTATTTGGAAAGGAAACTGTTAAATCCCGAATATGTTCATTAGAAGCTTATGGAGAATAAAATGCAGAACTAAATGAAGCATGAATAGCATTCAGAAATTTCTCTGAGGATGTACTCTGAGCCATAGATTTTAAACAGGCTTTGCTGGTTAGGGTGCAACCCTAGTTTGGGTTTTTGTCTGAGGTTTTTTCAAGTAGAATTACATGAAGGTATGTAGTGGAGTAATGAACCAAGGCGTTTTAATGAATAGCTCACTATATGGCTATTGATCATGATGGCCATCAACATTTTTATATAGACAATGATTTGGTGATGCAGAAATCACCCAAAATGCATGCTCTGTCACAGTAGAATGAAGAGGGTGTTTCCTGAGTTCATTCACATGGTCATGCTCTGCAGTCATAATAATAAAATAGATATATAATTACAATATAATAATAATATAATAACAATGTCTGAGTCATTCCATTACTAAAGTGCAGGCATTATGGACTTCAAATTATGGCTCTAAGGCCACAAGAGAAAAAGTCATACTCTGGTGTTCCTGCAGGAATTCATAAAGGCAATGTGCCTAAAGGCATCACCCAGGACAGAAGCACAAACCCGTAACAAGAATTTTGCAAACTGCAGTGTGCACTCCCCTCGGCTACTCTGTGCTCTGACATTATCCAGTGCACAAAGGAAGGAGATTTCTAGCAAAGGCAGCATCATTAAGGACCCTGGCCCTGATTCAATGCTGCTCAGAGGCTCAAGAAATCTTTTATTGCAGCTGAAAGGAAGAGGAAGTGCAGACATCTTGAAAATGTGAAGAGAGAGCCAGGAGAAAGCTGGGTTTTAATTTTCCTTAGGGTCCAGAGGAGGAACGTAAATTATTTCAAGATTTGGCAATGAAATCCCATCCTTCCTGCTAAGCTTATTTACCCAAACATAGACATATGGTGCTATCTACCTAGTCTCTTGCCTCTGCTGCTGTTACTTCAGAAAGCTGGAGTTCTTTCCTAGGTCCTACATCATATTGGCTAAGTCCATACAGATGTCATGCATTTCCTAGAGGATCGCCAGTGGTAGTGGGTGTCTTGTCTGAAATACAGACTGGAACCTGCCAAGTGGAATTCTTCTCAAGCGTAGGCTACTTAAATAAAGGTAGATGTCTGCTGGAGGTATCTAAGTCTCCTTCTCTCTCACCCAGCAGAGTTACTCAGTGCTCCCTATAACTGGGCATCTAAATTGCTCTTCATGCTTCTCTGACAGCACTGTCTTTCCATTGACCCTACTGAAGTTCAGTCTTCCAGCTCAAGTGTAGCTTGGTGTAGACATTCAGACATCTTAAGATGAAGGCAAGACCTTCTGCTCACAGCTGAACACTCTGACAATTAGGCCATAAGCTGCTCTGATTATTGGGGTAAACCAGTATTAGCGCAAGAGGTTTTAGTCCCCCCTTTAGAAACAGACCCATTTTACAGAGAATAAATAAGAAAACATTGTACCACTGAGAAACAAATAAATAGATTTGTACCCAAGCTCAAAGAGCTGTTCAGGAGGCTCTTGAGGTAAATAAGGATCACATAGTCATGCTGAAAAGGACAAAACATTGTCAGGGTTCCTTACCTTCAGGAAATGTAGATCAGTCTGCCACAGTTAAACAGAATAGTCAAGCAAGAAAAGTAGAACAGAAGGAATAGAAATATTAAAAATAGGCAAGGAATGTTAAGTACTCACTTCTACAAATAATCAGCTCAAGTTAATTGCCCCTGCCATTTTTTAAATGGTATTTATCTCCAAAGAAGTAAGCCGATTTTAATTGGACAACTTTGGTGGTGGTGGTTATGTTTGTTTATTTGTTTTAAGATAGGCTACAGATTCTTGTCAGCTGCTCCCAGGAACAAAATAGAAATGTTGCCTGCTTAACATCTGCTGTCAGATTATGTTGCCTCTGCTATCAGAAATGAATGCAGAAGACCAATTCAAGTTCCTGTCAGCTGTGATGCCTTTTGGACATGTTTCAATCAAGCAGCAGGCTTTTCTTTACACTTAAAGAATCATTAGAACAGCAAAAGTCTTAGGGAAAACACATTTTGATTGCAATTGTAAACTAATGTCTAATTCATTTAAATTATCATGTATTAAGTAAATATTTGAACTACTTTGAGATCCATCACACATAATTGTAGCTCTGTCTTGAGTTTAAATATTTCTTCCTTCTGCAAATTCTAATCAATAGCAAGCAAAACATCTTTTCAAGTCAGTGCTGCAGCAATCTGATATGTCAGTGTAAATGCCCACAAATTCTCACTAATGGTTATCTGATATTTCACACATTAACTATTGATGGTTCCCATATCTCACAGCAAACTTGGTAAAAGCTAATGATAAACCAGAACATACCTCAGACAATTTGTTTTCATCTGATGTGTCAACTAAGCTCAGATTCTGCTGATCCCATGCCCAGGCAAATCTTTAAGGTGCCTCTGGGCCCGCTAAGTATGGCATAGAGAGTTGCAATGTGAATTCTCTTCATGTCAAACAATTGTCACAACAATCTGAAATCCATCATAGCGATGAGTAGGGATGAATCAACCTTGATGTTTGAGAAAGGGCTGTATGAGTTCCTGTGTGAATCACCTTTTTCCTATCCAAGAACTCATCAAAAACTACAGCTCTCTCATTTTCCACAAAAAAAGAAATAAAATGTTATGACACCTATTCTAACAATGTAATTACAACATTTGGTGTTCTCCCAAAGCCTCTATTTCTAGAGCCAAGTGATTAGCCAAGTATCTCAGTTTTCAGTCTCTTTCACAGAGCCTTTCAGAAGAAAGCTTGGAAATGTTATGCTACCCCTGCCAGCTCATAAACCAAAGGCAACTAAGAGCAGTTAATAACACTTCCTCATTTCTCAAGTTCACTATTTTAAGCTGGTCACATGCCTTCAGACGGTCTATCTTGTGATATACTTCAGCTACACTGGTTTCAACTCTGATGATGATGTTAGTGTCCACTTCCCACATCTGCAAAGAGAACTCTCCTACTACTGGATAGCCCTTTCTGAGCTTAAAATCTGTAGTGCTGCCTCATTTGACATCAATTAATGTGTTATTTCTGCAGTAGTCACCCAAAGTTGTTTTCTGGTTGAGCAGTGTTCAGCTGACCCCATCACAATGGTGGTGCCATCTTATTTTCTTTTTAACTAATGTCCAAAATTTTTCATCAGACACACTTCAAGATCTACTACCTTCAGCAGAGTGGATGTGGCAGACCTAGCCAATGTGACTCAGAACTACTGTTCAAACAGAAAAGCAGCTGCAAACAGCAAAGGCGTATTCTTTCTTCTGTGTCTAGGGGCAGAAAAGAAAAAAGCATAATGAGCCTAAATGACAGTGAAAAGAAGAAGCAAGAAAAAAGTTATAAGCCTAGTGTAACAGACTTCCTGAGAATGCTATGAGGCATATTTAGAAATAGGTTTCCTTAATAACTCACAGAAGTCAAATATGCTGGTCATTTAGGGCTGGAAGGGTAGAATATATGATTTCCTGGCATCTTTGCAGCCCTACTTCTCTATGACTTTATGCACAGGCTGTCTGTGAACTGCACCTGGTAAGTGGGACATGTCCCAGGTATGTTGGTCTAACAGAGGAAGTGTTAGGGGTGCAGGTGAGGGTTGTGCTGATTGACCATCCCTCAGATATGGGCTGAGATTTGCAAGCCTAGACAGAGATTTCTGCAGCTAGGAACAATAACATACTAAAATAAACCAAACCAAAAGAATTTAAACATTAAACTGAATGTGGATGCTCAGCATTGCTGTTCAGGAAAAAAACATCCAGTAAAAAGCTGCCTGTGTGTCATGTACTACAACACTTGGTTTTTATGTACATGGCACACAGGATGGAATTTATGTCCCTGTATTAAGCTCCCACAATTGCTACCAAGTTTTTGTATAAAAACTGGTACCTCAGAAAATACTTGCCATCTTAAACTGCCCATTATAGGTAGTGCTAGGTGAAAGGAAAAAAAATAAGATAAAGAGAGAGTTTTAAAGTCTTTTAAAGCCCAGACCTTCCTCTGCCTCAGGCACCTCAGAGTCTCAGACATGAGCATCTTTTCCACTCCATGTGGGAAGAAGGATGGGGTGGAGGAAGGCAGTGTGCTATCTTCACACTTGACAGTATTTCAGTGGAGAAAGTTAGAAGGATGCTGCCAGGGGTATGTTTCAGGACCAGACAGGTGCTGACAGGGCATTAGGGGTCCCTGACTGGCAGCAGGGGGCCCTGCAGGACCTGGCTGTTGCTCTGTCCTGCTCTCCCCCCCCCAACTTCCCAGCTGCTCCCAGCAGGGCCACACTGGCTGAACAGAGGAGTCTGCAACTTCAGTGGTCCCAGGTTGACAGGGTTTTTTGTAGTTGGATCACTTTTTTTTTATTTAGGCTCTTCACTTCTTAAAAATTGTGGATCTATATCTGCATCACTGCCCTGCAGGCTTTAAGCACTCAAATCCACAGTCTGTTCATTACAAAGAGCTAACACTGATATATATTCTTTATTTTCTTTTTTTCTTATTCTAACCAATGTCTGTCTTTCAACTGTGATGAGTGAAACAGGAGGTCTTTTTTCAGGAAACACCCAGAATGTCCCACGGAGTAGTAAAGCAATTCTATACTAATTTCTTGAAGATGGACAAAGCAACAGAACAGAGTGTACTTCTCTTTCTGATGTGGGAGCATTTTCACTTTCAGAGAGCTGGAATTCTACAAACCTTCCACTCGATTCACATTTTGAAAAGATGGATTATCTTGTTCTGGGCTGGGATTACCATCTCCAAGGTGCTGTAGCAGCAGAGTGGCAGGGTAGCTCGTAGGGACAAGCCAAAACAAACTTTCGAGACAAACTCATTTGTAACCTTAGCTATGAAGAATCACTCCTTAATAATGTTAAAAACAAAATCAGTGCCAGTGAGTGGAAAAGGAGAGGATAAACACTGTACATGCTGGAGTACTACGTCTTTCTTCTCTGCTGACTCACAGCTTAAACATTGTATAAGTCAGGTGACATTACCACAGTGATAAATCTGATCTGTATCTACAGGAGAAGGCTCCTGAGCCAATCTTTTGTTGAATCCTGAGGAAATCATTGCCATATGTGAATATTTTTAGTGGTGCTTTCTGACAAAATACATATTTTCCATTCTTTATTGAGCTGTTTATCTAGACTAGAATTATGATAAACTTCTCAAATGGTTCATTTTCCCAAGATTCATATGGAACAAATTAAAAATAAGTTTCCATAACAAAAATTACTTAGTTGTAGAGCTATGAGATCTCCCTCTCTTCTTCCTCTCAGACGAGCTTCACAGCCAGACAGATGTGAATGGCCCCATCCGTGGCTTCCCAGAACTCAGCCGCACAAGCCGAAGAGGCAGCACCACTCCTCCATGAGGTTGCACATGGCCAGGTGCTGCCACTGAGAGCTCTGAACCACCACTGCAGTGTGGTGGATGCAGCAGGATACCATATATTCACTTTTCCCATTCCTTTTGAGGTGTTTTTCTCCTCAGTGAACAAAGGTCCAACTCCTTGTCTTGGGTTGAGCTGGCAAAATGCCAACTGCCCAAGAACAGAGAAAAAGTGTTCCTCTCCCCCCCAACCAGCCAA
>JAOXXN010000446.1:104156554-104193858 GCA_026770055.1 Myrmophylax atrothorax | reverse complement strand
AAGTCACCTGACAATTCCAGGCCTAGTCTGGCCCCCAAAACCTAAATTTAGGCCCACCTAGGTGAACCCATAACACTCCTAAAAGAGACACTGAAGAATGGAGAAAGGCATTTGCTTTGTATCTGCACACCTATATACTCTTAATCAGAATACTTGAATACAAGGATGAGAGATGATCTAATTGACTTCTGATACAATTTTTGGCTCAATAATGGGTATGAACATAGCAGGTCCATTTCCACTTCAGCTAGGAGTTTATCCTTTCAAAGTAGCCAAGGCTGCCTGACATTTCTTTTTGTATAACCATGTTTTCACTTGATGTTTGGAGAAACTTTCTCAGATTTCACACTTGTCATCTTTCATGCTACCTGATTTTTTAAAAATTACTAAGACCTTAAAAAAAAAAAAGAGCAGAAGAGAAAACATAAACAACTGCTAAACAGCATTTTAAAAATGCAGTTGCAAAGCTTTCGGATTCTCTGTTTTGCAGGAACCCTGTGTGGTGGAAGAGTGTGGCTTTTATAAAGGATAAACCTCATTTATTCATTTTTATTCCCTGTGAAATGTATACACACAGTAAAAATGTAGAAGTCTTTGACAAGTAGTAGTTTACACATACTTCATAAAGACTTGCCAGAGTTTAACAGCTAAAATCCCCAGGCAGTCTGTCTTCACTGAGCATGTCCCAGCTCCTTGCAAGTTCTGTATATGCTGAATTGTATGTGCTTCACAGTCACTGGAAAACGAAAGTTTTTGGAAAAAAACCAGCTTTTTCCAGAACTGGTTATAGGAATGAAAAAAGTTTTTCTCTGTAATGACTGTCCCCACATGTTCTGAGAAGGAGAAGTCTTGGGCACAGGATGTGGCCTCAGGGAGCTGGTGTCTCCTGCCCTCTCAGTCCACTCACTGCTGAAACAGAGCATCACAGAGAAGGGTGATACCTACCTCCTGTTGGACAAGGATAAGTGGCAGGTGAAAAGCTATCAAGAAAATGATGTCTGTAGAAAACTGGATTTTTGTGAGAGATAACACTACATTTAAATGTCATCAAGGAATAGAGACTGGGACTAATCCTTGAAAATATAGAATAGCTTGGTTTGGAAAGGACCTTTGCAGGTCATCTAGTCCAACCCCCTCCAACGATCAGGGACATCATCTTCAACTAGATCATGTGGCTCAGAGCCCTGTCCAACCTGACCTTGAATGCTTCAAGGGATGGTTCAACTACCACATCTCTGGGCATCTCACTTATAAAAAGTCACTTTCATATATTTAGTCTGAATCTGACTTCTTTTAGTTTAAAATCCTTATCGTTTGTCCTATTGCTATAGGCCCTGTTAAAAATTCTGTCCTTAAGTCTTTCTGGGAAGAAATCAGCACACTGGGAAGCCTGAAAGGGGAATAGGGGGTTGAGCCTGGAGACAGTAAGGTGTGCCACAGGTCCAAGAAGTGGCCACGGTCATGCTGAGGGAAGAGATGGGACTGTTTGTGTGCTCAGAAGTGCACAAGGGATGGGATGAGGACCCCGTTACAGAGACTGGATGCCAGTGCAAAGGAATAAAGGTCACAGAAAGAAGTTTGAAGGCTGACCAAGACTGACAGAATATTTGATAAGGGAAAACTTTTGACAAAGGAAAAGAGTGAGAATGGGATAAGAAACCCCAAATGGGGCATACCTGGATTTTCTGAGATTTCCATGGTGTTAAGTGAGGAGCTAAGCATGGGACTGGAACAGGACTGGAATGGGACTGAAAAAGAACAGGTAGTCCAACAGTTCTGCTTAAGGGGCTGAAAAGTCAAACACAACCACCCTTAAAGCTACTAAGACAAAAATCTTTCAGCTCAGTTCTTGCCTGACTACGTGTCTGATCCCCTGCTAGTGTACATGTGTGAAATTTGCAGCATCCCTGTTACATCCAACAGCCAAGTTCTGACAGATGCAGTACTGCTGATAAGCATTGAGCTTCCTGTGTGGGACAGCACAAAGGAATTCCTGGGAAGAGGAGATCAGCTCCAACCTCTTCAAAGTGAAAAAAAATCTGATATTATTTAGTTCTCAAAACTTGAGGAAAATATTATGAGGTTGGTGAGTTAGGTGATCCTCTGTTGGTTGTAGAGCGCAGTCTGTACCCTTACCTCTCCTAAGACACTTCTGCTACATCCTGAGCTTTGGAAGTGGCACAGACCTTGTAAGGCAATAGCAAAGGTCCTGCCATGTTCCCTACTGGACTAGGGGACTCAACTCACTAGTATGCTCTCCAGAGCAAGGACAAAGAAAAAGGGCCAGAAAAAGCTTGGTTGTAACAGGGAGATCCATGAAGGAACTTAAATCCATATCTTTGCAACAGGAAGCTCGTAGTGGAGTTTCTTCGTGTTCGTGGCTGAATATAACACTGGTGTAAATGATTTGCAGAGTTCCTCATATGATCTTTGTGTCAGAGGCAGGGATGCAATCCAGTTCTCCTGAGTGACACCCATCTACCTCAGCCACCAGAGAGCCTGCTTTCTCCCTGCTGTCCCCCGCCTCATTCATCTCACATCTTCCAACTTGTGCAACAAATGAGTCAGGGGACTTAACAGACAACAGATGTCTTCACAGCACAAGTCTGATTCATCCCCCTGGCAGAGTGGGAAAAAATCATATGTCACTATTTAGTTCAATACTGTAACCTAAGAAAGTGAATGGAAAACCACAGACAACATTAATTCTGGTACTTTGTTAATTTTTAAATCTCTGCATCTGCAACCCTAGAAATGTTCTTTTAAAAGTTGTTGCATACTGGGTGGGATTTTTTGTTTCATTTTTTTTCTGGTACAACTTAGCTTAGACTGCACCACATAAAATCCATTTTAGAATTTCAGGGCAAGAAGAGCACAAATATTCACTAGGATTTATCTTTTCTTACTCACTATAGTAAAAAATCTGAAACTACTGACTTATTATAGTTCAATCCAAACAGTCATATCCAAACAAAAAGATATGCAAAATAGTTAGACTCATTTGTGTTTTTACATTTATGTGGTCTCCTTGTACTATTTCTGTATATACAGTTGCATCTTTTTTTATGTGTGCTTTTACAGGAGTTCTACTCCTTGAGGCCTGTGGAGAGCTGCAGTCTGGTCTGGTGGCAAATGTGTTGCACAACACATAAAGCAGTTCTGAAAGTACACACACACACACAGGTTAAAATGCTCCAAATGAGTCACATGTTTTCATTATCCATTCCATGGGCTGCAAACATTTGCCATGGAATATAATAATGCATTCAATTCCCAGAAGAAACACTGTCAGCAAAGGAAGAAAAACAAAGTCCTCTACCTCACACCAAAGCTGTTAGCTGTGCAAGGCTTCAAAGAACTGGCACGTTTAGATCAGATGAATGTTCATTTTCATATGCCCCTAATCCTCTTTTGCTCTCATGCACTATTACGTGGCAGGGATTCTACATTATCGTTATCTTCTCTTCCACACTTCTGATACGCTCCAAAGAAATGCAAAGGGTCTGGATAGCATTAGAAAGTAACCTCAGCAGACATTTCCTTCCTGACTACTATAAATATACTTACTGGATTTGATGATGAGCTATGAAGGTTTTTCAAGTATCAGTGACAAGAGTATGATTTCTAAACAAACCCTTAAAATGTCTCTAATTTAGAGATATCTCCCCATATTACCATTGATTCCTCAAGCACTTGGCAACAGAAAATTCTCCATAAATTAAATATGAAAGACACTAAAATATTGTGCCCCACATGACATGGCTAGGCTTTATAAAGCTTCTTGAACTGCTAGTTGCTGAAGAAATAGAGACAGGGAAAGGACTATACTGACAAGATCAGCCTCAGCTTTAGCAAGTGGCTCTCAACTTGTCCCTGACCTATTGACAGAGAGGCAGATTTGGATACAAAGTCCTACCTCCTTTCCAAAGAGGACCCAGATCGTAGCACAATAAGCAAGCAAGTCTTTTCAGACTGTATGATCTTGTCCACTTTTGATTACGAAGGGCACAGAAGAGTTATTTATACCATTACTAATCCTAATTTGTCTAATTTTGTGTCCCTAGTAGTAATCTAGACGACTCAAAGCCAAAAGCTGACTTAGTCACCCTGACATAAGGTCTGTATCCTCTTTCATTGTGGTGCCTGAGACCCAAGATCCAACTGTACAGCCAGTAGGCTCTGAGCTTGGAGAGAGCTCCTGGCTGAGTCTTCCTGCTGGAGAATCTGCCAGCTCTCCCCAAACAACTCGACACAAAGGCATGGGCAGACTGGACTGAGATATCATCTCACACTCTGAGCTTATCTGACAATACTAGGGACTGCTTATGAGCATCTAAGTCAGGCATTGCCTCTGAATCACCTTCTGGAGAGCTTTTCTTACCATTGAGAAGAAAGAGAGGTTGAGAGATTCCCTAAGTAACTCACACTTGACTTTGTGAACACCACATCCCTTCCACTCACTCTTATTTACAAGTCAGGTGAGATTTTAACAGAGAAACAAGCCAGAGAAGTTCAGATCCAGATACTGTCAAAGCCTCTAAACAAAAGTTGGAACTTCAGCATCTTCTTAAATATCAGTTGATGGGTCTTCAAACTCAAACAGATATTTTGGTCTATCATGCAGTGGTTTAACTCCAAGAAGCTTCTACATTTGCTATTTGTTGCTTAGTTCTGCTGCAAATATGAATAAATGGCCATAAATATGATGCTGTTAAAAAAGGGCCTTCATTTCATACATACACAGCTTACTACAGAAAATGAAATAGCAAGGAAACATCAAGTCAAGAGCAGAAGGGCATTAAGAGATAATTTCTAGCAAATCTCCAGCATGTCTTTCACTGACTCTTCTAATTTCACTTTTAGGGACACAGGGTGTAGTACATCAAGTACAAATGTCATCAATCTACTGTTTACAGTCTTTCTAACCTGAATGGCTAATAAGTTTAACACATTCATTTTTCAGTACAAATTAAGCCTGTCAGAATGACTCACACTTCTATACAGAGGAAGTTCTAAACATATTTAAAGGGAAATTTAGCTGTCAAAGTCAGTTAGTTTGTTAGCGCAAGAGGAATCCCATGTTTCTTTGTAACCTTTCAGAGAACATGGTACTTGGCAGATTGCAGACCTGTTCAAGATAAGTGGTTTTAAAACTTGTTTGTGTATGTTTGTGTGTGTGAAAAAGAGCAATTACAGACTCTGGAGAGCAATTCTGGAGAAGTTGAAGGAATACTTCTTTGCCCTTTATTACTAGCTAGGGCCCTTCTGTAAGTCAGTGAGGTCTGAGGAAGGGCTTGCATGCCCTTTTTTTCTCCCCAATTATATAAGATGATAAACTGAAAAACTTTACTGTCCCCACAAATCTTGCCTTGCTGGTGTCTCCAGTTATAACACTACTGCTTCTTGCATTTCAAGATCGTTTTTCATTGCTAGTTTCTGAAATGTCTTATATAAATATTGGTGCTCAGAATGATCTTTTCCTGAAAAAAGATCTAGCAGAGCAAAAATCTTGTAAGCTAAACATGGCTGAAAGCCAAACAAATCTGCTTTATAATTTTTCCAACCAAAAAGGAGGAAATTTAGAGCAATGCAGTCTTCATCAATGTCATGGGTAAGGCATTGTTTCAGTGGGTATTTTCTTAGTGGCTTTTAATGAGTCCCCTCTTGTAGTTTGCAAAAGAGACCTTGGAAAGGTGAAATGATGTGCCAAGAATACAGAGCAAGTTAGTTGTTTCTTTGTTTCTCCTGGCATTAGTATACACCATATCCCACAAAGAGACATGGGAACACTTCCCAAGTCTCTTTGATCTCACCATGCTGCATTCAGACCCTCATTTCCCTGGTCAGACCTGGAGGCTCACACACTGGATGAGTTGTGGCCTAAAAGGCAAGCCAGTAAATGCCAGTACATCTGTCTCCAAAGCACAGGCTAAAATTCACATCTTGAAATCCTGTCAGAAAGGAAGATCCTTTGAACCATAAGTGCACCAAACCTGCAAAAGGTCTGAGACAAAAAGAAGGAAGTCTAAATCTGGAGCATGGTGGTGAAAGCACTCAGCCAGGAGGAGGAAGATGTTGGTGTGGGAAGTATGACTTATTACTAGAGAGGTAAGAGAAAAGGTGCCAATATCCTTGCTGATTTACAGTGGGTAACGCTGCTTCATTCTGAAGGAGTTGGCAAGAAAGGTCCCAAGATCCTTCCCCCAAACTGGACTCCTAGACTACAGCTGACATTCCTGAACTGAGGTTATTAAATAACAATCCGAGAAATACGGGAAGTCTGAGGTACCTGGGTAAATGTTCTAAATTCTAAAGACAGACTGCCCTTACCTCCAGGTTATATACGTAAGCTTCTTCAATTTGCTGCCCTTAGGAACCCCAGGCATGCCCCTTAGGCAAGCTGGATCACACTGAACGGCTGGAGCCTTTCCCTAGATGCCTGAAAAACTTATTCAGTGAAGTCATAGTTGGTGTTGAGTGCTGGTCCTGTGATTTGCATTCTTGGCCTTTAAACACGGATAAGCCATCTGACTCCTTCCTTAGCACCTGTGATGTTTTGTGGATTTCAGCCCTTTTTTCACCATTGGCATACGTCCCAGCTGCTGCTGGAACTGCAGAGGGATGTCACACCTGACTTTTTCTCCTTCTTAACATCCTTTTCAAAGAAAAGAGAATTTTCAAGGAAATATTTCTTTGCTTGAGGATTGTGCAAAGGTCTCCTTTTAATCCAACAGAGGATGAAAGTAAAATGCATGCTAATGATGAGGCAAATTAACTGAGTTACTAAGGATCAAAGAAACTTATATCATGCCACCGTCTACTTTATCTGTGGGCAGGTAATGTTGAATTCATGCACTACTGGAATTCTTGGATTTTAATGGCACATTTGAACTTTCCATTTCCATTCAAAAGAAGCTAGATTAGGTGGTGTCCTGACATGGGTGGGCACAACATCCTTTTACAAGGATAATTTTAATTTAAAACTGCAGCCTACTTTCAAGCTCAGTTTTCTTTGAATTCTCTATTTCTTTTAACTGAGAGTGTTAATAAGCCAATATGGCATGAACAACAGGCCATGAGACATTGCCGTTAACGAATCAAAAGAAAAATTGCCTTTCCAAAAGATTATATTTAGCTCCTTTTTTGGGGGAAGGGAATGGAAGCTCAGCATCAACTGAACTGTTTCAGGTCAGGCCAGTCACCATGGCAACAATTTTTTCTGATATTAAAAAGTATCACTCAGGAGGTGTGTTTGGGATAATAGCATTATGGATCATTTTCATATATTCACTTTAGACTCAGGACTTAAAGGAACTATGTCTTTTCTTTTGAAACATAATGTGCAAGATACAGATATGTAAATAACTCTGAGTATCAAAGAAACCTGGTGATCTCAGCCAAATATACGCCTTGAAAATTTTGGCTGGCAAACCCCCAGATTTAGCTACCTAGTAACCTGATTGACACACATAGCTGTCCTAACTCCTCTTTTCCCAGCTGACTACAATACAACAATACTTGTCTGCTATTTAGCTATAATTAGACGCACAGATGCAGAATGTTTCTGAGCAGCAGCATGTTACCTTGAATAGCAACTATACTTGAATTGTTTAATTTCTTGTCACATTAGATTGAGCTGTATTTAAAATATATTGGGCTTGCTTTTAACAGGAAGGATAAATATGTAATTTGACTACACTCAGGGAATTTCAGTCTGTAATGTAATTCTTTTCACTTTTTTCCTCTCTGGAGGTAGGCTCATAGCTTCTGAAAGCGCTTGCAAAGAGCTGCTTAATGTTATAGTGGATTCTTAAGTCTTTCAGAGGTTTTGCTCTGATTACATGAGAAGTGCTGGATTCAGTGCTGATATTAGGGATGAAATCTGATGTGTACAAGGCAGAAGGTCAGACATGTCAATAAATTGCAATAAAAGTAATGAAGATCCTTCCTTATCTTCTAAACAAGGCCAAACTCTACAATTGGACCAATGGGTCAGTTACCTCAACTTCATCAAAACATTGCCTTTCAGGATAAAGCAATGTACCACAAATACATAAATATGTATATTACGCCTTTTATACAGGAGAGTAAAGAAAAATTTCCACTGGGTACCATATTGTGAGGAAGGGTGAGCCAAATTCTGATTTCTCTTTCATTCACATAAGCCCTGTGTTGCCAAGTGAAAGTCTCAGAATTTACAAGATGGTAAAATGAGCTCAGGATACAGCCCAATATATTGCATGAGGTAATGCTCACCCATATAACTGGCTGGAGAGTTTCCTTATAGCCTAGGAAAGATGGGTTCAGTCTGCGCAGGAATCACCTGGTGACGCTCCACAGCCTCTGTTCTGCATGAGGTCAGAATAGATAATCAGAGTGTTCCCTTTTGGCCTTGGAATCTGTGAAGCTATTAAATGAAAAAAAAGTGTTATGATTAATGAAGCTGCTTTTTCTCTGCTCTAACCCCCCAGGTTATTCATGACAAACTGGCCTCTCCAGATGTGGCTGTTCTGACCACTGTTTGGTGCAACACTAGCATGAAATAAAAGGCAAAATAAAGTCAATTTTTCAGCTTCATTTTTGCATCAGTTATCTGCTGAAACAGAAAGCCTGAAATTCCTTCTCAGTTCTTGCTTAGCTAAAGCCCAAATTGAGTTAAACCTTTAGAAGGCCTGATTAAGTAATTTCAAGGACTGGATGCAGTAGGTGTTGTTAGACTGAGTAATATGCAGCTGTAGTGGAGACACATAAATGTCAGCTGCAGCCTGCCACAGAGCATTCATCACACATGTGGACAGAGTTTAACTTCCTAAACCAGAAACCTGTTGCATCAGTTTTGTGTAAAGGATTGAATTATTATAACTGTGTAAGTGCAAACAGGATACATCACATATTTTTGTCTGAATCCTGCCCTCGTAATGCATTTGGCATGGTCATATGCCATCTCCAGTGTGTGCTGCAAAACCTGAGAGCTGTCTATGGGATCACAAAAAATACAAAAACCAAGATGCTTTACACAGTAAAATTACAACATCTTAATGATAATACCTAATTATTAAGCTATCCAAAATAATAATACTGAAATAATAATACTGAAAATAATTAGTCATATTGTTTAGTGTAATATTTCAACTTCCTTCAGTGAATAAAAAATTAGAAATTGTTAAATCTGAAATGTTGAGTAGTTTGCCAACAGTTGACACCGAACAGAATGTGCGCGCTACAAGATTTACACACTTTGATTACAAAATTTGATCTTTGTTATCATATAAAGCCTTGGAAAATGGGATTTATGAAGCTGAAGTTTTGCTGAATATAATGTATGTTGTTTATTGCCTCAATACAATGATGAGAGTAAAGATCTTTTCACTGAGGATAATATTTTCAAAGAAATTTTAAAAGCTTGTTTTCCAGACAAGCTATAAAGTGAAAATACATTCTTCTTCCTTTTCCCCATCATATATCTACCAGCCTGTACTATTTTGAATCACCATAATGGAGTAAGAGAAATAGATTAAGAGCAAGAAAGTTTTATTTATTCTGAGAAAAATATGAAAACAGCAGTCATAAAACTGCATAAATATGAAAAAAATATGCACTATTTCTTTTTTAAATATATTACAGTTAACCTTTGCTGTCATTCTTTAGGCTTAGGTATGTGAATTACCAAACATGCTAGTATAATATGACCTGACAAATAGATGGAGTGAGTTTGAGATGGCAACATCTCCTGTCATTATCAAAACTGGAAATGGCTGATACAGAATTTCCTATCAGATTAAATAAAAATATGACTATCATATAAGTGAACATATAATTATACAAATGATTCAGAGTTTTAGCATTTATATTGAAATGACTTTGTGTGGCTCATACTGCAATCTGTGGTAGAAGGCAGCATTTTGGTGCTCACATGTTGCCGTCTTGCAATTTTTTGAGGTGTCATAAAATGCCTGAGATGTTCACATAGGGCTGGCAGAGATGTCCTGCTGCTCCTGAAGATAGAGCTGGAAGCGAGCCAGAACACTCCAGAGCATCTACTATGGCACTAAGCATCAAAGTTCAGTCAGCTGAATTGAGCCTGAGGCATCCCAGTTGGCGCTGAGATCTGCTGGATACAGTCACCAGAGCCTGAAGGGTGACTCAACTCATCTGAGTGTAGAGAGACAGTGTCTAAGCAGCCAAAAGACCTGCTGGTTTTCAGTGACTGCATTAACTACATCTCCGTTGAGTGTAACAAGAGTCTAGATACCCATGTTATATATAAACAGATATACATGGACATATGGAGTCCTAATCTCTAATAGATTCCAACCATAAGGCTCAATACAACTGCCCAAAACATTTCGTGTTGTTTCAGATCACTCATGACATATAACTGCTTTTCAAGGAAGGCAAAGGTCGGCCATATATATCCTACATTACACCTACCATTTTTATGAGAATATTTCAGGCACATTTGACCATATTAGCTGGCATTAAAAACATAAATTCAGGAAGACTCTTTGCCTTCCTTCCATAATACCTACAGCAACTGCCAATGTGTTCCAGATTGCAAAGACTGCAGCCCCTAATAAAGACTAAGCATGCTTAAGGTAACACTGGGTAGAACTGGACAATTAATTAGCCAATTGCTCATCTAGTCTGGGTGTTGGGAAAAACTCAACTCACTAGACCCTTTAGGTGATGGCAATCAGCATGCTTGCTATCTCATCATCCATCACCACACTCATTTACTGGTATTTTAAATCTTTCTTGTCCACTACTGCCTTGACAAAATAGATTACCAGGGGTAACCAACCTCAGACTGCTCAGAGGAGGGTCAAATTTATAACTGGGAGGAGGTGCTCCAAAATTGTAAAGGGCAATCAGAATTAATGCATGAGAGGAAGTAAAACCAAGCAGATGAAATCCAAGAAACTGGGACTTCCCTGAGGGATGACGAAAACACTTTAGAATAATGGCCCAATTATTTAATTCTGAATTTCAGTGAAAATCCTATAAATGTACTTAAAATACACCCATTAGCACTAAATGAGCTCATCTTGATTAATGTTATTTAAACAATTGCCAAAGGGTTTAGTAATCATTAAGTCTTTTATCTCAGGTGATAAATTCTTAACATTCTAGCTACGTTAGGATAAAGCATAAAAATAAAAGTTTATTTTCATTTTAATTTTTCTAATTAATTATATTCCTTCTTCATCCCCTCAATCAGACTCAGCACATTTCCATCCTATCCTTAGTAAGTGTGGCAAGAGAAAATTATGCAACAATTTTCCCACTGTTTCAGTTGGGTACTGAGTGCTTCAACCTGTTCTTCCCACTAAGTTTGGGCACTATTCATGACACCAAATTAGAAGACTAAGCTCTTTAATGACTCTTCAGAGTTAACAGCATGGCATGGGTTCAGTCATAGAACCTAACCCACTGCTTGACTGCATCTGTCTCTTTTAACTGTTCTACCTCAGACATCTTCATCAAATACCTACATTTAGGCAGATGACTCCCAATCTTCAAACCCTGTGTAGGCACACAATTAAGAGTAAGACTCTAAGCCCAGCTGAAGCCATTAAAAAGACCCCTGTTGATTTCAATGGTGAATTTGCTTAGACTTACTGTAGTGGTAATTGAAAATCATGTTTGATATCTTTCACATCCATCCCACAGTGTCCTGGCATTTTCCTCTCAAGGGCCTCAGAAGAACAAAATTGAAGGCAAGCATGAGTTTTGTCTGTGTCAAACACATGAAGGCGCCAGGACATGGGAGTCCCGTACCACCTAGAAGCAGGACATCTCACGTGTGAGAATTTGCCCTCTCCCACCTTCATCCTCACCAGGACATCAGAGACAGAAGCCCATGAAACAAGTAGGGTGCTGGCTTCCTCTGCCAGTGCTGACTATGGATAGTAGCAGAGAAAATCATGTTGTCCTTCCAAGGTAGTCCTGCTGCTACTGTGGATCAAGATGACGAGGAAAATTCCAGCTGCACTGTCTGCAGTAGATGAGGTCTCACTCTCAGATAACTCTAAGTGCTCAGAACCTTGGTATCTAAGTGTCATTTGCAGAAGCCAAAACATGCAGGAAGTTTTTATTTGCATATGCCAAATGTCAGAGTACACAGCAAACCACCATCTTTGAACAACTTCAGAAGGTCTAATCCTTTTTCCTCATACTTACCTGCACATGTACTCCTTCCTTCCCTCCATCCCAGTGATGAGTGCATATTGGTGTCACTCTAGAGATGCTGGTAACAGTTTTGTTGTTATTCAGGTTCAAATGGTGTCCTGTGCATGTCAGAATACCTTGAGAAGACCCTTACAGTCCTTACTTTTCTCAAGTTCCTGACACATCTCCAGGCATTTTCCTTCAGTCAGGGGTGAGAGCAAATTTTGACTCACAAGTACTCAAGCTGTGTTGCACTGAGAATGATAACAGGCTGCTTTTCCTTATCTTCTCTGTTACAGGCTCTCCTGTCTGCATGAGGGCACATTGAGCTTTGCTCTTGGACAGATGGAAAAGGCAGATTTGGCAGGCTTTCTTCTCATGTGCAGTCAGATGAGCTGTAGCCCTTATCACTGAGTAATTATACAAATATCTCTGTGACAGCCCTGGAAGGCAGGTGCAGACAGCATCACTGCTCTTCTTATAGCTTTTTGTACACATGGCATCATACATATATACATTTTCACAGGAAGTTCCACCTGAATATGAGGAAGAACTTCTTTACTGTGTGGTTGACTGGAACAGATTGCCCAGAGAGGTTATGGGGTCTCCCTCACTGGAGGTATTCCATAACCATCTAGACACAATCCTGTTCAGTGTGTACTCTAGGATTACCCTGCTTAATCAGGGAGGTTGGACCAGCTGACCCACTGTGGCCCCTTCCAACCTCACCCATTCTGTGATCTCCTCCTCAGAGGTATGGGGTGTATAGTTCCTATGTGGCCTCCTGTCCTCAGATAGACACAATGAAGAGAGCTATAGGCAACTCATGAAAAGCAGACTCAGTGTACTTACAGCCACCAGCTGCAAAGCCTGCATCCTGCATGAGCATGGACAACCTCTAGTGAAGCCTGAATGGCCACAGCTGGGCTGTTCTTGCTGGTTGTCGTGTCTACATGGACCTCTGTCACACCTCTGGAATATGCTGCAGACCTGACTTCACACCACACAGTGTCTCCAGCTCTTCATCCAAAGCCCTGCAGACATCACTACTTCCTTGTGTTTTTCACAAGTGGCACACAGGGCAACCCACCATGTCTTGGTACAGCAATACTGGAATAAGGGTCCTGCTAGCATATCCCTGTAGTGACATCAAGAAATACTGAAGACAAAAACCAAATCTGGCTTCAATCCTGTTATGTCTCTTGGCCAACCTGCTTCCACATATTGTTATCAGGTTGTTAGAGATGCTGACAAAATGCTCATTTGATCTCAAGTGACCTTAGCCCAAGGAAGGTTTCTGATGCAATTTGTGTGCCTGCGCATAGAACAGCTCTTAGTCTGTACAAAGGGAAGTGACAAAGAAACCTCAGCCTGTAAATACAGACCTGGGAAATAATAGTACCAAGGGATTTCATGAAACAGAAATAAACCCAAACAAGTTTTAACTTCTTCTGACTGGAGTACTTTTTTTTTTTTTAAGTTACTCACAGGTTGTGCAAAACCTCCACTTTTCTACTTCCTGTCATTTCTTCAACAACTTGAAAGTTCTGATGAATTCTCTGGAAAGGTATAAAGTATGAAACGTCCTCAACCTTCTTTTCCTTTCATCCCACATTTTGCAGCATGTAGCTATTATTGGATAGCACTTTGCAATTTGCTTGTCTTCACCAAAGCTTTTGCAAAATGTACTTTCTTGTTGCTGCTGAAAAACCCCCTTGATGTTTTGATTAGTTTCTTCCTAAATACCAGTGAACTGGCAGCAACATGTGCTTCCTTGCAGCTTTCTGGAAAATATAATATTCTACTTTATTTCACAAACTTTAGCTCCTAAGGACTCATTTGGCCTGTGCTTTTTTTTCTCTCCGTCTTTATTTAGTCTCTTACTGAAGTCCAGACACTCCTCCTCACCTAGAGTTGACATTCTATCTTGACTCTCTTCCCCCCATACAGTTTCTTTCACTCAAGGACTTTTTCTTATTTCCAAAATGAAGATTCCCAGTGCTACAGGTGAAACCTGTACAGCCTACAGGAGTCTGTCCAACTACATCCATACCTGACAGTTAAGTGGAACCAGGACACAAGAACAGATCACCATCATCTGAACTGGAGAATAGTTACAGTAGTGCCAGGACCACTTCTGAACTGGGCCTGCCAGCATCCTCTAACCAGTTTCTGGGCACAGATAAGGTGCTAGACCAGAGACTGTTTACTAGCCAAGTTAGATACAGCCACCCTGTTTAGAAGACAAAGGGAGTTTAGCAGTACAGACCCTGCCAGATGGCGTCAGAGACAAAGAATGAGTTCTCAACAGTGGTCTCGTCTCAGAAACTGCTGCATTTGTTCAAGCAAAAGCAAGTGAATTGGTGGCTATTAACTGTCCCGACCATTTAATGCATCTCCATCCTTTGGAAGAATGTGTGCCCACAGGAGCCTGTGAACAGGCCCATGAACACTCTATACATGGCACAGGAACTTCCACCTGAATATGAGGAATAACTTCTTTACTGTTGTGTGGGTGACTGGAACAGATTGCCCAGAGAGGTTGTGGGGTTTGCAGGTGTTCTTCTTCCAATTTCACTCTGGCATGGGTTCTTCTGAACACTCCTCCCCATCCAGACACTCCACACACCAAAAAAATACCCCTCACTGTGACTGGCAGTACTGTGCCAAGTGACTACTGCTACTCGGATGCTGGTCAATTCCCGTTAAGAAGTAATGCTGAATTTAGCTGTAGGTGTTTTTCCCCGAATTAAAACTAGCATGTCTGTGTGCTTTCTGTAAGGGGGGAGAGAGTGTGGAAAAATAGAAGAGCCTCTTTCAATTGCACAAGATTCACAAGCAATTAGTACCTCAGAGTGGAAAGAAATCATGAACCAAATCATAGGAAATGGCAATGCAGCTACAAGGATGACATCATAGTTTATTGGAATTATTTAAAAATCTTAGACATATGTGCAAAGCTCAGTGGAGAACTCCAATGCTACATGCCAGTTAAAATTAGCTTTTCATTTAGGATCAAGTCAAATATACTTCTGACTTCATACTGAAGTGCTTTACTCATCTTTTTATACATGGCATCTAAATAAAGCCTCTGTCACAATTAGCTGTGCTGAAACAACCTTGGGTATCACATGATGATGCATATGCTCTAGCTGATGTGCATCCGGAGAGAAAGCTAACCAGAACCACAGGATATTTCAGCCCTCGCGGGGAGGGAAGTGAGCAACTCTGCTGTGGAAAGTAGCTGGAAGTCATCCAACTTCTCCAGGGCAGTCAGTCATGAATATCCTGCTTTGGCCACAGAGGGGTTGTGGAGGAAGCAGGCTCACAACAATTGGGAAAGGTTTGTAACCACAGGAGTCAAATGAATGAAGCCAAGAGGCTGCCAAGTGATGCAATTCATGGGGAAAAGGGAAAGGAAAAAAAAATACCCAAACCCTTCTCAGCTCCTACACAGGAGCATTCATCATTCACTGTGACCTTCCAGGAATGTGCTGACAGACACAAAGCGTTTTGTGTGACATTGTGCCAGTGAACTGGAATGACTGCGCTTGCAGCATTGTTCCTAACAGCAGGGCACCATCTTCTGGAGGCTGCACAGGCTGTCCCGCCGCTCCCGGGGAAGTGCGGGCCGAGTGGCAGGGGAATGATGCACCATCCCTTTAAAAGAAATTTAAGATCTAAAAAAATGCCAAAACAGTGTTCAAAACTCCTATTAAAACCAGCCGCTGCCTCAATTAGGCACAGGCGCCCGAGTGCCTGAAAGGGGTGCTGGAAGGGTTGGGGGTGCTGTGCTGGGACAGGAGGGAGCTGGGTGAGACCTTCCCAAAATATCCCATTGTCTGAGCTGGCCATCGGACACTGTTGTGATGCTCATTGGCGCAGCACACCTGCCAATGGATAGACAAAAAAGGGGGAGGTGCGAAAAAAAAAGGTGTTATCTTGGAATCATAGGATGGTTTAGGTCAGAAGAGACCTTAAAGAGCATGTGGTTAGCTACCAAAATCACTCTGACAGCAGAAGTGGAACAAGACGGGACGTAGTTGGGGTGGCAGACATTTTTCCTGCAGCTGTGACTATGCAGGGACCTCGCTCCCCTGGGTGTCATCAGTGCGGCTTTAGCACCATGGTGTTTACAGGCACCGTGCTGCCAGCACAGCTCTGCATCCTTACCTGCAGAACATGTGGTCTTGGAGGTTTAGAGGTCATAGTGAGCCATGCTTAGTGCAGATGACAGTGTCTCATTCTTCAGAAATACCTCCAGGGCCCTGTTCATTTCCTTGTAAGTGGGGCAAACCTTATTCCCTGGTGATGAGCCAAGCAACAGATTGCTGGTTTGGTTATGCCTCCAGTGTATCTCCCAGACTCTCTTTTTAGAGTCCATTGCCCTACCTTTTCTGCCCAGTCCAGACACTAACTCAGTACTATGTACTTTTGCTTGAGTAAAAGTATTCTCCCCTGCGCAATGGTGTTGTCCAAACTGTTAGACTCGTTAAAAAATAAAATATCTACTTCATTTTACATCTGCAAAATTCTTAAGTCTAAAGACTTCAGATGTCTTGACATACATATCTTGCCATTCTGCTCTTATTAAAACAGACATCACATATTTTACCCGAAGGACAATGCTATAGGTGCCATGAACATAAGTGTCTGGTCATCTGGGAATGTCTAGGAGCACAAGCTCTTCACCATCAGCTGAAGGGTGTCTGAGCAGCCAGAATGTTTCACAAACCTTCATTTTCTATTATGTTTCCTGCAACCATTCCAGCACATCACACCATGAGAAGGGAGAAGGAGAAGTAATGCAGGTGTATGGGGCATTAAGCCGCCCTCAGCATCACGGTGTCTGCCTTACTGAGGACTTTGACTGGCAGGCTGGTAATTCAGAGGATGCAGGACAGCAGGAAAAAAAGTCATTTTTGGTGTGATTCTTGGGACAGGGTTAAAAAAAACCCCAAACCATACATACTCTTGGGGCTGTCCTGTGCAGAGCCAGGAGTAGGATTTCTGGGTGCTTTCCAACTCAGGATCCTCTATGATTCTACAATTCTATGTTGCCAGTACAGATAATGTAGCTGCACAACAGGCCTGGCTGCTCCTGGCCAGACCTTGCACCTGAAAGTATCTGTCACAGTCAGGAGGAGAGGAATGGAGCCTTCCCAACAAGAGGAACTGATGTGGGGTAGCAAGGTCCTGGAGATCCTGGCTATAGTTAGGGTTGCGCACTGGGAGATTCCCATATGTCTTGCTGGATTTCAATAAAGCAAACTGCAGTAGGCTCATCTGGATAAGAAAAAATAAAATAAATAATTACTAAAAGGTACAAGAAGCTGCTGTCTTCACTGTGTCCTCCACAAAGGCATCACCTAGCTGAAGACAGGGAAAGAACATACTAAGACGATATGAAGACAGAGACTGGAAAGGCAAGGAGTCAGTACAGGAATGATTGTAGGATTACATTCCAGGCTCAGAGAGGTAGGATGTGGGAAAACATTTGGAGGAAACAATAGTTGTTATAACCCTTGAATAAAAAGAGAGTAGAAGATGCCAAGATAAACTTACTCTTCTGTCCTTACCTAGAGCTAAATTTTCAGGACCATCCAGATGATGAAATGATCACTCAGGCAGAGACAAAGGATTCACAGCATCTCTCTGTAGCACTGTCACTGTAAACCTGGGTGCCCAGTGATGACCACTATGCTTTAGACAAGCATTTGGGTTTCTCACTTCAAAACGAAACATGCTGTTTCATTTCTCACAGTCCAGCTGTAGCCCTCTGTCTCCTGCTGTTGCCATGGGCTGCTGTCACAAGGCTGTTCCCATGCCTCTCACTAGCTTGCTTCTTGGTATCCAGTTCTGGGAACAGCCATCCATGTGCCCTATGTATCTGGGAGCATGTGATCCTGGGCAAGTCCCTTATACCTGCATGCCATGGATAAACTTGTGGGAAAAGTTCCCAGGGACTTCCTCAGTAATAGCCCAATGGAGTCTTAGAGCGTTTATTGGGAAATGGGGAGACAATGAAAGCAAACCTGTAGGGAAGCATAAAAAGATCCGATCTGATCTAAGCTGTGGGTAACTGCCTTGCTAGATAGAGTAAAAGCTTACAGATACCATTCCTTTAAGAGACTCACTTCCTCCTATTCTGCGCCTGATGCAATAGCTGATTTTTATGAGATAATCAGCCAGAGTTCTCCAGTTATCTGAGGAAAGGCTTCATTTCCCAGTGAGCAATGGAATGTTAAGCCCACCTAGTATCAGATGGCAAAATTCAACTGGTGGTAGTTTGCACCAGGAGATATCAAAGACAGATCAGACAAGGTATGTGCAAAGGCAATTCAAGGGAAAGGCAGTATGTGTCCACTACATAACAGTGGGTTATGTGGGTTTCTGGCAGCACAGCACCAGAAAGTCTGTGAAGCAAAGAGTATTGTCATCTTGTGTGGGACGTTAATTGCCAGTTATTCCAAGCCTGTTGTATTTGTAATGTCCCGTGAATCATTCCTCTCTATATAAAGACAACAGATTTGTGTCCACCTTTGCAAAACAAAGGCTGAATTCCCTCAACTTCTTCACTGATTTATGCTGCAGATCTGGAGAACTGACACAACATTCTTTAAACACAAGGTTATGGCTATTAAAATTTATCAGAAAAGCAGGACTACCACACTGTGGTTAGGAAATGAACACAGCATTTCTTTATCATAAACTCAAAGCATATTGCATTCAATAATTGCCTGTTTCTGTCTTCTAATTCTGCACATATTGGGACATGGAAAATTTGGCATGGGGAGGCCTTTAAGGAGGAAATTGCATCTTAAATTTTTTAATATATCTCCATAACTTCTAAGCTTTTCAAGAGTTCCTGATGAATTAGAGGATCTCAATCCTGAGAGCTGAATTTAAACGACCATAAAAGGACTTAAATTTCAGATTATGGGTGTTCAGCCATTCTGAAATTCAGGCATTATTGCAATGTTTCCAGTTAAGCACCCAAAGTCATTAGTCACTTCTGAAAAACTTGGCATAGAGCAAAAGAGAAAATCTCCAACTGAGCTAACATCCTTTATGTACAGTCTCATAAAACAAAAACTAGAAAGATTGTCTTAAAGCCCCTGAGTGAGTCAATCTCATTCATTGTGACTGTGTAAGCTGTAAATTATTTTTATTTAATAATAGCTAATACCTGGCTTTTATACAGCTGCTTTTTTTTTTCTATCAGTGGGCTATAAATGCATTATAATCTTTAAATGCAGCATCATGGAGCCATTAGCACAAGAATTTAGTCAGTGTAGACAGACCATCATAGCAAAAGAATCCAGCTAAACAAAATACACATCAAAGTATTTGCTCCTTAGAAGACAATGGGAAGTTTTAAGCAGGCAAAAATTCTGATGCCTTTCTCACATATTATTCTTGAGAGTACATTTCTCAGTCAGATCAAAGACACTTGTGTTAATATTTCTTTCTCTGATTTCTTTTTGTTCCTCCTACCAAGCCAAAGGCAAGGGGGCTGTACTGCAGATCCCAGCATCAGGTTTTCTATCCTGGCCTCCAGATCAGAAAGCCAGGAGGTTGCATTATGGTTGCACAGAGCCTCCCAGGACTGCTTGCAGAGTAGTTGTTTGGGCACTACCCCAAGACTGTACCCAAAGCAGTCTCCTGGCCCATAAGCCCCAGAAATTAACTCATCAGTCAAGGAGCCAAAATCATCCTCAGCTCCACCCTCAGACTGGGGTATTTAAATATTCCAGGGTACTTACTGGGGTACCAGTAGTTTGACTGCAAAAGCAGACTCATTCAGGATGTGACAGCACTGTGTCTCTGCTGGCCAGACTTGTTTTACCATGGAGCAATGTACCACCAGCTGAGCTATCACCTGTCTGCATGGACCTGACCAAGAAAGGAGCTGCTTAGCAGATGGGTCTTGCTCTTTCAATCTCAAAAGTTTCAGCCTTGCACAGTCAGCGAGTGCCAGTGCTGGGCAGCAACCAGAAAAGCCAAAGTGGTGGTGGTTGCCCAAACACCCACATTTCGTCCAGCACAAGGTCTATGCCAGACTCATCACCTTGCAGCACAGATAAGCCCCAAACTGAGTCTAAGCTGGACTGTGCTCTGTTTCACAGAGCTGTCTGAGGACAAGTTTGCTGAATGCTCTTACACGTATGTGCAAAGCCAGGATGGAGCTGCAAATGGAACCAGTCACCTGGCTCCTGTATGAAGACCTTATAAAGGTCATTTTACAAGTACTTTTGTAAAGAGAAGCTATGCAATGTTCCTGCACAAATCCAGTGCATCATTACTCCTGGCTAAAACTGGTTGCTGGAATGAGCAGGCTAAGGGTTGATTTAGGTGGGGCAGCTCTGGCAGTTTTCAAGAGGTTAGTAAATAAAATCAGTCCTTGTGAAATCGCTGCAGTCAGCCTTGGACCAGCTGTTGTTTGGTTCCTGCCACAACCCCACAGCACAGCCTGCTGACAGCAGAGAAGCAAATGAGCATGTAGGTGGGATCAAGCCCAACACAGCCCTGTTTCAGATCCATCTGAAATAGAAACAGGTCCTGACACTTGTACACAAGACAGGCAGTTGGTAAGGAAGGTAAGGACTAAACACTTTGGAAGAGTGTAATTTAAAATGCAAAAGAGGTGGATGCAGAAGAGGAAAGAAACACAAGAAACACATAATAGGCACTTATCCACCCAAAACACAAAAGCAAATGTCCAGCCTAGCTGCAATCAATACATTTTTTTCTGTATATTTGTCTTTCTAGCCCAATCTTGGAAATCTGTGGTTATGTGTTAATTTTATACATTCATTTAACAGTCAAACCATCCCTCTGTCTCATTTTTACTTAGTTTTAGAGGTTAGAATTTCATTTGGTTTGTAAATAAGGTTTTGTTTTTAAGTAAAATGATTCCAGATAAAAAATTCAAGTCAACACCTGAGAAATTGTCACTTTAAAACTTTTAAAAGCATTTTAAAGAGATAAAGACTACAATGTATTTGTAGTGTCCATCATTAAAATAAATATTACTTTTTCATCCTTAACTGCAAAATATCAAATAGTCACATGCAACAAAATCTTTCACAAAAAAGGAACATAAAAATTATTATTCTACTCCTGAAAATAGTCAGTGGTTTTATTTGACTTATGTGGTTACACCCCTTGAATTTAAAAAGGGTTTACTTACCACTATGGAAGGCTGTGCATGTGGTTGTTACTCATACATACCAATCAGTTTCACAGGTAAATCAGTAGGAAACTAATTTGACCAGATATTGGAAATGTTCCATATTTTTTAAGTATGAATTGCAATCAAAGCATTATTTTCAGGAATGGTTATTGTTGTTGTGTGCAACATTCCCCACCAAGCACTCTCTCTCTTCAAAGTCCCTGTTTAAAAATTCTCATTAGCCAAAATTCTACCTCTGTGTTTGTCATGGGCACATTTTGGAAATGTTATCCCTGGGTCAACACTCATCTTGTTACATTTTAATGGACAGTGTGAGCCCTTCTTATTTGCATAATAGCTGATGGTTTCAAATCCTGCTGGAGCTAACACCATATTATCCCTTTTCACGAGAGTACCTGGGTAGCAGTGACCTGGACACCTCACTGCAGCCCTTATTCAGTCAATGTCATAAATGCTCAGAGCTTCTGAAAACCACACTGCACTTAAAAGGTAGCTAAAAATACATAGGCATGGGCTTGCTTATAAGCCAGAGCCCTTTAGCCTCCCACCCTGGCCACACGTGTCATCAGCTATTTCATTTTCTCCTCGGCAATAGGGGTTTGGAAGTGCTCTGATACAGAACTGCATTGCTGTCACTTAGCAACCCTTGCTGTGGCCCCCAAATAAAGTGTTTTATCAAGGATTTCATGTAAGTTTGGCATTTCAAAGCCAAATCAAAGGCTTTTCCCTCTGACATGAAATAATTATAGTATTTAAAGTTTAAAATAACCTTGTGAGGGCTTTTTCTCTCTGATAGAAATAGAAATAAGGAAAAACTGATCTAAGGTTCTGCTGCCAGTTCCTGAAATTGCATTCACCTAGTTTTTAACATTTTCACTGACTGTTGTGAAAGGACATTGCTGAAATGGAGTGCTTACCAGGAACAACTACCTTGGACACTGTCCCTTGCCAGATCCTCCTCCAAGTTTTTGCTACATTTAAAGTTTAGTACAGAAAGAACAACTTTAGTGAGAGATGTGATTGCTTCCTAATTTACTTATATAAATGCAAGTTTCAGGTTGGAGAAAATTTGAAGCAGCACAACCACGTGAGAAACTCCTTCAGATTTAACAGTACACATATTGACAACACAGCAATATTTTTTGCATATATCAAGCAAGTGACTATTTAAAAATACAGCCCAGTAGCCTTGAATGGCTGAAAATGGCTGTAAGTGCATGCTCATCTGTTGAGCAGATTGTGGGTGATGGTCATCTCTCTGGCCCTCTTGGCACTCTCCACCAGCAACCAGCCCACCCTTGGCTGCCTCACCCTTGGCTGATGGAGACAGTTCAGGGCGGGGAGGGAAACTGAGGCAGGGATGTGTGTGGCTGGAGATACCTTGTACTGTGGTTTTGGCAGCAAGGATGGCCTCAAAGGGACCATAGATGCTGAGTATCCAAACCAGGACTCTGGTACTCAAGTCCATCAGCAAGTGTCAGAATGCAGATGGGACTGAAAGTTAGGAGCTGGCAAAGCCAGTTGTGAGGGTACCAGTCCTGCTCAGCTCTCCTCAGAGGAGGGGGTTCCCATGCCCAACTGAGAACTGCCCCTGAGTAGCCCTGGGAGGCACTTAGCAAGAGACACAGGTGTGTCGGGCTCTTGGAGTGATTTTTTTTTCCCCACAAGACAGCACTAAAAAAGGAAATGAGAAGCGGCCTCTTTCATGACTGAGATTCGCTCTGGAGAGCTGTTTCTTGCCTGCTGCTCTCCTCCTATGTTGCAACACAGGAAATTTGCTTCTGCTAACACCTGGTGTTGTTTCAAACAGCCAGATGGTCCTAACCTCAGTCTCCGGTAATTGATGGCCTACTTGTCTAACCCTGTAACTATCTCTCACTTTAGACACAGATGCTGCATCTCCCTAAATACCGTTCCACATTAAAACATCCTACCTTCCTGTTTCGTGTATCAATCAATGCAGCAATTCTTACAGAAACCAGCAATGGCCTGTGTAAACCAGGAGACAGTGAGTGTAAGCAAGCAGAGATAAAATTATACAGGCTTAAATTACAAACTGGATGTGCGGCTGAAGGATTTGGACTCACATTGCAAAATTAGCTGGGACATAACCTGCAAGCAAAAAGACATCATCCAGTGAACCCCAAGAGCAGATGTTAGCCCACAAAAGCCAGAACATCCTGGTGTATACTGTTCTCTGTTACAATGACTAATGCTAATTTCATGCCTCTCTGCACCTAACTACTGCCCATTTCCAGCAAATTCAAATAGCCTTATACTTGCAATATTAATTTTTCTGGATTATTCTGATAGATGGTTTTCTTCTTCTAGATGGACTCTATTTGTAGGTGGTCTCTTACTGCAGAGACCACGATGAGGCATCCAAAAGGCTCCCACAGTACCAGAAGGCACTATCAGCCTTTATGAGTTTGAAGGCCAAAAGCTTTTATTTGACAAATTAGGATCTTCCCCAAGCTCCTCACTTCTTCTCAAATCTTGTTCTGAACAGACTGAAGGCTGACACGACACCTGGAACCCTGACAGCAGACTCTGGAAATGGAAGCTGAAGTTGCTGAGGCTACCAAGTTGTTTCCTAATGCTAAATGGGGACACTATTTTTCCATCTCTCATGGGCCAGCAAAGATAAAACTTGATTTACAGGTGTTCAGAAGCAGAATCACTGGTGGTTGTTCAAATACCTTTCTTGATCCCCCTCAGTTTTATATCACAGCAACTCCTAGGCATTAATGCCTTTTTTGCAGGGCATGCCCGGGACAGAGGAACTACCATCAGTGCCACCTTCTGCATGGAGACCTGAGGGACAAAGCACAGGCAAGGATGAACCTCAGTCAACACAAGATTTCTGTGCCAGGGCACAGACTGGATCCAGTTCCTCACTTGGAACCAGGTTTTTGCTTCCCCATCAGTCCCCCTATTTTGGCAGATGGTTTTGATCCTGCAATGTCTTTACATGTTGTATGTTACCATTCATGGTCTCATCTGAATGTGGTTATGACTATGCTCTCAAGTTCACTGATGGACACTGGGCATGTCACTTTATAAGGTCTGCCCACAATTATACGATGATTACTGTAAGAATAAAGAGATCAGGTATAGAATTGGGATGGACACAGTAAAATTGAGGTTACAGTTTCATGGGGCAGAGACGAAAGCATAAGATCCTGCTTCCCTTTGAGCGCCTTTAATTTACTAACACAGAACAAAACTATTCCAGAAGTACAGAGAGGTGGAAAATGAGGAGGAACAAGGGAGGAAATAGGGAGAGTGACTTTTTTCTTTAGGCAGTAACAAAACCAGTAGATCAGATCAGTCACCCATGAAACCATAGCCTTGGTTTACAAGTATTTATCAGGTCAAAAGAAATTTAAGTGATTCCATACCAGTGATGTGCAGAAGACCAATCCAGAGCAAGAGAAGAAGTGGGCTTTGCAGAGAGGTGAAATACTTGTTAGGCTCTCAGGTTGTACGGATACTGCACTAGAAAACAATGTAGGTGTCAAGAGCAGAACTGCTCCCTAAGTCACTACAATTCCATACAATCTGTTACTGACACAAAATAAACAACCCTCCCCCCAAAAAACCACATCACTCCATCATACTTTGAGAAACAAATACATTTCTCGTGTTATTTCCATTCACTCAATATACGGGTCACAAACAAAGACCACAATACAGAGCACTGTACTTTCACATGATATCTGGATCCCTACAGAAAAGGAGTATGATAATATTGGGTCTCACTCTTTCTTTCCTCTCAGTACATTCCCAATGAAGCTGCTTCAGTTTCTGAGCCTCACAATTTTTCCTTCCAATTATGGTCTCTGCCAGCTTGAACTTGACAGCTGAGAGGGGTAACTGTAAGGTCACATTTTAAGCATGATCTGTTGGATTTCTGCTTTTCCAATGTGCTTATTTGCTCTGGGGTGTGAATTTCTGTATATCCCCATCCACACTTCAACTCTAAGAAGCCTGTGCTAGCAGAGTTTTTAGATTTTTCTGGCCTTTTGCAGAAGTGCAGCTTCCCTAACACAGGTTAATATTGCACAGGCTTGCACCAGACAGAGGTGAAAGCACTTCAGGACTGGAGAGTGCCTCCCCTTGAGACTGAACTAAGCTACAGATGAAATTAAGAACCTCCTCAAGGCATAGGAAGACACCAGCTCATATCAAAGCCTCTGAAAGGAGAAGTCCCAAATCCCATTACGCAGGCAGCTGGGACACACATGGGGAAAGGAGCTACAGCCCAGACCCAAGCCCTTGACCCGTCTCTTCCCAGGTACACCATGGACACAGCAGCAAAGAGTCAGGGCACGAGCCCCAGCTCCAGCACACAGTTGCCTATTCAATACGCTGACAGCAAGGTCCCAGGCATGACCTCAGCCAGGACAGCCAGTGCTCATCCAAGCAAGGACTAGGCACAGCCCGAGGGTCCACAGAGCCAGCAATCACCCTGTGTGGCAGGCAGGCAGCTGGACACTCGCCAAGCGAGCCCGTTGGTGAGGGCACCTAAAAATGATCACTGTCCTTTACTGGACAGCAATTTATCCTCACAGACATAGCCACTGAGCCCAAAATATAAATAGTTGTATCTAGCAATGGGGAATGGAAACTGTCTTGGTCATTGGTTTTGATGTATTTATGGCTGTTTTTAACGTAAATTGGAGTTTTCAGTGCTAACGGTCCAAGCCTGATGAGGATTCTCTCCTTCCGCCACCATATTTTTGGCAAAAGCCAGAAACAAATACATCCACATCTCCTACCTCTTTGGCTGCTGGATTCTAAAGGGATGAGAGGGATCACTACGGATGGAAATCTGTTGCACTCATTATTCACACTTCAGATTGCAATCGTATCTGTGCACATCTGAGCAGCCATTCAGAAGTTAATGGAGCCACTCCTGTGCCAGTAAGATCAGAGAAAGGCCTCCACTGTTTAATTTTTTTGATATTTATAAATCAAAGGGCCAATCAATATTAAGGTATCAGGGAAAATGTCTTTTTTTGCTGTGTTAATAGCAATGTTCTAAGATAAATCTGTTATTTTAAAACATGACATTTTCATTTTGCACTGGTGTTTTTAACTGTCCTGAAAAGAAGGATGTTTATACAGTTTTGCAAAGAAACATGAACTGTTCTACTCCATTTACATTTCTTTGTTCCAAAATGTATTCCTCTTGTTGAGATTCCAGCAGACAAGGAAAGCAGACACAGTGGTTACTTTCCAACATGAAACTTAAAACCACAATCTCTCGCTCAGAAAACACAGAATGAGTCACAGGAAGGGGCCACTTGCTTGCAAAACTCATTAAAAGCAAGGCAAGGCAAAATGGATTTCCTGTATCAATAAATAGATGGTTGGCAGTAGGAAGAACACTTGACAGTGCTGGAGGCTGAAAACCGGTCCAAGGGTAACCATTAGTAAAGCCAGATCAATTCTTCAGCTCAGAAACTATATCTCCCAGCACACAGTTTTCTTGGAATTAGTTGGCTTAATTCAGCAAAGTGCTTAAGAACATGCCTAAATTTCAGCTTAGGGAGGGACGAGCTAAAGACTTGCTTAAATTGGGTGAAAAATGATGATGGCTGTATTTATTCACTGAAGCAAACCATATTAAAAGGAGGCACACATGGTACCACAGAGGTGTATATACTGCAGGTGAAAGTTGCTTCCCAAGTTCATGAAATAATAAAGAAGCTCTAGTCCTTACATAAGCTTAAAATTTAGCAGTAACTGCAACTTTGTTTTGCTGTTTGCAGTACCCCTTGGACATTTGAGCATAGATTTCCGTTTGTTCAATGTTATTCTCTTCGGTATGGGAAATGAAGCCAAAATGGCCTTCTCACCTCTCTGGTGCAGAGCAGACACATGGGATTTCAGGCAGTACTGCTTAAGGGATAAAAGGCAGAGCTCAGCACCTTACCCAGCATCACCAGGGGTCAGTGCAGGGATAGGAACATGAACGTGTTTTTCAGCCACTTGTCCTGTTTTTGTTCCCTTTCTCAAGTCCCCCCTGGAAGAAAACTTATTTCTCATTTTACCTTCATTTTATTCCCTCACATCCTGGAAATGCCTTGATGAGATCTCTCCTCAAAGCACGCAGTAGCTGTTATTCCTCAGCATCACTACTGGGTGTTCCTTAGAGCCAGTCTCTCGGCTCTTATTTACAACCAGCCCTTTCATTGCGTATCTCTAACATGCTACAGAAAAGAATGAGGAGGTCTATTTTACTGCAAGCAAAAGAGCGAGGACTATCTAAGGTTGTAGCACAGTGAGTATATTCCATTCACCACCACTCCTTGCTGGACTTTTATGAAAAAACAACAACAAAGAAACCTGAAAAAAACCCAACCACACAACAAAGAAAAACCCAGGAAGAACAACCTTCAGACTTCACCTTTTTATGCATTCATGGAAAGAGCTAAAAGTTATAATAATTTTAGGCACTAGCTCTTAGCACCAACCATCTTCTGCCTGTCTCTTACCATGAACTCTCCCAAGGTACTTGATAACATGTGCAATGCATATTGAAATGAGACTATTTATTTATAAGGACAAAAACGTAGTATCCTGGAAATATTCCCTACCTTCCTCATTGCATCAAAAAAACCCCTAACAACTTTACGATCTTTGGTCCTCAGGAGGCTTCCTCCCTGAGACTGTTGTATCTCTAGTGTTAATGGGATATTCCAGGAGCAATGAGTATGTGCTTATAAAGTTTGTTTTGCTGATGTAAAAGCACCATTACTCTGACTTCTAATTAAAAGGGCACCTTCATTTCCAAGCCCGTCTCCAGAGCTCCGGGGTAAATGTTTATACAAGCGAGAGACATACAGAAAATAGAGAAGACTGAAGAAGCAGTGACTGTAGGCTGCCCAAATACGGCTGCTCTTGTATTTTTACCAGAGAACTTGAGATGCCGCAGAGCCTTATCAACCCCAAACATCTTTGTTTTCATACCAGCACACACAAGCCTGGCAGTATCACTACATTGCAGTTAGTTTGCTCAGCAAACCTGGCAGTGGGAGCAAAAGGCAGCACTCTGTTCTCAGGGACAGGAGGAAAAAAAAAAGGGTATTGGCTTCTCCACAGCAGAATGGCCAATGTCAAAGAAGATAAACAGACCCAAAAAATAGGCTATCAGGTGCCATGAATGACAACATCTCCATTCAAAACAGATAGCTACTTTTTGCTTAGATCACACAAGGAGTTACACAAAAGGAAGATTCAAAAAAATCCTGGGGCGAGGTTGGATTCCCAGCAGCTCCAGTTTGCTCCAGTTCCCATCTGGTTCCTTGTGGCTCCAGGGTGCTCTTCCCGTATCTCAAAACAGCCAGACCAGAACTCGGCCCCATCTCCCTCAGTAAACTCTTTGCATTTGAAAAGGCTCTGTGTAAAACACTGTAGCCAAACTGCAAAAACAGTGCAAGTTACACTGGATATCCCCAATAAGAAACTGGCAGTGGAGGCTGGAGCTACAAAAGCCACATTTTACAGGTTCCAGCAGTTCTGCAAAAGCACTCTGCTATTATCAAAGGATACTGAGAAAAAGAAAAGTCAGGAAAAAATTTATATTTGTCTTTATTACAGTATGTATTTCTACCTTTGTTGCATTCAGCAGATCAAAATGAAGTGTTAAAATGATTTTCATCCTTGCAGAAGCACATACATATACAGAGTAAATACTGTATAGAAATAGGCTTTGAAATAATCCATATCTACAAATAAAAAATACCCAATACCCTCTTTGTCCTCCCTCCCCAAATTACAGCAGTAACATTTTTTCTCCAACATAACTAATGCCACAAGTATGGTATTCTTTTGCTCTCATGACACAGCTGGACTAGTGTGGTCATCAGCTTGAAGAAAATAAACATTAGTCACTCCTCACTGCTGCACATTCTAGTTTCTGTGTATTGCATGAACTGAATATACTGTGATTTAATGTGTCTGCATACTTATCTTAGCATATTCTTTCTGTAACAAAAACCACCATTACACTGCAAACAAGATTAAATTTTTTCTTTCACAGAAAGAGTAGGAATTCATTAAACAATCCCTTTTTCCTCTACATGAATTAACAAAGCAGTTTAAATATTATGCTAATATTAATCAGCTACCAAATCAAAATGTCTTATACTTTCTGGAAAAGTATGGTGATGTTTCTAGCAGGTCAAACCCTTGATTGTTGTGTCTTTTTTGTGAGTAAATTTTATAAACATTATAGAAACACACATTTCTGTCACTGTTTATCTATACTTCCACTTTCAGATACAAAGGGGTATATGGCATGTCAAAGTAAGGCGTTTAATGTCACAGAGTCACAGAAATGCTGGTTAGAAGGGACCCCTTGAGGTCATGCAGTCCAACTTCAGCCTTGAAGCAGATGATTGCCAACTCTAGATCAAGTCAGTAATAACGCTGTTTAACCAAGTCTTGCAAAACTCTGGGACAGATTCCACAGCATCTCAGGGTTACCTGTACCAGCGCTGCACTGCAGCGACAATCTGACAATTAAACAGACCCGCATTCACACCATAATTTGGTTTGAAATACTAATGGCAACAACCAACCCTGGATCACCTGTTTATTAAGTTGTGAATAAATATATCACAGTTTTTAATTGTGGAGAATTTTCAGGGACTGTCCTTGCTGTGGGGAGTTGCTGTGTGTAGTATCTTAGGAAAACAGATCTTAACTACAGTTAAGGATAAATACCACAAAACTGACAGCCTCTTACTGAAAAGGAGGATTGGTTGAGTTTATTTTACATAATAAGTGGATTGAAATAGGCCTTTACCAAAACTGAATTTAAATAGGATGCAGGTAGGACACATATTCATTTATTCACTCATTAATGACAAGTATTAATAGATACTCATGGAAAGTGTGGCTATATTTAGAGATGCAACCATCTCAGTTTGGCAACCTGCAATCCCCACAACTGTCTTTCAGAAAATCCACCCCACATTTCTTCCAGCTTTAAGTAAAAAGAAATTTGCATTTTCCCAAAACTTACAGGAGAGAACAACATGTCTGGATTGTTAAACATGCATTACTTGCTCTTTGGGTCTAATCCTGGTATCTCCAAAGCGGAGAGGAACCTTGCCTGAAGCAGCAATGTACATGTGAAAGGAAGACTTAGGGAGTGCTCACCACTGCACACTGCAGCTGTGTAAAGGATTGCACTTATATTTATTAATATTGAAGGCACAGAGAAAATGATAAGTTGGCCCACTGACATCCTGGATAAAGTCTGCAGCACTAAAAGTTAGAAAACCCCTAATACAGAGTTACCACCCTTTCTACGTTGCTATCACTCTTGACATGCAAAACCAGAACTTGTTGCAACAGAAGAAATGAGCAGCCATTCCCAAACTTCTGGGTGATAACAACCATAATCACATCTTAAAGTTTCTTCTGGATCACTCTGCCTTCCTGTTATTAAATTCTGAAGTGCAAACACTGCAAAGCAGCTGCAAAATGTACCATAGCCTCACAGATCACAAGCTGGCAGATACCACAGCTTGTGAACCACTGGTTTAGCCATACTGAAATACAATATACATAGAATTCCATGATGCTATTTTCAGTGTTTCAGAGAATAATGAGACTTTTCACTACATTTTAAAGGGAAAAAAAGTTTCTTTCCTAACTACAAGCACATTTGAGAATCATTTGGCATGTGGGCACTTGAAGTCCACATTTTAAGTTCCTCATTGTTCTACAGTATTGCTTTCAGCATGCATAGTTAAGGCTGTCAAAAGCAGGTAGCAAAAATAGTATCTATAGCTTGTGTCTGGATAAATAAGGGAAAAAAAGATGAAAGAGGGGAATTCATTACCTTAAAGGATAGTAAATTGCACTAAAAGTATCCATTCTTTATAATACAAAACAAAGCAAAAAAATCCATTCACTAAAACCTGAGATGCATCATTCACCAGCATCAAAATTCACATTTAAGCCAAAATAATGCTTCAAACTATTCCATTTTTACAAAATCCTCAGTGTTCTTGGCTCAGTTACAATCTTGAATCTCAGCACATTATGTGGGTAAGATGCCTTTACTGAAAATCACCCACTTCAGTAAGGTGGGCACTATGCATGGGTATAGTCTCTATGTTCTACTTGCACACTTACCTTGATCCAAATAGCTACGCTTGATGATACTTCTCAAATTGATAAAGACTGGCAGAATCTGGCCATCCTATTTCATTTACTTTCTATTTAGATTACACATAATTTATTTTGTTGGAAATGTCCCATGTCAAAACAGGCTGGAATAAATTAACACGGCTCAAATAGCTTTGATAGCTACACTGATGTGTATCAGCTGAGGATCTAGACCAGTAATTAACTTTAAACAAACAGTTGTTGGTCAAGCAAGAGGAAAGGGGAAGAATCATTTGCTCCTTCAGAGAGAAGAATTTTGATATATGGATTGCAATCCCTGCCTGTGTCACCAAAAGATGCCAGGAATGGTGAGCACCTTCAGCTCCCTTACTGGCAAGGGGTTCTGATGAGATGGAAGGTGGCTTCAGTGATGCAGAACAGACGTGGAACCACTTTACAACCTTATGGCATGCTTAACTGCAACTCCAACATCACTTCATTTTTATTTGACCCTATGTAATGAAAGCGCATGGCACAATTTGAGGAGTTGGGTGAAGACCTAGAAATGCAACTCCTATTCCCAGCAAGACTCCTCTTGTATGGAAACATGACTAAGTATGAAAAAGTATTTCCAAGTTTGTTCATAGCAAAAGAATACAATGCTCACAACATCACAGATTCCAGCTGAGCTGTCAAGTGCAAAAGCCACCTAGTTGTCCTTCAATACAAGCCAACTCATCCTTTGAGCAGAGCCCAAGGGTTTGGAGATGCAGTTAAGATGAGGCTGGATGTACATCCTGAGTTTCAAACGGTGGCAGAGGTTCTCTCCAGTAGGTGAACTGACTGTAGGTGTCAGAACAAGGGAAGTCTGAAGAATGGCTTCTTTTCAACAAAGGGAAAATGTGATCTACCACTTCACAGAGTCTGACATAGCTGGAAAATAAACAAATAAAAAGAATGCTGAACCATTTCAGATCATCTTATTTTGAACTTTTTAAGTCCCCAACCACTAAGGCATGACTACTACAAAAAGACAAGGTGGACAAAGACTCCTCCTCAAAGGAATAAACCTAAACTCAAGTTTGGTGACTAGCTTGCAGAAAGGACTCACAGTTCAGATAAGGAATTCATTCTAATCCATTAATTCTAGCAAATTATGCTTACCTAGTAAGAAACTGATGCCATTTTACACCCAGATCACCTGCTAAACACTCAAACACCATATTCTGCTTCTCCATTTCTGTCCAGCTTGGCTCAAGCAGCTCCCTGCTCAACTGATTATTCCTATTATTCCTATTTTATGGCTCCCCTTCAACTAAAGACACACTTAAGATTACCAAAGACCATTCCAGTGGTAGGTGCTACCAGTGCCTAAGCAACTTGCTGGAAGCACTCAACCGTCTCTTCAGATTTTGTTTGCTGGCTCTTCTACATAGAAGCTTCAGGAAAAGGAACTTTTGAAAGGCCATGAAAAGACAGAAGGCTTCAGCAAACTAGTCAGTCTCATTTTTATGCAGCCTAATTCATACACTTATAATTCTTTCACATGATTAAAGTAGATGGGAGATATATTACACTAAATACAAAAAAAAATTTCTTTTTTTCAGCTTAACTGATGGAAAGTGGAAAGTCTGTATTTTATTGTATTCTTTTTTAATGATTCTAAGGATTTTTTCATTATTAAAATCAAATGGATCTTTGGGCAACTTGAGTCTCAAATTAGTGCAGAGAATTAATCTAGTCCATAAAATGTTAGGGATGAGATTACTTACGATGAGATGTTTGTCTTTGCATGCTCCTGTATGAGTTCTCCTTTGGGGTTAACTGTAAATATCCTGTTTAAAGAAACCCCCACCTGTTTGTAGGAATAAACATCCTAAAAACAAAATAAAAAAGAAAAATCATGATTCTACCTTGGCACAATAATGTTTATTCTTGCTGGAACATATTACACAGAAGAACACACTCACACAGTATTGGTACTAAATTTACTTAGTTCTTTTGCACCTGAAATTCTCCATTATGTTACAAATGGGGTCAGTCTAAAAAAATCTTAATAAAACAGCCAATTTGTTGCTAGGTAAAGGGTTTGCTACTTCAGTTTAAACTATTGATCAGTTTAAACTAATAATCAAAATCACGTTCATTTTTTCAGTAACTGTCCTTGACACAACAGTAACATTCAATAAAAAACTAGTGATATTTAGTGTAAAAGCATTAGCACCTTCATTTCTTTTTCAAAGAATATTTCATTTTCTGAGTGCATTGTATCAAGTATGTTACAACAGTGTACAGAGGTTAAAATGTAGCTGACACATAAAACAGGAATTATTTTTTAAGGACAAGGTCATAAAAGAAAGCCATAACAGATGTGTCTACATTAAAACCCTTGGAAACATCTCTTAGCTCCTGAGTTCAGATTTGTGCCATACTCCCTGTCAGATCAAGGGGGAAATAAGGGAAAGCAAGAAACATATGCCAGAATAGCAGCAGTGAACCCCAGCAGGTAATGCAGATGCAACTATGGGAAGTACAGTCAGAAAAGTTAAGAATGTCTTCTAAAAATTCAGATTGCTGTGGAAAGCAATAAATAGGTTTTGATCTGTTCTGAAGAAAAGCTTGACAAAACCAAAAATGAAAATATCTCCCAGAAGATAAGAGTAAAACCAATCTTTTGCTAATATAAATCATGGTTTTAGAAGCCAAGGCAGTGAAAAACTGGAATACTCATGAAGATACAAAGATTATTTTTATATCTACATTGTAAAGATTGTTTTATAAAAAAGTAACTGAACAAAAGTGAACCATAGCCACTTAAATAATTCAGCATCCTGGCAGTCCACACACTGTCTACACCTGTAGCATCCATAAGAATGGAAATTTCCCTGAGTTTATTCTTGTAAAAACAAAACAAAAACAAAACAAAAAAAAAAGAAAAACCCAAAACAAGCAGAGCAGAAAATTGAGAATGCTATGATCCTGATCTTCACAATGCCAGTGGGACATCACATACCTGATGCCTGCACTCTGGCAGCAATCAGAGAACTGAGTTACCAGTAATTACTTTAGAAACATTAACTTAGTGTTTCACTTGAAATTTTATTGAAATATGTGTGAAAATAATGATTCTATTTTATTTCCCTGAGGTTCAAAAAAATGGAAATAGAGGTAGATTCATCCATAATACAACATTACAAAAGTTTTTAAAAAACTTATTTCAGAATCATATGTTTAAAGGTACCTTGATAACAGAAATTAAGTTGTGTATGGTATAACAATTTAATACAGCAATTGGACAGTGAGGACCTACTGTCACCTCTGACATAATGCTTTTAAAGAAGTACGTGCCAGTACATCCCCACCTCTGCCATAGCCCCAAAGACTGTTTCCTCTTTCAGATGCATAAAAGTATTCTTTGTCTTAGGGCAGGAAGAGGAGCCATCTATAGCCCAAACATACAGCCTCCAAATGGGTGACAGAGACCTGTCTTCCCCTCTCCATGTCAAACATATCCCTTTCCTTACAATGTAGAGCCTTTTGACTTCAATGGGACATCCAAGGAGAGTGAAGTGTAAACCCCACCAATATTAATCTGAAATACTCTCTGTCTGCCCACAGGTATCTCACTGACACTGCATCTGTGAGAACTAAAATGAGATCAGCATTTCCATACAAGCTTAACTGCTAACTTATGCAGATATAGTTACTTGCTGCTCTTCCGTCTCTGCATCCTACATTGTGGTATTTTTGAGAAAGAATCTTTATATTTCCTTTGTACAGGGCCTAATATGATAGTCTTAATTCTCATTTACAGATTCTAGGTTCTAATGCAACAGAACCAGGAAATAACAGCAACCCTTCTGTTCTCCGCAATAGAAATAAATTCAGGCTATTACTTACAGCAGGTCTGTTTCCAAAAGCAGCATAAAAGGGTTCTGTGTTAGGATAAAACAAATTTTTGATGTCTGTCAAACACTGAACTTTAAATTTTTCTGGCTTCTTTTCTATGACCTCCCTGAAATGATAAAAGAGAGAAGCTGAATAAGTACACATGAAATACAGAACAAACCATTTTATTTTCTTTATTCAACGTTTTCACCTAGGTATATACTGCTGCAGAGCACTCACCCTTCTCCAATAAATTTTCATCTGAAGTCAGGGTGCCCATGAAGACAAAACAGCATTCCCAAGCTTTCATAATGGACACAGTAAATAAATCCTTTGAAACAAGGGAACTTCTATTGAAATGTACATTGCAAAGATGGTTACTGAGCAAGGATGGTGGATTACAAGCAGTAGCTGCTAAATCAAGTCCTCTGAGGCATAAACTGTCATCAAGTAAACTGCCTCCTGAGAACTGCAGAATGATTCATAGATTATATTAGCCCTCACTGTGTATAGTGTCTTTTTTAATTTTATTTTTAAAAGAACTGCAATCACCATATGTGCTAGAAGCATCTCAGCCTGTTAAGAACCTTCTACAGTCAGGGTCCTCCATCACTGATAGTTAGCAAAAGTTAGGGAATAAAGGAGTCTTCCATTTCTCTTCAGTTGCTCCTTACAGAATATAGAATTCATTAATGAACAGAGGAGTTCTCATCCCCGGGCAAAAGCCCTTTCACAACAGCTTCTCTTGGCAAAAAGACTGAACAGGTGGCAGAGTCTGGAGTTCCCATAACATAGGAAGATGCCAGCATGACACAAAAGTGCTTAAGAAGCTCAGAATCCCAGATCCTAGCACCAACACATATGTCAAGGAAGATGTGAATAGTACAGAAGATTCATAGGAGTAAAACAGCCCTTTGGAACAGCAGATCCATGTATAATCAAAGTCTGAGAATGTGCAATAGACAAATAAAACCATCTTTCCTCAGTCTCACATACACCTGATCTCAAACCTACAATAATTAAATCTATGGATAACAATGAAGTCATTTATTACCCATGCACCGCATCAGTTACAACAGTCTATGCTGAAAGATGGGCATTCTTTAGTCTAAACAAGATACCAGAGTATCACTTTAAATGTATTTCTAGATATGAGGAGCATAAGGTAACTATCCTTTCACTGCATTTATTATTTAATCAGTCTGAGAAGTGCACTGTAATACCTTCATGCTTTCTTATATTTAGAACGTGACTGGTAAGACAGCCTGTAGCATGTCACTCAATCAGAAGAACATCTGAACAACCTTTCATTAAAAATTCTAATGAAATATATCCTGTCACAGCAGCTTTTAACAGCTTAAAATATTTTCAGTAATCACTTGACATGCTTCACTAAATTAGGAAGAAGTTACAATATTCATAATCTGTGCTATTCTTATTCCCTTATTGCAGTTCAACAACTGGAAAAGATAACACTGTCCACATAGAATCCCACAATGCAGTCAGGCATATGAAACTTTCACTTCATTTTCATATGAATTTCTTCAAAACCCACCAAGAAATAATCTCCCACAGCAATATATTCATGCCTATTGGAATGCCTTACAGGTCAAGACGAGTGATTGCTATTAAAACATCCACATTTCTCCTATAGCTACCATTAAACACATGAAGTCACCAAGAAGTACCTATTGATAAACAGCAAACACAGATATGCCTCAATATACATCTAAGACATAAACAAAACAATCTATTGACTATCTATTGAATTTTGGTCTTTGTCTGTCAAAATTTCTTCTTAGTTAAATTTCGCACCAATATGTAAGAAAAAAAAATATAAAATTTAAAGTATTTCAAGAACTCCCAATTAAAAAAGCTGAGAATTCAGCCTCCACCAACCTCAGAGTTTCTTTCTGCGCAC
>JAOXXN010000446.1:104137227-104149618 GCA_026770055.1 Myrmophylax atrothorax | reverse complement strand
CAAAGAATTTAAAAGTTAATAAAAAAGAAATGCTAATGGCTATTTTATTATAGAAAGTAACTCATCCTTCTCTTTCAATGAGCAAGTTCAGCTCATTGGATTATTCTTTTCCAGTATTTTTAAGACTACCCCATTCAAGACACAATGATGAAAAGTCATAAAACCTGAGCTCCCTCACACTAGTTATTTTTTTTCTGCTACAACCATTTCTTAGAAATCTGTTACGGGTATTTTTCTTCAGTTAAAAAAAATCTATCACTGTAGGCATAAGATAAAATATTCTTTCAGATCCTACAAATCTCATCTTTAAAACAATCAGCATTTGGCCTCTTATTTCAATCACCCCTGGATGTTATTTGATGTTAGGAAGTCTTGATCCAGTATCAAGGTACTGTATGTCATGACTAGCAACATTTAAAAGCCTATTTTGTTCTTGTGACATCTGATCTCAGGAGTTTTACTCAACATCCCACTTGTCACGTTTTACTCACAAACAATAAATTTTTAATGACAGAATTCCAGGGCCAGTTAAAATTTAAACAAAGAACACCAATTTCAGAATCTAGTCTGCTTGAAGTCTTAATCCCACTTTAAAGTTTATTTTTAAACAACCATGTAAGAAACAGATCTAAATGTTAGTTGTCATTCTTAAAAGGCAAATCTGCCTTTTTGATTTATTCTGTGGCTCTCAGTCTCAGAGAGACAACAGCTAATCTCCTACAGGATGAGGAATCCTCCTTCCAGCACATTCACCTGGGCTGCAGCCACTGACCACCAGAAAGAGAAACAGACAATTCTTTTTGTTTCAGAAAGGTGATCGCCAAACTTAATGTAATGAGAATATCTGAATCTGGCCCTTTTCAGCTGTAAGTGCAGACAGCACATAGATGAGCTGTCTCTACATTAAGATCTGTATGCACAGAAAAAGGGCAAGGCAGGAGGGCCATCCCTGAATAATTCATCCCTCCAAAGCAAGTTAAAACTCATTTTATGGAACCCTGCTAAAGATGAGACTCTGGCTATACACTGTGATTCGTTTGGAGCACAAGAAGGAAGACACTTCTGCAATACTTGAAAGTATTAACAGAAAATGGTGGCTATTACTTGTGAAAAACACTCTGGGAAGACTTAGGTCCCCGAACTTCCCAAAATATGCAGGAAAATCTTAAGTTGTCAGGCCATATATCTAAGTAAATCAAAAATTTCAGCAAGTGGGATCTGACAAAAACACTGGTTCCTCTATAATGTTCCCCTGAAAACTGTAAAGAAATACATACAGCTCTGGAGAACTGCTCCAATTACAGTTTGTCTTCCAAGGGCTGGAAGGTGTGTCACAGAGCTGCCAGGCAAACACAGAAATGCCAGAGTGCACTCACAAGGGTAGCAGCCCTGCCATGGGCAGAGCCCTCCTATCTGCACTTACATGGTGCAATGAGTAACAAAGTCAATGTATTTCACTGACACAGTATTTCTTTGATCAAATATATGAGGTAACTTGCTTTCATTTTAAATGTTACTCTTGCTTATTTGAGGTGCAGATTATTTTGGGGATACCTGTTTGCCCTGCTCATCTGTGAAGAGTCCTCCATAAGTCCACTCTCACTCATACCTTGCTCTGGCTTTGTTTCCTGTAAAAACACAAGTATATGTTGAGTAGAAAGCAAAAGTTTTTAGAAAAATATTTGAAAATCTAATTCTGTCTTGTACAGACTTGGTAAAAATCAACAGCATGTTTCTTTCCTTTGCTTGTAGGCAAAGTAAAATCTCAAGGTTTTTTAAAGAATAGAGAACTAAAAATTGCAAATATAAAACCCAGAGGATAATTAAGATTTAGTTTTGCATGGAAGAAGGAGAGAAATATTAGATTTCACATCTAGTACTGTTTAAGTTCTGAGATCAACTCCATAACTACACAGTTCATACACCTCAAACAGCTAGATTTCCCCTGAAAAAGCAAAATATGACTCTGGAGAAGAAAGAAAAAACAAAATTACCTTTCACTTAATCATTAAAATTTTTAATCCAATAAAACTTTTCAAACTGCTCTTACCTTCAGTAGATACTGTACACTAGGATTGTCATTCCACAAGATTTGAAATAGTGAATATTTCTACTTTAAAAAACTCCATTTAAATTTTCTACAGCTCAAGAGATAACCAAATACTTTCGGAGGAAAACTCTAAAAACTTCAAACAACTATAAAACTAAAATCTCATGCTCTGAAGCCCATACCCACAGATCAGTACAATGCTTATTTCGTGCAAGGCTAAAGAAGTTCCTGACTGAGGCATAACCATAAAATTGTATTAGAAGTCATTTTCTCCCCTCAAGTACTAACTCTGCAGTAGGATAAATTAATATGAAGAGGTTTTATTAGCCAACTTTAAAGATTAAATATGTCTAGACAGGAGATCAATATTTCATATAAAGCTTTGGTTTTTTCACTGTTTTTTAATGTTCATCCATGGCTTTAAGACTGTTACCACAAACTTTTAATGCTCTGAAAAGAAACTCCAAAAGACTTTCAAACTCATATATATAGTCAGTTTTCCATCTTAGGTTTCGCTGAATTTTACAGCTCACATTACTCATAAGTATGTCTCCTCTTCAACTATCAAAAGAAAGCTGCAGAAAGGTAGGCAGACTGCATGAAAACATTAATTTAATGGCACAACTCTATGATTCTATGTTCCCAAAAAGAGATTTAATACATTATGTAATACTGCCTCAGTTTGGAATGAAAATAAAGGCAGAACCAAAATTCTTCAGGCAAATGTTTCAGGTAGGGTCTGACCCAAAGGTTTCAAGTCAAAAGAAATCAGATTCCAGACCATGTTTAAACATCTCTTAATACGTATATTCTCAGTCACATTGAATAATAAGTTACTTCTGAAGTAAAGTTCTGAGGGATGAATATGGAAATACCCAGCCTTCCCACTGCAACTAGAAGGAAACTTGCTTGCTTCTTAAAACTTACCTCTTTAATAGTGTTGTTCCTCCCTCGCCATGAAAACCACCACCTTCCACCTTTTTTGGGCATCTTGTCCCTCATTATAGATTCCACAGTTGCCTGTGATAAATGGATGGTAACATAAAAAAGGCCCAAAACAAAGAACAACCTGATATATGTAAATGAAAAAGTGCCAAACACACAATTTTAACTGATAATAAATAGAATAAAAGTAAACATACTGTCTGTGGACCATAAATTCTACTAAAGCAAAATCTAATGGTATCCAGAGCTGCTCTGAAGTAACTTAAGCATGAATACTTATGGTATTTTTAAAAAGAAAATGAAAAAGAAATCAAATCAAAGAAGAAAAAAAAGCATAAAGAGATATTAGTATAATGTCTAGAATGGATAACCTACTGTTTTTAAGTTATTTAGTACAAATTATATGTTAAAAAAAAACAAAAGAAAAAGAAAAATATCACTACCTGAAGGAGTTGTCATGCAAAACAGTAACAAACCAACATGCAATGGTTATTCTCATTTAAAAATAACTGCAAAGTTCATATTTAATCACCAGTTTAGAAAAAAGCAAAGAAGTTACTAGCTCTTGTGAGTTTCATATGATGCTATGAATTTGACTCATGATATTAGAACTGTGGGGGTTTTTTTATAAACCCTGGCTACTTTTCATTGGTTCTATGTATTAGACACAAGTAGAGAAGTTTCTTTCAATACCTATAATGACTGGAGCCTTATGCATTGCAGCAAGGAGAGTTGAATTTTCACTCAGAGAGAAGCAAAAGATGAAAGGGGAAAATATAATATAAATATAAAATATAATAATAAAGGTGGCCACAGGGTTTGGTACACCATGCAACAGCTTAGCCACTGCCTTTCTGAGGTGGTATCTTCCACTGTAAGCAAAGTCACCAAAAGAAAGCTGTGATGTTGATTACTGATTTAAAAAAAAAAAATAAAGTTCTAAGAACACTTAGCAGTTAAGAGAGGGGGCTGCATTCAGCTAGTGTGTGGGCCAATGCATCCCTTTCCTCAGTTTTTCCATAGGTTCTCTTCACTGTATTATTTAAACCATATGAGAAAAAATGGAAATGACAGAGGAATAAACTTGAGCAAATGAGAGCTTTTTAAGCAAAATACAAAAACCAGGAAGCTGATGGAGCTACTGAGAATGGAATGCCACCATAGAGAACAACAGCTACAATACAAAAAGGTTCTCAAACATATCGACAACTTCAAGCAGATGTCCTATTGACTTTTAGTGGAGGAATTCACATGCTTACAATTAAACATGCATTTAAGCACATTTTGCAGAACATGAGAGAATTTTTTTTGCAAAAACTTCAGTTTTCAATCATTTCACAGTGTCTGTTTTTTAGTAAAGTATCTTAGTATTTCAATTCCTTAGTTTTATTACTACAGCAAATCAAAACTCTAAATAACAAGTCATGAAGAAAACCAGTAGGATGACCAGTAATATAAATTATTAATTTTAGTTTCAGAGGTACAGTTCAGCCTACTAAACCTTACCAATCATACAGATTTTTCCAACTATAAATACTGGTTTCTCCACTAAATTAAAATTGTACTGTATAGAAAGTTATCAGCATTCAGAAAATAAATTAACCATTAAAAAATGAACACATTGAATTTCACAGTCATAGAAGATTTTTCTCAACTGATAATCTATGAATAATAGCATAACTATAATGCTGTTAAAAGAAGTGCCATTTCCTGTAACTTTATGAATAAGTATTTGATAACAATTTGTATTTGGTAACAATTCTATGTACCTGTCCTAGGCAAAACCCAAAACATCTGAGGTGTTTAATTAAAAATGCAGTTACCTTGCATTATTTTTGCCACTGAAGACCCAACAGGCACCTATCAAGGACTAAATCACACTGTGGGAGCACCCAAGAAATACAGAGTAGGGTAACTATGCACCTTCTTCTATGTGAGTTCCATGGGATGAATCCCACCTTTGGTGATTACCAAAACATTTGCAGGAATGCACAAAACACCTGGCTCTATGACATCCTTGAAATTCAAGCCACATTTACCAGATATTTGGGACTTTTAGGATCAGTTTATTTTATATTGGGATGCTACTGTGCAGTTACATCTGACTGCATATAGAGCTAGTGGGGCACTGAGAAAGAAAACAGTAGCAGAAAATATTCTGGGCTTTTAAGAATTTTTTAGGCCACATGGATGGCAAGAGAAAGAGCATTTGAATTTACATAGAACCAACCCAAAGATACATGAAGTGTTGCAAGTGGCAGAACAAAAGTTTAGGTTCCAAAATTTATTAAATCCATGGCTAACCAGGATACAAAATAGTGCCAACAGTGATACTACAGTGATACAGCAGTGATGCAGCAGTGATACAGTAGTGTGTATTTCTGTCATGAGCACGAGGTCACGTAAAGTGAATTAACTTCTTCAATATATTTAATATAAGCCAACATAGTTGTCACACGGTTGTAGCAATCTCTCACTACCTACCTGAATTCAGAACAACCAAGAAACAGAAAACTAGCAAGCTGGAGGCCTTCCTTCAGTAGTTAAAGCTTAATCACTAGGGTTAAAATTCCTGGACCCTACATTTATTTAATAATATAAGCTGCCTATGTATGAAATGGTACAGCAATCACCAAGTATTCAGCTAAAGCAAACACTAACACGGGTCAACATAATTTATGTTTACAATCCATATTCATGAAGTAAAAAAGGAAGTTTTCCTTCTTCAAAATGGCTGTAATAGCCTAGCAAATAAACACTATTCACAGACCAAACTCAGTCCTCCTTATTTAGCCCTTAGCATAAGCTAGATGAATGGTTATGGGTGGATAGACATTACTGTGTTCTCTTGTACAATAATCCCTCTTCCCTCCCTCAATGGCATAGTTTCACTCTTCCTCTTACCAATCTTCATGTTCAATCTCACCTTTGGCAAAGGTTTCTGGAATGCCTGCATCGCCAGCAGAAGGGGACCAGCTGTTGTCCAGTTATAGTACCTGGGCATGCAAGAGAGATAATTACTCTATTTTGTAATCCCAGTTCACAATCTACCTTGCATTTATCACTTGGCACCTTAAAGGCACAAAGCCGTGAAGCACAGGTCAGACTCTGGCCTGCGCTGGGAGTAACAGGCCCATCTTATTCCACAGTATGTTCACATGTATTTACAGCATATACTTTTCAGGATATGTAAGAGCGCTGGGCCCCTGAGTAGAAAGGTATTTGTCATACATTCCTCAAGTCATCATAGAAGTGCAGAATGGTTTGGTTTGGAAGGGATCTTGAAGATCATCTAATTCCAATTCACCTGCTACAGGCAGGGACACCTTCCTCTAGAACAATTGCTCAGGGTCCCATTCAACCTGTTCTTGAACACTCCCAGAGATGGCATATCCACCACTTCTTTGGGCAATCTGTTCCAGTGAATCACCATCCTCGCAGTAAAGAATTTCTTTTAACACCTAATCTCAATCTCTCTTAGTTTAAAACTGTTTCCCCTTATCCTATCACTATCAGCTCATGTAAAAAGTTGCTCTCCCTCTTTTTTATAATCCCCCTTTAAGCACAAAAAAGCTGCAATGAAGTCTCCCTGGAGCCTTCTCTTCTCCAGGCTGAGCTGCCCAAACTCTGTCAGTCTGACTTCATAGCAGAGGTGCTGCAGCCCTCTGATCACACCTTTGTGTGCCTCCTCTGAACTGGCTTCCTGTGCTGGGGACCCCAGAGCTGGACACAGCACTGCAGGTGGGTCTCACCAGAGCAGAACAGAGGGGCAGAATCACCTCTCTCAACCTGCTGCCCACACTGCTTTTGATGCAGCCCAGGATATGATCAGCCTTCTGGGCTGCAAACACACACTGTTGGCTCATGTCTAGCTTCTCACACACCAGAACCCCCAAATCCTTCCCTACAGGGCTGTTCTCGATGAGTTCATCTCCCATTCTGTACTCCGTATCTAGGATTGCCCTGACCCAGCTGGAGCACCTTGCATTCCAACTTCATGAGGTTCTCATGGGCCCATTTCTCAAGTTTGTCCAGTCCTTCTGGTTGGCATCTCTTCCTTCTGTTGATTGAACTGCACTACTCAGTTTTGTGTCATCTGCAAGCTTGCTGAAGGTGTGCTTGATCTCCCTGTCTGTGCCATTGATAAAGGTATTGAAAAGCATACTAGTGCCAAGATAGAGCCCTGAGGAACACTGCTCATTACTAGCCACCACCTGGACACAGAGCCATTGACCACAACTCTCTGGCTGCCGGCCAGCCAGCCAATGTCCTTACTATACCTCATTATCACAGCATGAACCACATTTTTTACAAGCTTTTCACTGTTTTTCCATCAAGGAACTACATAACAATCAAGGGCTGTAGTCTGTAGGAGATCAAGCTTCTGCTATTACACGTTGAACATGGGGAAACTTAGTTATAGACAGCAGGACAATTACAGTATCCATTGTCTGGGGAAGCTGAAGCAGTCAGAGAGTATGACAGTAACATCCGCACTAGGTACTCTTTTCTTCCCAACACATTGAGTAGGCAGGTAAATACTACCAAGAAATTCAGAGAACTCTGTCAGGGCAGCAGCAAGTGACTCATCTCAAACCAGAGAGAGGGTCAGGTATCAGGCCATAACATACACAGTACAAACGATCACCTGATACATCAGATTTGCAGAGTGATGTCTGTGACTAAGGGCAGCCAAACCTCTAAGTGCAGCCAATGGTATGATCTCTCCTCTATCCCCTAACACTGTTTGCCAGGCGCAAGAAGCTCTCAAGTTAAAGAATCCTCCAAAAAGCTCCATCTGCATCTGGCACAGACCACAGTGCTGCCCTGCTGCTGGCAATAAAAACATATGAAATGTCTTAGCCTTGCAAAAAAGTCTCAGACTCAGTGGGTGAAGTTTGACAGGTCTTGAAAAGCCTCCATAGAGGCATATTACAAAAATACTCAGTATATACAAAAAAAGTGCTGGGTACAGAGTGACTTCAAGCAGACTGACATATCCCTGTAACTATTAATTATTCAAACTGGCTCAGGGCAAGCCTTAGCAAGTTCATATCTTATTTAATTTTTACTCTGTCAGTTGAGTATGAATACTATTAGCATTTAATAGCAGTTTCTTGAAATTCAAATTGTGTCAGTTAGCTGTAATAGGTCATCTGAAACTGCTCTTTACTTTCAATTTAAAGGAGAAAAGGTACATACAAGGGCCTGAATTCACTAGGAAGTGGACGAATTCAAGCTATGAACATTCAAAGCATGTTTTTCAGCTATGGCTAAACTGATCTAATGCACTGAAGTGCCACAGAAATGTCTTTGTTACAATGGTAGGCTTTTTTTCTGAAATGTACTTACTTATTTCCAATCTTAACCACAAGGTTGGGGTCATCAATGATAGCAGGATTGTCCACAAACTGCTGATATGTCACTTCATGTTCTATGAATTCTTCTGTGGGGGAGAAAGTCACGTTTTTAAAGCACGCATTTACAGATGCCTGTGATGGGCCAACCTAAACCTCTTAGCGTCTCTCAGACAAATAGGCTGCACACTCATGAGGCTGCTGAGATTTAACTGTAATATGGAAGCAGGTTGTTCAGAGACTGTCAATCTCAGAAGATGCTGAGGGTTTCTTTGTTTGCTGCTGGGTGTTTTTTCTGTTCAACATACAATTTAAGTGAGAGCTCAGGGAAGTAAAAAAATCTCCTTTTAGAAAGGTTATGTAATTTACAAATTATTCAGATGACAATATGACTCCACTAAATCACAACATATTTGAAATGTTTTAGTAAGTACTTTCTGAGCAGCAATCAGTGTAGCAGTAGGCTCATATGATTTTATGATACCACCTTACTGCAGAAAGTGCAAGTCCTGACACATTTATCTTCTCATTATGCCACTGCAAGTTTAAGGAACAGTATTTTAAGTGATTTACCTAAAAGTTACACAAGAAACTGGAGTCAGGGCAGGAACTCAACTTAAGTTTTCCAACTCTCTCTCCTTGTGTCCGCATTTACAGACCACCTTTTTCATTCCTGACACCAACAGCTGTGAATTTCCTAGCTATACACTATACCAAGTGGCAAAAGCACCACTAACATTATTGTTATACAAAATATAGCACTATCAGGAAATAAAAATACCAATAAAATACTTTCAAAAATTTTTGTATATAGTGGATTATTAAAATGTGTTAAAAAGCACAAGTCCTATACACGTCTATTCTAAGCACGAAAAATTCTAGAAAACTGGTGATTCCATGGCCAGTATTTATGTTCTCAACGCATTGTTGAGCACAGCCACATGAGGGCTCTGCAGGCTCAGCCTGGGATGCTCAAACCTGGCTGCCAGCACATGCCTGCAATTCAGAAAGTCATTCTGTACCTCTGGTTATCTCTTTGTTGTCAGTAAGGCCTCCACAGAGAGAAATGGCAATGGAGGGCAAATCCCGAATTCCATCTGAGGTGCTTTCAGCTCCACTGTCAACACCCGAGCTCCCGACAGACTGTGGAGAGTGGCTGGCTGAATGTGGCCCCGTGTCAGTCGTGTTCTTGCTTTGGACATTATCCCCACTAAAAAAGAAAAATCAGGAACTCAGTCTTTAAGTATTCATTCCCAAATTTGCTTCCTTCAACAAGCACTGTTTACATCTGATGCACACTAAGAGAAAAAAAAATGAAAAAAGAATAAAAAGGGGGGAAAAAAGGTTAAAAAGGGGAAAAATGGGGGAAAAAAGAAAAACGGAAAGAAAATATTTTTTTAAAAAATTTTACAGCAAAAAAAAGCACATTAATATAGGCCTCAAGTACCCTCAAATATTAGATTGGTTTTATTTACTTGCCTAAGCTAGGTATGTATAATTATAGCTTCACTTATTTACAAGAGATAGGAAAAATAAAACATGAAGCTGTACAATCTTAGTAGACAAAATAATGCTACTATAAGCACAGTTTATACTAGCAGAACTATTCCCACATGGGAACAAGAAAAAAGGTATTAGTTTATTGTTTAATTTAGATTAATTCTATAAACTGATAGCTAAACCCAAAGGATGTGTATGTTTGTGTATTTGTACATCATGTTTCTATAAATAAAAATTCTGCATATAAACTACTAGGATTAAAATTTTAAGAAACAGTAAATCATTATACCCATTAAAAATTTGTGTGAAGATGACAGGATTAAAAAATGTGAGCTCATCAAATTCTGCTTTTCACTCTAAATTTATATGAATGCACTTAAGAAATTTTCAATCCAACATTTCTCCATGTAACTAATCTCTCTTAGTTTTATTGAAATGCAAATATTATAACAGCTGAGTATAAGCAAGCAAAAAAGAAAACTACTAAAGCTACTTCAGTCATTGCTCAAAGACTTTAGTGAATTGACTAGAGTACGACGTGGAAAGAGAACTATAAATGTCACAACTGTTGTATGCTCAGGGTGCAATATTTTCACCTATAACTCTGCCATACATATTCCAAATCTTATTTTCTCACTTTCATATTTATAGGTGATCACACATAGTAAAGCAACACTAGAGCAATAATTTTCTGCTCATACTGTTAACAGTAAGATATGTTCTTCATGGCAATAAGTCAGGACATGGGGATAATTATATCCCAAAGCCAACTGCTCTCCCAGGACATGTGAGTAACATTCACAAACATCTGTGTATATTACATAACAATCTACAATCTACAATCAATATATCATGCTAAATTGACCAAATTAGAAAACCAGCAGCAACCACACTTCTCAGGCCCAAACACAGCACCTTTCAAAAGCCCTAATATTCCTCTCTATGAAGTTTTATTTTCCTTCTGCTTTCACCTCTGCTTGGACTCTGAAAAAGAGATCTTATCTGTTTGACAATGAAGAGTTTGATCTAAATATGGAAAGTAACAATAGCTCTTCAAAAAGTAAAAATATAATAAAAGAACTTATACTTCTTAGGAAAATAAAGTGCAGCAACTTCTGGATCCATGTCAGTGAGGTCATCTAAATAGACACCATCATCACCAAGATGCCGGCTTCGTTTGTCTGTAAGGGACAGCACAAATAAACCTATTAATTAGTATTTTCTGAGTAACACTCCAGAGTTGTTATTTCTGTTTAACTATTCATTTTAAGATAGAGAAACCAGACAAGTTATAACAGTCCATGAACTGTATTTGTACAAAACGGTACTGCCAAAAATTTCAAAACAAGTTGTTCAAACTACGAATACACAAAAGGGAAGAGCAGAGGACTAGTTTTAAGACATGCCAAAGACTCCATATGCCAGACAAAACCACTAGGAATCAGAAGTCAGTAGTCACTTTAGGAAAATAGCAAAAGAAAAACCTAAGTATTTCCATAAGCCTACTGTCATAGTATGGCAGTCAGAGCATTTCATCTCCTAGACCTAATCTTCAATCTCTCCTTGCAAAAGGGAAGTAACAGACTAGACTGTAGTGTCACTTACACACTATCGAAGGCTTGTCATAGAGACAACTCATGTAGGGGATGAGACAACCCTTCCAGGTCTGTCACTGGGACTAACACACAGAGCCATCACTGTCCTGTTGTTGCTAGTGCATCTGGACAAGTAACCACTGTAAGGCCAAAAACTAATTTGGAATTGATTCTCAAACCTACAACTTCTCACTACCCGAATTTTCAACACCAAGCATCAGAAAGGCAATCAGAAAAATGTTATAAAAAGACTGAATAGTAAGAAGAGTAGCATAACATTTTTTCTTTTCAAAGACAGTGAAATGCACAGGGAAGAGTAAGAAACTTCTGCGTTTACTGATTAAAAAGCAGATGCACACACTAGGCTTATATAGAGCTTACATAATTATAGAATTAGTGCTCTAAAACAGATAACTTGTAAGCAAATATATTTCATGTGAAGACTGTAACACTTGCTGTAAAATATCATGAATATAGAGCCCAGAAATTAGGAAGTAAAAAAGCAGTTGGAGTTATATTTCACATATTCAGGACAGAACATGTAACACACAGAACTAAAAAGGCTCATGTGAAACAAAAGCACCTCATTTTATGGCAAATTTGTTGTTTGTGCAAAAGACATACTACCACTTTGTACCACAGCAGTTTCCACAATTACCAGCAACATATAATTCAAGTGAACCAGCAGATCTACAGAGTGAAACCCCTGAATCTATCAAATATGAATGAAACTGGAGCAAGCTTGGTAGTTTTATCATATGCACAGCACTGCCAAAAACTCCAGACCAAGGAAAATCTTCAACCTAATACATATCTCCTGTGAACAGCCTGCTGCACAGCTCAGGTTTTGAAGGTTCTTTCCAAAGCGTATTCCCTTCTAGATCTGAAAGTGCCTTCAGGGCACAGATTAATTTAGACGGCAATGAGGTGCTTTATCACCAGGA
>JAOXXN010000446.1:104108521-104122659 GCA_026770055.1 Myrmophylax atrothorax | reverse complement strand
TTAAAAAACTATTAAAAGAATACAGTGAAAGCATTACAGTAAAAAATTGGACAGTAGAAAATGCTATAATTAAGGCTGGTCTCTTTATTAATTAATTAGAACAGCTATGCATGATCACCTGCATTTTTTTCCAAAAGTCCCTTCACAAAGAAGCTTTGCTTTCTTCTCTGTTTACATTGCAATACATGGGTATCAGGACACAAACCATGCATGCTCTGAAGGAAGAATTATTTATGATAGTCATCACTACATTGTCCCAGAAAAGCAAAGATGGTCTCCTCATCTGACAACTGGGGAGCTAAATCACAGTAAGTTTAAGATTAAAACTTGGCACTAACTTTTCAAACAGACTTTTTTTTTGGAAGCATTTAATATACAAGATGTTGTGGTGCTTTAACTCCAGTCAGCAACTAAGCACCATGCATCCACTCACTGACAACCAATCCCCCATCCCAAGCAGGATGGGGGCCATAATCAGAACAGTGAAAGTGATAAAATTCATGGTTAAAATGAAGACAGTTTAATGGAACAGAAAAGAAAAAATAATAATAATTATTATAGTGTTAAATAATTATAATAATAGCAATAATAAAAGAATTTCCATATCCAAAACAAGTGATGTACGGTGCAATTGCTCACCACCCACAGACTGATGCTCAGCAAGTTCACAAACAGCAGTCCACAACCAGTTTTCCCCGCAGTTTATATTCTGGGCGTGACAATCTACAGTACGGAATGAATATCCCCTTTGGTCTGTTGGGATCAGCTGTCCTGGCTGTGTCTCCTCACAACTGCTTGTACCCCTCCTGCCTTCTCACAGGCAGGGCATGTGTGAATCACTGAAAAGTCTTTGACATAGTGTAAGCACTGCTCTGCAACACCTAAGCCATCACTGTATTATCAACATTATTCTCACCAAAATCCGAAACTGCACCATCTAGGAGGATGAAAATTAATTCTACCCCAGCCAAAACCAGGGCATATGTTAACTAGTGGGAGAAAAATCCCTAAATACTGTTTGGAGAAGGTTTTCTGCACAGTTCTCAATTCAGGCATCTAGAAAGTGCCACCTACTGAAAAGCCAACACACAAAAACTTCATGGCAATTATAGTCAGTTCTCCTGCATTGAACTGTTATTAACACTTCTGGGCTCCTATTACACATTAGAAACATGCCTTCCTGAATGCAAATCTAGTGGTAAACTGTTTCATAGGGAAACTCAGGCCACACCCTATGCTGTATCAGAGAACACTAGGACAGAACAGACTTCTAAAGGTCACCTGGTCCAAAGGTCTGCCCAAATTTGGGAGGGACAACTTGGACCACACAGCCCACAACCCTGGTCCAGCTGGGTTCTCAGCGTCTTCAAGAATGGAAATTTCTCAGCATTCCTGCACTCCTGTTCCTATGTCTGACTGTCCTCAAAGAGAAATTTTCTTCCCAGTATCTAATTTGAATTTCCCTGTCTGTAACTTGTGCTGTAGCCTCTTGTCCTATCACTGTGCAACTCTTAACATCCCAGCTGTTTCCTCTCTACCTCCCAACAAGTAACTAATACCCTGAAGACCTGAACAAAACTAGCTTTCTCAGCCTCTCCTTTTAAGCCAAAAGTTCCTAGCCCCCTAATTATCTTGCCCACCATCTGAACTTTTTGAAAAGTTGGCACCACACAGGCACAGACTTAAGTTCAGAAGTGAGCCTCCATGTAAGGAAACTTTTAAAATTACCTCTTTGCTGTGGAAAAATACTTCAGTTTCTACTGAGAATTTTTCCAACCAAAAGCACAATAAAAACCACATTTTTCCTTGAGCTACGATTCAATTTAACAATGGCTACAATTAGGCTCAAAATTACACTATATAGTTCGCCCTAGTTAATGCTTGGTCTACTAAAGTAACAAAATTTCTAGGTGTAAAACAGCCATAACCTCCTTGGCATGGAAGGTGCTGCTGGGACAGTATATACACTGACCACGTGTGAGAGTTATGAACAGACAATCCAAGTATGAGGACTCACACCTCCCCTTAGCAGGTTACACCAGCAGGGCTCCTAAAATCATAAACAGAGAATTTTGCAACTATTCTTGTCCACTAAAAATCTTTTCTGCACTGCCTACCCTGTCTTAGGACACAGAGATTATTTTCATACTCACAAATTAAAGAAGTTAGGCAGCATCCTCAAGCTCTGGCCAGACCAACTGGCACAGGACAGCTTGCTTCTATACAGGGGAAATCTCCCACCCCTTTAAAAAGAAACTGCCATGTCCAAACTGCTGGTGATGGGCACTCCTTTATAACTGGGCTGAACCAGAGATGGGCAACAAAAACATTGTGGAATTAAAAGACAGACTGGGAGAGTAATCCCATAAACCCCACTTCCCTAAGAAACCAACAAAAATGGGTTTATATTCCAAATGTAAGGAATAAAAAATGCTGTAGGTAAAATGGGGGAGAGTTCAGAAATTAAATTCTGAAGGGTGTAGGCCCACTATCCTAACTTTTATATGTGCCAATCAAAGCTGAGATTGGAGTCTAGGGTTTGTAAGTTTATATTCCAAACCTAAAGTCAATCCATGTGATGTCAGCACTCCAGGAAACCAACATTCCTCAAACCCCAGGGAGACTGCATGTGGTTTTGGAGTAGCACTTCACTCTGGCCACTTCAAGAAGTTTTTCACCTACTGACCAGGCAGCAGCAACTTCAGCAATAAACATGAGCTTACGTCATGGGCTAAACCCACAGTGCCTGCCTGTTTAATTAGACTCAATTTAGTAAAACTCTTGTTCTCATACCATGCTAGTGGACATAGCATAGAATATTTCTTTTGTGCTAGGAAAATTCAGAATCCTTTTGATCTAAGCTTGCAGCAAGAGAGAACAGTCTGTGCTGCTTCTGGAAAAAGGCTTTTGGTCCTTGCCAGAAGACCTTTCAGAGCTCTAAATTATGTACCAATTATAAAATTAAAAGTATAATTTTCAATGTAAATTTAACTAGCAACATCTGCCAGAAGGCTTAGAAAATTTCCAACTCTTTTGATTGCAAAAGACAGCAGTCATTTTTCAGAATTTATCATTATATGGAGAAATAAGTCAAAAATAAATAGCTAGGTGATCTCACTTATTACTTAACTGATTTATTCACATAGAAAAGACTGACCTAGCAAAGTTAATTCTTTAAAGTCCTGCTCCACTGGATGCCACAGTAAGATCAAATGCATTGTCATCTAGATAATCTACTCCTTTCATATAGGTACACTAGACTTTGTCCTAATTCCACTGGAAAGGCCAGTGACTGCATCCTTTGTGGCCTGGTTTCGGTTGGTTTTTTTTACAGCTCAGCTCTTCCCCATGCCTTTTCATCTTTCTGTGCTGCATTTTGCAAAATAAAATACTTAAAGTTACAGGAACTAAAAGCCTTTGTTCCTTTTGCAATACCCTGTCCCTCCTCAGTTGCCACAACATAATGAGTAAAAGATTACATATCCACACAGATCCAAATTAATAAGGGATGCAACTGCTATTCAACTGCTCTAAAGTCAGACAGTTGATTTAGGTACCATGCTGGAGGGGTAACTAAAAACTGGAACACACTTCCACTTTCCAAGGCTGAAAATGTTGAGAAGTACAAACACCTGCTGGGACTTGTTTAAGAACAGGCAACTGCAATCTTTGGGACAGACACTGTTGCTCTGCCTGTGTCCAAGGCAGCAAAGTAAACCATATCCCATCACAGATCTGATCATTTCAATCTGGATATCTCTAACGAATCTATTCAATTGCAAAATCTGCTTCTGGTATCTTTTGAACACGACCAATAAGCACTCACACAACTTCCAGGAACAGCTAATGAGATAAGATGGACTGGGGACTACCCCCATGGCCAGTTTAGTAGTCACCTTCTTTTGGAAGTTAAGAGAGCTTTATAGAAAAGCCATGAGCAGATGGTGCTAGTTGGTCTGGCCATCAAGAATGGGCTTTGGCACCATTTCATTCACTAGCAGGGATGTAACATTTAGGTCCCTTTCCACACCTTTTCTCAGGTTCTACTATTATGACGGTGCACTGGCTTTGTAGGCCAGAAGAGAAAAATTTGCAGCAATGGTAAACATAACACAAACCAAATGGTTAGCACAAAGAAGAAAAACCACATATGGATACAACCTTCAGTTACGCTTTTAATACCTGATGTGATGATGAGACCCAGGTCCACCACTTACACGGTGGGCATAAGCACAAAACAAATCAACTTCTCTCCTAAGAACTTCCATAAAATTTGTGAAATGATAAAAGGAAACCAAAAATTTATGGGCTAGTGTTCAGTTAAAATATGTCACTGCAGCTCTGCTGCTAACACTGAAACTATGAGAATTTCACAAATGGGATCTTGGCTTCTATTTTGAAGATGTAAAGTTTGAGAGAGACTAGACTAGATTTAAGAATCAGACTGTGATCACTTTGATCCCTTCAAGAGAATTACTCCACATTTACAGGAAAAAAAATATGAATGACAATAGTCAAACTCAGTGCTTATTGCCACTCTTTTACTGAATATCAAACGTTTAGTTTCTTGACTCTGAAGCAATTTAGTACTGAACACCAACTCCTCTACTGCAATTAATGGAATTCTACTATTGACTGAAGTCTTTCTCATACTGAAAACAGTTTCAGAGGTTATGTTCTAAAACGGATTTATGACAAAAATGTAGGGGAGAGAAGGAAATATTGCAAATGAAGATTCCCTAGGACCATTTTTTAAAATTAAGCTTAACCCTTCATGCCTGTACTACACACACAGTAACAGTGGCTTGTTAAATACAAAAGTGCATAATAACCACCATTTTATTATTTTTAAAAGAGGTACTTTTGTTTATCAGTAAGCAATTAACACACTATATAGTCTCCAATGCTGTGTGACTGTCACATTAAAATCTCTTCATACTTTAAATCTGTTCATGTTGAAAACTGAAAATCATTTGGAACTTTTGAAAGCCTTTTTCTTAACTATTTGTAAGTTCCTACATCAATCAAACCGAAAGTCACTGCCATGAATTTCGATCATACTTTTTTTGGGTAAATATCCAGACAGAACACCAAAGTTCTGCATTTCTCAGAGCAAAATCAGAGCCTGGATTTTCTTTCTCTAGAGGAGCCATGTAGAGATTCCACAGGACTTTGGGAAATCTCAGTTTAGGGCTCTGCTTTCCTACAAGATTTCCACACAGTTTTCGGCAAGTTATTTAGGCTTATCTCTCAGAGGGTGTGTAACTCCCATTGGTTTCAAAAAGGGTCTACCACTGTGATTATATCTCAACTGCAGCTTGCCAAGCTCAGCCAAGTGAGACATGGACAAGCGCTCTCCTTGCACATTCCTTTTTCCTGGGAAAGGAAACTTGGACACATGACCTGACAGGGAGCCATAAGCAGCCATGACTCTGATTTGTACAAGTAACTGCGGGAGAACTCCAGGGCACTCTGCTGAGCAGCATGACTCTGGTTGATCTGTAAATAGGAGTGCAAACTCTGTCCAAGTCCAATTATAAGCACACATGTTCCAGACTTCCCCACAGTCACAGCTGCATGGGACAGACCACATTCCTGCAGGTGATTTGACAATAAGTCTGGTCAGTCAGGAGACAGGTGCAATTCACTTGTACATCCCACATCAGAAAGCAAAATTAATCATGTGCCTGGCTCTACAACAGAGTAAGAGTATTGTGATACCTGCCAGCCAAATATCCAGAAATACTTTAGGATTGGGATTATGCTGAACTATTTGACTTCTATTACAAGTTAGCCAAGGCCAGTGCCAAAAATTGTGACTTCTTACAACACCCAGAAAGTCAAATGGATCAAATTTCAAATTTATCTTCCAAGCTGCTGGTCCCTCCAAGAACCCACCCACTCACACTCAAAGCCACGGACTTTGACTTTGAGACAACTGTTCATTTGGTTCTGATATTGCACTGTATTTCAAATAGTTGAAACTTTACTTGGTGCAATACTTCACAAAATCCCTATAAACGGAAGACTATTTTCTTGAGAGCAGTTGAAACCAAAAAGCAAACTAAAGACTCAAAACTTGTCTGTAATGAATCCTCATTTTCAAACCAAAGGAGGACTGGCCCACAGCCCCACAGCCAGGGTATCAGACTGGTACCCAAACAAGACTCTAGCAGAATTATTTCACAGCCAGTTGACGTGTACAACCACAGTCCCCACACCAACATTCCTCACTCCCCCAAATCTTGCCCTTGGGTCAGCACTGAAAACTAATGTCACTAATACCAGCTCTAAAATAAATATTTTAATTTTATATTTTAAATTTCATATTTTATTATTTTAAATAAATAAAGCTAGATCAACTGGATGATCCGACTCACCACATATTCATACAATTGCTACTACCAGCTAAAGAGAGAAACTAAGAGTCAGTGGTGTGTACTACAAGGGACAGCCCTATTGACATTTCAGGCACTCCTGAAATCATACCTCAAGACTTGCCTTCTCCTTTCCCTGAGATTTTCTGAGAGACCCTCCACATTTCCCTTGATCTCTCTGTGCCTCAGCGTTCCAGCTGTACAGTATTTCCCTCCTCATGGAGACACTTTGAGGGAACCTACAGGAGGGCTGAGATCCCTCTGGACTGAGCCTGTATAAATAGGTGCAGTCTTTACAACAAACTGAAAAGTACAAACTGATGCCTGAAACTGAGGACTTTTGAAATAGCTGGAGGATATATGGTTGGTCATGTACTGTGCTGCCCTGTGCTACTGTTCTGAGGTCAGAGAGGGAACATAAATCAGAGTGAAAAAACAGAAGTAGCTCTACTCCATACTGACAACTCATGTGACTTGGCATCCTGTTAGCAGGATTGCAAAACAAACCTGATTGTTAGGCTCTAACTTTATATTTTCCACATTTTCAGAGTTTAAAGTAAACTGTTACTGTATTTCATCTGTATGTGTGTTCACAGATAAACAAATGTGTGCACCTGCACATGCTCAGGTATGGAAAAGGGCCAAAGACTAAAACTTGCCCAACTCCTTACAAACAGGCCCTGCTGCATAAGGTAAGCAGATATTCTCAGGGGGCATCCGAATTTGGGCCTATCAGAAAAGCAGAAAGTATCTAAAACCATTAGAAGCTATTTTTGCTGTTTTCATGGCTTCATGCCTAAAATTATAACATAATTATGTTAAGTGTTTTTTTTTCTTATCTCCTTTACTGTCTCCCCACTTTTTCTCCACTTCCCTTCACAGAAGTAGGCTCACTTTACTGTAATACAAGTTTCTCCATCTAACTTCTAACAATGTACTGATGACAGCACAATGTTATGTATGTACACTAAACATTTGCCAGTATCTGTTTCCTAAGACAGCAGAGATACAGATAAAGTTATCCAGAAAATAAACCATTCCAAAATACCCTCCAGACCATGCACCAAATTAGAGGTCAATAGATCTATCAAGCCTAATGACTTTACACGTGAAAAGAAAAATGACGTGCTGGATAGTCTCCAACATTAGGGCTGTGATGCTGCCTCTACACAATTTCTGGGTTTGACAGGAATAACCAAAATATTGCATAGTTTTGTCTCCTCCCCTCTCTTCACAAGATACATTTGGGTTTAGTTTTTCTTCTTGAAGGTAGAGTAGATACACTAATCCAGAGAAAAAGTAACTGCTGGGCCAGAGGTGTGTGGGGAGGAGGAGGAAAAGGAATGGGAGAAGGGTGTAACATAAAGGAAATACAAAAATATTTTCTTATGTAGCCATTGCACTGAGGTTCTGCTATGCCATTAAATCCCTCTGTCCTGTTACTGCTTTCATTATTCCAGCTCAGGGAAAGTATTAGTGAAGCAGTGGCATTAATGCAGAGATTTGCATCAGCAGCTGTCGGCCAAAGGGAGGCAAAACACAATCCCCACCGACCAAGGGGAAGCGGCAGCGCAGAGGAGCTCTGGCCTCGCACAGCTCGGCGGGGGCACAGACCCCAGAACCGAGACCCCCGCACTGAGGGTAAACCTGGGGAGCATCAGCTCTTCCCTCTCATCCCGTGCACAAAGCACTGCCCAGCCACGATGATCCCAACATCCCCGGGGGCTTGCTGTCACCGCCAGAGCCAGGCTGCTCGGCAAGGGAAGGCAGGGGATCCGGGCAGGGGATGCGGACAGGGGATGCGGGCAGGGGATGCCGGCAGGGGATGCGGGTAGGATGCGCGGGGCAGGATGTGCGGGCAGCCGCCCGGAGCCCCGGCAGGGCCGGCGGGATGCCCAGGCCGACGGCCCCGCTGCCTCCAGCACGAAACAGCGCCCGGCTGGGCAGCCCGGCCGTGCCCCGCACGCCGCTGCGCACCCCCGCCGTGCCCCGCACGCCGCTGCGCAGCCTCGCCGTGCCCCGCACGCCGTTGGGCGGTCTGACCGTGCCCCGCACGCCGCTGGGCAGCCCCGCCGTGCCCCGCACGCCGCTCGTCACCCAGCGGCGAGCCCTGGACGCTGCTCCTGCCGCTGCCTGGGAACTGCGCGACGCTACGGGGCCCTGCCGGGTTATTTTGGGGATTACAGGGACTCAGGAAAGGATGAGGATGGAAGCAGACATATCACATCGTCGAAAATGTGGCCTGGAGTCGGATCTGGAGTCTGCAAACCTCAGCGAGCTCTTTTTTTATTTATTTTTTTTTCTTTTCCGTTTTTGGGGAAGGTCAAAGGCTGGATGGATCTGGCAGGGATGTGGCGTGTCAGAGCTTTGCAGAGCTGGGCAAAGGGCAGTGTGCTGAGCCAGGCACACCCGAGGCACTTCCCTGGGTGCCAGGCAGGAGGGCACCAAAGGATGCTGTAAACACAGGACTGGGAATAGAATCACGGAATTATTTAGGTTGGAAAGGCTCTTTAAGATCACACCAGTCCAACTGTTCCCCCAGCGCTGCCAAGGCCACCACTGACCCTCCCGAGTGCCACATCCACAGGGCTTTTAAATCCCTCCAGGGCTGGTGACTCCATCACTGCCCTGGGCAGGATAACCCTTTCCATGAATAAATTTTCCCTAATATCCAACTTCAAGCTGCCCTGGAGCAATTGGTGATGATGACTGTGCAGGCCAGGCAGGGCTGGGGACATGGTCCTTGTGCCCTCCCAGCTGCCCTGACAGCAAGGCTTTGGTCCCAGCTGGATTTTGGTACTCTGCACAATTCCTCTGCTTTTTGACCTCCAAACTTTTGGGTTGAGGCTGAGTTAATTTTCATTTCATGGTCCTCTTTGTATTTATCTGCCTGCACTGAGGCAACACATCCCTCCTCTGCCTCTGGATTGCCACGATCCTTAACCCTGGCATCACCCACATCCCTCCTGGCAGCTCTGCCTCTTCCCCCAGCGTCACCAAGGCTGTCCCTCAGCTGTGCCCCCTGCTCTCACCCCCCAGGCAGCGGCTTTGCTGCTTATCACCTTGTTCTTCACTCTCCTAACCATTCCTGAGTCTCTGCCTCCTCCAAACAGGGCACTGAGAGCCCCGAGCTGCTCTTTGGGAATGAAACAAAAGAGCCCGAAGCGCTGGGATCTGCAAACTGGTGGCACTGCAGCTTTGGGTGTCTAATTCCCAGCACCAGCCACACGTGATGGATTACACGGGACACAAGCAACAGCCACAGCCTCCCCTGCTGCTCTCCAGGACTTTTATCCAGGGAATTAGGTGGGAAATAAAACCTACTTTGTGTGCAACAAGGTGTCCCTGCCTACAGCAGGAGGTGGAAGGAGATGGGCTTTGAGGTCCCTCCCAGGCCAAGCTATTCGGGGATTCCTTGATTCTGTGATAAGGATGGGAGGGCAGGAGGAAGTGGCATCATCCACCCTGTCAGAGTTGGATTTTCAACCAATATTTTGGATTATATCAAATAATGTGTCTCAAATTATATCGAATGATGTGTATCAAATTATATCGAATGGTGTGTATCAAATTACATCAAATAATGTGTACCAAATTGTATCAAATCATGTGTCCTGCCTCTAGGACAGGACCCAAACAGCAGCATTGTTCCCAAGCCCAAACCCTGAGGGACACCTGAGGGATTTGCCACGTTGAGGTGGGGCTGCTCTGCCCCCTCTTCTCCCCATCACCTCCCTCTATTCACCAGCTCCTCCAAAGAAGCTCCAGGTCCAACCTGAGCTGGTACCTCGGCAGCCTTGGCAAGGTGTAACTCACACACAGACACTGCCAGCCCAGGGAGCAGCAGGAGAGGATCTTTATTGACATTTTTGGAGCAGTAGCACAGCTGCAGCAATTCCCCAGGAAGAAACTCCAGGAAGCCAACAGGGAATGCCATGGCAGGGGCAGCCCCTCCTCCCAGCACAGTATCTCAGGTCGGTACAAAATTGCTGTGGCTTTACAAAAGGTCTGAGATTCACAGTAAAGTACCAAAGGGGAAGCTGGGGGGAAGCTGGGAGGGCTGGGACCCCATCCCTGCTGGAATTTGGTCCATGAAAATGCACCATACAACAAGTCTGGTAGAAAAATCCATCCCGAGGGCTGGACATGCACGGCCAGGGGGTTTCTACACCTACCACGGGGCACAAAGCCTGGAAAAAAGCACTCAGGTGGCTCTTCTGGGCCAAAGGCATCTCAAAGCCTGTCCTGCCACTGGGCACTGCAAGGGAGAGGTCTCTCTTCAGGAGCAATTTTGCAGGAGGGAAGGATGAGACACAAGAGCTGGGCAAGGCAAAGCAAGGAGCAGCCCCTCTGCCTGGCACAGCCCTGGCAGAGCTGCCCACCATGGCCAGGATGCTTTTACAGCCTAAAAAACCCTCCCACATCATCTCCTCCCCTCGTGCCCAATGCTGTTAGAAAGAAAACAGCACACACGTTTCGGCTGTTTCAAGATTTGGGTTTTAAAACCAGCCCAGACCTTTGGCTGAGGGTCATGGGAAAAGCTAAAATCTTTCTTAAATAGGATTTCATTGCAGGGTGGAAGATTTGTGGCCTCCCAGCACAGGAGCTCCAGGGAGAAAAGAAAGGTCCCTGGACACTGCAGGGAAACCACCTGGAAAATTCCCAGCCAGAGCAGGGTGGGAGCAGCCCCTGGCACTGCCCTCACCCCCAGGCAGGTGAGGAGCAGGTGGCACGAGGGCAGTGATGGTGTTTGGCAGTTCCATTATTGGGAGGACACCAGGACAAAGCTGCCTGGACAGAGAGAACAAACATCAGGAGCTCTCCAGGCAGGATGGAGGTGGCTCAGCTAGGATAAATAAAGCCTGGAATGTGCTGGAGTTTCACACACAGAGCCTGTGCGTCCCTCCAACAGCCACTGCCCCTCTCCTGCTGCAGGGCCACTCTCCAGGTCCAGATAAACCCAGTGCCAGTCCAGCAGCAGAAACGTGCTCAGGCTGCTCTAAAATAATCAAAGAGGTGTCAGAGAATGACAGGTTGGTCATTTGTGGGCACCCCTGGCACAGAGCATGCCCTGCACATCCAGCAGCTCCCTGCAGAGACCCCAAAAGGCAAGGCTAAAACTCAGCACTCTTGTTTGTTTGTTTTAAACCTTTAAAAATACACATCTTGCTTTCTATTTCTTTTTTAAATATATAATCTATAAAATAAGGCAACTCGAGGAGACAAGGGGAGTGTCCCCATTGTTCAGGTACTGCATCCCCTCACCAGAGAGGGAATTCCAGTTGAGAAAAGTGACTCTGCCCAGCCCCAAAACACTCCAGTGGGGCTGTGGGTCATGGGGAAACACCTGGGCATGGAGCTCAGCAGCCCCTGGATGTGTCCCAAGGAAGGAAGGAAGGACCTCTGGGATTTCATGGAGAGGAGTCACTTTGCCAGGGATGCTGCAGCCACAGCAGGAACAGCTGAGGGAACCCCCACGGCCAGGGGCCCTCAGGGCCAAAGGCAGCACAGAAGGTGGAATGAGTTGATTTCTCCCCAAAACTGAAGCACATATTAAGGTAAATCTTTGGGAGAAACTCCTATTAGATGACTATCCTGTAGTATTGAAAGCTATAAACAAGGTAAGCACAAAGGAGTGCAACTCATCCCCAGCCCAGCTCCTGCTCAGTGTCACAGCATTCCATCAAATCCAGACTGTGCAGCAGCTTTGGTAACAGGGAGTTCATCTCTCTCTATGGAAGGAGCACAAAGGTGTGTTTTTCCTCCAATGTTTTCCCTCTCTTATGTGTATTAATGCTGCAAATGTGATCTTCACATCTCTGAGCTCTGCAGCACACACATTTTCCACGCTGCTCCCCAATTCCCACTGGGCTAAGTAAGTGTTGCTTTCTAGAGCTTTATTTCTCTGAGAAATAAATTTAATATAAAATAATTTATAGGAAGGAAAACTCAACCTAGAGAGTACTCAGCAGTAAATGGTCCTGTGGAGCAACAGGATAGCACATTGTAGGCTCAGACAGGGACTGGGGCTTGGAAGAGGGTGGCAAGGACACCATGGCAAGCTGTGTAAACCTGGAATGGTCATCACCTGGGGCTGCATCACTGACCCGTGATGGAGCACAGGCAGGAAGCATTTATAGCCTCCAAAGAGGAAAAAAACCCTCATCTAGCAAACCTGACCTTATAACCAAAGATCTTCTCACCCTGACACTGCCCACACCGGTGCCCACCGATGGCACCCAGCACGGGATCACCTCATTTTGCACAGCCCTGGTCCTGCCCAGAGGAACCAAACCCATGTGGATGAACTCCTGCCCCTTGGCACAGGTGCTTAGTTGTCCTCGTCCTCGAGGATGGGTGGGATCCTGCTGGACAGGAGGGTGTACACGTAGGGCCAGATCTTGTTGGTCTCAGTGCCAGAGAAGGAGTGAAGGATGCCCCTGCTCCTGGAAGAGAGGGGAGAAGTCAGCACCAGCCCTTCCTGAGGTTATCCACGGGCAGGGGTGTGGAAGGTGTCCCTACCCAGGGCAGGGGATGGAATGAGATGGTCTTTAAGGTCCCCTCCAACCCAAACCATTCCAGGATTCTGTGATTCTCCCCAGTTTTGGCCCACATGGAGGACTTACCCCCTTAATGCTCCCAGGCTCTGGCTCCCTTTCAGCAGTGGATTGTCATCCTGGATCAATCCATCTATTCCCAAGCTGGCCAGGGAACCACTGCCCCAAACCAGCAGGGGACAAGCCCTGAAACATTCCTGTGCTCCCAGCACGGGGGTCTCACCCTTCTCCTGCCCTCTTGGCCACCACCCCATGCCCCACCCAAACCCCTCAGGGCCCTGGAGTGATTTTGCATGGCATGTGCCACCCTGGATCTGCCTCTTCTGCCACAGCCCAGCCCTGCAGAGCCCCTTGGGGAGCCCAGCAAGGCAAACAGGAGCTGGGAATGCCTTTGCATCAGGAAGGCCTTCAAGGGAGGCCCCTGCAGGGCCAGGGCTTGGCTGCAATGCAGGGCTGGGCTTTGTGCTGCTGAACACACTGATCTGCACCCAAAACTCTGCTGGGGCCGCGCCAGGGGCTCCTTGGGCTGGCAGGATGTGGGCACGGGGCTGGGCTGGTGAAACAGCACCCAGGCCTGTTCTCACAGGCACGTTGTGATTTACCCTCGTGGCCCAACTCACTTGTACAGCTCTATCACAGGTTTGGCAGCATCTTTGTACTTCCTGAGCCTGGCAGCCACGGCCTCGGGCCGGTCGTCCTCGCGCTGCACCAGCGGCTCTCCCGTCAGGTCATCGATGCCCTGGGGAGGCAACACCATCAGGGGCAGCCCCCTCACCCACCTGCAGCTCCTTCATCCTGCTCTGCACCCACCCAGCATCCTGGGCAGTGCCAACACCATCAGGGGCAGCCCCTTCACCCACCTGCAGCTCCCTCACCCTCCTCTGCACCCATCCAGCATCCTGGGCAGCCTTTAGGAGAAACCCCACTGAGCAAAACTCCTCCAGGCAAAGCCAGTTCTGGCACTTACTGCCTGGGATTGTCCCCCCAGTGCCCTGTCAGGATCCCAGTTCATGCAGAAAAAGGCTTCTCTGATCTTTTCCTCTTGCACTGGGGAGGTCACACCTCGAGTGTTGTGTTCAGTTCTGGGCCCCTCAGCTCAGGAATGACATTGAGGGGCTGGAGCAGGTCCAGAGAAGAGCAACGAGGCTGGAGAAGGGACTGGATGTGGCACTGAGTGTCCTCTTAAACACCTCCAGGGACAGAG
>JAOXXN010000446.1:104090344-104105609 GCA_026770055.1 Myrmophylax atrothorax | reverse complement strand
GTTTCACTATAAGGTGCTTGAATATCTGAGAATTAAACAGCTTACTTTGAAAAGAGAAATAACACAGTCCTTGTCCAACATCAATCTGTAGAGGACAGACTATTCATAAAAAACCACCTTCCTTTTGGCAGTGTGTTCAGTCTGCCACATTTAGGCAGATGCTTCTGGCCTGCACCAGCCATCAAGTCTGTGTCCCTGAACTCCTTGCACTTTGCCAGCTTTAGCTTTTGGATTTTGCTTTCCATATAGTCACAGTTCCCAAGTACTGTAATCATTTGCTGAGAGTCACAGCCATCACACATTCTGACATAATTTCTTATCCTTCTTCTTTGACTTCTGTGTTAAGGGAAGAGATGATGACCTCATCCTCAGGAGGACTGTGATGTCATCAGAAGTAGCATAAAGTCTAAGTCAACAATGAGGCAGGGGTGTGACCAGTGGAAAGCAAAACTGAGAGTATTTTTTTGTCAAGTGATCAAATGTGGGGTTGTAATTTTCCAGGAACTGTTGCAGCTGGAATTAGAGGCAGAGCAGGAGACACTGGTCAGATACCAAAATGCTCATCTGTAATGATAGCAGCTCTCATGCTGTCAGGGCATGGATTGCATAACAGAACTTGTTTTTGAAACATGTGCTTTTGGACTTGGTTTTGTGACAGATACACCCTGTTCTTCCTCTCACTGAAAATACAGCCCCAAAAAGGGGATCTGTAGCAAGTGAACCACCAGAAGAATTTGGGGAGTTTTTTAGTTCTTAGAATATAACAAATCTTGACAATTAAAATTCTCAAAAGCCTTTCTTTTTTCTCTAGATCTACATCCTGCCATGAAAAACCATGAAAACCTCAATGCCTCCTTTATATCCTGGGAACTCTTTCCGCAGTCAAAACACATTTCTCTGCTACAAAATATGTGGCTACCAGGAAACAGAGGCTTCTATTGACTCCTATGATCCAAACATCACCAAAGCTAAAGAGTAGGAATATTTAAATTAGGAACAAGAGAGGCTAAATATATCAACCTTTCTGGACAGACACTTGTACCAATCCAATCTCATCAGAACATAATTTAGCTCCAAATCTGGAAATAGCCATGGTTGAGGTCTCTAAATATAATCTTTAAAAGCTTAGAAAAACTTGAGACATGCTAAAAGCAATCATGGTGTATGAGATTAAGGATACAACATTGAAATCATCAACATGTTCTTTCTTCAGCCCAAGACCACAATTCTGCAAATGCTTGTTCAAACACAGACTGTACTCTGCTCGGGCAAAATACATACTGATGTCTAAGCGCACACACATACAAGAAATGAGACATCATACACAACTCCATGGAAATCCCCTCCATCTTGTTGTGGACAGAAATGCTTTCCAGTGCAAAAGCTAGCTTTTCATCAGTCCAGTACATCTATGCATGAACAGCAAAACTTTTGCCCAGAATACTGTTTTCAAAGCACACCAAATCAAAATCATCAGTATTATTTGTTTAGAACAAAATAGTACAAAACATACTTTGAGAACTTCAAACAAAGCTGGTCTGCTTCCCAGGGTATAATCTTTTCTTTACTGTTCCTGCAAATCTTGCGAACTAAAGTGGCAATCCTAATCCTGAAGATGAAACAGATCATTACAAACCTACTCCTTCTGTCGAGAAATTTGTTGCTTTTCTCTCAGCTGTATGTCTGCAATTTCTACATCAGACGGCCTACCAATATGAAATAACCCCTGCAAACAAGTTCTGAAAGTTACCGCTCGGGGATTGTAAAGCAGCACACCTTGAGTAGCCCACTGTGTTGTTACCTCCTTATTATGCAAACTGTAGCTAACAAAGACATAACAGCTCCACCCCGATAATAAGAAGATAAATAGATATTTTGTATAAAGCTTTTTCTTCTGGTGGCCTAAGCATTTAGTGCTAATATAATTCATCTTGAAGCTCATTGTATAACTCCACTGAGAGAGTGATGTATCTAAAATGAGTTTTACAATAAAAGTAGCAATATTTGGTGCTTCTTGCAGTGGCAGAAAAATTCTTCATTTCTGTGTAATCCAGGGTATAGAAGGGGCTGTGATGTGTGTCACTCCTGGTGAATGAAGGGGCACTCTGTTTCTGGCTTGTGGTTACAAGAAGCAGGTTTGCTTGGCTTTGAAATGAAGTAATTCTATACTGTCTCAGGTACTGTCATTAGTTCCAGCTGTAATATAAACTGGATGAAAAATTTTTTAATCTCCCCTTGAGAAAGAGGCAGGTGGAGGATTGTGAGCAGGCTGTCAGGAGGAGAGGCAGACCCTGACTGCTGTGTCCCTCACCAGTGAGCTGATGGGGAAGACCTCTGCAGGCATTGACTGAAAGGTCTCCTCTTCAGCCCTGTCTTATGACTTTGCTGACACAAAGTGAGATAATGCAACCCATTACTACCTTTTTCTTTTCACCTCTCTCAGCAGTATTAATTTTTTTGAATGTTTGAAGTGGTAGGATGTAGCCAGGTTAGAGTACTTTTTAAACGACTACGTGTAACATTTAAAAGGGTACTTTTCCCAACTCAGCCTGTGCAGTAGGTGTCAGTCCTGTGCCTCTACCTGAAGGGTCCTCACTTTCCCCCCACACGGCTTTCTGTAATAGCAAGGCAAGAACAAGGGTGCAGGTCTGTTCACCAGCTCTGGCCCTAAGGTCTTTCCACACTCTCTTCCCATTCCTTCCTGTGTGCTGAGCTGTGAGGACACCTTTATCTGGCCGCACCGATTTCAGATCTCTCTGATCTTTAACCTCTAGACTCATTGTCAGGTGATTCAGGGGGAGAGGTGAGATACTGCTTTAGGGTAATCTGTTTTAGAAGCATTTTCCTTGTAATTCCATTATCGGGGATTTTAGTGATTACTGTTATGCCAAGGACTGTGCTTGTTCTGAATTTAAAGTACAATTATTCTTTGAATGCTTGTGATAATTTTTTTCAGACAAAATTTGAGCTATATGGAACAAGGACAATGTTCAAAAGTATATTTTGCATAAGAAAATGATGTCTTCAGTCTTGCTTGCTGTCAAAACTGACAATCTTATTGCTGTGGGCTGTTTCATTCTTAAAAGATTTATTGTTATAGATAAAGCTAATAATCAAGATTGTGTGGAAATCCAAGGAACAAGCTGAGGAACAATTGAATCCTGCACATGCAGTCACAGGGCAATAAATTCTCTTTAATTCTTTGCATCAAGCCTGGGCAACTAATCAGTAGTAAGGTTATTTAATGCAGTTGTTCTCTTACCTAAGCAGTTCATTCTCCTGGTTTAGGTTGAGGACTTGTATAAAACTCCCACTGGAACTTCTAAGTCAGCTGCGTTGAAGCAGCAACATTGTCATTTATTTTCATTTTGTACCTGCTATCATTCATTATATCTTCTGTAAGGACATGCATATCTTTGTGATACTATCTGTGGAACTGGCTTCATTTTTATGATTTCTATAAATGGAGTACTAATATAGTTAATAGATGTGATTGACTTGTAAAATCATGAAAATGGTACTTTATTTTATGTCAGTTTCATGTTCAAATTTCCTTGAGCGGGAAAAGTGTCCCTAGTAACTCAGTAGTAAAAACTTCCCTCAAAGTATGCTTGGTGTCAAAATGAGTGTAGTGTCTCCAGAAGTGTTTTAGCACTGCAATCCCTGAACATAGTAATGAATGTTATTTTAGAACTGAAATTAAACATCATTTCATCTCCAGCAGTCTAGAAAAAATATTTGGAAAATTAAATTTAGGTTTTCTGTGACAAAGGCTATCTCAGACAATGGAATAACTACAGTCTGTGGTTTGAAAGGAAGTATTTATCTTTTTATTTTCTGATTTTTGCTATTGTGATGAAAGCTGTGCAAAAATTAGAATTTTACTCTAATAAAAATTTCAGTATAAAAGAGTCTTGAAATCTAAAATGCACAAAAGTTTTTGCAAGTTAAACATCTGTCTTAAAAGGGGTTTATTATGTCCATGTAAAATGGTCAGAAAATATGATGTATTTGAATGGTTCTCAGGAGGCAATGGTCTATTATAAGGAAATGTAACTCAATGATGAACTAAGAAAGTTGAAAAATTTTAGCTAGCCCAGTATGAAGATACTGTAAATGAATGTATTATCAATCCTGCCTGCTCTACATTTAAGTCTCTAGATCCTGCACTTAACACAAATGCCAGTGAGGGTCAGTTTTGTCTCCATGTATTCCTGTTCACAATTTGAAAACAAACTTCCATATACATAAAAAAACTTTTTTTAAACATTCTGTTTCAGAGTTATTCAATAAAACAGCTGCATTGAAGAATTAGCGCACAGCAAAAATTATTCATCCTTGTTCCATAAATGTGGCAGAGGTGGGTCTTAAAACAAGCATTTTGTGTAAATCTACAGAAATCATTTGCTCTGGTGAAATTGGTGAAATCCATTTCATTAGGTCCAGCATGTCCTGGGACAGGAAGCCTTTGTCCTGGAGGCCTGTATGCTTCCCATATTCTGTTATGAGATTTCATCAGAGACTTTGCCTTATTCCTGCTACCCTCATTCCAGTTGACTGTACAGCCTGGCTACTTCATACAAATCTACATACCATTCACAGTCCCCCAAACACAGCAGCTTCTGCCTTCAAAAACAACATAAGCTTTTTTTACTATTACTTACACGTCAGTGACATTGTGTTCAGCATATCATGCACAATGAGAATTCCCATCCCAGTGAGTTGAGCGTCTGAAAGTATCAGGCCTGACACTCAGCTCACACAAAGAAACATAATTCCATTCAAGCCAGTGAACTCTGTATTATACAAGCAAAGACTTGCTCATTGTTTCAAACAGGTGAAGATTTTTTTCTTTTTAAACAGCAAGACTAGGAACAAACTAGGCAAGCAGTGTTTGGTATCAAGCTCTGCCATAGCACAAGAAAAGACAAAGGATTGGTCAGAAAATAATTCTATTTAATAGAATAAAAAACAAAGTCATACCCACAGGTAGTTCAGAGTCATGTCAAGGTACATGTCTTCTTCTGATTTGAACTCTCCAGACACTGTTTTCCCCATTCCCACCCCCACACTGCAGTTTGTGCACAAACAAAAAAGCTTCCCTGTGCAGTCAGCCCAGTGATATCAGATGTCCCTCCCCTGCAGCCCTAGGTAACAGCCCAGCTCATTTATCCTGAATATTTTTCGTGTTGCTTGCATGGGGTTGGGATCATACTTATTGCTCATCTACCTTGTCCAGGTCAGATGTAACTTGTTCTGTCCAATTCTGCTTCCTGTGGCAGATTCAGTCTGATGTGGTTTTCTCACTTTCTGTTTCATACTGCTGTCTTCTTTGTGCAGACATAGGTCCAGCTTAGTGCAAACATGTCCTTTGTCTGCAACACTTCTGAGATTTTTTTATTGTTAGTGGTTTGCTAACATCCTATGATCTTCTTTCTCTGCAGCACATTTTTAATATAGAACATCTACATTACAAAATTCTTCTCCTCCTCTTCTTCATGTATTTGTGTACTAGATGATTATGAGAAATTTAGGAAAAATAATGTAGCACCAATACATATAAAAATAATTCAAAATTTTTCCCAAATAAAACAGAACCTGATTCTTCTGAAAGTATAGTCTTACTGGAAGAATGCATTATCCTCAGTTCTTTCAAAGTTACAGTACAAGTTTACAAGGCATGTTTTGTTTACACAGGAGATGGTCTTGTAAAGTTCAGAATCTCATCGGAATGCAGATCTGAATGTTCCCAAAGTTTGGAATGAAAAGATCATATCAGTAGTATTGCTTTACGTGTATTTAATGTTCAGATTTTATGATGTCCTTTGTTAATTGGAGCTCCTTCCCTGTTTATTTTACTGGAATTTTGAATTCCCAGGTGCCTTTCAGTCTGCAAAGCTCAGCTGCTGAATTGGATGTCCAAACCCAAGCCCTGCCAACAGCAACCAACCTCATCCTCATTTCAGACTGCCTGTTTGGCTTTTCTACCTGTCCAGTTTACATGACATTGCTAATATCAAACTCTTCATGAAGGTTAGATCCTCAATTTGTAGAAATTGATGTACCTACCTGCATCTGCCTGACCCAAACTGAGAAGCTGCCAGGCTCTACCAACCAGCCAGCACACCAAGGAGCTACATGCAAGTCTACTCAGGCTGCTGGATCAGGAAGGTTCCTTGGTAAATCATAGAATATACCTTACACTGCACTGTGTAGGTTGTCTGGAAACAATCAATGTAATAACAAACTACTGTATAGCTATGCTAAGATTATACTCCACCCAGGCTAATACATCTCCTGTGAAACCTACACAGAGCTGTGCGTGACTCCAGCAGCTCAGCTCAGCGGATGTGATTGCAGGGCTCTGCTTGTGCTAGGTCAGAATGTTGTGGTCCTACATATGATTTCAAACACATCAGCCTCTAAATACTCTGCCTCACCATCACTGTAAGAGTAGGTCACTGAGGAATACAATCCAGATTCACTTAGAAAATCATCAGGCTGATTCCTGGATCTGTCTTTTTTCCCTTCTCCACCAATCATTCTGCAGTGGCAGTTCTATGACTGGGGTGGGAAATGCTCTTTTCCCTCTCTAATTTCTTCCCCTGAGTGGTTCTTCTGTCAATCCATGGCTATGTCCCAAGACCACCACCTCACAGATGTGCTCTCTGCCTTCTAGAAGAACAGCATCAGGGATGTCTTGGGCACATTTTCCCTGGCTTGGTCATATCTTGCAACTCACATTTGCCACAGGTTTGCTCAGTCTGTGTTTATTGCCCAGGTCAAATGACAAATTTCCAAATTTTTGGTGCCATTTCCATCCTTATCCTGCTAGTACCAGCCACACATGAGGGCCACCAGAGCCACCCAAGCTTTCACAGGAATAATAATACCACTCCAGGGGACATATAGGAACACAGTGTCTGAAGGGTGATAATTGCACATGCTGCACTGGATACCAGAAGTGGGAAAGCGTTAACCACTGCCTGATCCTGCTTTACCAAAGACAGACCAGGCTTCAAGCTAGGCCTGCTCTGTGGCACTGGAGTTAAAAATGCAAATGAACAATTAAATTCCTACATTTAGATTGCGAGTCCAGACATTTCGAATCCAACCAGGATCTTTCATCAGTGGAATCTGAAAGAAAAAGAAAATAATGAGAAATAATGCAGATAATTAGCTATACAGAGAAGTTAACATATACAGGCCTTAATCGTGGTTCTTGAAACCCAGGTCCTCTAAATAAATACCTCTCCTGGGATTCCTTTGTAAGCCACATTGCCCTTATGTCATCCTCACTCTGCATCTGTATTGAGAAATGTTCTCGATTCTCTTTCCTCTGCCTCAGTTTTCAGGGGGTTTGAAGAAGGACTTAGTCCTCTGTTAGCAGGATCATCAGCTGGAAATCCTTGTGAGCTCTGAAGAAGCATGGACCACAAAAGTCTCTTTATTCTCTTGCAAGATGGGGATCCCCAATGCAAAGGGCAATGGTAGAGCTGTAATTCTACCCCTCTGCCTAGGAAAAAGATCTTCTCATATGGCAGCATCTCTAGACCTGTTCATGGCACAGGAAGGCCTCTAATGACAAGTAGGACAGGAAAAAAAGTTCTGTAGGACAAGAACACACTTCATCCCTCTAAAGCAACCTGGAGCTCAGGGGCTGCATAGCAGAGCCATGAGTTTATTCCATGAGTAGTGCCTTGCTGATGGGCAGCACAGGGGCCTCAGCAGAGTGGTTGTACTTACACAAAGTTCCACAGCTGAGGTGGCCCACAATTACAGTGACAACCTTTTTTTTTTGAATGCACAGAAGTAGGAGTGAATGCTGATTTCATTTTTAAAGAAGCCACAGTTTTGAGACACATTGAAATAAATTAATACCCACTAAATGCGGTAAGCTTCCAGTGTTTCTGGACATGAAGGGATATGCGTTTAAAATAAAATGAAGAGTTATTGAAGATAAACTCTGTACTGCATTTTATACTACTTTTTACTCCATAGTGAAATTTCATACTGAAAGGACTAACTCTGTGGCATCAACAAATATGATGATGATATAAAAAAATAATTTGAAATATTTCTCTTTCATGCCACTTTCAAATATGGCCAGGTTTTCTGGTAGTGTGTTCTAAAAACATTCATATTCTCTCATATTCAAATATCAAAATTTTTCAACACAAATGCTCACCAGAATAAAGACCCAACTGATTCTGCTATCATTCCCAAGTTATATGACACCCACAACACTCTGTGGAACTTTACTGAGCAAATAGAAAAGGCATGAAATGATCCTTTTTCTGAACTTTCTTTCATTTGAATGAAGATAATGTAACAATTACAAATAAGTAGCAATCAGAAATAGAAAAACAAGCTTTACAGAAATAAGTTCACCCAGTTGTGGTAGATGCAGTTCTTATGAGTTCCATTACTATTCATTACACTCACACACTGGTATATGTATAACTAAAATAACATTTTGGAGGGGGGATGTGACAAGTAGGTTTAGGGTGACAGAAGTTTAGGTCTGGTAAGCAGCCCTTTTCTGTTCACCACAATATCTCACACTTGAACATTTCACTGGGGACTGCACCACACTATTCAAACAGAATTTACTGAGTCTCTCAACAACCTTATAGACCAGGAGGTATTATAAATTCAATTTTTCACATTAAGAAACTGAGACACACCCTGATTGAATGACTTATTCTGAATTACAAAGGAATTCTAGCATTCAAACTAGAAACAGATCTCTTTACACATAGCCCATTGTTTTAACAAGTGGTCTATCCTTTCTATTCTCAGAAGCAGAAGGAAAATACTGCCATTATTGCACCAATAACTACATGAACAGAAACACTTTTACAGAGTAAATTATTAGTTGAAATACAAATGTATATTGTATGCAAATGTTCAATTCAATAGAATTACAATTTCCTGTTGCATGCGCCTGTTTGAGTCTAAGAGATGTCATAGAATGGTTTGGGTTGGAAAGGACCTTAAAGATCATCTAATTCCAACTCCCCTGCTGTGGGAAGGGACACCTTTATGAGATCAGCTTGCTCAAAGCCCTATCCAACCTGGCCTTGAACACTTCCAGGGATGGGGCATCCACATCTTCTCTAGACAGCCTGTGCTAGTGACTCCCCACTCCCTCAGTAAAGAATTTCTTCCTAGTATCTAATATAAATCTACCCTCTTTCAGTTTAAAGCCATTTCCCCTTGCCTTGTCACTACATCCCCTTGTAAGAAGTCCCTCTCCAGATCTCTTGTTGCCTGTTTAGGTACTGGAAGGTGCCCTAAGAGCTCCCCGGAGTCTCCACTTCTCCCAGATGAACAACTCCAACTGTCTCATCTGTCTCTAGGAGAGACAGCCCTCTGATCATTTTTATGTCCCTCCTCTGGACCTGATTTAATAGGTCCATGCCTTTCCTGTGCTGAGGACCCCAGAGCTGGATGCAGATCTCTAGGTGGGGTCTCACCAGAGCAAAGTAGAAGGGCAGAAATACTTCCTTCAACCTGCTGGCCACACTGCTTTGGCTGCAGTCCAGGATACAGTTGGCTTTCTGGGCTGAGGCACATTCTTTCCTTTACTTTCTCTCCTTCTTAAAAACAATCAGAGTTCCATGATCCAAAAAATAAATCTCAGAAACATAATAATAGGATCTGCCACAGCAAAACAGTACATTTCATCAGCAGAAAAGTCAACAATGTGTTGCAACAGAGTTGGTAATTGTACAAAAGGGCTGCTGCCTGTGCATTCAGTTCCTCTGAAAAAACAGCAATCAGAGACAGTCCAGTAAAACATTCTTTGTGTACTGGTGCGACAACCACGCGACTCTCCAGGATCCCTGCCAGCAGTTTGAAAGCACAGTTAATGCTGCAGTTAAGTATTTGATCTTTAGAATTGTCTAATCTGTGCTCCTGCCCACTTTTGAAAAACAACCCTAAGGATCTTTCCTTCAGTCCTGTAATTAATGGAAAAATTTATTGTTTATTGAATTATATTTTGTCCATTTTAAGGGTGAGTGTTGTAAATCAATTGTCTGCCTTTCCTATTTATTGGGTTTGGAAATGCAAACTGACAAGAGCAAAAATTATTTTAAAGCAGACACAATGCATTAAATCTTTTTTTCAGCTGTGCTAGCCTCTGTAGGCACCCTGCTGACCTTAGAGAACAAGCTAATGTGGGGAAAAGATGACCTTGCACTTAAGCTAGTGAAATAGGACACAAGTGCTATTCCTGTACCAGACAATCAGAGTCAAGGCACAGGCGGGGGCACTGGGACGCTCTGGCCCGTGCCCTGACGCTGACAGAACAGCACTTGGCACGGGTTCCGCCGCGGCCAGCTGGCAGCTCCCTGCTTGGGAACGAGCACACAGCATTTCCAACAGGCGTCTCAAGGGGGCCAACCGGTTTTGAGTGCTGACGGAGCTTAATAGCGTCTCAAGATCACACCAGGTATCACCAAAGCCAGAGAATCGGCAGTCACTGTTTAGTTCACCAGCACCAGTGTGGCAAAGAGATCCCGGTCTCCTCTGGAGCTACCTGAGCTTTCTTCCTGCCAGGAGTGTGAGCAAGTCACAAGCCTTGTTGCTCAGTTCTTCTGATGGCTAAAATAAATAATACCCTCCTAAACTGTCAGGGTAAATTCAATAATATTTATAAGAAAACTGTAACTTCTTGTGCAAAGCAAAATTTGCCTTTGATTTGATTCCTAAAAAGAATCTTTATGATCCTATATTGCCCAGTCTGGCAGCATTAAACTAAGCTGTACTTTTTGTGACTAAACATGAAACATTTAGGAATTAAAATATTTCTTATAGCTGATAGAAGGTGAAGTAAAACAGAAGATTAAGAGATAACATATATGGCCTGATACCTGCAGGAGAACTTCATACTCTCACCAGAGGGAAAAATACAGCTTATATAAAAATATTTCAAGGAAAAAATGTAAAGGTAGCAACCGTAATCCATATTTCCTTGAGAGAGATTTGGAGATGCAGTGAGCATGAAATAAAACAGGGAATATTTAGGCATTAGGAAAACTTTATAATACCAGGAGCACACAGCTCTGATATGGCTTGCTGGAAGAGGCTGAGATCTTTCAGAGCAGGCTGAACACGCATTTTGTCAGAAATGTTTTAATTATAGCTGAATTTGCCTGCAGGCATAGAAATGGACCAGATGATCTCTGAGTCTCTTCCAGCCTTGCATTCTATTATTCTGTGACAAAGTGACACAGCAGAATGAGGGTGCATTTTCAGTTCTTTCCTAAAAATGAAATCTCACAGTGGAAAAAAATTCAGAAACTGGTGGTGAAAACCCTGTTACGTGAAATATTTTGAATCTGACTAAGAAAACAGTGCAGAAACAAGTTATAGGGAAGCATGGCAGAGTAGTCAAGGGATAGGCAGGGTGACCTAAGCATATCTTCTGTCTTAAACTTCTGATTTGTCTCATGATATCACCTGACTGGGGTTTAGCTCATCCCACTGATGCAACAGATGTTGTAAACAAAGTTACTCATTTGTTAATTATTCAGGTAATCACACCTCTAAATGTAGTTAAGTACACGGTGTATGCATGCTTCATTGCTGCTAATATCAGATTGAAACATCCTTTGCTTCCCTTGAGGAGCATTTCATTATACAAAACAATTACAAGAGCCACCCCTGATGCCCAGAGGTGAGTTACATTTTCTCTGTAATGTAGGTGCCTAGTGCAGAGCAGCTGGTCTGCTCTTTCACAGTGACCCAGAGCTGGTACATTTTGTGAGAGGATGCTATCTCCACTACAGAGGAAATTTTAAGCAACAAAGAAAAAGGAGGGCCACCTTCTTTCAAGATAAGATGACAATCTAATTTAGGCACATGAATTACCTTTCTAAGGGACCTAGGATGAGAAAACCATTTCCTAGTATCTGGAGTAAGTCAGGTTTGACTGACAACTTTAATTTTCCTGGAGAAGTTGTAACTAGAGTCAGATGAAGCTTGGGACAACAATAAATAATGTTTAAAAAATGTAACTACAGAGAGTTCTGTCAGAAACTGCAGTAGTGATTTATTAGCTAAATGGCCTGATGTCTTAAGCCACTAAGCCAAAAAATTCCTATCTACATTTACCTTCTACAAGAAGGCTATGGAAATACAGCCACTGGTCTGTAGGAGGCCACATGAGGGCTACAGCCCATGGAGATCACCACAAAGTTTAAGTACTTTACAACATGGAAACCATAGTCAAGTTTTAATGTATAAAGCAGAAGAGGCATGACAAGAAATTGTTTCTGCTTTATCACCTCACTCAAACCTGGCCCATGTCATTGCTTCCAAGTCAAAGGAGCCATTATGCTCAAGGAGTCTGGTAGTTGCAGGGTCCCAAGGCATCACATGGAGACAGAGGAACAGTTGTGGGGTGGGAAGATCACAAGCAGCTTGGAGTCTCTGTAGTTGCACAGCCATCAGAGCCTCTATTGCTCTAGAGACAGCTTGGGAGCCAGGGCAGCTGTGGCAGCACAAGCACAGTGTTCTCCCTGCCCTATCCCTGCTAAAAATATGAATAGCTGCATTTTAATTGCAGAATCATAGAATGGCTTGGGTTGGAAGGGACCTTAAAGATTATCTAGTTTCAACCCCAGAGTAGGGAGGGATGCCACCCAGTACACAGGTTGCTCAAATTCCCACTCAATCTGGCTTTGTACACTTCCAAGGATGGAGCACCCACAACTTCTCTGGGCCAGTGCCTAACTACTTACTGTAAAAAGTTTCTTCCTAACATCTAATATAAATCCTCTTTTAGTTTACAACCATTCCCCCTTGTCCTATCATTACCTGCTCATGAAAAAAGTCACTCTTCCTCTTTTTTATAAGCCCCCTTCAAGTACTGGAAGGCTACTCTGAGCTCTTCTTGGAACCTCTCCAGGCCGCACAACCCCAACTCTTTCAGTCTGTCTGCATAAAAGTAGTGTTCCAGTGCTTCTGTGTCCCTCCTCTAGACCCATTCCAACAGGTCTGCATCTTTCCTGTACTGAGGAACCCAGAACTGAAGTCAGTGCTGCAGATGGGGTCTCACCACATCTCCTTTTGATGCAGTCCAGAGTCCTGTTGGCTCTGGGCTGAGAGTGCACACTGCCAGCTCATGTCCAGCTTTTCATTCACCTGGACCCTCAAGTCCTTCTCTGCAGGACTGCTCTCAATGAGTTCATCTCCCAGTCTGTACTACCTCAAGATTCTAAATTATTTTGAAATCCAGGCTCATACTAATTGCTTTGTAATAATACAGCCTCTAAATAAAAAGTGAGAATACATGGCATTTCAGTCCCAGAGCTCCAATCTTCTTGCTCCGTGTCAGTGGGAGAAGTGGAACTGTCAGTTTGCTCAATCTGCAGCAGGGCTCAGTCATGATGGTTTGCTAGGGATGCTTGAAAGTGAGTTTTAGTAAAGGCGAAAATAAGAACTGGAGGCAAGACCCTACAAAGCAGTTCATTTAGTGAGACACCTCAGTAAGTGCATCACAGCACTAGGTTAACATAGGGGACTCCAGCTCTGGTCTTTGAAATACTCCCTGAAGGATCCTCATGCCAGGTCTGGATTCTTCCTGCTGAGCTCCTCCCGTTTCTTAACCTCACCTTAGTCACTCACAGAAAGAATTATCAGCTGTTTATCCAAGATCTTGTGACAGAGGCTGATAAAGGCTGTTTTGTCATCTCCCACAGCCCATTCAGCTGGGCGGAGCATGTTTGGCCTTCACCACCATTGGAAGAAGTGATGGCCCCACCACCACACCTGAGCTTGCTTTTGCCGGATGTTTAATAGCTGCAGTTAACACTGCACCTGGGAATGTTTCTCTTAGGAATCACCCCAGGCTACCAAAAGGTGTTTCATGAGGTGATGTTTCCACATCATCCGATCTTCACACCCTCTCTCTTGGCATTAGCCTTTCCAGACTGAGACTTCCCAGCTCTCTCCTTCACAGGGCAACTTCGCCATAAGCCCTGAAAATGGAGGCTGTTGGCCACAGCGTTCCCCAGACCATGAAGGAGGCCATACATGCCCTTCACCAGAGAAGGGTTAAAATGCTTTATTCTCACAGTGCAGGACAGAGAGCTGGCAGGCAGAGGAGCTGCGCGACCAGACCATGGTATCTGCACTGCACATGCCCTTGCATGTTCAGCTTAGCCTTGGGGGAAACTTTGGGTCATCCAGACCCTCGTGGTTAAGTACAAGGCAGAGGAGTTCAGACTACTGAACTCCAGCAGAAGATAAGATCTTCAACCAGGAAGAATCTGTAAATTTGGGGTTTTCATGTTATAGAGCAGATAAAGCTGATGCTGCCCCACTGATGTTCAGTAGGAGACACAAGATATGTGCTCAGTCATGTACACAGAGGACCCTTAGGAGGCGAAAAAGTCAGGAACTATTAAGAAGCCTTTGGCTTAGTTCAAAGGGATTCTGGTCAAACAGGTAAGGCAGTGGAACTGAACCAGCAGCGGGTTTGTTTACAGGCTTGAGAAACTGGGTTTGTGCCACATGCTGGATCACCAGGCTCAGCAGCACCCAGAAGTACACAGAGTAAAACTGCTATTGCTGCTGTGAGGTGCCTGCTTTTTAATAGTGTTGGGCACAGATTGTGTTTTTGCTTGCTAGGAAACTTTGCCATAGGTCTCATACAAATCCCTCATGGAAGCTTATGAGGAGTTTGTGGAAAGGAGCATTTCCCTGATCCTGTTTGTTTTCTGTGCAAATTCAGGCCTAAGTTTCAGAAGTGGGGATGGGGTTAGGAAGATGACAGCACAAAACTGGGTGCTGTACACTGGAAAACTGTGTGAGCCTTTCATGTTGTGAATTGAACCCTTTGTCTGTTTGCCCTCTGCAGCTGCCTCCATCCTGCAGCAGAAATGTCGCAGCAAGTGGGAGGTAATGGCCACATCTGGGGCTGACCTTTAAAAATCATCTGGGCTTTTTACTTTTTCTGTTCACTCACTTTGTTTGGTTATAGGCTTGTACTCAGAGGTCTTCCCTATGGGTATCATGGCTATTTTAGGCTGCCAGTGATGCTTTCCATTGTCCTGGACACTGATTTGTGGCAATCCTCCCATCAAAATGCAATTTATTCAGAGGACGTTAAATTTTGCCACAGAGGGAGGTTCTGTCAAGTCAGTACTGATATCTAAGTGTGATAAATATAAATATGATTCGTGTCGGTAGAGAAAAAAAAAAAAGAGAAGAGAAAGAAAAGACCAAATGGACGTTGGGGGGGGGGGGGGGG
>JAOXXN010000446.1:104061586-104090106 GCA_026770055.1 Myrmophylax atrothorax | reverse complement strand
GGCAGAGAGAAATCTCCCTCACACCCAGGCCTGTAATTGCTTTTATCATATAATAAACTTTATATAAAAATCTATCTAAGACTCTGTTTCTCACATAAGTACTTACATATAAGTCACTGTCCAGAGTCAGCAAGGACATCAACAGTAATGGGCACATCAGGTTTTAAGATATGGCTTCATGACAGGTTTGGAACAGTCATAACAAGCCTGCACTAAAATACAAGTGAATTAAAATACACATTTTTTCCCACTTTTTTCTGTCCATTTAGGACAAAAATACAGATAGGTATGCTAAACTTTTCAAGCAGTCAAATCCTAAAGCCTCACATGTACATTACTAACAGCAGGGGGAAAAAGTACCATTGTCTTGTGTGTAGTTTTCATAGTTTTTAAAGGGATTTGCTAGCCACAGCATTTTAGGGAGTAAGTTCAGGTCATTTTGTGGAACATGGGTATGTTTGTAATATGGAGAGGACAGACTTTGTGTCCCAAGATCGGATTTCTGGAGTTGAAACAACAGGAGAGGAAAAATAATCCCACATCTTAGAGATAGGTCAGAAAGTTTGGAAACTTCCATTGTGGCTGGCACTATTGCAGGCTGTCTGTGCTCCACTGTACAGTCCAACTAGCCTCACTCTGCTTCTGTTGTTTCAATTTAAATCAGAGAAAACATTATCAACTTCAGACTAATGTTATGAAACTGAATTTCTCAATGTTCACAAAGGTACAGAATTCCTCAGGCCAGTACACAGGGCTCACTTGTAGTAAAGACTGTGTGTATGCAAAAGTAAACACATGTTCATAAATAGACTTTGAAAGCAGTTCCCTACTGGCTTCTGTCCAGAAAGGCAGAAAAAAAGGAGGAGGGGAAAGCTAAGTGTGCCTTTTCTTTGGAAGTGATTTGTTTTTCTCACTAGTGCTACACATTGTTCAGGACTATTTCTAGGAAGAGGGCAGTCATAAAAACCAGTCAACATATGCTGGAACGTTGCTGACTAGAAGAAAAACAGCATGTGCAGAACAAGAGGCAGGCTTTGAATCAAGTTCTTGGAAAGAAGTATCTCAGAATGCAATGGGGCAGGAATATATTATTTCTGTGGTGCATGTTTAGTATTTGTTCACACAGAAAGCTTTAAAAGTATTTAGAAATATTTTTTAAATGTCAATAATCCCTTGTGCTTAATTGAGAGTTATTTAAGACTAAAATAATTGCATTGGTTTTGAAATTCTTTTGCCATATAACAATGCCACACTTTTAGAAGTTCCCTGCCTCTTCCTCTTCCTTCAGTGTTTTTCCTAAACCAGGCTCAGTGGCCTGGCAGCCATTGGTTTCTGTGTTAAATGTCATATACCCAGGCAGCACAATGCAATGGGTGAAACTTCACAGATCCCTGCCTGTAGAGAATGAAGTTTATGTCACCAATTTATGTCACCACATGGGGCTGGCAGACGCAAAAATAGAGTAACTCCAAATGTTTATTTAATGCTCCTGAAGAAGCCACTGCAGCTAGGCTGGCAGTGAAGCAGTGCATTGACAGAGCATAACCAGCTGCCCTCAGGAATGCTTTGGGACTCTGTTCTCTGGATTTATAGCCTAAGAACAATATGGAGAGACAGGTTGCAAGATCTGCGCCACGAACCTCACCCAGCATCCAGCAACACATCCAAGGACATCAGAGATCCGCTTCTGTCAATGGAGGATCCTGAGTGCTGTTTCTGTTGCCTACACAGGGCTAGTTTTCTCCAGAAGTTAAATCAAGGGAACACTCAAAGCTCCATTTTCTGAATAATCTTTTCTTGAGTACTTTGGACACTAGAGGCAATTCTGCATTCAGATGGATGAAGGATTATTACCTGGTCTGTGAGAAACTAACGTGTCCTGATACTTCAGACTGGCAGGATTCATTTTTAAATTAACTTCACAGATTAGGTAGTCAGTAAAAAGAGAGATGATGGAAAGAGATAATCTGTGTAGCAGGCTCTTGTATATTTACTTTGTCTCTTCATTATGCAATGCCCATAATGTAATTATTCATATGTGAAGGGATTCCTGCAGAGAGCAAGCACATATGTACAGCTGTTCTTGTTTTGCTTGAGCTGCCAACACAGGACTTTATGTTTTCAGAGCTTTTCTCATGTAGATCACAGTCTTCAGTATGTGGCATCATTTGAGAAGAAAGATGTCTTGTCTCTAGGCTGGATTGGTAGTGCTCATGTTAGTGAGATAGTACTAGATTTGGAGTTCCAATGGCATATAATCTGAAGATGTTTAATCTAAGAACCCCACTATATTCAGCCCAGATGTACTTGTCTGACTTTAGGGACATAAAATAGTCACCCTTAACTTCAAGGTCACATTTCTTAAGTGGGGTCAGTTCCTGGGGCTGCCCCACTTACCTTAGATATTCATGATGAAGATGGCTATGCCTGGATTCCCTTTCTAATCAACCTGAAGTTGCTAGACCATGATCCATTTGAGCTTCCTTTGGACACCATGACATAGAGGACTCAAATACATCCTGTTTTCTGTAAATGCACCTATGGCCAGTTTTGGAAAGACTGTTTCTGTAACTGCCTGCTATTCTTTTTCCATTACATTTTTCACCCTTTTCCCCCAAAGGATAGATCTGCTTTTGTACCTTATCTAAAGCATACCACCTCCATCAGGGGTTGCAGCTCTGAAAATACTCAGCTTTGCTTCAGTAGAGCTCTCACAGACAATGGAAAAGTGAAAACAAATGCAAATCCACACTGAAAATCAGTACAGCAGTCAAAAGAGCTTCCTTTTCTTCAGTATTAAATCATGACAGGGTTGGTAAATGAAAAGAACATGCAGTAACACTCACATTCTATACTGCTGTTTCCTGGCCTTTAGCAGTGCTTAGAAGCTTTAATTGTGGCTCACTTTGTCACTGGCTGTACAGGGACAAAATAAAAAGATTGTGCCAGGGTGTTTCTTTTGTGAAATCCTCCTAAATTAAGAAAGTGAAGTTTTCCCAAATCTTAGCATTCAAAAGTCTGAGCATTCATTGTCTGCTACTTGTGACCAGCTTTATTAATATAATAACTAACAAGTCATCATTAATGTAAGCAGCGTAGGATGAGCTCAAAACTTTGCTTGACCTGTATGGCAGGTGAGGAACATGCTGGCCAGCTACAAGATGGACAGCAAGTGGTCAGGAGGTGTGTCTGCTCTAGCAATCCCCATGTCCTTGTTTCAAGGACGCTTGTCTGGAAATTTATAAAGTGCTTTTACAAAGCAGAAAATAATCCACTGGCATTACCAAGCAAAAAAAAAAACAAACCAAAACTATTCAATGCCTTAGACTGGCACAAGCCAGTTAAAGTGAGTCACTGCCTCTCCCGTTTGTAAATGTCGCGCAGATCCCCGGTGAGAAGCGTCTTCCCAAACCTTAGAGGAAGCCTAAGTGAGCTCACAGTTCCCTCTGTAGGCAGTGGAGAGGTAGAGACAATTCCAAGGACTGAGTTACTCCAGTGGGATTGTTGCCTTTAGATTATGAAAACAAATCCTTCAGTGGGTTCAAACAAACCCTCTCTTTTCACTGAAAACAAATGAGGTAAAAACCCCTGCAGTATCTTATTTTGTTCCCTCCGACATGGGTGAAGATCAAATGAGTCCACAGGAAAGCAGGAGGTGAGAGCCCCAGGTGAGGGAATCTGTGGGAGTCCCTGGAATGGCTGGGATTGAGACTTCTTCCCACAATGCCATGTGAGGAAGACTTAAAAGCTGATGCATCTGGCCTTTGGCAGCCCTCCTCAGTGGAGGGTGAAGGCTCCCTGCAGCTCCTGCCAAAATCTAAGGGAAAACATTTCTGGGCTGGATGCAGTCCAGCTCTTGCACGCAGCTTATATGGGTGCTCTGTGGAAGGGAAACCTTTTCCCCACTGGCTGGTGTCCCCATGCCCCCGGATCTGTCATCCCTCACCCTTCAGCTCTGCTTCACTATCACCATTAACCCTCACCACTTCCCAGCCTTTCTTCCAAATCTGGATACATTACCACAGGCTCTTCTGCTAAAAGTCCTTTCCTACTTACAGGCTACAAGAAAAGTGCCCAGCGCATGCAAAAGCTAAATATCTGTGTGCTGCAGTGAGTATTGGGTTAATTCTTAGTCCAGAACATTTTCATAGCTCTTTGTCCATTGCAGAAACTTCCTTCTGCTACCCAGATGCCCAGAATTGCCAAGAAAACTGAGTTAGGAAACTTGACCATTGCCTGTCCTGCTGCACTAACCTGCCACCTGTCAGGCACAGGCTGCCTTCAGGAAATTAGACACCTGCTTTGCTCCTCTTGCAGTCATTAAGTGTTGGTATAGTATGTCTGCCAAACCCTTATTAATAAACCACCTTTTTGTCTGTCATAGACTTATGCCAAGATAAAATACTGTTCCACTTCTACCATACATCTTCTTTTGTTTCACAAATGCTGGCAGAGCTTTCTTTTCTGTACTATTTTCTGATCTACAGAGGCTTGTGTAGCTCTTACAAGAGGAGGAAGAATGTAAAATTAGTGAACAGTCAAATAAAGAAGAGTTAAAGGAAACTACTTATTCTTTGTTATACTGTTTGGGCCTGGCTATCCACAACCTGCTACCCTGGGGGAAAAAAAGAGAGAAAGTATATTAATTCTGACCAAAACATCAGCTTTATGGCATGGTTTATATCCAAAAGTGTTGCTTCAGAAATAGTCCGTGTCCATTTTCATGGGCTCCTACTTTACAAGACTATTACTGATGCTGAAGGGAAGCAGAAGGGAGAAATGAGATGAAAAATAGAGATAACATCCTTGTTTTATTTAAACTCTGATCACTTCAAGTTATTTTTTACATAGAAGGGGAAGAAAAGTATTATTGAGTTTATAACCTGTTTATTACCTGCATTACCCTGCTCACATACACCATAGCCTCAATGAATCTCACAGTGTATTACAAAAGATATTATTAGCATAATCCCCCTGCAACTGAGAAAGTTGCAGAGGGTTATTGAAACTCATCCAGCAGCACAAGGGAAAATAGCTTGTCATCCTGTCTCAGGCCAGCATTGCACTGATTAAGCCAAGAGCTACAGCTCATTTCTTAATCTTAGCTGAGAGTCAAGTCTTCCTTGACTTATATTCAAGTTTTTGCCTCTATTGCACACATAACATAAAATTTCCAGGAGAAAAGGATTTATGAGTATGAAAACTTTTTTAACCAAAGGTCATGTCTGTAATTGCTTTAAATTAGCTCAGTTGCAATGACTGTTGCATTTCCACTGACCTTACAAAAGTACAGACGCTCAGCCAGTGAATCCAATTTAGCTAAGGAAATAAAGATGAAGGACATTTAAATACCTATTGGAAAACTCTCCTTCAAGTTTAATCTGTTTTGTTTTAAATAAGGCTAAAACAGATTAAGAAAATTGTTGTTTTGCAAAACAGTTTTCAAATAAAATATTTATTGCAAATTATTTATTTATTAAAGAGTGTATTTCCATTGTATTTCCGCAATGTCCCTCCAAAGGAAAGCTAGCCCTCAAATGCCTGTGACTCATAAAACCTCTTAGGTAAAAGCTGGCATATTGGAGGAGCTCAGAAATTTATAATGAAAGGGAATCCTTGAACTCTAGAGATTTCTCAGAGATATTTACTGGGGTGGAAATCCCTCAAATTCTCAATTTATACCTCTACCTCATTTCCCTGCCTTAAAATATTCAAGAAATAATGAGCCCATGGGATCCTAAAATACTTAGGAAAAGATAGGGCAATCCATCATGATATCCAGATATTAAAGGAGAATTAATTATTTTAGTAGTGAAGCTATGCAGAATTCCTAATTGCTTGTGTAAGTAAAAATTCCCTTTGGGATGCCTGATGATATATTATTTGCTTTTAAAAGGTCACCTCCATCCTGTAGCAGATTGCAATTAGGAGGTTATTGACATCAAACTGTACTACGTGCAGAGGGTGAGCAAAGAGATTAGGACCTTATAACCCAGCACAATGCAGAGAAAACACTCCTAAGATATAAAACATTGATGTAAAAGTGAATAAACTAGAAACTTTCATACTAGTTAGAAGGTATACAAAATATCTGGATATAAGGTTACATTCAGATAAATTAACCTTTTCATCCAATTTAATTGGCTATACTTACTGCAAACTGTTAAATATCACATGGCCTCATTTCTAAGAAGGGGAAGATAAATACCAGGCATCAGCCATAAATAATGTGTGGGACCACTGGAGGGCACTTTTGATCTAAGAATCCCTCATTTTGAAAGCCTTTTGGCAGCAATACAACTTCTGCAAAAGCAGGAGGGAGCCAAATTCATTGAAAAATATTTATTTCATTTTTGTCTATTTTGTAGCCCAGAGGGTATTGTAGCAAATTTCTGGCCTGAAACATAATAACATTAATGAACAAATTAATTGCAACAACAACTATAGGATTGGGTTAGAATAAAAAGGCTATGTTTTCTGTCTGTGTGGCAGTGCAGACGCATTACTGGCTCTGCATCTAAAAGAAGAATATTCTAAACTATTCACCTGATCTGTGGACTGATCTGCCACTTAGTTTAAAGGCTCCAAGTTTCTTGCTTTTATCGTTAAAGGAGTAAAGAAAGAACAAAGAAAAGTAGCAATACTCAGTGTACAGGAATAATTTCTAGACTAATCCTGCAAAGTCTTACTCCTCTGAGGGATGTTCCTTCGATGACTGATTTGACCTCAGAGAGAGGGGGTGTCTGAATAAAAAAAGGGTTTTTTTAGACCAGCTGCCAGTGTTCAGTCTCTCTTTTTGCAGGTTTTTTTTTTCTTGTTGCCCCAGGCCTTCATGAAAGAAGGCTGTTTTCTGGCATCCCTTGGTTGGGAGCAGCGATGCAGTTCCTTGGACCCTTGAATTCCCCATCTCTGTTGAGCAAAGGACAATTTGCTCATCCATTACAGCAGAGCTTTTCAGACACAAAACCAGCATTCCTCCAAGTTCAGACACAAGGTTTTTGGGAAATTCAGAAGACAGAAGGGAAAAAAGGAAAAGAGGGAAGGATAATGTAGAAAACACATAAACACCTCCATCAGGTATTTTCTTCGCCTTTCTGAAGGAAGGATGGCACGGGTATTGTGAATGGGCATGTCTCCACAGCCCAGTAATAGTGCCTGTAATATTGTACCTGCTGTGCGTAAATGATGCCCTTCCATGCTGTGGTCTGTGGTTTTGATGATGAACTTCCTGAGGGACTGTAAAGATAAAAACCACAGCGTGCCACTTGCTGAAGATTTAAAGAGCCATAACTTCTAAGTAGTACTACTGAGGGATAAACAGGCTTTTGCCTCCTGCCCTCAAGCACCATGGAAGTGCTTCAGGAAGCTTGAGCCATCAGGCAGCATGCCCTGACAGGATGGCTACAGACAAGGCTTTGCAGTAAAACACATCCTTCTCTTCTCATTGCTCCTTTACTCCACAGGCAAGTACAGCTTTGCTTTCTGCTCCCATGCTCGCTTCCATGCCCGTCTTTAGCCCTTGCCATATGCACCTCCATTTGCAATTTCTTAATTATTTCTAGCTGTGTAAAAGCAATAGGATACAGAAAATCATTTGGTCCTGTCTCCTTAACACAGTCCCAATCCCATATACATCATTTTAAGCAAAGTAGAAGACAGTTTTGCATTGCCTGAACCATTTTGCCATGAAGGATTTTCTTCAATTATGTCCCCAGCTTGTGCCCATTAAAAACAGTGGGGATACATTCTGAGGTGCCAACATGATGGTCCCTTTCTATGTGCACCCCATTATGGCACCCATGGCCTCATGGCTCCCTGGGTGATGGCAGTGGGAAATGCTCAGCTGATGACAGCCCAGCCCTTATCTTCTCATGATTTGGAGCAGAAGCTGCAATGGAAGTGTCAGATTTCTGCTGCTTTTCAGGAAGCTTCTTATCTCCCAGTCACAGGAGACTCAAAATGAAAAAGAATTTTAACTTTTGCCATGACTGGTAAGAGCTTGATAAATTTTTAAATGCAGATATCTAAAAGTAGGCAGAAGGAAACAAATATGTATCACTGCTTTCAAAAATCTTGGATTTTCAGACAGCCCTGGTCCTTAGAGATGTGTTTATACTTTCTGCCTGTTGGAGTTGGGTTTTTCTTATGTGCTCCACTTTTCAGAGTATTTTGCACTTGCAACCCAGATCTCAGGGCAGGTTTTGGTGAGCCACTTGGTTGAGGCTGCTCAAGGTCACGCCTGGGCTGACCAGTCCTTCGGTTGTGGCCTTGTCATTGTGCAAACTCCTGCTCTGAGTGAGATCAAATTGTCACAGACCACTTTAAGGAGTAGGAGAGTAGGAAGCAGAGAGGTTAACACTCTGTTTGCACTTAGGGCAGCATAAGATAAATAAATGTTATTAGCACATTACTCATCATGCAGAAGCAGTGGAGGCAACAGGAATTGGGGGGTGAAGCAGCTGACAGTCATGATACTGCTGGCCAACCACTTACTGCCCTCACAGCCTTTCATCTCCATGTAAGCTGCACTTTCAGATCTATATTAAGACAGGGCAAGCTGTCTGAGACATGACCTCCACATACAGAAGGATCACTGACCTTCAGCAATATGCCTTAAATAAAACGCAAAAGGACTCGGCCTCCAACCAGCTCCCCAGAGAGGTACTCTGTGAACTCTGGGGTGAACCACAGGGAAGGGTTTGGGTTCAATTTACTGTTTGTTTTTCAGTAGGTGGGAAGGCAGTACACGTGCTGGATGCTGGAGGAAAACAGATCTGCAGTGAATACCTTTGAGACTTATTTATCCTTGCAAAATACATCCTCCAGTCTCTGAAGTGTCAGCCCTCCAAAATGGGAGCTGCAACTAAGCAGCATCTGCTCTCCTTGCTATGGCTGCTGACCTGCCAGCCACGGTGGGGTAAGGCCACTGTGAGGGAAAGATGTTCCTGCCCAGTCTGCTCAGGAGATGGCTGCAAAAAGGCCACCAAAATAAAGCAGAAGAGTCCATGCCACGGACCCTGTGCATAGGGCAGTAATTGAATCCCTGTGCCTGAAGTGGTACAGATCAGCTGCAGGTCAGAAAGCCATGGGGAAATCAGGCCCTCTATGAGAGATCCTTTACCAGCAAAGGTCTAAGGAATGCAGTAGTCCCAGAGTCCAGACCATTCCCATTTGTGGGAACAGTGGGGAACAGCCCTACTGCCAGAATTGCTGGGGGCAACCTTGGTATGAAGTGCAGAACTGCAGCCACTGGACAAGTGGGCTCTGCTCCCTGGCTGCTCTGAGCTGCAACAGGATTGGAGGGGGTAGACCACCCTCTGGCTCTGGCCTGCTCTTCCTGATTTACACAGGAAAGCTTTTTAATACAGTAAAAATCTCACAGTCTCTAAGACATTCTTAGCTTTCCAAAGAAATTGATGCTAACTAAATTGTTACCATCCCCTCCCTGGAATTTGTTAAATCCAGGACTGTCTGCAGCCCTGGAGAAAAGACAGTGTTTTTTCAACGACCAGTGGTTTGACCTGGGACTGAGCAGAGACTGACAGAAACTTTCCCTGCGAAACCAACCAGTCCCTCTGCAGCAAGGTGTTGAATTTCTGGAAAGTGTCCTCCAGAGGACCTCAAACACAACATAAAATTCAGGTTAAATTAACTTTAAAATATTGCAGGTAGCAGGAAAATGAATGTTACAATTTTCAAGCATGTCTGTTTGATTTGGGCACATAGTGCAAGGGTCTCAGGGGGTATTTTCACAGATGCTCAGTCCATCTGGTGCAGGGGAAGGTTGTAGAAATTCCTCTGAATATAAAGATCTCAGCTGGGATCTCAGAGCAGAGCTACCTATAATAAGTGAAAACACCAGCAAATAAAACCTGAATTTTGCCTAGGGCTGCATAGGAAGTTTTTATTTCATTTAGGAATTTGCACAGTTCTTGATGTCTGCTATGCTTTGACAGGCCCAGTCCTTCTCTAAAATTTGGTGATAATGAGGATGGGTGAGTACTTTTAATGTTCCTCCTAGATATTTCTGTAATTAAACGTGAACAGCATTAACAGCACCTGTTTGCTAAGCTACACAGCTCACAGTATTTTATAAGTTATCAGGTAAAAAAAAATCCCATCTTTGTGAGGTCAAATTGAAAGAAGCACTATCATGTGGAGAGCCTGGGGATGTTTTAATAATATTCTTAATATTTTCTTTTCTCCAATTTGGTTTTTTTGGGGAGGCAGGTTTCTTTTGCTAAATATGTTAGTGATTTTCAGTTCCCACCACAAAGCGTAACTCAGAAAATCTCCGCCATGGCTCAGGTGCTGTGCCTGCTGGGGAACACAGCAGTGCCTGGGAATTCCAGAGGTCAGGTCAGGCCAAGCACCATGTCTCCATCTGCGACCATCTGATCACCCTGCTGAATACAATTGCTCTTTGCCGCAGGCTGGAAGAGCAGAAGCATTCTCACACATGACCCACCAGTGGCCATTTTGGACAATATTTAGTTGAAAGAGAAGCTTCACAGCCCTCAAATCTGACTGCCACCAACAGCCTGTGACACAAGCCCAGCTGCCACCACATGCCCCATGCCCTGTCCTGGTCACAAATGGGAAGTCAGGCTTCTGTGCCCAGCACATGCCCATCCCGACCATGGCACCCTTTGCTGCTGTTGTTATTTATGGCCTGGCTGGGCTTTTTGGTGTTGTATGGGCACAAGTCACAGTGGCTGCACCACCTTGTTGGGTTGCCCCAGCAGAGCATAGCAAACAGGGCAGCAGAGGGACACTCTGCAATACAGCTGTGTCTGACCAGTGGGACCAGAAGTGAGCATTGTTTCAGGGAGGCACAGGTGAGGGAGGAATGGTGCCTCCCTCTCCAGCTCCCTCAGCCATCTCATTTGGCAAATTACACTCAAATGTGGTTGCCACTGCCAGCCCTATGACAATGGTGAGGCTGGGATAGGTTCCACATCATTAACACATGGCCCAGCTTGTCAGATACTTGCAGATAATGTCACTGTCTGCAGGTTGGTAGAGTCTGTCACTGAAGGTTTTCAGGCAGTGGGAAGAGAGGAGGAAGAAAAAACACACACCGGTGAAAACACCTGTGGCACAGCAGTGCCACATTTGATGCCTCCCTCACAGCCAGACCATTTCCCCAAGGTTGCTTTCTACCTCTCTTTCATGAACAAGTACCTCATGAACTTCTCACCTCCTCAGCCATCATGTCCTCCCACCCTTGCAGCCTGGGGATATTGCCAGCACAGTGCTTTCAGGGGGCAGGGGTGCACTGAGAAGGGAGGGCATTACCCTGTCCTTCCCAAAGCTATTCAGAATGGTGAAAGAAGCCCTCCACAGCACGAGAGAGGACTGGAGCACACAGCAGCCTCTCCCCAGTTTAGATATGGGCTAAGCTGGTGCATCCATCTTTGTTGTGAATCCATGCAAAGTTTACTCTAACAATTGCAGAGGATTTATCTTACTTTCCCAGGAGTTTTAGAAAGGTAGGTACTTAAGAATAGCATAGCCTAAATTGTGCAGCAGCAACCTGGGCTTCAGGTCACACTGTTCTTGCAGAGTCCTCCCTTTCAAACATCCCCATTCCCAAAAACACAGGTTAGACAACATTTTCCATTGACATTTCATGTCATCATAGTGACAATGACAATTTCTGTTTCAAGTTTAAGGATACTTGTTTTTAAATTCTAGAACCACTATCCCCACCATGTTTTATCAGCTTCTCTCAGTGGTAATTTATTTGTTATTTTTTATTTATTCATACTCTGGAAAGGACAGAAGTGTACAATCTCATTCATATCCTTAGGGAAACAAAATGTCTGCATGGAATCATATTTATGTGGCACTCTTGCAACATCCTGGTAAATCAGAGTAAGTTTGAGGTCTGGATGCTTACAAAAATAAATGTTTGCCCCTGGAAGCATGTAAGTTTTTAATCACATGCTACATATCAAAGCCTAGGGCTCATATGTTTATCTTTGCATACCTCAGGAATCTTTTTATCAAAGATCACTCTATTATGAGCTTTTAATATTCTCAAATATATGTAGTCTGTCACCCTCTCCAAGGACCACAATTTTCTCTGTACTCTACACTACAGTGACATGCTGAAGCACTTTAGTAAGTCTCTGGAGGCAAATGGTCCTTCTTTCTGACCTACTTAGCAGAGGCCCAGAGTCAGCAACTCCTAGAGGCCAATAGGAACAGCTTTAAATGATCTTTAGCACATCTATTTCTATCAGAAATCCAATATCCTTTATATGTCCAATAACACTGTTTATTTAACTTGTAATGTAGCTTATGCATTTGTTCCAAGGAGCAATGGGATCCCTGGACAATTTAAGACTTCTTTGTGAAGGAAATTTCAGAAGGAAATTTAAGCTAAATTTCACATTATACAAATGCAATAGTTAAACTATTGTGTAGGACTTCTTAATTTTTACTAAAAATGATAGCCAGAAATTCACTGACATTTGAAGTTGAAAGAAAAAAAATAAAATCCCTGCCTCCTTTGTTTCTACTCAGATTGGTTTATACTGAACACTGTCTGGATGTTCTTTAGCTCTCCAACCATCTGTAAACCAACAAGTACACATCTCTCCCCACCCAGCCTCCATTCTGCTCAGTTTGTAGGGGATTTTCAGTGGAAATAGAAAGTTTCCACTTATGTTTAATTAAGAAATCACGACCTATAAATTGCCTTTTTTATCCATCAAAATAGACATCTACCAACACACAAATTATGCCCAGATAGTGACAACAACTGGTGCTCATTTTCACCCTCCCTGCACGTTCCTCCAAGGAAACAAATGTCTCAGATAATTCCTTGGGTACCTGCAGGGCATTTCAGTTCTGTGCTATCACACACATTTGTGCCTAACCACAAACATTAAGAAACTATTTCAATCATTGTCATTCCCCAAAAAATCATGGATATATATGTCTGTCAAGAGATAAGGAAACCCTATATGAAAATATATATGCTAATTTCAAAGCATGTAATTGTTTTTAGAACACTTCAATGCTTTTTTTAAAGTAATTGAAAGCCTTGTTTGTAATCTCCCTGCCTATTCCTGAAACTTAGAGAATTCTCAGACCACTCAGTGGAGATGTTCCTATTTCTACTGAAAGTCCTTTCAGAGTGAATTCATTCTCTGTCTTTACGCCAGGAAACTGTACTGACTCACATCCTCTTCAGCAGCATTAGGCATGAGCCCAGAACTTAAAACACAGGACCATGCAGCCACTGTTAGGGGACCATCAGTGTAGATTGTATTTCATTAAGGCGGCTTCAATCTTACTGAAAAAAAATGGCAAGACATTTCTGTATTTGTGATAGAGTCTCACTGGCTCTTTTCTTAATGTAGATCTTCAGAAAAAAACATTTATGCATAATTTTTCCTACATTATACCTGAAAGTTACCTTTCAACAGTGCTGCTTTATATGGCCAGGGAGACAGCAAAGCAGGCACCATAGAACCAGCCAGGCTTTCTTGTAGTACCTGACATACAGCAGAAGCAAAAGGTTTTCCCCAGTCAAATCTTTTTTATAATGTCCACAGGTTGAACTAGAACAATCTAATCACTAAAGAAACTCAAACTTCAACAGGAGAGTAAAACAGCTGCTGGTACTCACTGCTGCTGAGAGTCACATAATACAGATTGTTACTTTTTCTAAAGTTCTAAGAGTTATTTATGCAACAGAAGCTCTTACCCAAGACCAAGGGGAGCCAATTGGGGTCTCTGGCTGGTCTTCCTCCTCAGACGACATCCTGTGCCGGTAACTCTTCCCTGTTCTTCGCATACACCACTAAAACCACTCTTGGTTTCTGCCATATACAAAGAAGCTGCCTTCAAATTTTAGATGTAGACAACAAAGCTCCAGAGAATATAATTTCCCAGTGATCATGTTTGCTTGCTAATTTTACCTGCCGAAGTTCTTGGAAGCACAGTCAGGGCAAGAAACCTGAGCTCAGTAAACCAGAGCACACTTTCCTTGCAACTGAATCCTCAAGTGTCCTAGTTCAGTCAAAAGGTTCAGTGAAAAATTAGAGCCTGACAAACACAAATTCACTCCCAAGCAGTTGGTATCATTATTTGCATGTGAGATTTTATGGTCAGACAGCTTGCTGAGTGATAAAGGAATTTTTAACTGCCAACATTTTGTTACCATCATTAATTATATTTTGTATGGATTTTAACAGTTTGATTTTGTTTTCAAGACAGGTTCTTAATGCCGAAATCTAATTCTGCCTTGCTGCATAGCTGCACAACTCCACAACCATAACTGTATATGTGTGAAGGCAGCACAGCTTTTCTGTTCTTCTCTGTAATAACATTTAAGAGAACCATTTTCTTTTCCATATTTCCTTTTGGTTTTCTGTTTGTGTCTAGTTTGTTACCAGCATGTATAATTCAATTAGCATAGATTGCACCCCATGTAACTACAGATAAACTTGTCCTGATGCCTATGAGACTTCTGGCTTTGTTTGATGAGACAGCTGAGTCCAGCATCTTGAAATCACTGCTGGCAGCTGGCAGGGATGGCAGTTTTGACACCAAGATCAGGCCTGAGGTTTTGTGCTCAAACTGATCACTAATTCACAGCTATGACACATTGCCAAATTCAGAACCTGTAATTTGAATTTTATTATTTACTATTCCTCTGCTTATAAGGTGTCCAGCTGCAGTAGCTGGTGAAATAAAATTATCAAAGCACCTGAACCTTCTGTTACGTCTGACTTTGGTCAAAGGCTTCTAAATCTTTCCACTGAGTTATATAACGAAACAGGCTATTTATAGCACCCCACTGCAGGAGAGTCCTAGTGTTAGCTATGAGCTGATAATGGTTATCAAATGAACAAATATGCCCAGCTGTGCTTCATATTTCACCTTAAGCTATGTGCAAATTCAGTGAGTAGGAAAATTATAAATTGATGGAAAAAGAGAACTTTGGCATTATTGGCATTGAGAGGATAAAAAGCCTGTTGCTACTGTGTGGTTTCTCACCACTATAATGTCACTAAGCTGGGCAGCATGTAAAGATAGAGAGGACTAGAAAGCCCCCTCCGGCAGTTCCCTGCCCACCAGACATTGTCAGCTTGAGGATTAGGGTACCACAGTCACACAGGCTGTGGTTTGACGGTGTGTTGTTTTCAACAGCAACATCAGCATCAGCTGTACATGCCTCTGTCATCCTCCTTATCCCAAAGTGCAACATGCAGGACTTTTTAAAGTCTGAAACAGTTTTATAAAACAATTTATTCTCGAGTCTCAAGAAGAGCTGTGAGAGGGAAGTTCACTGCTATGTGGGGCTGCCTTTAAGCTCTGGGAGTATTGGGAAGGGGTGTTATTCCTGTGTATCAACCAAAACTAACACAGCTGCCTGTGAATGTCTGACATGGCAAAGGAAATACCAGTTTATATTACAGGATAAGCATTAGGTGCAGGCAATACACTCTCCATGCACTCCAGTTACTCAGTGGGCCTATGAAAGTCTGCTGGGCTGTCCTCAGAATCCCTCCAGCAGTGTCACACTGCCTTATGCTGCTGCCTCTGACCTCCTCCTACCCCTGAAACTCTGCCACTCTGACCCACTGGTGCCGGTCCCTGATGGACTTCACCTGATGAGTGTCTCAGGATCACAGGACATTGATGTGGAAGACATCTGGAAGAGATCTTATTTTCAGAAAAAAAGGATGCTTACTTAGATTCTTTCACATTTCACATTAGAAACTCTGAACCTGAAGTGGCCCAATAGTCAAGTTACCCTCAAGCTGCAGGCTAAGCCTTCCAAGAGAAAATAGCACAGGACTTAAGTTACCAAGATTCTCAAGTTACTTATTTCTGTTGTGCACCAAATGTTAGTTAGGACTGTAAGCACAGAAACCCATTTATTAGCTATCTGAGAGATCACATTTTCTTTCTGGAACAATTTTGGGGAAGGAAATTCAATACAATTCTTCTCATTTCAGCTAAACAGGGAAATGCCACACCTAATGAATTTCAATGGCATTCCTGCCTCTGCCGAAAGATCTATTCATGAAATTTAGAAGTTAGGAACCACTGTATGTTGGAGGAATTTTCCACCGTCCCACCCATTTCTTCTGATAAATTTACTTTTAAGCTGTGAAGAGTAAGTATAACAATCTATCAGAAATAGCATTTAAGTAATTGTAATATGCTGAATAATGTTTATTTATAAAATTCTTCAAGAAGTGGGTGTGCATCTTTCCCAGCCCACTGTATTTCTGAAGCCTTTGTCATCCTCTGTACTGCCCAACTTCAGGACCTTTCTGCTTTCGGGAAGGACTAAGTGCAAGCATTTCTTCTGTGCAGCATAGATGTATCCAAACACTGCACTGTCTAGATCAGTGCATCTGGTATCCTATGTCCAGCAGTGACTATCACCAAACACTTCTGATCAGTATATCCAGAAATGGAATAATAACCAGATGAAAAAGGAACTTTCTCCATAGTTTTCATAAATTAGGACAATGGTTCCCAGACTTTTCCCAAGGTTGCTGTCCACACTACCTGTGTCCCATCCCCTCTCTGTGCTGTCATGCCCGCTGAGCCAGGCCACCTTCTCTTTACTTCCTTCCCAGTGCTCTCTCACAACCCCAGCAGCTGCGTTTCCCTCTCTCCCTTCTCATTGCCCCGCTCTAAGGACTTCATAAATTTGTTGCTACTTCCCCAGTTTTGTTTACAACCAAAGACAAGTGTGGAACAGGGGCTGACACAAAATTCACAGATGTTCTCAGATTGACAGTTCACACAGACTTCACATTGGTTTTTAAATTCCTGCTTAGCACACAGCCTCTGGGAGATACTGTAGCAACTAGTTTCACTGGGTAAATAGGCAATGTAAACACAAGTTTTGATGTCAGTTTTAAACCATGTCTAGTGATTTCACTACATGATGACACAGGGTAAACAGGAGCCAGCTTCTTTTTATAAACTGTATTTGCAAGTGCTGTATCATGAGAAAGAAAAAAAAATATTAATCATTCCAGAATATTTAAATATATTAATATTAGCTCATGGTAATCTTTTCATGAACTTTATTTTTTGAACTGATGAGATTATGTTCTCTTGTTTTCAATAGAATAATTATTCAATGCAAAGATTAAGATATTTTTAAATACAATCACAACTCTACTGCACTGGGACAGCATCACTCTCCTAAAATAGTTTTTCTTTCTCCAGTTTTTTCACATTACTGCAGTTGCCAGGGACAAAGAACATGGAACTAAACATCCATGGCAAGTCATAGCACCACGTATCTGAAATAGGGCTAAATTGAAAAAGCAAAATTCAAATCTACCTAACACAGCCGCTGAGCCATAACTCCCCTATTTTGCATGTCCAGAGGTAGGCTTCAAGATGCTGCATTTCAGACCAAACACAAGCCTAGTGGGGGACTTCAGACAGGTACACAGGGCTACCAACCTGCCCCAACAGGTGCCAACTTGTCTGGGAGAGATCTTTGAGATTTATAGCTGATAAATAAACAGTACATACAAAAGTAAATTAAGTTCTAGGAGAAAGAAATCACACCATAAAAAAATATTAAAAATCAGTTTGTTTGCAAAAGCACATACATGCAAAGGTATCTTACAACACGGAATCAACTCTGACTGCTGCACTAACCTGTGAGGCAATAGCTGTTCTCCAAACTGTTACTGGTTCTGAGTAAAAACTCACTTTCCTGTCAATCCTGTTGTCTCTCAGTAAAAAGAAAATTGTTAAGTTCCTGTCAACAGCACCACTCATCATTTTCTACAACACCACAGCACATACTGGCAGCATAATAATCCATAATATGCTCAGGGTTTAAGTGCATGATCAATATATATCAGTCATGGAACAAGTGTGGAGAAACTTCCTTCTGTTTATATTACTATATAAATCTAAATCAAAAATTTCAGTTTTCATGAGGATTTTAATTAAAATCACATTTCTGTATGAAGCAGCTTTATGAAGTCTCTCTTAAAATCATGGCAGTTGATCCCCAAAGCCTTTTTCTCACTGCACAAGAACCTCACTGTTACATCCAAGAACCCATCACTCCTTTGCCAAATATGTCAGCAAAGGGCAATGCCAGCATTTGGACTATTGCCTCAAAACTCCTGGAGCTGTGTCCTCTACAGTCATCAGTGGTCATTTGGGGAGCTGTCAAAACAGGACTGGAAATGTTATAAAAAGCATTTGCAAACTAGCAGAACCCCTGGTATTTCTTCAGGTGCAGGTATAAGAAGCAGGTATAAGGGACAGAAGACAGTCAGCAGGCAGAGGATGTCAGAGACTAGTTTTACTTTCCTTTAAAAAGTTGTACCCTTAATAAAGTAATAAAAAGAAAACAATATGGATTTTATTTCATGCCAGCATATCCACTATATTTCAGTGATAGCAGATGTAATACTGACTGGTTCCTCAGGTGAGGGGGATGATGTGGGAGCAGAGGACTCTGGTGGGAGAGCTGAAAGGCAGTGTGGCAGCTGTGTGTGGGTGGGTGTGGTGAAGGGCTGTGTTGTGTGGCTGTGGGTGAGGAGCTGTGCTCACCAGCCAAGCAACGCTTGGCAGAGGGATGCAAGCAGAGGTTGGGCTTTACGACAATTGCAATGCATTCCCACCCTGAGAAACAGCTCCGGCACGGTCATTTCTGCTACAGACACTGTGGCAGTGGCTGGGGAATGGACCTCAAGAAGCAGTGATGTCTTGGAATCCCCACCAAGCCCTGCAGCTGGCCCAGTCCAGCAGCCCATGGCTGGGACCTGTTGAACTGGATGCTCATGCCACCCACATGAATTCCAGCTGCGACAGAAAACCGGATTCTTTCACACTGCACACAGTCCCTGCCCACAGTCCTTGTTTTCCTGCAAACACTTTGTACCACTGTTCTCCACTCTGTAAAGCCCTCATTTGACCCTTCCTTTGGATTGGTTGTCTATTACTTGTACCTCTTTCTTTTCATGTGAGTGACACATTTCACCAAAGAGTGTCACAGATACAGCCTTTGAAAAGCAGCCCCCTCTCAAGCAATATTTAGCAACTGCTTCTAGATGTAGAGTGGGAGTCAGGATCTGTACATTCTGTATCACCATAACAGGAGGCACTTGCTAGGAAAGGATGAAATCCCTTACATCCTCTAGTGCTCAAATTATCTGTAATGCCCAGATGATTAGATACCAGACATTAGTGCTTAAGTGCTTGTGAATAGTGCTTTGATAGAGAAGCGAAATGATATCATCTTCCCAGTAACCTCTATATTTGGACTCTGTCTTTTGCAGTAGCTGAATCATGAACTACCTCACACTCTGACACGCAATACAGAACATGCTAATAATACTGTCTGCAGGTGATAATAGTGGATGACTAAATCAGCAAGCATGGAAGGCACTAAAGAAGAAGGTAGAGGCTATAAAAAGTCTGTAAAAGTGTGCAGGCAACACCCTTTAGTTTGTTTAACATAGAGTACATACAAGGCATGGGCCAAGTTTTATTTTTTTGTTATATACTTTAGGCCCTTTTTAGTTTCTTAGAGAAAATGGATGTCTAAAGGATGGTAAAGCAAATATCAGATCTAAACCACAACAAAATGTAACAGACACCTGGTATAAGTTGTTTAAATATTTGGTTACAGGAAAGGAGATTTCAACCCACTCTCTTTTCATTTGAGTTCTTGCAAAAACTCTTATACCTTTGAATCTGTGTTATGCTGGAGCCCATTAAGCAGTACTGTATTTTCTCTTGATCATTTCAGGTCATTGCTAAATTATATTAACTCCTTTCAACTAATCTTTTTCTTTTGTTTTGCCCATTACAAAAGTGTACTGGTTGGTCCCGTACATCACCAAAACAGATGTCCATGCAGCATGAACTTTATTCATATAAAGGATGGATTAGACATAAATGTCACACTTCTTTAAAAAAGTTTAAATTAACTAATCAACTGCTGAAAACTGAACAGGTAATACTTTTTATATAAGACAATGCTCACCTTCCTTCCCAAAACTGAACATGAATTCTCACTCTGAAGCAAGGACAATGATATATAGAAACACACTGATTGCTAGCAGTTACCTTGTAGACACCAATCCATGTCTCTCAAACTTACAGAATGTAAATTTTCTCTGTAAATGAACCTAAATCAGCTCTTTGGCATAGTCATACTGATGTCTGCATTTCAAGGGCAGTATGAGCCACCTGATAGCATTTCATCAGCATGAAATCCGTGATCCTCCCACTGGTGTATCCAGCAATAAAGGCCAACCCAGACACTTCCTACACCTCGACTGAGTCAAGTTAACACTGATTCTATACAGACAAACAGGAAGTTTGCAACTTAGTATTTCAAAAAACTAGACAAAGATGGAGATCAATGATTTCACATTTAGACCGTACGAAATATCATGACGCCTGGTGCCATTCTAGAACATCTTTTCAGATTTTCACCTGAATTTCTCAGCAATGTAGTCTTCCTTTTCTCAGTCTTTTGAAGCACCTTGGCAAGAAAATATCCCCAGAAAGCTTATTGGGAGTGTTATAGAACCATCTCATCTGCTTTCCTGAGTGCACAGGGCCCAACTTGAAGTTTGCAGCCAGTTCAACAATTCAGTCACAAACCACCACTGTTTTAGATGTAATAAGTCATTTGCAGGTCAGTCTCACCATTTGATCTCTTCAGTTACTCAAGTTAATATCAGTTTCAGGTTTAAATGTTCAGATCTCATTTTAACATCTACCTTCTTAACTCTCTTCCTTATGCTAATAAAGCCAGACATATAATCATGCTTCTATTCCAAGAGTCCTGCATGGTAAAACTATCGAGGGTGGCACCTATTCCAAAAAATAAAGCTCCAACTGAGTTTCTACTATTAAAGAAATATCCTTTACAAATCTTCATATAAAAAGCTTACCTGGATCAATCCGTAGCAATATACTACAAAACTGTAACAACTCCTGTTGCCCTGTGCCAACTGTTAGATAAATAAGACTTGTAAACCAAAATCTGCTACTAAATTTACATTTCCTAACTCTGGAATGTACAAAAAGTTTCCTAGAACTTTTCCTTATGAATTTGCATGTAGTCTTTTCTGTCACAGAGGAAGTGCACTCATTGACCTCTCTTCTGATCTGAAATTATTTCCACCATATAGAGTAGTAAATCTCTGTGTTTCTCTCAGGAATTAGGAATTATGACTTCCATCAGACAATTAAATTAGAAAAGTCAAAGATTTGGAAATATGAGCTAAATTGTCTGATCATAGCTCATTCTAATAAACCATGGAAAACAGTCCTGTTTCTGTTCAGAAAGCAGAGCCTCTCAAAAGTAATTTCATGAGATGGTGGCAATTAGTCTCTTGGATCATTTAGGAAATGTGTCTCTTTTCAGTTAAATATGTCGCCCAGTCAGGAAGAAAAGTGGTCTGTCCTCTTTTGCATTGGCAGTCTGGAATTCATCCCGCAGTCGGAACTGCCATTCATCTTCCAGCTCCAGCCGGACAACAGTCTGGCGAAGAGAATTGCGATCTTGGCAAATCACACACAGGGTGGCACCTAAGCAAACAGTGAAACAGAAACTCACATTAAGTATCCCCTTCATTCCCGAGCATCCAGCTCCCACCACCCTTTGGCATGTAGAACTCCACCACTTTCACATCAGGAGTTACAAATGGGTTTGGGAGAAAATTAAGCTGCTCAAGTCAGACTGAGGAGAGCTACGTTCAGCTCCCTATTTGTCAGGAGCTTCTTGTGTAACTTGAAGTACCTAGTTTCACCTAGTAAACAGGACTAACAGTACTTCCCCTACTCTTTAGGGTAAGGAAGAATAAAACTGCCAGGTAGTGAAGGTAGTGATGGGTCCCAGCACCAACAAGATAAACAAGATAAAGCCCTACAGCTATTCCTGTTTTAGCCCTTCTCATCATTACCTTTGTTGAGTGAAACCCTCACTCAGCAAAACACAAAAGTCAATCACTGTGACAGCTGACTAAGCTCTTTGTGCTTTGCTGGCCGGAAATGGTATAAGTATGTCCTTAAAACTACTCACAAATTTTCTGTGTTTTTTGGATGGGTATGCTAATGTGCTGCCAATGAAAATCTGGCCTATATGGCTATGGACACAGGCAAAACCAAAATGCCAAAGTAAATGTGATGGGTTTGATCCATGGCTTCCTCAGTAACTAGGTGTAACTAAGGAAGTGGACATTGCATGGGTATTCCACACGTGTTTTCCATGTAGCAGAGGAGGAGGGAAAATAGGAAGGAGTTTAGTTTTCCTTCTTCCAGCAAGGCTTGGAGGGAGCAGGAGGAGCCTGGACGATCCCTTGTTTTTCAGTCGGTTTTCCTAGCTGGGGACTTGGTGAGAGTGTATCATTGCCTGTTCTCCTCCTTTCTTGAAGTGTTTAATTGTATTTGTCTGTTTCATTTGCTTTGTTTTAGTTTTACCCCTCCTTACTCTTTGCAACCTCCTCCTTCCCCCACTTTTCCCTTTCCCCTGGGATGGAGCCCCACAAAGTGTGTATAGATTGCATACCTAAATGTAAATGTTAGAAAATATAATTTCTGCTTTAATTCAGTTCAGTTTCTTTTGAGTTCTGTTTCTTTTCAGTTTTTTTTCCCTCTCTCCGTGCTGGGAAGACTTTGGGAGGAGGGAAAAAGCAGAGGCAGTCCAGAGTTGGTAAAAAAACTGGCCTAAACCAAGACAATACTTCAGTTGAATAACAGTAAATAGCTGTTTCATTGGCATTTCACGATTTGTGAATCTTCTCTAAAATATGTGCTTGAGAACTTGTGACTTTGTTTTCTCCTTTGACATTGACACAGGCTTTTTTCAAGACTACAGTGAATTGCAAAAGTAGGGGGTTTGTGCTGTGTCCCCTCCTGGAAAAAAACCCCAGTGTATCTTGTACTGTTAATCTCTGAGAAAATATAACTGCCCTTTTAGAAATCTTATCCTTTAAATATTGGCCACATGTGTATTCAACTGTATTTCTCCCAAACTTGGAGAATATATAAATATATAATCTTCTCTTTTTTAAGCTGTAGGCTTGTTTGTTTGTCTTTAAGATCAAATCTGATAATTCTTGGAAAGATCCTTGGGAGGGGGGAGGGGGGAACTTCATCTGTCCTATGATTAGATTTGACCCAAAAGACTTCAATGTTGTATAAGCAGAAGAGAAGGAGCGATGCAGGTCTCTGGCTTACACAGTACCTTGTGACATGCTTTTTATGTGATGATGGTAGGAGTAAATCTAAAATCTGGAGAAATATTTTATGTTCCTCCAGCCATTGTAAGATACTGCAGTCTGGACATACAGATGTACATTACCAAAGTTTTCCTGTAGACTTCTGTCAATTTGAGAAGAGCGAGAAATACTGTCTTTGACATCAGATGTCAAGATTTTTTCCCTGCTTGGGCAACTAGTCTTTATTTGTTGTTAACTCTGCTTTCAACAAGGCTGTGATTTCTTCAGCCTGCATTTTTTTTTCAAAGACTCTCTGTGTCTGTGTTTTAGGAAGATGGGAAGTAGAAGAGCTGAAAGAGAACACAGTGCCTGGAGACAGAGGATTAGTATTAAAATCGGTGGCAAAGCATCATGCAATATCAGCAATGCTAACAAAACCATTTGTTTTCGATAATCAACCTTTGATTGTTCAGTAAGTAATCCCTCTGATTTTTTACTTAATGTTTCTTATTAAAATCTTTAAGTCAACTAAATAATGTGAACCCCTGCAAAAAAAATACTGACTTCCATATGTCATTGACCTATTGTATCCAGAGCTATCAGAATTGAATAATCAATTAAGATTGTAGTACAAGTGTTTAAAAGTGATATTTAAACTATTTTGAAATAGTTTTGGACAGAAATCTAATATTTTACAAGATTCGCTGAAAAAGCTAATTGATTTTCGGTCTTGCTCTGAAAGATCTAAAACATGTAGTTTGACTACGGTGTTTTTCCACAAAATACTTCTGTGCAGCTCTGTAAAAACAACTTGAGCCCTGAACATCTTACAGCAATATTAGTGATGCTGTGCTCATCACCATGGCAATAGAACTACTTTTTTGTGATACTCAGACTTGCTTTGTTGTACTTACAGACATACCCAGGTAACTTCTCTGGCTAAATTCAGTGTGTCACGTGGACAGTTTCAGGATGGCAAAACTTTATAGAACTCTTGTCCATTTCCACTTCATTTTGACATTTGCATGATGGTTGATACTACCTTGAAACTCTTCTTACTGGTGATACCAACTGTATCAGTCACTGGTGTTCTTTGACAAACATCACTGCTGTATTAGCCTGTGTGGCAATTAAACCCTTTTGCTTATGTAGAAGTGTTTTGACAGTAGTGACTAATACAGTCTCAATGTATTCATAATTAGAACTCTAGAGTAGAAGTTAATTCGTATTTTTCTCATACTTGGAATGTTTTTTTCCTCACTTTCTCATTGCCCAGATATGAAGTGAATTTTCAGAAAGGCATTGACTGTGGTGGTGCATATATTAAACTGCTCTCCAGTAGCGATGACCTGAATCTGGTATGTCCTCTTTCTTAACATTTGTCATGAATTGTTCATTTGAGGAATAACTTGGTTCTCCATGTCTTATATCCAGGATAAAGGACTTCTATATCTGTTTAGTCTGACTCTTTGTATTAATAGAAGCCATAGGATCTTAACTCATAACTTGTGAAACAGTTTTTTTACTGCACAGCACATGCAGGTTATTCCAAATACAGAAAACATATAAATAGTTGAAAGGTACTGACATAACTAAACAGCTTCATGCAACATACTCTTGAAGGAGAATAACTATATCTGATATTTTCAGGGTTATTTGTTGCTGTTGCTTAATGTGGAAAGAAAAAAGTGCTGATAAAACACTGGATATTAAAATCCTGGCTTTTATCTTTGTTGGAAAATACAATTATTATGAAGGACAGTAACTTGTTCCCTTCTATCTTTTAGTATAATTTTTGTAGAGCTATAAATACACTTGGGTGTTTTGATTTGTGACAGGCGTTTCTACTTATTGTCTAAATAAATTCATCTTCCTTGAAGAGACTAAAAGAGTTAGTCTATTCTCTGAGCACAGAGAGCACCCAGCAGGTGGACTGAGGACTGCTCAGTTCCTTTCATGATTTTTCCTACTACTTTTCATTTACCTTTTAGAAAAAGGTAACTATGCTGTATGCCAAGGAAAAGAAGTACTGAAAATGACTTCATAACATGTCCAGTATAACACATGCTCAGCTTTCTTGCTTCTACAGGAATACTTTTTTGACAAAACACCTTACACTATTATGTTTGGACCAGATAAATGTGGAGAAGATTACAAACTACACTTTATCTTCAGACATAAGAATCCTAAAACTGGAGAATATGATGAAAAACACGCTGAACGTCCTGATGTAGACCTTAAAAAGTTCTATTTGGACAAGAAAACACATCTGTATACTCTTGGTATTGTTTAATTCTTACAAGTTTGGAAAGGATAAATTTAAAATGTGTTTCTGTCTGCTGAAGCTTTGTAATTGAGTCTGCTTTTTTGTTTGTAGTAGTCTCAGTTCTGAAGGGTGGTTACTTAATGACTTGGCTTTAAATGATTTAATAACTAGGCTTAAGTGGTTTAATGACTGAGCTCAACTGCAGGACATAAAAGTGGCTTTCAAATGCTGCTTTTTAATATTCAGTTACTGTAAAAAACCATACCAGCCCTGGCCAGCCGTTAGCATAAAGAATTGATTAATGCCTTCAGTATTTATTATGGTAAAAATATTTTTAATGAGAAAGTTAGTAAGACATACAACTGTCCAGTATTCTAGGAAGGTGTCAGGAGTTCACAGGAATTCAGTTAAATCTGCAGGATGTCACACACCACTGTCCCCCAGATGTGAAGAGTTTTCAGACACCTGCACGTGCAGAGTGTGCATGAACAGATAGGTCAGCTTGTTCTCTTAAGGTGAATGAATGTGGGCTGGTTCCAATTCGTGTGACAACTCTCCCAGCACCAGTGAATGAAAGTTCACTTCATTTCAGAGATGAAAGTTCAGTTCATTTCCTCCCTTTTTTATTCTTTCTCAGAAGGTAGAAAATCAGAGAAGAATGGGCTAATCTGTGGCATGTTGCAAATCCAGCCAAATTAACTGTACTTATGAACTTGTATTTAATAATAAAAATAATAGAAGGCACGTTCAAATGCTGTGCCATGGGAAAACTTGGTGGATTTTAAAATAGATTGCTGTAGTGTGTCATAGCAAACTTTCACTTTTAGATAATAGGAATCTCATAATAAAGGAATTCATGCATTCCTGTATTTGGGCTGTTTTTAGAAATTCAGGATACTTAAACTTGAATTGCATTTATTCTGTTATAATTTTTACAATAGACTCCACAGAGCTTTGTAATTCTAATGAGACTGATAACAGAAGTTTAAAAATTAGTTCTTTGTATTTTAACTAAGGGTGATATGGGGGTTTAATTTTTGCATTTATGAATATTTTAATACTTTTGAAAACTTTAAGGCTGCAAGATCTTCATCAGATATTATCAAACTGTTCCAAGACTGTTACTCTGGTTTTCATTACCCATTTTCAGAAAATTGTCATAGAAGTGGAATAGTATTTACTTTTACTTAATAATCTTTGTTGTGTTGAATAGACAGTTGAATATACTAGTTAACCAGTGTGTACATTTGTAAGTGCTTATTAGAATTGGATCTGGATGCATCTGAGTGTGACACTGCTCAGTTCTGTGACCTTGGCTTCTCAGTTACTCAGTTACTCACACTTGCTAACTTAAACATTTGAAGAGAATTTTTTGTATTTTCAGTCTGGCATTTGAGGGAAATGGCTGTTATAGGTTTGAATCTGAGAGAAGATACTTCCTTCATCCTTCAGCTGTGTTACTGGCACAATTCTTGTGTTTCCATGCTTGCAACTGTGAGATAGTAATTTAGTAGCAAAGATGCCTTTTAGGGCAGAGATTTGTCTTTCATTCTCTGTGCTTTTTAAATAGAAAGCAGAATTTTGGCCAAGTGGCAGGTTTTTGAAAAGTCTTTTAGAATGTGTTTGGATGTGTTTCAGCAGTTGAATTTTCTAGAAGTTTCCTTGTGGGGAGTCTGGTGCTGGTCATACATCCCCTCAAGGGCAACTTTTTGTGTCCAGATCCAGTACCTGAGTGAGGAGTTTTTCTCCTGCTCTGCTAGCAAGGATCCTGTTTGCTGTTATTTGACTAACTCTGTGCTTCTTATATAGCTTGGGTTAAAGATATTTATAAAATGAATGGCTCCTTTATTTCTTTAATACAAATTTCTTCAATATAGTGCTAAAACCAGATGATACCTTTGAAATATTAATTGACCAATCAGTTGTCAGTAAAGGAAGTCTTCTTGAGAATATGGTTCCTCCAGTAAACCCTCCCAAGGAAATAGAGGATCCTAGTGATAAGAAGCCTGATGATTGGGATGAGAGACCAAAAATACCTGATCCAAATGCTGTCAAACCAGACGACTGGTAAGGAGAATATTTTTATCTCTACAATGCCTTTTACATACAGGTTATGTATTTGAAAGATTTGACTGGTTTTATTTTGGGATTTGGCAATGACAACTGGAATATGTTTCACTAAAAGGACTGAAGTTTGAAAACATAATTGAGGTGAGTACAAGGACTGGTCATCTTCTAAGGAGAGAAATAAAAATTGATTTTTTCTGGTTTTGTTCCCTCTATGGTTGCAATTAATAACTAAGATTGCTACACCTGAATGAGAAGCGAGTGTTTTTTCCACCCTGTAATCTTAATTTCCATTCAGTGATTTCTACTTCATTATGTATGAACTGCTGTTCATTCAGCAGCTCAGGAAGGGTAGGGAAAAACTCAATGAAAAGACTTGACTGACACCTGCCAGTTGATATCAGCAGTTTCTGGACTAAATAGTACTTTGAAACAATATAAGTCTTATTCAGATATTTATAAATAGATAATTGGATGTCTAATGCTCATGATCAGTGAGTCTAGTTCTGTTGTGTCTTTGAAAATCATCCCTTTCATGCCAGTTACAGTCCTCTGAAGAGAATTCAAAGTCAGGCTGCTGTATTTTCTAACATAAGTCTGTAATTGAAGGGATGAAGATGAACCTTCCAAAATAGAAGATCCTGATGCTGTTAAGCCTGAGGGATGGCTTGATGATGAACCACAATATATTCCAGACCCTAATGCAAAAAAACCAAAGGACTGGTAAGTGTAGGTTGTTACTGTGTCTTGTAGATACGACCTGTTCTCTGTGGCAGATTATCGGTTGTGGAGGTCAATCCAAATCTCATTGTCTTTTGAGTAAATTGGAATGTTTAAGGTATGGCCAAATATTTGTTGGTTTGTGGCAGCGCTTCTGTAAAAACAGGAACGTGTCCATTGCTTTTTGTCTTCTGAAGATATGTAAGCAAAAACAGAATGTGAAGAACCTTTGAAAGAATTTGCTACAGTGTAAGTTGATGTCTGGAAGT
>JAOXXN010000446.1:104035915-104061486 GCA_026770055.1 Myrmophylax atrothorax | reverse complement strand
TTTAGAAGAGATAATGAAATGTTTGTAAAGGCAATGTATTTTCAGTTGTCTAAATACCCACCAAAGCTAACAAACAAAAAATCAATCACTGAAGTATATTTTAAGACTGTCTACACTTCATCTAGCAATAATGAGGAACAGGACTGGATGCTGTGTTATTCCTTCAATTTTTTAAAATGGTTAATTCTTGTAAATGTAAGGCTTAATCTATATCTTAATCCATATTTACTGAATCATTTCATCAAAATCATATAAATAGTAATATCTGGGGCCTGAAATTCACATGTATTTATATTATCATATAGATCCTCTTAGGTTATTCTCTGATAAGTTTCAGGTTTGCATTTAATGACTTATATGTGTGACTTCCAGTGTCATATACACACTGGAGCTACAGTGTCTCAGACAGTGGTTTATGGTGGTATGCAAAAGTTTACTGGGCTTTACCTTGGCTGAAAATCTGAATTTCACAACTTTATGTGGTAAAAATTCTAGTGTTGATGAGTACTGTATAAATTTCATGGATATAGTTCAGTCTGATTTTAGGTAAAACCTATGTTTTGATTATCATGGCAGCAAATTTGCACATACAACTTCTGTCCAGTGTATTGTTCATTATAGTCAACAATAAGCAAGTTGAGAACTAAGGAGTTTTCTTATTAGTTTCATCAGAAACTTCAATACCTTGGTAAGTGTACGTACTGATGCATGCACTGCAGTAGTCAATTATCCATGACTAAGAAACTACGTGTATGAAGTCTGTACTAGGTGTAACATTGCTCATACTGATGTTCAAACTCATGTCCTTGCCTTGGCCCTTTTAGTCCTGCAGTGCAGAAGAAAGAAGACTGTAGGGATTCTGTTTAATAAAAATCCTGGGTTTGCCTCTGTGGCTTAATGCTGCAGCAGCCGGGGGCTGAAAGCTGCCAGGTGCAGAGGTAGAAACAGAATGGCCTGTCAGCTAAGCCTTGTGAACAGTTGGGTGTAACCGATAACAAAGGTCTATCGTTAGTGAAAAGAAGGTTGTTGGCCAATCGTTAAGGGCTCAGCCACAAGGTCTGTGCATGGACCATGTACCAGAAAGTATATAAGTGCTGTACACATCTAAATAAATGTCTGTATTTGTTAATTCCTGTGGAATCTTCGGTGCAGTCCGAAAACTCATCTCCCCACAGAAGACCATTCAAAGTTCCATTTGACACTTTTTCTTCTTTCAGTCATCCCAGAATTGAGCTGCGAAAGTGGATACATATCACCCTTGCTCATTGGCACAGATAACTCGTGGTAAGTCCATGATAAATGAGAGGACTTAAATGTAGTGATTTATGTCACATGCACCCTCACTACTGACAGGATCAGTGTTACTGCAGTGACAACAGAGCTAAAAGTATGTTATTATAGATTATTATCTTTTCTTAAGTTTTGATTTCAATGTCAATATTTTAAATATCAGTTAAGAGATCAAATTAAAAAATATTTTGCAATAGTCCATTTAACAATCTTTGTATGACCCCGTTTTGGCTTCTGCAGGTATATCTATTATTTACAGTTATTTTAGCAATATTTTTGTAGACTGTGTTCAGCCTATTAGTTGCCTGTAAACTATTTGCTGAGTTTGTTGCACTTGTGTTTATGAACACAGAATTACTGTTAGTATTGGTTTTGCAAGGAGGTGAGAGATGTGTCAGGCAAGAGGACTGTGAATGTATTCTGGATAATTTGAATAAAAATTCTAGTTGTTACAATTAATGTTCAGTAGCTGTCAAATTGTTTACAATTTGTGAATCTGATTCTTAAGTACATAACTATTACTAGCAAAATCTGGTGCTTTAAGTTAGAAAACTAATGGTTTTATTTAACCATGTTACTACCTTGAACTGAAAAGCTAGACCATCTGATTTCAAAACTATTAACTTGAATATAGTATCTAATACTAACTTAGGGATAAACATCAAAAAGTGAAGAACAATACTATTTTGTGACCAAGGATGCTACATTACATTTTCATCTGATTTGGTACATTTCATCTGATAGATATAAATATTTTTCTGGATTTGCTATAGGTGTACTGTATAAGTGTGGAAGGATACAAGTTATTTCCTTTGGGTAAAAGACTTCCAAATATAAATTGGCATTCCAAATTTGCTTTCAGAATATTAATTTTAAACTTTTACTAGAGTTATAACTTTGCAGCTGTTGATCTCAACAGCAAAACTCTGTTTTTCTGAAGTAAAACTGGGCACTACCTTAAGTAGTTTTTACTTATATATAGGTTTGAATGTCCGAGTTTAATTGTGATGCAAACAAGCTAAAAAACCAGTGACTCATGGCTTAGTCATAAAAATTATAACTTGACAATTAGACAAAAAGGAAAGTAACTTTCTTGAAAGAGGTGGTAATCTGAAGGTTTGTGTAAAATGAGCATTTAACCTAGATTTCAGATTAATCTTGACTATTCAGGCTGAAGTATACCTTAGTCCAAAGCAGTCAGACTGTTGGCAGTTCATGATAGTAATGCTAATTAAATTTGCTATTCTGATATCTTTTAGGTCAGTCATGCTTGACACCAATCTGCTTCAATGAGATACCTGTCTCAGTGGATGAGGGGAGAGCATTGAACATTGCTTATCTTGACTATAGCAGGGGTTTTGATGCTGCATGACATCAGATAGCTGATGAGTGCAGGCTAGGTAAGTGAGGTGAATTGGGTCATGTGGATTAAAATTGTCTGAACTTCCAAGAAAGAGAAGGACTTTAGGGTCCTGGTGGACAAGAGCTGAGCAATGGGCCTTTGAGCAAGGGAGTCCAACAGCCTTCTGGGCAGAATTAGGCAGAGCATTGCCAGTATGTCAAGGAAGATGATCCTTCTCTTCCACTTAGCACTACTGAGACTGACTGGAGTGCTAAGTCCAGTTCTGGGCTCCCAGGTAAAAAAGAGATATGGACAAACTGGACAAAGACAATTAAGGACTGGAGCATCTCTCATATGAAGAGGGAATGAGACAGCTGGGACTATTCAGCCTGAAAAAGAGAAGGCTCATGGAGGAATCTTGCCAGTGTGTATAAATGTCTTGATTGTGAGAGAAGAATGAAGCCAGACTCTTCTCAGTGGTGTTCAGTGAAAGTGAAAAAGGCAAAAGGCACAAATCAAAATGCAGTTGAAATTCCATTCAAGACTAAGGCAAAAAAAATTAGTGTAAGAGTCCAGCTAGAAAAGATAACCCACAGTGATTGTACAGTTTCAAGTGAAGATATTTAAAACACAGCTGAATGCAGTCCTGACCAACTTCTTGTAGCTGATACTGCTCTGATCTAGAAGTTTGGTTTAGACAATCTTCAGAGGTGTCTTCTAGGCTTAAGCACTCTGTGATTCTGCATATTTCTAAACATACATTTAATTCTTTCCTTCAGACTGAAATTATATCAAAAAGCCAAGATCTTAAGAAGATTAGAACAATGTTGAGCTGATTATTCTTTAAGTAGATATTGAAACAATGCAATGGTTTGATCCATGGCTTCCTCAGTAACTAGGTGTAACTAAGGAACTGGACGTTGCATGGGTATTCCACACGTGTTTTCCACATAGCAGAGGAGGAGGGGAGATAGGAAGGAATTTAGTCTTCCTTCTTCCGGTGAGGTTTGGGGGAGCAGGAGGAGCCTGGATGGCCCCTTGTTTTCAGTTGGTTTTCCTAGCTTGGGACATGGCGAGAGTGTATCATTGCCTGTTCTCCTCCTTTCTTGAAGTTTTTAATTGTATTTGTCTGTTTCATTTGCTTTGTTTTGGTTTTATCCCTGCTTATTCTTTGTTACCTTTTCCCTTCCCCCCTTTTCCCTTTCCCCTGGGGTGGGGCCCCACATTGTGTGTATAAATTGCATACGTGGATGTAAATGTTAGAAAATACAATTTCTGCTTTAATTCAATTCAGTTTCTTTTGAGTTTTGTTCTTTTCAGTTTTTTTCCCCTCTCCGTGCTGGGAAGACTTTGGGAGGAGGGAGGAGGACGTGGCAATCCAGGGTTGGTTTTAAAAAACTGGCCTAAACTGAGACATAGGTCATAGTTCAGTCACAAGTACCAAATGTCCTGACTGACATGCTGATACTATTTTAACTTGCATGGATGGCTTCCTGGCTTCTGAGAAAAATGCTCAATTAAGAGGAAATAATTACCCAGCCAGCATTCAGTAATCTGAATAGGAGATAGCGAGGTAAGTGGAAAGGCCCAAGACAAAAAATAAAGCTGTCAATATAATAAAAAGAAACAAGACTGACAGTCATGTGATATTTAGTGCTCATGTGGAAAGTTCAAAAATCAAGTACACTGCCGGGGGAGGTGGAGAAATCCCAAAGCAAATACACTTTGTGCTACAATACACTTTGTGCTACAATCTATAAAAATTGCCTGGTTTATGCAAAATAAGACTGACTGACTGACAGCCTCTGTGTTAATTTGAACAGAGAACACGGCAGTTCGTAACAACTCTGCTGGTTTCAAGAGGCACTAACCACAGTGCTCTTCTTCCAGTGACAGATATAGCTGTGAGTGAAACAAATCCCCAGAGCACTAAATGCCTAAGATAGAAGCAGAACGATTCAAAAGAAGTCTGCAATGTGACTGCCTGCAATGTAAGTGGAAGTTAGTTGTATCCCCTGCAATACAACATCACAAGAATTACATGGAGAAGCTGGTTATTAGGAATAGATTTTAAATGAGCCAGCTTCTATTTCCAAAAGTAGTAATTAGATTTGGATAGAGACTTGACCATAATCCAATTTTTATCATAAATTAGAAAACCTGGACAAACACAACAAATAAATGCTTAATGCATAAATCTTCAATACTCCATTTTCAAATATAAAGTAAGGAGTTGTGTACATACATGAGGCATAATGATATGGACCCAACATTCCTCCCCACTTAGAAATGTGCAGAACTTATAGCACTGTTATATGCCAGTTTACTACAGTACAGAGCCAGCATGATCAAGCATCAAAGTCGTGTGGGGCATATATAGACGAATATGAATACATGCACATACATATACATGTATATACATTTCGATATAAAATAGATTTCCCCCAGGTTCCCAGAGACCATGCCATCCAATTCTTTGCAATAAAGTTACTGCAGCTCACCTTTAAGAAAATGAAACTTCTTCAAAAAGCTAGCTACAACAAAGGAGTCACAGAGGTACAACAGGAGACCACTGAATGTCAAACCAGAAGAACTGATATTCAGAGAATGAGGCCGAGAACTCATGTAGCAAACTGCAATCTGATTGGAAGAGGTTGAGGAAAAAAAAATTAGTATTTTCCGAGCTTCTATATAGAGCTAAAACTTGGTATCAAGCTTCCAGTATCTTCACCTGCTTCAAATTCAGACTTGCTTTCCAAATCCAAATATTGTGAGCTATACAGTTCCTTCCAAAACATCCCTCTACTTATTAAATATATATATAAAGCATTATTTGTAACTATGTATTAGTTGCTACTATTCATTACTCTTATTATCATGAGGTTTAGATGTGATAGTTTGAAAGCTGCTGTAAGAATAGCTCTCCACAACCATAATACTGTGACCTGTCCAGCAAATTTTATTTATATGTGAGTAAATCCAGTAACCATGCAGTCAGAGATGAAAAGAACCCTTATAAATTCCAAATTTCATTTACATTACAACAGGATTACTCAAGTCAGTAGAGGTGGGCATATACATGAATGCATGAGGTTTCCTCTCGTCTATTTTGTTTTTATGGCTACTCTCGAAATCCCCTAGGAACGGGGAATATTTATAGCGCTCTTTAAAGATGTGTAAATTTAAATTAAGGAATCTTCAATGCAAGGGTTTGTTTCCAAAGTGTCACTGTACTACTTGGTTGGGGCAGATCCTCACCTGGCATAAATCACATTGTTCAGTGGAGGTAAATTGAACCACAGTAACTGAGATTCTGACCCAGGATGCCTAATTCCATATTCCTTCAATCCTATTGTATCATATTCCAGCTCACGTAGAGCTGAAAGTATGGAAAGGAGGAAGACAGTAACAGTATAACAGCCTTCCATAGTTTGTTTTCCCAAATGGTGGGAACCTAGACCTGTAAGAACTCAGCAAGAAAGAAAATTAAAAGATATAGTTCAGAATATTCTGGAAGCAGCATATATGGGAAGCTCATTACATGGTTACTTTGGTACAGAACTTTAGTAAACTCGGCAAGACTGAATTTCATTTAGTATTCAAGTCAGGTGAAGAGGTAATAACAGTTTCTCTCTCCTGAACATCACCTTAGTATCACACTTCTATTTGACCTAATTTGAGTAGAAATATGACCTTGGCCTTAGATTCAAATGCATTAGAGAGAGCCAACAGCTCCTGAGATCTCATATCAGCTTCTCCCATTCTGCCTGGTTTTTTGGTATTTGCTTTTCTGCTCATCTTATCAAATAAAAGTGAACTAAACCATTTGTATTTTTATTTATGCTTTCTAAGGGTTAGCCAGTATTTGTAAAACCTTCTTGTGGAAAAAAAATCCCTGTAGAAAGAAAAAAATAGCAGACAGAGAAAACACTTCTTGAAGAAAAATGTGCTCTGTATTAATTCGGAATCTCATATAATCAATCCACAGACTGTATTAGTATTTAGGAAAATTCTGGGACTGTTCTCCATGTACTTTACTTGAAGGCTCTGACAATACCTCTATGGGACTAAGAATTTGATTTTAACATTATAGGGATCTAATACCTGACTCTTTAAAGGCTGTGTAACTACTATTAAGGAATGCAGCAATGAACCCATCCAAAACATAGCCTATAAACTTCCAGAGCTGCTTGAAGATTATTTTGTTCAATACCTGTGGTCCTAAGTTAAGGTAACAGTCCACAGATAGCACTGGATGGCTGTAATTCTTCAGTGAGAGAGGGAAGAAGCGATGGCTGTGATACTGGAGATATTTTTCAAGGAGCAACTGAGCAGGTGCTGCCAAGAAGGTATGCTTGCTGTCAGGAGCACAAATGTACTGAGCAGGGGAGATTGAAACTGGAGTGTCAGATACCTATGAGGGAAAAATATTTCTGGTACACATCAATCTCGACCAATCAAATTGTACTTCTCTGAATTTTGGTTTGTATAAAACATATCTCTATGCTAAAATTCTAAGATTTATATAACAAGCAAAAACATTCAGCCAAAAATATCTGCTACCAGAAAAGACTCAGAGTTTCATAGAATTATATTTATATTTGTAGTCTTTGAGGTTTCTTCTTTGAACTCAAAGTATTTCTACATATGAAGTCACATGAAGATGAGCAATTCAACAGCTGCAGATACAAACACACAGTGAATGGTTACTTGGATCATAAAGAGACACTTAATGGTTTTTCAAAGTTTTAAGGGAAGATTATTCAGTACAGGTTCATTTATGACAAAAATATTGTGGATTTCATAAATAAATAACTAAAAAAAAGCCCTGTGTGGCAGACATGTACCATTACATGCAACAGTAAATGCACCAAAGTACCTCAGGTCTCTTGGATAAAAAGGACTAAAAAGGAAAATGGAATTTTTACAGAAGGTCTCAGTTCCCACCTTAGACTTAATGTGGAAGGATCGTTGTCCTCCTACTGCAATTTGTTTTTTCATTACATTGAAGTGATTGAACCGACAGATGAGAAGGCCAGCACTGTGGACACGCAAGTTAAAGTCAACATCATCACATGTAAATCTGGAAAGAATAAAATCATAGCAGGTCAAAGGAATGTTTCTTATCACAGACTGACAAATACAAGCACTCAGGGTCTTTGATTAGCACCATAGAAAGGACAGGGGTCAAACATGCTGACTTTCCACCAGTGCCTATCAGTCAGGGAAAGAGCTTTGTAATAATGAACAAGGCTAGAATGAGTTCAAGAAGATCAGAATAAGGAACAGAAGCACCTAGGGAGGGAAAGGACCAGAAACATAAAATGAAAAGGCAGTAAACTGCCAGGGAAAATACCTAGGAGTTAAAATATTTTCTTTGCCTGTTACTACAAAAATGCAGTTGTAAAAGATTGTTACATATGTTACTACCCCAAATAAGGTCAAGGAAATTATTTTCTTTGACTTCCAAGGAAATTAATGAGGCCCTACATTTGATTTGTCAAATGCACAAAAGTATGTGACCACTCATTTTGCTGTCAGAATATGAATATCCAGTAGTTTTTTCATTGTGCCTATACATAAATGCCATTTTATGTTAGAGATGAAAATTATTTGAAGACAAGGAATCTTTTCTTAATACATGAGAACCATTGAGACACAGGAAAAAATTAAGCAGAATGAGGCCAAACATCCCTGAGCTAAATTTGAAAAATATGATGGAACAGAATAAAAGGTAAACTCCTAAAGCTGACTAAATTCAAATACTCTGGTGTTGGGAGAATTCTCTCAGGTCTCCATTTTGAAAATATTTATTACAAAGGAAACAGGATGATGTGTAGAGCGATTGGACTGACATCCAGGGTGTTAATTTAAGAGTTCTGAGCAATTAGTGCACCAGTTGATATCAGTGAGAAATACAGCATTTGGTTTTTAAAAATTTGTCTTTGATCTTATCAATATCTACATGATGATTTCATATCCCTGACTTTCAGTGTCTCCATGTTTTAAAATATACCTTTTTCCTTGCCAGCCCAGGCTTGGAATGTCATACAATACTTCAGGCTTAACAGCACCCACAAAAAGGATTAGGGTGAGCCGTGTGTGGTTTAAAGACACATGCAGGAAATGGGTGGTGTGATCTGGCATTCTTGACATTTTAACATTGCTGCCTGTACTCATAATATGACTTTGCTTTACTGTCATTGTCTTCATTAGCCCTTCATAATGCTTCATAAGGTAATAGAGTCAGGCAGTCTGGGAGCATAGTTCTGTACTAGGAGAGGCACAGGGGCAAGTTTAAAATGCTCTTTTAAAGTGCCATGCTGGTGACAGTAGAAATAAAAATCATCTGTTTATTCACAAAATAATGAAAGCAGAATGCTTCCCTACAGTTATAAGTGAACTTGGACTTGAAAAGATATCTTCCTGAGTTAGGAGAGTTCTTCTGAGAAGCTCAGTGACTGATGTTGTTACCTAAATCTAGGTGTGCAGAGCCATTTTAGATTATCTGGGGTGTCCCACCTGGCTCACAGAAAAACATGCATAGATTTCATGTCAGACCTGCCAGCCTCATATGGACATCTTACATATTCTGAGATGCCTAAATTTCAGACAAGTGCCAGCTTTAGACAAGTGAATCTCATCTCTAGTGATACATACTTCATTTTGTTGTAATAAATTCTTGTCCCACAAAAGTGGGGCCAAAACCACAATTTATTTCACACAGATCAGTGAAATTCTGTAAAATGATGTACCTAGTGAATACTATTGTGGTAACTGTGGAAATGCTGTCTATGACAAAATTATAATTTTATATATCTTACATAGTGCAATAAATGGGATTTCTGAGTCAGCTGAATGTGAGAAACAACCACCAATGTTAACAAGTTTTATTTATTCTTGTCTTCTGATTTTCCTGATGAGCACACACATGGTATGCTCCAGTGCTGTGCTACTCAGGGTAAAAAGCCCAGCTATGTGTCAGAACAAGACTTGGTTATGCACCATTCATCCATACATCCCCCTTTCCTTTGGAATGGACTGCATAAAAGTGGGCAGAAGGGGAAGTACGGCATTTACCAAAAGGTCAATTGGAGCAGACCAGTAGTGCAGGGCACACTGCTGAGTATGTCTACCCTGTAATTCAAATGTGACTGTTCTATTTGGAACTATGGAAACTAATGTCTTTTTCAAACTTCTGGCAACTTTGGAAGGATCACTAGTAAGTAAACAAAATCTGTCTGCAACCCATTCACAACTTCCCTAAAAAAACCAAGAGCTTTTGTAAGACTTCCTTTATTTGGTTCATTTTCTCTATTCAAAGGTGCTACTAATTCACTTACCTGTTTTGATTGTACTGTACATTCTGTGTCAGATCCACATTCAGCATAATGAAATCATGCACATGGCAGCAGGAGAATGGTTCCTTGAGCTCAGCACTGTTTGTTTTACTGGACCATTTTCTCATCCCAATTAAGGCATAATGAGTAACATTGGGAGTTGCTTCAATATTTTGTAGAATTTGCTTCAAGGAAACATTCCTTTCAGTCCACGTATAGTCACTACAATAATTACAAAAATGTGTTAATTTTAAAGTATACAGGGAACATTCAGAATCTCATTCAGCTGAAGACCAATTCTTAACAGTTAAAAGATGTTATGAACATGAGGTAGATAACTCCAGCATTGTCTTACTTTATTGCATTTTGTTGTCTCTCACTTTCGTCAAAACTTAAAATGAACTGGTGCTTATGTAGTGGGGGGACTGGTATGACAGACCTGAAACTTTGTCTAGAACTTTCAAAATACTCACTCAGATATGTAAACTTCTACAGTTATCTATCTAATATTCCAATGAATCTGGTAGGGTTGCTGACTTTGTGACATAACTTAAGCACAAAGTATCAAGATCCATCTAGCCCACCCTAAAGTCCATAAAACTCAGTTATCACTGAGTTTCATTCTCTCTGAAGGTTTGTTGTAAATCCTACACAGCCCCATTCTGGGAATAGATACAAATATCAAGTACAAACAACATTGTAAAGTCAAGAAAACAAAAATACTAGTTTGTGGACTTACGGAACTCATAAAGGAGCCACACAGATTGGGACTGACAAAAAAGGCAATCAGTTGTACAATTTGAACAGAATTGCCTTTTACCTTCCTTAGAAAAATATGGTGGAAAATGTATATGTGAATGCCCATACTTGTCCAGTGTATCAGGGGTTGTTTACAGAGTCTAAAGTCTGCACCCCAAGTAAATCCAGCTTGAACCAGAGTCAAGCAAAACAGCAATGGCTGCAGGGCACATAAATCCTCAGGGAAAGGAATGAAAAACAGGCACTACATTGTGTGCTATGTGAAGGCAGATGTCTAGGAAAGGACTGTTTGGCAGATATAACTCTCTGCTTGTACAGGGTAAAAATTGTAGTTTCCCAAACAAAATGTCAAAATTATATGCAGTGAAAGGTCAAAAGAAATCAGCTGAGAAAGCATGTATTACTCTACCTTTTTCTGTCTCCTGAACAATCAACTTCTACTGCATTCCACATAACACAGGAGTCATCTGAAATTACAATAAAAGGCCAAATATCCTGGGGCTTTATGCCCAGCTCCTCCTGCCGGTTTCGTTCAAGCTCCAGGTTATGATAAGACAACTCTTTTATCAGGAAGTGTGCAGCACCTGAAACCAAGGGCATAAACCATCAGCTTAAAAGTAGGGAAGAAATTGTTTGCTTTTAATTTGGAAGCCTTTTGAAATGAGCGTTTCTGCAGACAAGGGTATAAATCATCCTGAAGACTTTAATACCCCAATACTCCCCAAAGCCTGCTTAGTTTGTCACTTGCCAAGCAAGCGACTTACAGAACCACATTGGGAAGCACAGAAAAATGAATTCTGACTTCTGTGGTAAAGATTTGCTAGTGTCTTAAGAGTTTAGTGACTAATTCTTTTAACTCAATATTGGGTCCCATATCATGCATAAGCATTCCTTAGTGCAAACAGCTAGAGATGCTGCCTGACCAGCTGAATGACATGAGAAATTTTCCCTGATGATCTAATTTGAATTTTTGTCACCACTGTATGTAAGTTTTTCCAGAAAGGCTGAATATTTCACAGATGTTATATTAGCAAAACCTACCTAAAGGATGTACCTAATCAGTGCATGACTGCCCATGCAAGTAGTACATAACTTATTTTCATGAGGAAATAGAGCTGGTTACTCCATCTGGATTAACAACCTCAGCTCCTTTTAAAGTCAATAGAAGAAAGTGAGCATTTCTAGGGTGCAATTCATTGAGCTTTCTTTAGGTGACCTGGATTAAGTGAATTGCATCTTCAGCTATGACTCATTGTCTCCAAAGGGAATCCAAATCTCCAGATCAGACATGCTAGTTACCAGGTGTGTATCTACATTTCACTGTTGATTAACACCTCAAGGGTCCAAGTCATGTATCTATATTTCTTAGAATTTTTTGTTGCACTTACCTACTCCTGCACTGTTGAAAATGCTTGGAAGAACAAGCATGATGTGGTTGGGCCAATACTTCTTATATATGGCCATTTCATACTCCTTGACAACTAAAACATGAAGATGACTGGCTCCATCCATTGCATGATATAAATTGAAAAGTCCATGTTCATGACGACCAGTGGTGGGAGTAAAAGTGGGGCTTTTTATGTAATCTTCACTCTGTAAGTAAAAACAAGTGTGAGTTTCTGTATTAATCTGGAGAGAGAAAAGAGAAAGTGAAACAGATTCTTCAGGAATATAAATCAGATTCACTGACACTGGACAAAATAACACATTTTAAATTACCTTGATAGGAAAATAAACAACTTTCATAAGAGCTGGAAAAAAAGTTCTATCACTTAGCTTATTCAACTGGTGAGAGTGTGGTGGAGTGGACAGGACTGCTAACCCTGACCTGTGAGTGCTCAGGGACCTGGCGGCTACACCTGGAAAAGGATTTACGTCCATATGACATAAGACCATAAGAAACACCTTACTCCAAAACTCTTCTGACTGGCCAGCTCCCAACCTTGAATGCATCAAAACTTGCCAGGTGTTTCCAAGCTTGGTAGTACAGTAAAAGTCCTGTTTCTACAGATATCCAAGACTGTTTCAGTCTGGGAAACTGTTTTTAGCCTGGTTCCTACTTAGGTCGTTAACCACACAGAATGCAAGTGTGCCTTTTTACAGAGACTCTCTAAAGTCCTGGCAATAAGCACTCCAGATTTAGAACTGCCAAAGCAAAAAATGGTGCATTTGATGCCAGTGGAGTTCACAAAAAGGGAATTTAAAGTGGAACAAGAAAAATATTTTATAATGGTTTAATAATCTAGTTTTATAACCTGCTTCATTCTTCAATCTCACAGCAAGACTTCAGGCACTATTTTTGGACCAAGTGAACAGAAAAAAAAAAGAGAAAAGGGAGAATAAATGGTTTTGGCAAAGCCTCAAAGCAGTTCAATGGCAGAAGCAGGTAGAGAATCCACAAGAACCCATGCACAGTTCTAACTGTAGCCAAGCACAAGTTTACTGGCTGAGGAAGAGCAGGAGATTTCACCCTGACATTGCACGTTGCTGCTGTGTTGCTGCCTGATTTCTTCCATTCAAAACTTGAAGTGGAGGGTGCTACTGATTTATGTTTATTTGAAACATCTTATTTTCTCCAGGATAGAAGTGCTACTGCTTACTACTGTTCCACAAATTGCTTCAATACTCCAAGCAGTGTGGCCTGAGCAAGGCCTTAGACATGGATATCAGGAGTAAAGGCCAACATCAGAGTTTGTGCGGCCTGTCAGATGGACGACCTCACAACGTGTTTTCTACAAGTGTGACATGTGATTCTTTATACAGTCTTGAAGCCACAACAAAGGTTCTTTGAAAGCTTTATTTTTCTCTACAGAAAAGAAATGGCTCCTTTTAGTAATGGTATGATAAACGAAATCACGTCTCTGAGGTTCATTGCTAAACCATTCTCATTTAAACATTTTAAACCCATAACCAAAAATCGTTTGTCACACATGTTTATACCAAAGGATCAACCTTGATAATGAGCAAAAGAAACAGATTATTGGTGGCTTGACAGTTTTGGTTCACGTGTCCATTTTTGGGAGAAGATACAAGCTTAGTATAAGGACATCTTCAGTAGCTTTTCACAGTAGGAGTAGTAGTATAAAGAAAACTAATTCAACAAATTTTAAAATTGGTGGTGTCTCTCTCCCATATATGGCCATAAATATAATTATCCATCTACCTTATCTGTGACTAGTGGTAGCCTCATGCTTTCCAATTGTCTTCCTGGTTGGCTAAAGACAAAATGATGCTCCTTTGATTTTGGAATGATAAAATGCAGCTGGATCTCTTCTCCAAGCATAGAATAGGAAAAGGCAAATGCATGCAGAGTGGATTCATAAAGCTGAGGATGAGAAACAATAGAATAATTCCATTTAGAGTCAAACTACAATGTCTCAGTGTAATTTAAATACATTTATAACACTGCTAAATAGAACGCAATCACCTACTGTATGTATTAGCTTTACTTCATTATTCATAGGTGTTAAGCAACAACCCCCAGGCTACAGCTTACACTAAAAAAAAATACACATTAAAGTGTTCCCTCTTTTGAATCCATTGTTTCAACTTCATCTTGCAGATGGCACCAATATTTACAGGCCACTCCTCAGCTTTCAGAAATACTGGCACACATAAAACCCAGTATTTGCATTGCTGACACCTTCTTCCTCACACTCTAATAGGCAGGACATTAGAGGGTTACTCTGAGCAATAACAAGTTGTATAGACTACTCTATGCTGCACTATTCCTGTGTCAGAAGTAGCATCTGTTGCAGTTCCACAGATGAAAATACAAGCAAGTATCAGTGGAAAAGTTTGCTGGGAAAGTAGTTTTAACTGGTAAGTATAAATGTAGATTATAGCACTGAATAAACTAGTATAAATGAAGCAAGAATCAGTCCTCTGATGTCCGCAGACCTGCAGTCTGGTCAAGGCAGGCAAGCCTTAAGAGATAACAAAATCTGTAAATCAGCTGGTTTTAACACACACATACAAATGCTAAGCCAATTTAAATACAGTGAATGTACACAAACTGTGTTTGGCTTACGCCTGCTTCAGTTTCTGAGCTGCAGAGTAACATCTGGAAATCTTTACCTGGTACCTGGGATTGAAACCCATATACTGATGACACTGTTCACAATGATGGTAGGTGTTATAAGCTGCATACTTGGACAATCTCATCCTAGTTGTTTGACGGCACGTATACATGTCCTCCTGTCTCCTGCTCATTGATCTGTCTATTTAAAAAAAGAAACCACTTCAATGTAACATATATTCAAGGGTAGAATGTATTCCCTTGTGACAAACTGATTCTGTCATTGTATTTAGCTTCTCGGAAAAATGGCCATATTAAACACGTACAAAACAAACTCTAAATTCAATCTGAGCATAGTATGCTTTATAAATTATTATATACAGCAAAGGGAACCACAAAGGAGTATCTGCAAATTCGTGATTATGATAATTCTGTACAGATTTCACATAAGGCTGACATGTAAGTAAAGCCAGATTACTAAAACGATCATTGCTGCTGTTGCTATTATTGGTTTAATGCTTACAAAAGTAATAAACAGCAAAAAAGGGCCTTATGACATTTGCTATTCTGTGACAGAAATCACTGTAGATTACATGAAATGAACTCGGCAATTTAGTTGATCTTTACAGTATATACCCATATTTTTTAAAAGGATTCCCTTTGTGAGAGTTTGAAGGGAGATGAGGTGTAATTTCCGCTGAAAAGGACTTAGTTATACCTTTGTGATCTTACACATGGATTTTCAACATTGTCATATCAACTTGTCATGTCAAGTTTTGAAAATCACTAAGAGTGCAGTTTCCACAATCTTCCTGGGCAACCTGCTTCATGACCACTTTTATTCTGGAAATATTTTTCATACTATCTACTTGAAATTCTTCATGTTGTAATTTTTATCTGTTGTCTCTTGCCTTTATGCTGTGTATCTACAATATTGTTTATCTATAAGTTCCCATTAGGAAGTTGAAAACAGCACTCAGATGCCTCTTCTAGACTTCTCCAGACCAAAGAAACACAATCCTTTGCAATTTTCTTCACATCTTGGTTGCTGCCCACCAGCCCCACTTCTGTATGTCAATGTCTTTCTCATACTAGCAAGACAAACACTTGACAGAATACCCAGTTGTAGTCTTAGAGGTGCTGTATGCAGAACAATAATCACTTCCCTTGATCTGCTTGCTAGATTATTACTAAGCCATTAACCCAATGTAGAACTGGTAGCTCACATTCAAATTGTTGCTTACCAGGACCATTAAGTCACCTTGATTATCAAGTTGCTCTCCATAGAGTTGGCCCCGAGCTTGTACAGTTGAAAAAAATTATTCTATCTCCGGTTCAAGGGGCACTATATGAGGTTCTTGTTCTTGAGGTTTCTTCGTGAAGGTTCCACTTCTCCAGCCTGCCCAGCTCTTTCTGAATGGCAGTGTGACCTTCTGCATACTGACTGCTCCCCCACCTTGGTAGCATTCATGAACTTGCTGACATTGCATTCTGTCCCTTGACCAGGTTATTAAAGACAATCTTAAACAGCCTCCCTATCAGTCTCTGAGAATTGCCAGGCATATCCAGCTGTCAGTCAAATTGGTGGCACTCCTCAAATTTTAAATTCAATGGTCCAGCTGATTTCCTATTCTCTTTAAAATCCACCTATCCCAACTATCTCTGTCCAGTTCTGGCTGTATGAATGTCACAGAAGACAGTGATAAAAGCTATGCTGAAGTCAAGATAAAGCCACTACTCTTCCTTCATCCATAGTGCCAGTCACCTCATAAAATGCAGTCGTGTTTACCAATCACAATTAGCCTATGATGATTCATTCTAGCTGCTCCCAGTCACTTTCCTCTATTTCCTGGGTCTGGACATGGCTTACAGGAGATTTTATTCCATGATTGTTTTGAGGACTGAGGATAGGCTGAGTGGGCTTTAAGTGCTTCAATCCTCCTTCTGTCCTGTGGAGGAAGGGCATGGCATTTTCCTTTTTCCAACCTCCACTAATTGTTACCTTTTCAAAATGATAGACAATAGCCTTACAATGATGCTGGCCATCTCCCGCAACATGCTGGGATACATCCTACCCAGTCCCATGGCCTTGTGTATGTCTAGCTGCCTAATTCAGAGCACTAATTCACACCTCAATACTCCAGGAATCTAGATCTGGACATATGCATCGCATGCTTTCCAAAACTAGACCGAAGCCTAAATAATAAACCTATAAACACTTTTAAATGCATGACTAACTTTATCCACATAAGTCACTTCATTGCTACAGAGCAGAACAATGCTACTATACAAAACCATTCAAATACACAAACATATGTTGAATTAGAGGTTTTTAAATGAAAGAATGTAATATTCCATGAAACATTTATAAGGTTCATATTCTGGTACTTCCTCTAGCAAACTTAGAATCTTTTTTCACTATTAGCCAAGTGAAATTCTGACATTTTAACTCTGCTTAAAAGTTTAACAGGATTCTCACATCAAAAGCAAATAAATACATATATGTGTATCAAGGTAGATTTTTAAAATTCTAACCTTCACTGTTTATAGTCTGAAGCTTTGAACAAATCAGACTTGCATCTTCATATTTTGGATCATGGATGGTGTAGTCAAAAGGCATCTTCTTAAATGTCTCCAAATCAGGCCACATATCTCCAGGTTGATGGCAGTATTGATCAGATTCTTCTTTCACATCTATCACATTATTGAAAAAGAAGAGCTCATAATTTTTTTTAATTCTTTATATTCCTATAGATGGTTTTGCTATGTCTATTATTCCTGCTTAATTTTTACTTTCATTACTCTGATGAAGCAATATTATTATGCACGAAGAGGTACACCTTTACACAAATGTACCTCATACCTCAATATAGCTGTCTTTCAAAAATTATCTGCACTTGCTGACTGAAAGTTTTCTCTAAATTCCTGCCAAAAATACAAAGCATTGCTTGCACAAACCTCTCCCCTAGCAGATAAGTCATTTTTTCCACGTTTTCCCATAAACCATGGGGGATAGCTGCCTCTTTCTCTTTCACAGCTCACTGTGGAGGAAGACTCCTGGGTACTGCCCCAAAAAGCCCTCAGAGACTAGAGCTGAGGCACAGTCCCAGAGTACAATCACTGGACGTCTTCCAGCCAGGGGCTGATGGAGGCAGATCACAGGCAGGTAACACCCACTTGAGACTCTGCATGGCTGACTGTGGGCATACATTTAGTGCAGAATTACACAGTCCATAAAATATAACCATCTTCTTCGTTGTAATCCAGCCTTTAGTTACAGAAATACATCTGGAAACACAGGGGAGAAATATACTGCAAATAAAGGAAGTTTGGGCTAAAATTAGCTGTTAGAGAGCAGAAACTTTCTTCCCTCATGTAGTCTTATGTATTTGCAAACTATGGCATTACTCCTCAAGGTATAAATCTGCTAAAATTTCACTGATTCTTTTTATACACTTTATCACAAAAGTTCGTTTAAATTCCATCTCAATGGCTGGATATCATTTTATATGCATAAATTCTGCTGACCACTTCCCAAGAAACACACAGGTATGTTGTTTTGTTACTGAGAGGAAAACTAAGCTTTAAATGCTAAGTAAAATAAGAAAATATTCTTAAATGTAAGCTGAAGATCACAGAAAATTTTTCTTATAATAATTCAATAATGTAAAGTAACTGCAAAAGTGAAGGGCATAGTATATACAGACAACTGCCTTTCAACTTAGCATAACAATTTTCTATTTTCTCCAGAATATTTTTATATCAGGCACTTACTAATGTTGATTTCTTTCTCATCATAAACATCCACTTCTGTGAGTCTAATCAGCATTCGGGACAAAATACTGAGGAACTGAAGATAAGCACCTGTCTTCCCTATCTGCAAATAAATAAATTCAAAAATACAAAAATAAATTTTCATTTTTCAACATATTACTTTTCCATATATCTGGAAATCTCAGGTCTAATTACCGGCCCACAGACAAGAACTTTCTCTCCTAGTGTCACAGTTTCTACATAGGCAATGAACATTTAAAAATCTATACAAACTCTTAAAATGTTCAAAAAGCCTCCTCAAATTACAAGATAGCTAAAGAATTACCTCCATTCTCACATTATGCACCAGTGCACTGACTGCTGCTGAAGAACACTGACTATCCTGAGGGGCAAAGTGGCACAGGCATCTCTGGGAAAGCTTGTGCAGGGCACTGCCACTCCTGAAGGACATGGTATGTGCAGCACTGTGTTATTGCACCTCTTGTGCTGAAAATACATTATTTCCCTTCCACTTTTTTAAAATTACCTTTTAAAAGTCCATTTTAAAGTTATCTTAAGATTGTAACTTTCTACTTTTTTACCCCACCAACACACTATATAAATTTTTTCTTTGTTACACCAAATGGTATTGCTGGAAGGTATAAGCCACAGCCAATGATTTACTCAATACAGTGTTCCATGTCTTTCATATGCTGCTGATAACATCAAGTAAATAAGGCCATATCTAAGCATACAGCTTTACAAACCATGATTGTGTGTGTGTGTCCCCTGTACAGGGAAGGGTAGCATGTAGATCAATTACAACACATTCTGCTGCAACTGTCTAATTTCAAAAAGTGGCATCAGATTTTGGATTAAATCTATATTACTACTGAATTGAAAACCCAGGTTCACTTCCATTACTGCTAGGATGTGTCAGAAGCAGAGGGTGTTAAATTACCAGAGTATTAAAGTTACTATTTTCTATCTATGTCAAGCAAAATTTTCATTCTCTCTCAATATTTGACAAACAAGAGCTTTGAATTCAAAGCAGGAGATCAAACATTTGTTTTGTTCATTATCGTTTGTTCTTAAAAAAATCATTTGAAACAGTTGCTTACAAAGGGTGAACAAGGGTACCATTATGCCTGTTGAGGTCAAATGTCAGCACACAACTCTCTGTTATCCAGGAGTAACACAGAAAAAAAGATGACTTTGAATAGAGGAAATGATAGCATGGACTATATTCAGCCCATGGACCAGATGTTCCTAACTCCCAGCTTGGGTTTTTATGTAAAATCCATTGAGACTAATGAGAGCTTTTCTTCTGACCCCAGAACAAGGTTCTAAACTTGGCTGCAATGGCTACTGGTTGGTGAGCTAAAACAAATCCATTTTATCTCCCCACATCTGAGGCAAGCAAATAAAATACTTCCTTTTCTTTCTCATATGAGATTACCTTTATATTCCCCTATGAACATATTCTTTTAAAGCTCCTCTGATCTTCATTTCATTAGACACAGGGTGGCCTCATAGATTAACAGTTCCCTGATTTCAAACAAATGGGAGATCATTTGTCAAAACTACATAGCCTGTTCCCTTAATATCAGTTATCTATGTAAAAATTAATTCCCAGTCTGTTTGAAGTATATACTTAGGATTGCCAGCAGGCTGAAAACCTTATTTTTTGATATCCATTAAAATTTTATTCTATCAAAATCACGTATGTTTCTTTTCCAGGGGCATCCAGCCTTCACCAGTGGTTTTCAACAATGTATGTGGCAGTAACCAGGCTACTGCTATGTGGTGCTTAGATGAAAGGCATCAGTCAACTGACTCAAATATACACAAAGCTGTAGGGTCATGAGTCAAAAACGGTGGGAACCAGAGGATGACAAGTGCTAGTCCCTAACCACTAAACTAAAACATATGCACTTATATTATTGCACCCATCATATCTTACCCAATCTCATGATCTGTCACAATAAAAGTTCCAATTCAGTACTGTGAGTTTTATGACTGTTAGATATTAGCCACATTGTATCTAAAAAGCTGTTGGAAACCTTCAGGAATCTCTCCACATTTTCAGAATGTTTCTCTGCCAGGAGAGAGATCGGGTTGAGCACATGTCACATTCATATTTGGACTCCATTCACTTGTACATTTGCCTGCATTTGTTGCTAATGAAATGAAGTGGTGAAAGAGAAAACACCTTTTTCCAGGTCATTTTGAGAAGACAAAAAGAAAATGAGAAAAGAATGACTTCTCATTTACAATCAGCATTTACTCCAGGAGGGAAGAACCTTGAACAAGTGAATTTGTAGCATGCTCAGATAGCTAAATCCACATTTAAAATTAATTGTACTGTTTTCTATGTGTACCATCTCTAGGTAAAATGGAATAGCACAGTCTTTCATTGTTTGAAAATACTGTATAGCTGTCAATAAACCCAACTTCCACACCTCTCCAAAGAGCTCCTGCCCCATCTATCACCCCTTATTCTGAGAGTTTATGCTTTGTAAGAAGATGTAAAAAGATCCTACCAGCAGGATATGCACATCTTTGAAGCATAAAGCTCCATATCTGCCCGTCCTCCATCTCCCAACTGCAACAAATAGAAGATCTGAAAAGAAATTTTAAACTGGATACCCGATTGGGCTGCAGCTTTACATAGCTTAGGGAAGCCAAGCACAATGCTATGCTGACCCTAATTAGTGATTCTCGGCTAAGCATTATATAATCTCTTAACAATGATTATAACTGGAAAGGACGTATTCTGAGCAAGGTGTTTTTCCCCATATCCTGTCGTTGCTCTGGATGACAAAGCTGCAAACAGATTAAAACACTGAAGGAACCTAGAGTTGGGCTGAATTTTTACAATTCCTGAAACATAATGTCCATGAGGGGTGCTGCTACAACAAACAGCTCTACTTCCCCGAGAAAGGTTCCTCAGATATATGGCAGTCTTCAGTGCTTTATAAGAAAAAGCACTTGAGGGCAATATTTCCAAATAATGGAAATATTACTCTAATTTGTTTCTATCTAGCTGAATTTGGAAGACAGAAGTCTGATATATCAGACTTGAAAGAAGAAAAGCCTAGAAGACTAAGAAGTAGAAATCTCAAATCTCATGAAAACTGATGATAACTGAGGAATTTGGGACCTACAAAGATTTAGGTTTTTTCTATTTTCATCCTTAGTGCCAGGGATGATTTGGGCCATAAAATACCAAGAATATGCTTACCCTGCAGCTCTTCATTCACGAAGAGTGTAGATGCAGCAAGAGGAAGGAATATGAATTCAAATTCATCCTGCAGAAAATTCAGGAGCTATGAAGGTCTAGTTTTTCTCTCAAAGACATGGATTACCAAACAGGAGGGGAAAGCTCTTGAAAGATTTTGACCACTGAACTCTGCCTGCCATAGATACCCACAAGGATAAGGTGAAAACAAACTATCTAAGAATCTGAGAGAGAAATATTCCAGTTAGATAAACTACGTATGTGCCTCCACACGTATTCATGGAAGTGACATCCAAAAGTTCTGTTATAGCAGATCTAATAGCAGTAAGTTCTCTTTTTTTAACTCATTCCAGACACTGGGCACCAGGACCAGAAGTACTTTACTATTCTTACATGTTGGTATAGTCTCTGAATGACCTATTGGCTAATTTGGACATTTAGGGTGGCTTTGGGCAGAGTATCTTTATGAGGTTTGACATGTATGTATATAAAACTCTAACAGAAGTTGTCACTCCACCCACTGTGGAGTTTTTTGAGGTGAAAATTAACTTGTCTCTCCAGAGCATATTCATTTTTATGCTACAGCTGAGCATGAAAATTCAGTTTATTGATCACATAATACCTCAACCTTTGGTAAACATGAACTATTTAGACAAACGGAATGGACAGCGAAAAACTGATCATCCGAATATTTTCTGGAAGCCTTTATGAATTACAGCAACATTTGGAGGAATTCCAAATATGAAAAGCTAATTTGTGCTCTTTCTACTCTGCTGCACCAATAATTTAGGTATCCAATGGAATACAATCATTTAGCAAAGAGTAATATGCAGTTTCCTCTTGCCATGGATGGGCCTGTAAGAGTGGCAAGTTAAATCAGTAAATATCTTTAGATTAATTCTTGAGTTGATATTACAGTAAATGGAAACATGAGTCTTTGTCTTGCTTTACATTTATCCTGTTTGACTTCTGAGGTCCACAGGAAATATATCTGCTCTCAGGAGATGTGGTGCCCCTTTCTAGCTTGTTGCTTCATACTTCAGCAAAACATGAGAGACACAGTATTACCTTTAACATGTAATATGTGCACTTAACTAGGAGATATCTGGCTCAGAGATAAGTGCTAAACATTCTTAGAGAATTTAGAAGAGAATGAACTTCTTGGAACTAGACCCATCTCCATATATCTTTTCCAAATAATATAAAAACTCCTGGGTCAGCTACTCATTTTGTAAATATGGCTCTGCTAACATTCAGCTGGCCTTCTGGCATGTAATATTTACAACAGCTTCTATTTCTGTCTGCTGTGCAAAGGAAACACAGAAAATAAGTTAATTACAAACTCCCAGCTCTCTTCAGATTGATCACAAAGTGGTTTTGTAGAGCTCTTTGATCTTTATTTAAAATGCAAATGCATATTCAACTTTAACAAACTGAAATTATACATAAAATCTACCTGTTGAGCAAACTATCTTTTAAAACATTTTAATGGAGAGAAACTGACAGAAAATTAACACTGCTGTAGCTTCTCTGTCTTTGAATTCAGGCTCACAGCAAAGAAAGGAAGATTATTTAATTAGAAGAGATTAGGAAATAAAATACAAGCAATTTACTACCCAGCAAAAACACCTCTTCAAGTATGAGTAAATTTTTTTTATATTATGATAAAATTGAACTAAATAAATCAATGATAAACCTTCTTTTTACACACCTGTGGTGGCCCACTCAGCAGCAGCCTCCTTGGGTGAAAGGTGTCCATTCTGCCCTCATTTCTATTGTTGTAGTCCATATGGATTGGCTTGGGAACTGTCCATTGGCGGTAGTATAGAGACTGCTCTGTGCAAGTCATCATCTTACTCATAAGAGGACGGAAAGAACTTGCCCACATAACAGAATGGTAGGGCAAGAGGGAAGAGGATTTGGGAAGTCCACTACTGTCAGTAGAAGTAATAATGTCATAAACCAGTTTGGGCAGGAAAACTATGGGAGGTTGTTTTGATGCTTTGTTCATGGAGCATTGTGAGGCCTGTAGGATGAAGGAGTTATGAGTAGGTGCAGAGGAAGAAGAAGAGGAGGAGAAAGGTGAGGAGGATGACGAGGTGATGGAGACTTGGGCACTTTTTATGTTTTGTTTTGTATCCAGCTGTTCAGTTACTGGTGGCAAATGTTTGCTGATTGTTGTTTGTGCCCCCTTGTCTACTTTCTGCTTCTGCCTTTCGTAGTTATTTGTAGTTTCTTCAGTGCTGTTGCTTGGGACTTGGGGAGGAGATGCCTCAGTGCAGAATGCTGTAACTAAAAGAAAATTTTTATTTCAACACACTGCAAGTATCTCTGCCAGTAATGCCACAGTTAAACAAACCCAACAAATAATCATCTAGACAGGGTATCCATCAAACATTGCAATCCTGTCCTCTTTTCGCTTTCACCTTTCTCGTACAGGAAGCCAAAATGAGACTAGTTTGGAATATTCATCTCAATGCAGAGAGTGGATTTTAAGGTGTATAGGAAAGAGGTTAGTGATAGTCCTGCCCTCTATTTCCCTCATTCCCTGCATAAGGTGTTTACCAGACACTATCATCACTCAAGACAAATACAAACTTACAGAAAGCATTGTTTAAATGAATTGAAGAAATTAAGTATTCCCAGGCTATTACACCACCAGACTACAGAAACATCTACACAGACTGACATCTCAGAACAGTCCTCCGAGTCAGCCCTGCTCTGACACTCATTTCTGTGTCACTGCAGCACTGAGTCTGATCTAATAAAGCCTGGCAGCTCTTGGGTCCCTGTACTACATAATGCTTTAGTGCACTCATACACCTTTTGGTGAGCTCAGAGAACATACTGAATACACAAATGCTGGCCATGAATATGTAATGCAGATACAACCCATAGATAACTACTGATTTTCTCAAAGTGGTATGTTTCTACTTTGGATTTTTTAACTAAGAGGATTTCTTGGAATTTTAACACATTCTAAGTGGTTCTGAGCATCTTCAGTGCTTAATGGAAGAGGACATGCAAATACTTCACAGTCTTGAGAGTAGATTGAGAACTGATTGTGGAACAGGTCTACACAAGGTACTAGAAATATCTGACTAAAGTTGAACATAGATAAAACCACCTCTTTTCTCATGGTGAAAATGAGAGTATTGGTTCTTAAAGAAACCCCTACACTTTGAACAAATAAAAGCTTGTAGTTTCTTTTGATCTCAAGAAATAGTAAGATACACTTGTGGGGTGATAGCCCTGATAAGCCTGGATGGGTTGAGGGAAATGCCTCAGCCCCCTGGAGGGGTGCTCCCAGTAGAAGACAAAAGTGAGGTAAACTGGTAAGTGGTGGATGTTACCAAAAAATGGAATGTTATTAATTAGCATGGCCTTTCTTTGTTGCACCCTGTCCCTGACTACTCAAGGGGCCACCCCCCTCAGGCATCTGCATCACCTTCCAGAACATTTGACTTTAGTCACACAACCACTTGAAGAAAAAAAAAGGTATAAAAAGAGATGCAGTTTTAAACTGCAACTGAGAGGGAGAAATGCCATCGTCTCTGTTGGGGTAGCTGCTGGCAGCTTGTCCTGCCTCCTCCTACCTCCTGGAACAATGTAGAGATAAGGAGACCATGTGCTTTCTATTTTTCTATGCTTTACTTTCTTTACTTTCTTACAAAGCTTATTCCTTTATACATTCTATCTTACATCTTATGGTAACAGCTACTTTGATTCTTACTTCATAAGCATCTCCTTTACTGTGTTTTGCTACCTTAATACTAATAACAGTAACTTGCTTTACACTTTGCTACTTTATATTAGTTATTGCTTTCT
>JAOXXN010000446.1:104020445-104035815 GCA_026770055.1 Myrmophylax atrothorax | reverse complement strand
TAATAATTTCTTATTAATACAGTTAAGACTAGAAATCTTTGCATTTCTGTCTCCCTCCTCCCTTTCACGTGACAACACTCTAGCTACATATTAATTTAGAGTAGTTAGTAAAGGACATCAGCAATAAATACAAAAGAATCACCAGCACTATGAACGGTTTCAGGTAACCCTGCTGTGACATCCACCCAAATACCAGTATCAAAGAGCATAGGAAAAAAAGGAAAAAAAAAGATTTCTTTAACCACAGGCAATGTGAGGCCATAGAGCCACAGGCAGGCCACATAAACACTGTTGAAATGATGAGTAGCCCAACTTCAACATTTTGAAAATTAAAGTGATGAACCTTATCCAGCGTTTTCAAGCTTTTTTTCTTTTTCTAACCCCTACTGTGCCCGTAGAACAGAAATCAAGGTATGTCACCATATTGAAAAATACAGTGAGATCAAAAACAATTCACTGTCACTGACAAAACCCCCATGTTTTAAAAAGCTGCCTGATGTTGCAACTTCTAGAAAGTTATGGTACAATTTATATTGCCCACTTTTATTCAACTGTCCTCTTAATATTATCTACATCAAAAGCAAGTAAATGAAGTTATCAGACAAAAGAGCTGTAGTAGTTCTCAACATTGCCTCATGATTCTACATCAGTTTGCAGAATAAAAAGAAACCGATGGTATAAAAAAATTATCTACCTCCAAAAGAGCTTTTAAACAGTGCAAAATTAATGAGTGAACATTCCACAGCAAAATCAAAGGTAAAAATACCAGTAAGAAAGAGCATGTTTATTTTCCCTCAGATTAAAATAAAAAAAAGTGAAGTATATTTCCTTTTTCATAAATTGTCACAATTTCAGAGAACACACCCAGCCATCACAGCACTAAGGATTTACACTTCTGTGTCACATATTAAAGATGTGCCTGATTAAGGTACACCATCACATGACTATTTTTGAAGCAAGAAAAGATCCTATTTCCTATATTTCAGAAGTCTCGTCCTTATTTTTTTAGTTATCTGAAGTGATCGGACTAAAATAGCCTTATCAAAAACCTTAGTGAATTATCGCTTTTATTATTTATCTAATAGGCTGAATAAAAGGTCTTTTTTATTTCCTAAATTTAAATTAATAGAGATGATTTTATGGTCTTACTGGAAGCTTTTGAAGAGAGAGATGAAGATGCAGAGTCGTGGGAACACGATCTTTCTCTTTTCATAGGACTTCTCTTTTCTGAAGTAGAACCTGTTTCATAAATTGTAGTAAGGAAAGAAAACAAAATATAATTAAAGTAAGCCTATGATAAGTCATAGCTTCATATTCAAAATAAGGAAAAGTACACAAGGGTTTGTGTGGGGTTTGTCCTGATTCTGACACTTTTCAGTATGGAGAGTATCTGTTCCTCCTGTGTAATATTGAATCAGCCTATGATCTAATTTACTTCTGCTGAGCTGCAATAGCTTCACAAAAATCAATGCTGCAGCCAGGAGCTGGTAATTTCTAGGCCTGTCCTCAACCATGATCTATCAACCATGATTTCTCTTCCTACTCATGTCTTACTTTCCTCACTAATTCAGTGTCAGGGAAACCAACAAGCAACAAGCCCCAGTTTGTCAGTATGTTATGAAATTACCTCCTACCCCCTACAGTTTTATGGCCAGATTATATCTCAGCTTTTGGTGATGAAAATCCGTATCTGAATGGCCATCAAGGCTATTCACTTGAGGTTCCTAGCTCAGGCTTCTAAGTTAAAAGGCTTGTTTCTGTAGAGTTTTACTGTGATAAATAGAGACATATGCACTGCCAGCAGAAAACTTAGACTGTAATTCCATCTTACATGTTCTGAATTGGACTCTGGATGATCATACCATCATACCGTACTTCATGGGCTAGGAGAGCAGCCTTACAATTTAGACACCTAAAAACATAGGTGCCCATTTGACTCAGATCACATACAATCTCAGCATACTTCAACTAAAGGAACAGAAGTACTCATCACATCTAAAGCAAATACCTATTGTAGACAGTCTGAGTATGACCTCTGGTATTTCATTCCTCTATGAAGAGCATGTATTTGATTAAAGAAAATATTTGTGTTCGGCTTGTTCTGCTATCCTTATTATCATTAAGAATTTCACAGGTGAACAGTAATCAGCTCTCTTCCTCCTCATAGTATAGAAAAGGAAATGAAGGCAAGTGGTTTGAGATTTAAATAACCTACAGGGATCAAAATCCTCTGTTTCCCACAGTTACAAGGCACAACAGACAGTGAAGAAAAGTGTAAAGAACATAATGATAACTAACAATGCCCATCAACTAGCAATCAAAAAAAAAATCCCCAACCCAACCATTCCTGGGTAAATCACTGTTATTTGGTTACACATTTATATGTTCTTAATTGCTCTCTTAAGAAATTATAAATTCACCAACTTTACACTGTCAGTTTGAATTCATGGGAATTTTCAAGGAGAAATTAGAAGTTACTTTGTTCAGATACATAGCCATACAATTTAAAACCTTACAAACTAGAAACTACTTATCTGTACTACATACAGTTTCTTTGGAATAATCTTTATTACTGACAGTATGTAAGCATAAGTGTGGTAGCATCAGTCAGGGACAGTTCAGGTGGAGTTGCCACAGCTGTGAGGGAGGGGATGGGGTCACTGCTTCTCAGGTGGCCATATCACACCCTTCCCTGCTGGGGAGGGTGAGTGCAGAAAGTACTCTGAAGAGTGGGTGTCACTAGATGTACCTACCCGAGCTCCACTTTGTGGCTGCCAGAACATACAGGGCAAAGGAGGGACAGTGGGCAAGAGAGAGGGAAGGGAGCCAGAAAACAGAGAGAGAGAACAGATGCAGCAGTAGAACTGGAAGAGGTTAAAATGCTTCACAAGTAGCATTCCCAGGCATGGAGTGTTAGAAAACACAGATTGAATGTGATAAAATAAAACTAAGGAGCAGAGCTCACTCAGTAAGACTAACTCCAGAAACCTTCACTCATACAATTCCGCTTTTTCTAATACAGCTCAATCACTTTACAGCTCCTTTTATTATCACTAATAATAGTACCTTCTGTCGCTATTTCTTCATCTTCATTATCAGTGCTGCTTAGTTTCTCTGGGTCACTTTCTAAAGCATCATTCACAACTGCCTTCTCTGTGTGAACTTCTGAGCTCACAAAGTATGCTGCCAAACCAAGTTCTTGCTCCAAGGTTGTCCTTACCAAAGAAGATGAATTTATTAAACGTAGGTCACAATATCTCAGTGATCTAGAGAGAAACAAGAGGTACTAGTATGAAAACTCACCATAGTCAATCCCCTTATTTCTTTTACAAACATAGGCAAAGTGGAATTTTTTCATTATTTGCTTCAACTACAGATGAGACATTAAGCATAAAATACTGTGTCCTAAGTTTCCACTGTGGTGCATACACTTTTCTTAATACAGTTATGCAGTTTAATCCAGTGCACTCAACACTAGCATCAGCATAGGAAAAAGAATATTCACTTGGGTTCTAAACCTAACACACAGAACGGGATTCAGCTGAATGTAGAAAAGCACTTAGTGCCCCAGGGCATCCAGTCTGGCTTCCAGCTACCATTCCGCAAGGCACTGATCACTCCACACATCCTGGAGCACATATGCCAGCATCATGCATATTTCTCAGCTACCCTACGGTGCCTATAGCAGCTATACTTCTTTTCATAACACACCTATTCTCTCCTCTAAACTGGAACAATCCTCATAATGTTTTCAGTGCTATTTATATCTTGCTATAAACAGATTATTATCAGTCATATGGGGTTTGTAATTATTATATAAAAGCTGTCAAAAAATGAGAAAAAACCATCTTGACACTGAAGTCTCTTTTCTTATTGCACAAGTAATTACCCAGTTAATCTTTAGCCATTTGGTAAGCAATGAATAAAAAACTGCTACTGAGAAAGCAGTGGATCTTCTTACCGTGGCAAAGACTCGCCCTGTGGATCCATCCCACTAAATATCAATATACAGGGCAAACCTTCCAATTCCAAATAGGTCTGTGGCCTCCAGTCTACATCCTCAATTTTCTGCCAGACCTGTATAAGGTAGAGAAACACTGTTGGACTAATCTGTATAGCACAAATAAAAATACAGAAATACATATTTTTATCATCCATTCTAAGAATCCATTTGTACAGTGGAAGGGAAGACATACAGCAAAGATACAGATAGATCTCACACTTCCTAGAACATTGCAGGCAGCAATCTGACTGCTGTAAGTCTGAGGACACTGGGACAGTATGTTCCAGTCTGAAAAGCCTCACAGCTTCCCAGCTGCATAGCACTGAGGTCGGGGCATAAGGTGGATATGGTACAATGGAGAGTAAAGCTGAGCAGGAGGTTCAGGGGAGAGAAGAGATCAGAGGGTTGCTTCTTGTGGCAGATAATATATGGATACCTGAGTTCAAGGAAGAAAACGAGCTAGGAACAAGACTTTCTCAACTCAGAAGAACAGGAGAAAGCTGGAAGTGCTCAACACACACCCACACACACACCCCCACACACACACCCCCCACTGTCCCCACCTGCAACCTTTCTGAGTCTCCCACTCTCCCCTAAAGCTATCAGTTTTCCTGATAATTTCATGACAAGTTGGATAACTAATCTATTGTTTGCCTGTTTAGCATGAGGCTGTGCTTCTTTACTCACACCAGTCAATCCTTCTTGCTGTAAGACTGATCTACAGATAAGGAGGATCTACAGTAGGATCAACAGTACAACTACTTAGCCTCTGACATCTGTACACATTACACTATTATGCATGTCAGAGAAGATAATGAGGACGCAGTTCAGAACTACTACTGATTTTTCAGAGTAAGTTATGCCTAATTTATAGCATAATGAGATCAGTAATAGGTCATCACTCTCAAATGAATTCATCTAACATTTATTGAATCAGAGTAAACAGTGTACCATATATATATATATATATATGACAACATCCTAGAATGTAAACCCATTTTTGCTTTGGCAATCAGATGATGGTAATTTTATGAGAAACAAGGGAGACTTTTGTTAAACAGATGACCCACGAATCTGGACCTAAAGGATATAAATTAATCCATAAACCAAAACATGGTCCAGAAAGCATGAAGTCCACAGCTGTGAACACCAAAGCACTCTAGGATCTTTAACTACAATCACTGATCACTGATCAGGAGATACATTGGTGCCTTCTTGCCATCTGCTGGTGACAAGAATAATCTAATTCTCAGTTGGTCACTGATTAAAATACTTGTGAGAAAATTCAGCTAAAACTGAACATTTTATTTGGCTTTTAAATGTATCTCTCATAGTCCCTTTAGATAAAAGCAGTTTAACTATTTCCAACAATTGCTGCTGGAAGTCAAGTTCTAGTCATACTAGTTGATACTTCACTGAATATTAACCATACACAGGACAGGAGAGGTGTCACAACCAGTATGTCTAAAAGATAAAAGTCATGCTCCTTACAGTAGTTTGCATTTTTACTATAAGACCCACACTTCAGCTCATGACCATAACTCTCACCAGTAAAGTGTCCCCCCCTACTAATCTAACGAAGTAACGAAGTTTTCCACTATGTGCCATTCTGAAATTTACCTTTAGTTGTTCCACAAAGTGCTTCCCTATTGTGATTCCAGAATTTGGATTTCCCAAGATTATTTCAAAGTTATCTTCAAGGGCTAGTCTTTCCCTGACATTATACAGACGTTCATATGCCACTGCAGCCAGCGGAGTACATGGAATTCTCAACACTACCATGAGGCCATGGCCACTAGGACATTGTCTTGAAGAGTTTATTAGATTTTGGGTGATTTCCAGAGTTTCAACTGAGGTGTAATTCTTCATCTGAGAAAGACCACACACTGCCATCATAGCTGCAGAGTAGTGTTGGATGAGGACAAAAGTCCTTATCACTGCACTGTGCAATCTGGGGAACCTGAAATAAATGGTGAGTTAAATAGTGAAGTATTAAAGGGTGAAGTGAAAAAGCTATTTTTTATAAAATATAGTAAACTCGGGATTTTCTCCTGTAAAGAATCCCTCATATCTATTACAAAACAGAATCTCACCAAATTGTAATTGGATAGTCTTTGCAAGGCATCTTTTCACAATCAGAACTGATGTTGTCTCTCCATTTTTTTAGTAAATATTTACTAAGCAAGTAGTCCAGTAAGGTTACATCACTTTAAGTTATCAAGACCTCACTGCTGTCACAAAATTTATCACAGAATATTAGCTAAGGTACTCAATAATATCATCAATCAAAATTATGTTCTCTTATCAATGAGAATAGTATTCCTCATTGTATGTCACTCTTAAGAGGCAGAAGGGAGGTGAGGTGCTTCTTTTGTTTTCTTACTGAAGCCCTAAACCAACTTACTCTTATGTTCAAGAGGATTGAAATGTAAGCAGCATTCAATGAGCACTCCCAACTTCCCAAGCCCAGGTATACCCTGTCTCAATCCCCAGTTCATGGGAAGGAGAGCCATGGATATGCAATAGCCTCCTGTGCTCTGGTTTTCACAGAAATGAAACCCAGGTACACAGTAAAAAGAGTGACTGTGGCTTGCTCAGAAAAGCACCTGAAATGAATAAACAGAACTCCAAAGCACCCTGTACCAAGCCCCAGTTCCACATCAAGTGTGGATGTGCTCAGTCTCCCACTTAGCATAGAAATTCACAAAATTTTACTTGGCCTGTCTCATTCTTTTTACAGATCCCAAAGTGTTTCTCCACAGCTGGATAAAGGCACATAATGTGTCACTACTCTTTTGCAGTGATTCTGTACCTGTTCCACAGGGACCAAGGGAAACTAATGATGTATTTTTCAAGCTCTGAGGATGCACTGAAGTTTTTATTTCTAATTTAAGTGTACCTACCACAGTGATATGTCTAACCTCTCTTTGTGGTCCAAGTGCAGTGTATACTAATTCTATACATCAAAATCAGCCAGGGTCAGCAAGTGATAACAATAGACAAAAGTAGTAATGCATTTGAAATTATATGATGATGCAATGAGAGATTATTGTAATATAGAAGTAGCTACTGGTCACAACAAGAATACACTGTAAATTAGACTGAGCATGTATGTTCACAGTAAGAGGCAGCCTAGACTGATGACATGGGGGGCCAAATATATACAAAAAAGATGGAAGGAGAAAATAAGAACAGGTGCAATGCCCTTGCGAATGCAGCTGATGTGTAGGACAGCGAGCTACTAGAAAAAGAACCAGGCTTCTAGCTAGTAACTCAACTCACTAGAAGGTACTTACTAAATTTCCACTGTTAAACAAAGGAGGGCACCATACCTCTTTCCCAAAGCCAAGACCATTGCTTCAAAAGAGCTGTCATACCGAAGCAGTGGAATACTATGTCCAGAGAGAGTGGACTCAATGAATTCTGACAGTCCAAAGTATTTCTTGTTTTCATGGTATAAATCTACACCCTAAAGCAAACAAAGAAATGAAAATATAAAGGCAAAGTCTATTATTAATTTAAAACTGATCAACCATTGGTATCTGATATATTTGCAATCACATTCTCTAATAAGCATACATCTACTCAGACATATTAAAAAAAAAGAGAAAGAAACAGAATTTGATTTTTTGAAAGAATGAAAATTTGACTCAATTTTTTCCTTGTTTCTTTCTCTTTCCCTCTCCCCACATACACATATACACAGACAGAATAGCTGTGTATGGAATAAATATGCACACATATGAAGAAAATGCATGTATTTATGCTGCAATTAAAAGAATTTCAGATCATTTCCATTTATGTAGCTAAAAGATTTTTAGCAGAGTAACTGAAGTTTATAGAAGGTATAAAAGGAATACAGAAAAAAACCCCAAACCCTAGAAGTTACAGGATAAGCAAAGGGGAAATGAACTTGCCACAGCCTGAACAAGAAAAAGATGCCATGCAAACTTCATTCTTGTTTACAAAAATCATGGGGACTTCCCAGTTTTTTCAAGTATGTAAACAGAAAACAACTTATGAAAAGCTCAGAAAAGCACCCCAAAGCATCCATCTTACATTGCTGTATGAAGAAGGCCAGTGGATCTCATTGTAAGGGCTGATGTGAGTATGCTGTGTCTGCAGCGCATAGGGGAAGGAAGTCACATGGAGAGTCACAATATTTGGTGCCTCTTTCACCTCCCTGCAGTTCAACAGTCTATCAACAAGTCCTGTCGACAGCTCTGTTTGAGGATAAAGACTATGCATAGCACTGCAAAAAAGAAACCCAAAACTCTCCAAAGTGATCAGCACAAGGGAGCATTTGTGTCAGCGGAATAGCTTAAACCTGGCGTGAAATCAAAGTTAAACACATACAAGGAACCTAGGACTCTATTATTTTACCCTGAAATTGTTGCATAGAAGGATAGGAAATGAAATGCAAATTATTTCACTATAACTAAAAGTTTCTGTGAGTCTGATAAGCTCTCCAGCTGGAAAATTACCACTCCCTTATAGCTACCAGCATGTGAGAGATAAAGCATGAAAGGAAGATGATGTGACAGGTACCAATAGACACAGAGTCCTGTACTGACTATGGCCAGATTGTTAGTGTCCTTAACAAAATATGATTGAAACCTACAGAAATTATGATAGAAAAAAACAGATGGTAAGTCAGCATGGTAGAAAAACAGAGGAAAACTACTTGTGACAGAGCTACTATGTAAGGGAAGAATAGTTATTCTTAGAGCAAATCCCAGTATCATGGAACACTCACAGTCAATTCCTTGGTCCTGTGCAGTATCTCAGTCCAAATTCATGTTATTTATTTTTTGTTATTTACCTTCAGTGACTGTTACAAGTCCAGTCACTACAAGCTCCTTCTGTTACCAGTAGACAAGTCCAGAAATTGGTTGTGTCCACCTGTGACCTAAGTCAGCCCTCAGCAATACCCATGTCTCTGTTGGACTATGTGGGCAATCCCAGGCAGCTCTATTGCTGTTTTAGGCACTCCTTTAACTGATTTGTTAGGTGGCATGAATCCTTCTATGCAGAATATACACTTAAATATTTGTTTCTTTTATATATATCTTTATTAGATATGAAACAGACTTAAGCACGAACAAAGGTACTTCCCTACTGCCCAAGAATGCTACATGAAAAAATGTCCTAAAGGCTGGGACAGATATAAAAGACATTGTAAGCTCACGATACAGAGCAGTTGAACAGAAAACCCCCAGATGCAAAAATAAAGTTTTGTTGAAAATCATCATTCTTAACCAGTGTAAAAGACAAGACCTTGTCACTTAATTCACAAGTAAGATTCCATAATTTTTAGTTTCAGAAACACTACCATGATCCCAAAGTTGGAATATGTTGGTGTGTCTGGAACTCAAAACATTCTCCAACCTCCACAAGTGCCTCAGGAACCAGACAGAAAAAATAGTTCCACTTGTCAGCAGGCAGATTGCTGAGAAGCTAAGGAGAAGCTGTGAGGGAAGCAATGAGTTATGCAAGTGAGCTGATGGGGAACTTGATAAACATTGAACAGAAACCTCCCTGCTCCTTAAGAAGAATACCTGGCATCACTGTTTTCAGAGAAGCTTTCAATTCTTAAAAATCAGTGATTCAGGATAGAAAAAACATTGTACTGGAAAATCATCAATTTAAAAAAACAGGCAGCAGTGTTGGCTCACTGGTTGTCTGCTCACTGAGTGGGAGTTTTACATGTTTTAGAGCCCAGAGGACACTGACAGAGGGTAATGAACTCTGTGTACTTTCACAGGAAGCTTTCCTCTGAACAAATGATAATCAGCCAAAAAAACAATAGCTGTGGCTGAAAGTAGATAAAAATGGTGACCAAGAAAAGCTGAAATATTCCACAGAGGCATGACATAATAAGCAGGGTAAGAATAAGTCATGAAGGGTATTAAAAGAAAGCATGTTTAGTTTATCCAATGCATGGGAAGACAGAGTTAGCAGAATGATGCAAACAAAGATGAAGGAAGAGATAAATCTGAAATAATTTCTCTAAAAAGAAGTTACAGTTTTCTTACCTCATTAGATCCCAGTGTGCGTGGTCATGGATTAGGACAAACAGCGTATGTGGATTCTGCATAGAGTTTTGCAAAAACACTTTGAATTTCATTTGGCCTTCTGCATCTAGTTTCATAACATACTGTTCCACTCTCTGCTTTGTAAGATGTTCCTTTTCTAACCCAAGTTCCAATAAAATACCTAGAGGAATGGAACAAATGTCAGTATCTCCAGATATAAGTAAATCTGGAGGTTTACTTATATAAATCCAAAATAAAGTAAATCCAAAATAAAGTTTGTCCTGTAAATCCAAAATAAAGTTAACTAATGAGCACCTGAGTGCCAGAGATGAAACAAAGTCTGTTGATAAGTCACTTCAGAGGGTGGAACACAAATCAAGAAATCAATTTTCTCGAAGGAACCCAAATCAAGATTTTGAGTGCTGGAGTCAGCAATTGAGCAAATATGAGACAGCAATTTCTGAGCCACTGCTAGCTGGAACGGACGAATTTGATGTCGTTCAATCTCATAACCTGAAAAAAGGCAAAATACTGTTTAGATATATGTCCAAAATCTAATCTAATGCAGAATGTTAAGAGTTCAGCAAAGAATGACTGATCTACTCTTTAAGGTGTTTTGCCTATGAACAGGAGTTTATTTATGAAAATCCATATACAATATGCAAAGAAATCCTTCTGTATTTGGACTTTTTGGTCCTGTAAGTCTTAAATATCTGAGAGCTGAAAGTGAACTTTTGCAATATCATTATTCTACAACAGAAGTACAACTGAAAGCTTCAAGAACTGTAATACCCAGTGGAATGAAGCAGGACATCCATCAGTGTAAATCTGAATATTCTAACACACGAGTTGCTGTTTGCCTCAGGACCTTTCCCAGAACTCTGCCCAGATGAATCTAACTGTGCACCCAGAGACCAGGTCTCCAGTACCCTACTCTGTTACCTCTTTAGAAAATCCTTCTTACTTACTTGTACACACAGCTGTTCCAGTCCCATTCACTGCTGTTGGTTTAGTCACTGAAGCAGAAAGAGATGAAGAGATGTGCCCTTGGTTTTCCTGATAAAATTTCTCCAGCAAAAGATCAATGTCACCCTCTATTCAAATTGAAGGGATAGAGGAATAGACATCCATGTTAATAGGAACAGTGATTCATACTGATTCTGTTTTGTAGATCTTGAAAGCCTTTATATATGTTAGCTAGTTATCCTGCCCTTGGCTTACTGGCTGTTTTATACAGGAACCCTCTTGCTATTTTCTATTGCATCTGTTTTTAAAGCATATCACTAATAAAATGCAAATCAGGACAGAGAATGACAGACAAGTGCTGAAGACATTGGCTAGGGTGGTAGAAAACTTAGCCTCAAGGTCCTGATCCAAACCAGCAACAACAAAGACATGAAACTCGCTGAATGCTCGCTAACAAGGATTACAAGAAACTTCAGAAAAATCTGATAAACATTTTTAGATCTTTAACATCTTTGAGAGGCAGAAAGAAAAATAATTTCCTATAAAGATGAAAGATAAATATGAGTTTTGTAGCTACACACAATGGCATGTTTTACCAAACTATTGCATCTCTGCAAACACATCCTATTCTACCGAGCAGGGGCTCTGCTTACAGATGAAAGCTATGCAGAGAGTACAATATACCTGACCTGAGCATTAGTGTTCCCTCAGCAGTTGAAAACATGTTTGAATATGTCTGCACTGAGCTCAGAAAGGCATGGTCTGCCCCATGAAGTGAAATCCAGTGGATATAGGTGGCAACTATCTTTAGGATCCTAGTTCTGCTCAAACAGTAGCAATAGCAAAAGTGATTTTGAGAACCATACTTTGAAGATATTAAGAGCAAAACCACTAAAATAACTACAAGATGATTCAAGGAAAATGAGATTATCTTAAGTGGCCACTCAAAATATCACAACACATTAAGAAGAGTTCTTGTGATCTATTTACCAATGTGACATGAATAGCAAAGGGGACATGACATCCCATTAACACTGACAAATATGCTGCATTTGCTCTAGTTTTGAGATAAAGTTTAACTTTCCATGTGGCTGGATCTATCCCCAGAGAATCCTGCTTGTAGTAATCCTCAGTATACTCAGTTTAAAAATGATCCAGTAAACCTGGCTCTCTGCAATTTTCCTCTCTATCCCATGCATCATATCAAGTTCACAGTTATGAAGACTTGAAAGGGCAAATCCTACCTTTGGTAAAATAACTCTGTTCTATCCTGGTCTAAACAAATTCTGTGCTTAGGGGGGAAAAATTATATATTCATATGGATATGGACTTGCATAATATAAGGATGGATTTGCATAGCTAAGAATAATATGCTCAGCTATTTGCCAGCCTATTTTTATGAAACCAAGGGATTTTAGAAAGTGACACCTTCAGGAGAAATTTCCATGTACTTTCACAACTTTGTCCTGCATTTTTTGTATATATCTAATAATGTCTTGCTTCTGGAAAAGAAATGAGCATAGCTATTTTCTCAGACTTGAAAGTTTCAGGAACTGGGAAACATGGCTCTTTATAACCTGTTAGGTACCTGGGCAGAGTGTGCTAAAGAAGGACCCCAGAGTTTCCACCTTCCCTGTGACCAGCTGATAGTTAACTTCTTTTTGGTAGTCTAAGGGACTGAGCATGCTCTCAGACAGAATTCTTGCCTGATACTTTCCTAAAAGACAAAAAAAAAATGTAACTTTGAAAGCACTTCAAACTAAAGTTAAAAATGTTCTAAGTCAAAATAAAAATACTACCAACTAAATGAATACCACACACACAAAAATGGCAGAGATGAATCTTTTCCCTCTCCGACACATGTATGTACCAGACATCTGTAAAACAGATTCATGTTTTACAATTCTTTGTGTTTCTTTCCCAATTTAGGAAATATTTTTTATATAGCATATAATAAGACCATATAATATTCAAAAGAACTGTCAATTATAATGAATCTCTGAATGGCTATTCAAGTAATTTATTTAATTGTGAGCATAGCCCTCAAGAAGTGTATGACATTGAAAGACCATCTTTTAGAAGCCAAGAAAAGGTTCAGTCCTCTGTTTGCTGTAGCATCCCAGTTGCACAGAGCAGGAGACCTTTATGCACTGTGTGTGTTGTAACTCACCATTATTTGTTTGTAGCCATGTTGGCTGAGATGCCTTGGTGAGAAAACAGGCAACTGAGGCAGAATGCAGGATATGGAGAGAGACCTGACTGTGCAGTGTCAGCGTGGGTTCATCAAAGCTCTGCTTTGTGAGGCAACTTACTGGAACTCAGACCAAAGCCCTAATAGCATTGAATCACTCTGGTTTGCCTGGAGATACACCCTTGGGATATTACCTGTTATCACAATGCAGGAATCAATGGCTCGATTTCTACTGGCACATATGATCACCACATAGTTTGTCTTTATTAATTTTCCTTCAATGAGTAGCTTAAACATTTCTGAAAGCCCTTCTGCCAGAGAGTAGCTGCACTCAATGATGTGGACACTGTCGTTGCAGGAGCTGGCTGCCAGGCCTGCCAGCCAGGGAAGCTGGGCTGAAGTCACTGGGGTGATCTGGCTGGGCACTTGGGGAAAGGTCTGGGGAACAGCCTGCTGGTACTGACGGATTTCAGACAGGTGTGATTCCCGCCACGAGCGCATGAATATTTGTTCCAAATCCTCAATCAAAGGCACCTGGTCTGCAGCTAAAAAATTGAAAAGGGAAATATTATGAAACAATTAAACAAAACCTTTAAGTTAAAAAAAATTCATTTCAAATCTGTTATTTTTTAAAGATGAGCATGTTTCAGACCTATGCATTCATGACTCCATTGCCTTTAGAAGATGTGAACCAATTTTTCATTTTGAAATGCCTTTGTGATACCTAGGCAAAGCTGCCCTAATTGGAACCTTAGTATCAATACTTAGAAATATTTAGGTGGTTGAGTCGTGCCTGTCTCAGAACGATACTACTTCTAAACCAAAGACTATGCAAGACCAGTGAATTACAGCTCTTTTCCTTTATTTTTCATGGCTGAGGTCCCAGACTGCAGTGGAAAATAAATTTTGTATGATTATAATACCATCATCTGCCTGGTTTTCAAGACCTAATTATTTTGTTTTGTTTCATAGCCATGAATGAAACAGTTTTCTATCACACAAGAAAAACTCACATTTAGTATTGTCCTTCTCTCTTTTGCCAGCATGCAAGACATTCATTGCAGTTTATCTGGATGTAAAGCAGCCTTACCTAGCTGAACAAGGTAGTAGACAGTCAGTAAGAGCTGCATTTCCTCAGAAATAGGCTGTATTGTGGAGGCACCGTATTGTTCATATGCTCTAGATAAAGACTGTGAATTTCTGTAACAGGTGTACAACAAAGGACTCACTATCACATCATTAATGTTTCCACAAAGATATGGGAAGTTTCCATGACCTACAAAATAAATGTATGCACACATAATATTAATTTTGTAAATTCCCATGTATGCATTAAACTTAAAAACACTTAAAGTAAAGCTCTTAAAACTGACAGCTTTGGCAGCATTTAGCAGTGGGACATGTTGTTACAGTTCTTACAAAACAGACTTAGGACCTTGTAGAGTGAGGGGTTTTACCTTTGAAAATAACTGGCTTTGCTTTACAGATTTTCAGCAAGTTGTCAGGAACTGAGACTGGTTCTCCCGAGCCCACCATTGGAGACGAGGCTGGTCCCACCAAAGCAGAATGTGGTAAAGATGACAGGCTTCCTGTATCTAAGATTTTAGACATATTATTACTGGAGTGAGGTCTAGCAACAATTTACTCAGAGAAAAATTGTTCAACATCATCTCATAGCCACATTTCCTATCAGTATTAACTGCTTTTTATGGCTCCATAACACATTCACAAGGGTGACTATATCCTGTACTATTATGCTAACTGGCTTGGAGAACTAATTATGTTATTGCAACCTTGAATATCCCACATGCATCTAAAGATTTTGAAGTGTTTATAAACAGACAGTTCTAAGTATGAATGCAAGAATAGAGAGACTTATGTGATATCAATGCATGCATAGTTACGATTTGTGAGTTCTCTATATTTAGTTTCACTGGTTCTAAACAGGTTTTATTGCTATAGCAAAGAAAAAAAATAAGACGCAATGTTTGCTCAATCATAACTTCTTTATGACAACGTTACATTAAAAGAAAACATTTTGGGAAAACTGTTTTTTTTTTTCACTGCATGCCACTCTTGTCTGTATAGACTTTAAAATCCAATGCCAAGAACGCTATGATAAATAATTGAAACAACAGATGGTACTGTGACCTAAGTTAATATGTTAATATGTTA
>JAOXXN010000446.1:104005415-104016120 GCA_026770055.1 Myrmophylax atrothorax | reverse complement strand
ATTCTGGTCATAACATAAAACAGACTGGATCACAAGAAAAAGCTGAAATGACACTGAATCAATCCTGCAACAGTTGTCATGTGTCACCAGACAAGCAACACGTGTAGAAACACTTTAAAAATTATGTTGTTTTAAAAAAATTTGGTTTGCTTTAGCTATGAGCAAGCTGCAGAACACCTATTTTACTGTTCATTAAGCATAATACATAATACATAAATACATAAACCTGAGGGGAGAAAATGGACAGCGAGAAGCCTTCAAAGTATGACTGCCTCCCTTGTTTGTAATGTATCTCTAATTCTATTCAACTTGGTTTGTTTTATGTGGCACCATACCGATTTGTTTGTCCTTGCATTCACACAGGGACATGCAAACACAGGTGCACAGGAGAGTCAGAGCAGGTGGAGCCCCACCCAGCGTGTTCCCCTCCTGAGCGGTACCTGCTTGCTGAGCCCCGGCTGCAGCACTGGGGGTGGCAGCTGGCAGTGGATCACTGGAGGCGCTCCCGGAGAGGCCCGAACTTTCCGGCAGTTGGAACAAGGTGCTGGAGCAGGTACTGGTTGAAGACTGACGGCCTCTGAATTCTTGACAAAAAAAAAAAAAAGAACCTTCTTAACCCCTGACAACAGTGGCATTTGCTTACTCTCAGCCTATTTGATTTGATAATTTCAGACAGGAATTGCTTAGAGGCTACAGCACTTGGAATGACATGCCAACCTCTTATTAGGTCAGACAATGGGTTTTTACAGCTGGTCTAGCAATCACCTAGCCTTAAAGAGTCTTTCTTTCAACTGATCTGTGTTAGGCTGTGAACAGACGCCAGTCTCCATGATAGCTTGGATGATGAAAACCAGAGCTCAAGGAAGACAGCTTCATTATCTTACCTGCCCCTTTCCAGCAGATTACAGATCCTTTGGTCAGAGCTCCCTGCGCATTCCTGACCAGATAATACTTTAAGTGTTTCTGTTTCTTGGGCTGAGTGGTCAGTTTAAGATTAATGTGATTTGAGAATTCTGTAAAGTAGCAGAAACCCTTCTTGCCACAGCCAACACAATTGCCAGAGAAGCCTGATAAAATAAACAATACATATAATCCAATGAGATAGGAGAGTCACTATTAACAACATTAAAACACTACTCTTTTCTGAGAAAAAGCTGTATCTGTTTTGCGGGTTTTGGTGTGGGGGGGGAGGTTCATAGAGAATTTTTTATTAACATGTTCCTCCAAAAAAGCATTTACACTTTATGCAAAATGTATATGGCACTTTGATATCAGACCGCAAAAACACAGCCCCGCACCTACAGAACCATTAAAATGGGCCATATTTTTCATTTTCTCCCACAAAGACCACAATTCCTATTTATTATATACCTGTGAAAAGTTTCTGACTGAAGAACACTGAATCACATGCTGAACCCCAGCCCTATTCAACACCACAACATGAACATGTTTCAATTCTCTTTCAGTTTTCATTGAAATGCATTCCATTTCACTGAATTTCAGTTTAACTTAATTGAAACACGCAATTAAGTCTCAAGAAATTAAATATATTTAACATAATAATTTTAAGTATATTTAAGTACGAAGTTTCTACTACAAATGCTTTTTTAGAGAGGAAAAATACTAAAGGATTCCTAGGCTGTTAATCCAAAGCAGCTTTCTCAAATTATGGCTGGACTGTGTCAGCACTTCACAGCAGTTGAAACTATTTATGATTACAGGAACAAAGTGTCTGCAACTTTATAGACACGACAGAGACATAGTCCTTCCCTGTAAAGCTTTTTGTACTCAGGCTTGATGAGGCATTTCCAGGGATACTGCCATTTCCTCTCATTCTGAGATACACAGCTTGAGCCTCAACAAGGGGCTCATGGTGTTGATGTCATTATCATCATAAATAAAGGGCATTCCTCACACAGCTGCCTCTAGATTCTTAAACAACTTTTTGTCTTTTACAAAGTATTTCCTAAGACATTTTCATCTTCCATCAGACTAATGCAACTGTCTGAAAATACTTATTATCTACAAAGAAATCCTATAGTGAGAAATTGGAAGATAATCTTCCCCATAGAAATACTCTCTCTGTTCCCTACACATGACTCGAAGCATGATGTTTTCTTTCATTTTAATCATATCTAATGAACATTTTTATGTGTCAAAACAGTGAATTGAAACATGGCAATAATAAAGAAAATGTATTTCACATAGCATGTGGACAGTAATATTGGAAAGAACTGGAATAAAGGATAAATAATATGGTAAATAAAATTAGATGCCATTTATAAAAATTATTATTTCAATCACATATCTCAAATGAATTAAGTTTACAAACTAATAGTGAATACTTTCTTCTTTCTGTAAAGTACAAACACTGAAATATAATGCACTGTAAACACCTGTTTCTTGGTTACAACCTGAGCACTTTCATTTTTTTCAAAACACTCAGAAGAATTTATTAAAAAACAAAGTTGAAGTGGAAATTGCCGTGGTATCCATGGGAAAAAGTCATTAACAACTACTGAAAACTGTCTATGATCTTTCTGATCCTAGTCAGTAGGATGATAAAGGTCATTATGACTCATAAAATCAGGACAAGTCATGACTCCGCAGAATCCTCTGTGTTATATCAGTCAGCACAAAAGCGTCTGTCTAACATCACAGAGACTTGAGTAGCTGCAATAAAAGCAACAACAAAAGGAAACAAAATTAGAACGGATGTGGAAAAAGCTGTAGAGTTTGCATGCATTTTATGCCAATTAAGAAATCATGAAAAATGCTTCTGCCAGTAAATGAAAACTTCCCATACATTGGGCAACACATTGAGCATCACCAGCAGCAGCAGCACTGCAATTTTTGCCTGGTTGCCACTTACAAGACCTTACATGTTTTCAAATTTACACCTTTTTTTTCCCAAATGTACACTTTTTAGGTTTTATCATGTTGCTGGGAGTGTCCAGCAACTTGAAAAAGCCACATGTAGGAGTATTTGTTTAAGTGGGATTGTACAGCGGAAACAAAGTGTTTTCATTTGGACTTCAGATCTTTATGTCACTTTTGTAAATTATCATCTGTATAAACCAGATTTAGCCATAACTTCTACCCGAAATAACCTTTTGTTCTAATAACCTATTTTTAACTCTGCAGCACCTACTGGAAAAACAGTTTATACCACATATAGCACACAGGTGAGGCCTAACAAGGATTAAACAGATCTAAACTGTCCACTTGTTTTGAAAAGTCCTTAGAGAATATTTTTTAAGTTTATTTTTTAATTTTCCTTTTAAGTCAATTTCAATTTTCCTTTTAAGTCAATTTTAATTTTCCTTTTAAGTCAATTTATCATCTTTCACCTCAAACTTCCCCAGCCTCTCTGAGACTCATTCCTTTCTTGCAAGCTCCTGCCAACACTCTTTTCCATCCCATTCCCTCTGACTGACACTCTCTGATGACAGCCACTACTTCAATGATGCAGCTCAGCCCTGACATCAGACAGAACAGAGCATGCTCTTATAATTCCGATGCAATAAAATGCTGTTCAATCATTACTTACTACAAGCCTCTGCCAGCCCTGCTCATAGCACCTTACATGGCAGATTGAGTAACACTGAGAACCCACACATTTCATCCTCCTCCTTCTCTGAATGCCTTGTTCACATGCCATGGCCCAAGGCAGCAGCTGATGGAGGGGGCAGCGTGTTTCATAAACAAGCTGCATTAAATATTCTTCCATACATTATAGAGAGGACAAAGGTCAGGGGAGTCGGGGCAGCCATAAGGTGACTCAATATATCTATGTCACGGGACTGATTTCACAAGAGAATTAGAAATCAATGCCTGGAGTTTAGGGCTAAAAGCCTTTCACCTTTAGGTCACCAGTTCATACCCAGCTCTGTTTGGTAGTGACTTAAGGCCATTACCCTCTGAAGATTGTTTAATCAGAAGGTATTTGATTGTATCTGTGTTTTATCATATGCATTTGCTTGAATTTGCTCACATCACAATGATCAATTGTCTATAATTTAAAAAGCTCTTCCACAGCAGAGACCTTGTTCTCCAAAGAAGGACCTTGGACCAAAAGGATATGAAACCTGACCTACCTTCTCCCTGGGAAAATAGTTCCTTTGGATCAACAGTGAGCTTGTGCTAGGCATAAAGAGAGGATTTCTGCATGGAAGGATATCCACTTAATATTTCATAAGCAAATCTTTCATAAATTGGCAGAAAATTTTCTTCCTGTTTCTGTTTGACACTAATAACAGGTTTTTAATCAACAATATTTTAGTGGAATGTTGGCAGTTTGATTAAAGAAAGAATGATTATATTTTCAACTTTTCACCACAAGTATTTCTTCTTTTCAGTTCTACTCACAAGAAAAAGTGCAGAAACACTGACAATGCTCCATGTTTTTCCCACCTACTTAATACCATTCCACTTGGTCCTAAATTTTAAAAGTCGAATAAAATCAATATGGTCGAGCTGGAGAGCTCCATTGTATGGAAACTCAGCACTATTTCAAAAGCCCAATAGAACGTTGCATATTTATAAGAAGCAGCCACAGTATTTTATACTACAATGTTTTCATCTTCCATACAGCCAACAATACAAACAAACTAATCTTTTCCTCTGTCATTTTGACCGCAGGGACTCACTGGGGAAAAAAAAGGATTTCTTGTTCCCTGCTAGGAAAGTAGACAGCTGTTTGGTCTTTTGGGAAAATGATGGGTGAATAGCTGCTTTGTTTATCATGAGAGACCCTCTTGAAGAGTGAGAACTAGGGAAAAAAAAACCCAAAAAACGACCAAGAAGTGAAAAAACCCTTTGGGAGTGGTACATGTTAGCTGCTTTAATTAGGAAACAATAAATATCACACTATCACATATCAATTCCACCATCTAAGCATTCCTTTAGGTTGCATAAAACTCAAGAAACAGCTTCCTAAAGGCAAAAAGTTGAATCTCCTTTGCAGAGTGCTTAAACCTCTGATCTAACATGATAAACACAATCATGTAGAATCGTATGATTCTACATATGGAACATGCCTAAGCACAGAGAACTTTTTGCTTGTCAAAAATATAGTTCTTTCCAGAAAATTTTGTTGGTTTTTTCCCCAAAGGAATAATACATCAATTGTAAAAACTTCCAACAGAAATGACTTTCAAATCAGAAGCACATATGCCTTGATGGTGAGACAATTTATTAGCATAATCAATAAACTGGCTCATAGCCCAGAGACATAACAACAGCTCCTAATAGGAACAAGACCACAAGTCAAAACCTGGCCTGGCAACACTGAGACATTTCCTACTTTTTCCTGGAATTTTTGTAGAATACATACACAGGCAGACCATGAGGAATCAAGGAATTATTGGGTAACTCATTAGTGTCTTCTTCCTTCAAATAAACTGAAAAAAGCTCAGTAACAGCTGTCTTACAAAAATACAGTATATTAAGAGGAAAAAGCATGAAATTAAGCAAAAACCAATGAAGTTGAAGGGTTATAAATGATGTGTCTGTATCACCAATAAGCCTTACCAAAAGTGTGGTATATACTCTGACTCAAGGCAGCTCATTTCAATTAAAAATGAATCCTTTTCAATTTCCCTCTAAACTTACAAAGGCTTGAAGGGACGACTTTCCATGCTGATCCAAAAGGCCAGTGTGTTTGGTGGAGAACTGCCTAAACTCAGAATACTAAAAATAAGGTTTCTATGATGTTTGGAAAGGCAAGACATTAAAAGGAGTTTCCCTTCTTCATATGACATGTTTTCAATTTATAAATCCATCCCCAGACAGAGGTCACTGTGCTATAGTAATAGACTATTTGAAGCAATAACGGTTCTGTCTTTTATCCCACTGTGTCAGAAATCATGAGACTGTTCATGTCTGCTTCTAATTTTACTTACCATGATTTGACTTGCATCAGTGTATGAAAACCTGAATCAAACCATCATTTCTATTCACAGTACGATCTATTGTACAAATAGTATGCTATCCTAATGTTAGTAAGATACACAATTTTTTTCATTAGATTAGGGACCAGGGACATTGTTATTTTATCTCCAGCTTCGAGATGAAGACTTTGGATCTTACAGTATGTAACTTCTTTTATATTAAGCTTGTTATAGAATACATAAAAGTTACTAGAATTCTCTGCAAAAGAATGTGATTAACTGGGGTTTAAGTGCATAACAGTAAAAAATAAGCATTTAAATGGTTTCAGGAAACTATAATGTATGAAATTAGCAAACTGAGGATGCAAGTAGCATAAAACGCTCCCAATTATGCTCCTGTTGCCTTTTTCTGTTCTTGTTTAGCATGCAATTAACAAATACACTACTTCCTCTCTGCTAACAGCCTAAGGAGCTTAAGCTGTTAATAGTGCTAGCACTGAATGACTTGAGTGGTACAACATTCCTGTCTTTATCTTTAAAATGACAACATGTGGGTGATTTACAACCCTCCTAATTCTTTTACAATCACTGGTCAAATGCACTGTGACCAATCCAACTCTGCAAGATCTCATGAGGAAAGAAGTTACTGTACACAGAAACACATTATGCACCTTCACACTACACTGTCAGTGCAAATGCCTTGAAGTTGCTCAAACTGAGATAACAACTGAGTTCACATCATATCCTTCAGTGTTTGTGAAAGAAACCTCTTAAAAGACTTGATGAATATTTCTTTCTGCTATTCAAAGCTCAGACTGGTGCACAGATACATGATGCATTATTTTTTTTGTACATTAAGAAAACAATACACAAGGGCCTGAGTGTCTGATTGAAAGAAGAGTTCCCCCTCTAACTGTGCACCAGTTTTTCCAATATAATGACTAGTTCATTTTAGTAACATTAATATTCAGATCATTAATTAACATGAATGAAGATTTTCCCCATTTGGCTTGATCTGGATGAGGCTAATGGCAGTCAGAAAGACTATAATAAAAATAGATAAGACCTATTTTTATGACAGAAGTTAGACTTCCAAATAGATCAAATGCAAGAAATTGAAGCATCATGGTAGCAGTATTTTTTGAATACACAGTATTAACTGATTACACATATAGGAAAACTTTCAACTTATAACCACTCAATTTTTTTAATGTAGTGATAATAGCAAAAAGTCATAGGTGGGGATCCAGAACCCAGGCTATTGTTCAAACACAGTGGAGAGTATTATCCCTATCTCAAAGAGACAAATAAACATGGTCATTATTTTTTGTAGTCCAAACTATCCTTAGACTGTTTACATGTGATGACAGCCTACGATTTCCGCTTGACAGACCCACAGTCTGTGCACATCAGTATTTGGAAAGCTAAAAGAGAGACAGGCAGCAGTTCAAGTAGTCCAGTTACAAGATGCAGAGTTCCAGGAACTAGGATATGAACTGGTCAGACAATGACTTTAGCCTTGGACTACAGGACAGAAGGTGATGAAGCATCTCTAATGAACTGGCTCACTCTGTGTCTTTCCAAAGCAAACACAGCCAACTCTGAGTTATCTTCTTGTGCATCAACTCTGAGCATTACTGTAGACATGGAATAGAAATAAGATCTGCTGAACTCAGAGCTGCAAAAAACAATTAGCTATTAACTGAAGACCACAGAAGAATCCACTTACTGCAATTATAGACACTTACCCAACAGGGCATTGCGCCCATTGTCATCTGGCAGGAATCTTTTATCCACAGCACACACTAACAGGTGATCAGGTAAATTTGGTGACTTTGCACCAACAAGTAAAAACCCAGATGGAACCTCAATGTGTTCATTGGAAATAGAAACCAGTCTCAAATCTTTACCAGCCTGGCAGAAACCTAGAAAAAGATCAATTCTACTTATTTTAAGTTGGTAAGTTTTTTTTCGTTTAATGCTCACAATTCTTCATTAAAGGACTTCCTATATTTTTAATGAAAACTAAGGTCTTACCCTCTAAAATCAAAGGGATACCAAAAGATAATTTTCTTCCCTGCATTTTGGTCATACATAAAGATTCTACCAGTACAATAAACAAACAAAAATTTGAAAATGTACAGGGAAGTTTCTCTTGATGGCATTTTTCAACCTACATATTTAAGGGACTATTCACTAACATCATCATAACTTAGGTCAAACATTCAAAACCAGAGATAATAATTCTCAGTATCTGGTGGATTTCATCAGCTTTTCCTGGGTTTTCAAATATTTTTCACAGCTACATAAAATGAGGTACACTTTAAAAACACAAAAGAGTGATGATAAAGCAATAAGAAGCATCACATTCATTTTAGCAAATGCCATGCCTGCAAACTCAACCTTTTAAAGGTTGTGGTGCCTTACAGAACAGGTGCCAGGCATTCTAACACAAATGCTTCTCTGGCACACTAAGCAAAGACCCTGTCAAACATAAGAGCAATTGAGAGCAATCCTGCTTTATCTGGCAGGTAATGAACACTGACATTTTTAGGATTTCTGTATCACATAGATTATCTCATTCTGATGAATTATAGAGGAAATGGCCTCAATCCTACCCTTCTCAGTAGGGCAAAGGATTCTGACAGCATGGTTATCTTACCATCAGTAGTGCAACACCCTTCTGGGGGAGGCTTCATCTGGTAAGAAACAGGAGGACTACTTGATTCAGAGCCTTCTTCCTCCTCCTCTTCTTCTTCCTCTTCCTCATTATCTGCTCTGCTGCCTGCTACAAATTACCATAGCATAAATGACTTAGACAACAGAAAATGCTGGCAACAAACCCATGAATGAACAGGGTGACCCAGTTACAGAAAGTATTACAGCAAACTATTCTCTTCTCTTGACAATGACTTTACTGTCGCCAACTCTTGAAATTTGTTGTCCTTAAAGCTCCAACTTCCAGTCATGCTTATAATAGAATGACTTTCGTCAAAAAAAATAAACCTGTTAGCTCATGTGCAAAAAAAGTTCAAGAGCATAATTTAACTGCACCTGAGAAAGTGAAACACACTGAAGGACAAATATTAAGAAGCCTCAATTTATTGATTTTTAAAATCTCATTATTTTAAGCTAACTGTACAATTTTTAAAGGCCTAAATTCTAGTGTTTGAACTCTTACTGATCACAACAATGTAACTGTATCCTTTGTTTATAATATTAGCAGCCAATAAAACCCAAAGTCATTACTTCTTAGCCCTTTAGAATGTCCTGGCTACAGCCCAAGTACAGATTTTATTAATTAGGTACTGACCATGTCCTTGATTTTGTACAAGAAACTGAAAAAACGGTTCCTGCTTGAAATTAGGCTCACCATGGATGATACCACAGTAAGAACACCTAATTCTCAGGCCGTCTGTCTCCTACCAGAATCCAGAGCTCTGAGTAACGCACTGATGCTTCCTGTACAATGTCAAGGAAAGGCAGATGTCCAGGACGGCAACTCACAGCAGCCTGTGAATGGACTGTGCTAGTCTAGGAGGCAATACGGAGGCAATACTGAATGCTGCAGAGGAATACAGGATGTAACCTTCATTTTTTAGAGGGCTTTAGGCGTATATTTAGGCACATACTCAGGTGTATGCTTCAGCTTTTCAAGTAGAGACGACTTCTTTCCTTCTCTCCCCCCATAGGACAATGTTTTTTTCATGCATGATAAAACAGCTCCAGCAAAACATGCTGACCAATGACTCCATCCCTGATTATGGCTCAGATACATGCATGGCAAATGGGAAAAATGTGGCAAGCAGAGGAGCGCAACTAAATGGTAAATGGGCAGAACATTCTATAGACAGGACTGAGGCAAATTTTACATAGGACAGAGATTGGGCAAAAGTACTAAGTGAACCCAGTGGAGTTTATGTCTTAAGCTTATAATCTTCGAGGTGTCTGTAGAGACATGCCTGGGACATGCCTGCAGCAAACACATCCCGAAGAGCTCTCTCACTGGCAAACTGGGCTGCGAAGGGCTGCACGTGCTTGAGAATCAGCAGGAAGCCAAGTATCTGTTTGTACTCGGGCAAATACAAGACCAGTCAGGCACTGACATCATTCTGTGGATCCAGTTTTCAGTCTTGAAACAGAAAAACAATGAAACACAATGCCACGATACTCCAAAGCTCAGTGACAACTGCACATGCTCTCTTTGCTTAAATTGACTTTGGACCATGCACTCAGAATTCCAGAGTGTATCCCCAAGAATTTCTCTGTTTTTTCCTAGGACCTTCCTCATAATAACCTTTTATTTTATTGACAAATTATTGTACAATCAGCTAGACAAATATTACAGGATAAATGAGAACTAGGGAGGAGGCAAAAGAAAGTAAATCTGGAATATGAAGACCTGTCTGTAAAAGTCATTAAGACTTATACCCCGGTCTAAAAGAGGATTTTAAGGGTATGTTTACTTTTAAGTATCTGAACATCAAGCTCCAATGCTGGTACATACAACTCAGGACAGAATGCTAAACAAATAAGGGCATGGTTTACAGGAAAAAATGCTGCAAGTGAATGAAGGGAAAAGTGAAGCTCTCCATTTCTGCTATTTAAGTAAAGGGTAAATTATGTGTTATGACTTAACCTTGGCTAACGATCAAATGCAATGCAAAAGGGCTGAATCTGGCTCTCCTCTCCTTCCTGCTTCCAGACATGAAATTCCTTTCTTCCGTCTTCTTTGTGCCATCTCTGACACCTACTGGGGCCTTTACTGAGACATCCCAGCTTGCTAAACCACAAAAACACTAAGCAAACAAAAG
>JAOXXN010000446.1:103967726-104005315 GCA_026770055.1 Myrmophylax atrothorax | reverse complement strand
GGGGGGTGGAAGGGTAGGGTGGTGGGTTGTTTGTTTGTTTGGGTTTTTTCTGGGTTTATATATTAAATTAGCACATTGTAAGGTCCAAAAGGTGACAAAATTGATGGAAAGACAGAAAATAGGAACATATGGAGTGAGCAGAACAGGATGTGGGTATTTTCCCTTTAGACATTGGTAAACTGTGAGGTTTGTTCAACCATAACAGGTGATTTAAGAAAGAGACTAAAAACAGAAGTGGAGACTAAGAAATAGGAGCACTACAGCACTTTCAGTTCAAAAGTGGAAAGAGTAAAAGAACAAATATGTACACAAGCTGGAGCTGCTGCCACCTGTAAAGGGCATTGTTAAAGTTTCTGCCACTTGTTCTTGAAAAAGATCTGCAGTTTTTGCTTCCATTTTACTTTTACAGCAGGGACCCTTCAAAGCACTCAAAAAAACCTGAAAGAAAAAAAACCTTCAAAATTTCAAAGAAAGTTGCATGTGTATGTTGCACATTGTTCTTAAAACAATCCCAAAAGAACACACAATCAAGCACTCAAAACCAGAGGCAAGATTATGGCAAAAGTGGACTCAGAACCCGAGTCCTCATGTTGTATGTTCCAGAACTAGGCAGCCAGATGATGTAACTTCATATAGCTCCATTAAACCAACAGCCATACTGTGAAGATTTTTTCCATATTTTATTGAATTTAAGTTTTTTCACAGGTATCACAAACACCATTGTTTGTGTGAAAGAAATTCTTTTCAGTTCTCACCAAGGATTTATTAGACCTTTATGTTAAATAGTTGTGATTAAGACATTTCACATGGAAAATTCTTCTCTCCTTAAGGTATAAATATAAGTAAAGTCCTGTAAATATAACTTCTAATAATTGGCAATCCAGTCCATAGGTTTTAATTGCAGTTTACATATTAATAAGTGGGCAGAGATATGCAAGGAATCTAAGTCTGTTAGAGCCAAATGACCTTGTCTTCTATTGCAAAGAGTTTTTAATGCACATTCCTAGAAAGGTCCAGAACATCCAGACCATTTCTTGGCATTTGCAGATATATTATGCAATCAAAAAGTGCTACAAAAATAAATAGGAGTTTAGAAGACCCTCATTAGAAATGTACAACCAGTGAGAGTACAGCAAACTGCAGGCTTTTTGACACAATAAAAAAACCCTAGAGGTTTGCTTAAATGACGATAATGTTCTTGGACTAATTTAAGCACTACATGAATTTGCCAGGTCTGGAGATGAGGGAAAACACATAATAATAAAAGGGGAGAAAAACAAACGAACAACCAAAAAACTAAACAACCAGAACACCACCATCAAACCAGAATTTAAAAAACCATACTATTATGGGAACCAAGGAGATCTGACATTATGAATAAATCAGCTTTGATGAATGTAGTACTTTTAATTTACACAGCTAAAAACAATCTTAGAAGTAAATGTAATTGCATAAATTACTAAAAAGACATACATTAATAATACGCCTGCTTTTTTTCAAATCTAGAATGTGTAAGACTGGAAAACTATACTCACTGAAGTATTTTTTAAAAAGGACCTGGGGATGCTGGTTGACAGCAGGCTGGATATGAGCCAGCAGTGTGCCCAGGTGACCAAGAAGGCCAGTGGCATCCTGGCCTGTATCAGCAATAGTGTGGCCAGCAGGACCAGGGCAGTGTTTGTCCCTCTGTACTCGGCACTGGTGAGGCTGCACCTCGAATCCTGTGTCCAGTTCCGAGCCCCTTAGTACAAAAAAGACACTGAGGTGCTGGAGTGAGTCCAGAGAAGGGCAATGGAGCTGGGCAAGGGTCTGGAGCACCACTTTGGTGAGGATCAGCTGAGGGAGCTGCGGGTGTAGGTACTGGAGAAAATGAGGCGCAGGGATGACCTTATGGCTCTCTACAACTACCTGAAAGGAGGTTGTAGCTGGGTGAGAGTCAGCCTCTTCCCCCAGGTAACTGACTAGTCATAGGACAAGAGGAAATGGCCTCAATCTATGCCAAGGGAGGTTCAGTTTGGACATTAGGAAGAATTTTTTCACTGAAACAGTGCTTAAGCATTGGAACAGACTCTCTGCAAAAGTGGTGGAGTCACCATCCCTGGAGGTGTTGAAGAAACGACAGGACTTGGAAATGGTTTAGTTGACGTGGTGGTGTTCAGTCAAATGTTGGCCTCAATGATCTTGGAGGCCTTTCCCAACCTTAATGATTCTATGATTCTATTCTATGATTCTATTTCAGGCGTAAATTATCACAACAGGTATGTACTGATATTGGGCTAGTATCACTGGCTAGGTACTTTTCTCTAGTTTAGATGGCCATTTACGTATCAAAAGAAGACTGGAACAAGTTTTTCAAATAAAAAAATATAAACCCATAAAAACAGTAAGTACAGGTGGTTTATAAAGCTAAAAAAAATCACTTCTGATTTATTTTTTCTTAAAGTGACTCTACAATCAGTTTTAAGGCTCTCTAGAAATTTCAATATTGTAACATCATCACAGACAAATATCCAAAAATCAGCCTTATTTACCAGTGGCTGGTTTTGCCACCAAATGTTGCTTTGAACATCTATAATGTTTTATCAGTCCACAAAATGGAAAGCCAGAACACTTGGGTTGCACTGGCCCACTGCCCCACCTTGTCTATATTTATATCATGTCTACTTGACCACAGGGAAACACTTGCTGTACTGAGGACCAAGGAACAGGTATGACCAAGGGTCAGAGCACCAGGGCAAAGGCAAGGCAACACAGAGAGGAGGCCAGGGGCTTGCACAAGCCTCCAAGGATGTCTCTCTGCTTCAGATGCCTCCTGGCCTTCAGAGCATAGGGATTCAGGTAGTTGAAAGTGGAAAATTCAGTTTATGACAAGGCTGCAGTACATGAGACCAGCTGGCAGACCTCCCCCACCTGAGGAACAACCTAGGACACACTCTATTGCAGGTCCCCCCAGAGGTCACCTTGTCTGAAACTTTTGTGAAAGGAATGTTCTCTGCCAGACTGTTATGAGACTTTTAATTACAGTTCAATTCTGTTTCCATTAACTAATAAAAAACCAGAATCAGTCCCTCAAGGTTTGGAAAGTTCTTTGAAAGCATTGAAAGAAAGAAGTTACAGAAGTGTGAAATTGCACTTTTGTTCCTGAACAATGCATCTGCTCCTGTGGCACCTTTCCCAATTGATGTCATAATCAATTTTGTGACATCACAGTTGGTTGCCATGGAAGAGTTTATTAAATCCTTATGGAAGGGCTTGATAGAAGGATCACTTTGTGTAGAGAATAAGCAGCACATATATTTAAATAATTAATGTATATTATATTAGGAAAAAAAAGAAGAAATTACTAATGATGTGTGAACAAATTTTTTTTTCAAGGAATGTCTTCTCAGCTGTTACCATGAGGCAATAGCTGAGAGTTTCATCTGTGCAAAATAATTTTATCTGCTACTGCTCCTTAGCATGATTTGTGTTACTGTGGATTGTTAACCATTATGCATTTCTCACTACACCTGTAGCAAAGTATGACGGGGGAAGCAGATACTGACAAAAGACATGAAACTTCACCATTATGAAATGACTAAACAATCAAATTACTAAACATAACCTTGCACAAACATGCCAGCGTTATGCCCACACCAGGAAACTCACTGGAAACAATGAACTACTACATAATAACACACCAAACACCAAATTTTATCCTGACTTTGCTTATCAGATCCACCCCATTCATTTAAACTATAGAACTTCCAAAAAAAAAAGAGCAAATAAAACTCAGAAAGCAGGTTTGTCTAAACACAGACACAAACTCAGTGAGAAACCCTAACTGCTACATACCAACTTCTGCAGGGTTTGTGAGAGTACACATCCTAAATTTTTACCTTTGCAAGCACAGAATAGCCACAAATATTATGCCCAAAGTAATTAAAAATCATCTCAAAAGCTAAAAAATATTTTTGCTGTCTTTATGTGAACTGAAATTCAGTCTTAGCATGTCTGGTTTATAAATCTGTCATGAGTTTACTATCATTTGCTGCATAACTTTCAGCGATATATGATACATTATAGGATAACTGATTTATGTTCCATATCTCTGAAGACTTCTCCACAAATTTAATGGAACAATTCCTAGTACTTCAGTTTCTGTTTATAGATAAATCTGAGCAAGCAAGTGGCTTCATTTTGTCAGAATAAAAGACAACACAGTTTGTACTTTTAACCCAATTCTAATACATACATATATATGTAGATCATAAAAAAGAAAACAAATAAAAACTGACAGTTTCCCATATTATGATTTGAAATGCTCATGCTGAGCCTTGGGAGAGCAAACAGCAGAATTGCCTTTGAGCAGAAACAGAAATTCCATTATTTCCTACCTTCCAGTGACGACAGTTGCTGTTCAGCTTCCAAATACAACTGGGAAAAGATTGGTCTGGGAACTAAGTTGTTTGAGCGGAGAGAGGCCTCAATAGAATTATGCAACACTTCTTCAAACCGTGTTGTCTTGAGCTGACCAGCGTAAGAATTTCCCATCTTCTCAAAAAAAAAAAAAGGCAAAAGATACAAGAAGGAAAAAAATAAATTAGAATTTAAGCACTCAGAACTCAATCACTGCATGCTGATGTCAGGCTCAACATTTCTGAAGAAAGAGAGATGCTTCATTGTCCACAAAGAAAGGCAAAGGAAAAGAACATTGACTGCAGCAGTCACTAAGCAGATCCTGCTGGTAAATTACAGGAAGTTATCTAAAAGTAACAGCTTTCTGTAATTCAGCAGAAAGGCAGCAAGCTTTGACACCTTGAAAATGTGGCCAGAAATCTAATTCAAGTAATTCCTTGGTTTATATAGCAATTGAGTAGATGCATTTTCTGTAGTCAGCAATCTATTGTTAAACAGCCTTTCTGTTTTAAATTATGTGAACATAATAAATGTTACAGAATCTGGGTAATAACACAGTTTTGTGTATCTATCTTTACATGGTCCATCATGGCTGAACACTCATGACTAAAGCAGTTCCATGTATCTTCAACATAAATAAGGTAGCATTGCTGTAACTCAGAGACTGTGAAAAAATATAATGACTTTTCCTTTTCACCCCAAGCAGTTTTTTCCCCTGGAAACATGGTTGGGGTTTTTTTAGTTTTGTTCTGTTAGAATAAGACAGTATAAATAAACTATTTTATATTGCATATATTTATTAGGACTTCACTTTTAGTGAAACCATACCATTTATTCATTCTGTCATTGAGCAGCCAGTCTATTCCAGCTCAATATCCCACACACTTAACTGCCGCCCACTTTCACAGGGAACACAATGAACTGGTGTAGCCAAAAGCCATGTCAGCTTTCCTTTCCTATTACAAAGTAGCTCTTGCCCTGGGCCCCATGTCCTTTCCCTCCTCAAGTAACTGTGAATAGAAAGCATGAAACGCTTCCTGTTTGTGCAGTAATTCCTAAACACTAAACAGCTTCTCCTCAGCTCTGGGTGCTGCTCGGGGAATTAACGTGTTGGGAAGCATCCTGTAGGAATCAGTCAAGCAAAAGGAAAACTACTGTGAAACCACGTACTGCTCATCATGGAAAAAGGGGGTTGAAAGGAAAAACATATAAAGTTGTTGATTTGGGTATCTTTTATGACTTTTTAAAGCATGTTACATATAAAATCATATTTTTGTATATTTGTATCATGTTAATACTGTATAGAGAGTAGTGATAATACTACTTAACACTGATAAAATATCTATATAATTTTAATAGAAGCACAGTAAGAATTATAAAATGATGTAAGCAGTATTTAAGGATGATTTGTATTAAAAGCAGGCACTAGTGACAAAATATTCACGCACATACAGTAAATCAAACAGAAGGCTGTAGTGAGCACTGATGTACCATTTGGTGAAAGGTAAATGAGAAGCTGCAAAGCCTGTTAGTGATGTTCAGTGCTAATATGGAAGTCAGGATGCATCTTCTTTTCCAACACAGAAAACAGATTACAATTCCCGTTCCACACTGACAGGAACCCTCTGGCTCCTTTTAAGTACTGCTGCCCTGTACACCAAATACAACTGAAGACAATGAGGAAAGTCTGACATCAGCGCTGTCCTTAACAAGATTTATCAGAGGTGTATGCAGGAAATCCAAGGTCAGGCTCTGAAATGAATTACATTAAATGATGTTTCCACACAAAAGCACTAAATTATGTTTAGTTCTAATTCTAAACCATCTTTCAACCATTATATGACTTTTCTTTGTTACAATGATGTTTTATTACATTTATTAATGTAACAAGGACAAATAATTATCAAAACACCAAACAGATACCTATTTTATTCTTTGCTCTTTTAAATTCTTTCCCATATTATAAGCTCATATTTTCTCTTGTTACATTGCAGACATCTTCAGGCTCAGGGATCCATATCTGTCAGAGGCAGGTACAATGTGGCTCTACATGACTGATTAACAGTCTTGAAAGTCCAGACTAAAGACAAATAAAAATACTCTCAACATGTTAACATTAGAAGTTACACTTTCAGGAATGGAAAGAGCATTCAGCTATCATCTGTTCCACACACCTTTTTATACTGACTGCTCTATTTAAATACAGAGCCAAAACATAAAAAACTAAGATAACGTCCAAAAGACTTTTTGCACTTAAAAAGGCCACTGATACAACACAAAGAGAATATCCAAAAGTTTGACTGCAGTGGCAGAGGTTTGTCTTACAAAGGGCTGGATTCTACCTGTTCTGAATATCACCATGCAGAGCAGACTAGCCTAAATGATTTTCAAACTTACTTCTTTAAATGCTTTATTACAGCATGTGAAAAATAGGAAGTTTTTTAATTCAGAGTGATACAAGTGATACAGAGTGATACAAAACATTCTGAGATGACTCAAAATCATTAACAGATGAATAGGCATGTGGACTGCTCTATGCAATAAAGGCTTAGTTGCTCTACTGATCACTATCTGGATGTAATTGCAATGAATGAGAAAACACTATAATATTTATGTTTATAAACTCTATTCCACAGACAGAGTCAGCTATTATTCTGCACATTTTATTAGGAAAAAAAATAGAGATACCATTTACAGGGATTTAACATTTTTGCTCAGAATTTATAGAGCCTGCTAGCATTCAAACCAGAAACCTTCTATTAACCCAAAGGATGGCCAAAACCAGCACTTTATCAATGTGATGTTAAAGATAAGCACTGAATTAAGATTAAACTATTTGTGCAAGACGCAGGTCCTGGGATCCTTTGCAACACAAGCATATTTGTTTATCCACTGGGCTGCTAATTTAAATCTGTGAATGGGTTGGTAAAATGAAACAAAAATATGCTTTCTAGATTTGCATGCTCTCATGTACTCGTGAGATCTTACACAGTATAAACACAAGCATAAATCCAGAAACCTATTTTGAAAGACATGATAAGTATTGTACAACCATTTTTCGTCAATAAACATAACCACTGGAACCAGAAAATGGCCATTGCAGCAGCTTTTTTGCCAGCATTAGCCTTTGCTGTTCAGAGGCCCAGTCACTCTTAGTTGCAAGAGAAATTACTTCTCTGAAGCAAGCAAGGGAGAAGCCATTTCCCACCAACTCTGCGATGGTTGTCATTCCCTCTTTTGTTTAAAGCTGCTCAGGCTCTGGTATCTGAATTGTCAGTTGCTGACTCCGTGACATCAGGAAGCAAAGCTTTGAGTCCTACATTCCTGCTTCAATTAATTCAGTGTCCTGAGCTCAGATTTATGTCTCTCTTGGATACAAGTGGGTGGCACAGGCTAAACCTTAAAATGCTTGTGAAATTCCAAGACATGAACATAGCTGGTGACCAGATCTATTTAAAACAAACAAAAAAAAAAAAAAAAACCACAAACAACCCATACCATACTGACATAGAAAGGATGGCCCTCAGCCCCATCTACTGACAAATCAAAGGGCGTCTCCCGATCACACCGTCAGTTTCCATGCAGAGCATGCAGAGGAAAATAATTGCAAATATAAAGAGAATAAAGGGAAAGAGACAGACCTGGAAGAGCTGCATAAAAGCATAATAAAAACACAAAAACTATTCTGAGCAACTTGGAAGCCTAAGAAACTATTGCAAATACAAACGAAGCAGGTCAAGCCAATGTCTTAGAAACCTATTGATAACACTGGCAAAGAGAGATGCCAAGTCCAGGCACCTGACAATGAGAGCAGAAGTTTTTTAGTCTCTAAAATTCTTCAAATTCCAAACAAGGAACTGCCAGGATTCCTGTGAAAGCAGGGATTATGTGACTAAGAAAAACAGGGATCTTCTTAAGGGTTAATGTCTGTCACATATAGACAACTTGTCAACTTCAAGTGCAGTTGAACTAGTCAGGGCTTGAAGAAAACCTGCACTGTTCTGCTTTGAGCCTGTGTTCCACTGGTGTGGTTTAGCAGTCTCCTCTCAGCCATGAGGGCAATACCTACACCGAAAACATGACAGTGACTGGTCAAGGTAACAGCAGGCAATTGCCTGCAGCAGCAGGACACAGTCCCATCACCCAGATCTTGGAGGGAGATCTTTTGCACAGTGGGACAAAGAGGGTGACTTCTTAGTTGCATTAGGCGTTTTGTGAAGACTGAAGATCTAGCTCAGCAATTCTGGGCAAATATATCCTATGCCTGAGGCAGATTGGGTATCCCAGGGACCATGGAAAGTAATACAGGGCTTTTGACAACTCCCAGTGAAATAGACTGAGAAAGTGCCCTCAGCAGAAACTGAGTAAACTAAAGAGTGTATGTGGACTGTTAAGAAGGCTTGAAAAAATAATCAAGGTATTTAAGTGGGAAATCAGGCAGACACAGGTGATTATTAAGAAATTCAACCTTAGATACAACTTGCAAATTATCACAGGAAGAAATCTTTCATATTAAGTGGCAGATTTTTTGCATTATACTATACAATCGACATTGCTACTTTAATATATTAATCCTTCCAACAAAACTATAAAGCAATGGGTATGTTATCCCAGTTTGAGCAGTCAGCTTTCACATTTTTGAAGTAGTTTAACTGACTAATTTCTATTGTATCTTTTCCAAAAGGAGAATAGTAAGATGTTCCCAAGCCCTCCAAAAAGAACTTGTTATTGCTATAAGAGGCAGTCTATCACTTGCATAAAATGAGAGGGGGTTTTTTGAAGGACTATGGATTTAGGTATCCAACAGACTATCTATAAAAATTTGTCTGGTAGGAGGGAGAAAGCATTCTTTACTGCAGGTCAACAATTTGTTTACAGATTAGTACCAGAAAATAGTACGGTCCTTTTGCTCTTTAAACATGAGTTATATTCAACCAGTAACATCCAAAATCCATCAATATTTGTAAAATTCAGTAAAGTCTCTAGTAGTTCTTTAAAACCTGCAGTAAAAGCATCAGTCTGGTTAAGAGGAAAGAAATCCTGGGGTAAGGACTTGCATGCAAATGTAACTTAAGAAAATTAAATTTGGAGACAGCACAAAACTGACTCTCTTCAACTACAGTGATGTAATGCAAAATACTCTTCGTGGATTCAGTTCAGCCACATCATGTTTTATTTCGATGAAGCTATCTGTAATTACGGTGTTTCCTCTAGCTTTAGATTAATAATAAATTATTTTTAATATTTTATGTTAGTGTGTGTCATGTGTAAAATGATGCTGTGTGGTAAATCTATTCTCACAGGTGATATAAAGTTCTTGATCCAGGAGAACTAAAAGACACTTTGATATTCACCTCCCACCAGACTCCATATAATATTACAGATTATATCTTTACTATTAACCTCAAAATATGTTTACTCCATCCAAAATGCCTTTTGGGAACAGTGAGTGGCACAATCTAACTCCTAAAGTGTGCATGGGAACTACTCCATAGAGTGAGCCATGCCAAGACATAAGGGAAAACTGATTTCTGGCACACAGGAATTTTTCCTTCAACTGTTTATTTACAAATACAGCTGTAGTTCACATGGGCAAAGACAAAGAAAAAAAATTATTCTTCGAGAAAACAACCTAGTTGCTCAAATACCACAAAATTATCACTTGTAGAAATAATTTTAAAAGCTTTTTCTTTGTCAGTACAAAGCCATCTACAGGCATAGTAAATAGGTGGACCATTGCCAATTGCTCCAAAAATAATAGTTTCTGGAAGTTAGATCTGTTTCCTCAAACTGTCCTGCCAGAATGACTTGGCAGTAAGAGAGAGGAAAAAAGGTCTCAGAAGGCTGATGTTTATGGCATAATACTGGAGTGTGGGAAACTTGAGATCACTTTCAGACTAATATTTTAACAAAAAGATTTTCACCAGAATCTTAAGACTGGGTTTGATTTCCTTCTGTTAGTCTTACCCAGAAAGAGAAATTTTCAAGCTTGAAAAGATTCCGAGACATGAAATTATGATCCCCTGCTGAGCTCAGCTCTATCGTACCAACAAGAATAAAATCAGTAGTCACTTATGGATCTGCTGATTGAAATCCACTTCTTCAGGGAAGTAATTTATTCTTCAGCAGTAAAGCTGTCAGATGATTGAAAAGTCTCTAGTCATGCTGTGTTTCATGTATGAATAAAGTTTGGCAGTTCACTAGACCCCATTCGACCACTACATTTTAAAAGCAACAAGAAACCTTTAAATAAAACCACAGTTACCCTTGTCAGAAATTCTAGCTCATTCTCTGTTACCAGATCTTAGAACCTCCATATCATCTCGTGTGGAATTACATGAGAAATGCTACCTCCAGACCAGTCCAGATTAAACTTAATGATTTCCTAATAATGCCCCTTTGGAAAGGATCTCATGATTAAACATAGAGACTCTGATAAAGGTTGATGACAGGTCACAGAGAAGTTAATCCTACCACTGTTACACAGCCAGGAACAATTTTGCTGCTGTTTCCATAAAGTGAAAATACTGCAAGAAGACTACTCGGATCTCTCTACTCTTTCTTTTGCGTTTGCTTTTGGTTTTGAAAATCAGGCTGACTACAGACACAGATTTTCGCCTGCATTAACAGTGAGGTGACTTCCTCTGCTGATTCATGTTTCCAAGCAACAGGATGGTGGAACGAGAGTGGAGACCGAGAGGGGCTGAGCTTTCGAGTGCACTGGGAAGAGTGGGAACCAGGAACACATCCCTAAGGTTTTTGGCAACTTTAGGTTCCATGTCAAATTGCTTCTATTAATCACTGGAATCATTTCTCTCACTCACTGCAGAAGGACTGGGAAATGTCTTTATTCTCAGAAGATTGCTGCAGAGATTCATATGGACACTGCTGCAATGAAATCTAATGAAGGAAATTCCCCCCACCTACTGGAAAAATAAACCCATTTCTTAACTGACCTATATCAAAAGGGATGAAAACAAACTTGGATAAATCAATGTTAAGCCACCTCAATAAAAATGCTATTAAAAAGTTGTTGCTTTCTTTTTTCCTTCACGCAGATAATAAATCAAATTTTTAATGGATCATTCTTAATATGGAACTATTTCACATCCATTTTGGTCACAGTAAAGACAACTTCATCTAAAACCAAGTATTTTCTTATTTTTTGCTGAAGGTTTTCAACTGGAAAGCAAAAAGCATTACTTTTGAGAACAAAGTGTTCATTTTTTTCAATGAAAATGCTACAATTCATGCAGGGAAAAGTAGCAAAAATAGCAAATCAATATTTTCTGGAGAAAAAGGAAAAATATTTTCTTGATATGACTACCAAAAAACAACCCCAAACAACAAAAAAAAACCCAAACAAACAAAACCACAAAACAAACAAAATGAAACCAAAACCCAACTACTTCTCAGACAAACTCAACTTTACATTGAACCAAAAAAATAAAGCTTGACAAAATCCAGAGGTACGTAAGTTGTCATAAACCCATTAAAATAAACAGTTATGCTGAGAGATCCAGACTAAGGCACGTTGGCAATTTAGGGGGAAGGAATCTAAGCTGTGACAGCCTACATTGTAGTTTTCTGGGGAAACAGATAAGTCCAATTGCTATCAGAGTCCTCTAATTATTTAAAGATGAAAGGCTGTTTTGGTTTTAAGACACAGTTTAGTCATCCTTTATGACTACAGAAAACTTAATACTTCCTTCACTCCAGTAACTTTTATGCCTACTCTCAAACCAGAGCTGAATTTTTCTGAGATATTTAAAGTAAGGTTTTGTTTTAAAGCGACACTATACTTTAGCTTATTTTAATATAGAAGAAAAAATTGCCGAAGTTCAAATTGATCACAGCAGAAAATACTTTGTGAAAAGTCATACACTGGATTACTATTCAAGTTTTAAAAAATCATAATCATAAGAAACATGATGATGCCTAATAAAAAACTGTATCTGCAAAAAGAATTCAGAAGAAATATTAATTAGACTTTTTAAAGGTGTCTTAAGACCCATTATTAACCTATTTCTTAATTACAATTTTAACTGGACACCTATTTTCAGACATGATGATGACATATATTTTCATTTAGTTGCTTTTTGGTTTAGCACGAACCTTCTCTTCACAGACATATCATTTCATAAGGAACTAATTCATAAAAGAAAATGTGAGCTGGTGATAGTCCAGTGTTGTATTACTAGTGCAGACTGAGCCTAATACAGGATATGGCAACAAATACACTTAGGCAATGGCACTTCATCCTGTCAATGCTTTCACATTTCTCTCTTTAGGAAGCAAGATATTCTGATGCAGATTTCTTTGATTTTCGTGCTGAATCTCATAAACTTTGCAGGTGATACTGGAAAGAAAATCCCTTATCAGCAGCTTCCAGCATAGTGCAGCTGATAAGTTTTACTATTTCTCTGGCACAAAACTCTGGGCCTATGGCTGGTCAGGCAGCTCTGCCTTGGCTCCCATTTGGCTTTTGTGTATTGCTTTGATCAGCTCCTGGCTTTGGATGAAAGCAATTCGTTCAGAGACCACCTTCCAACTCTTTAAAAAAAAGAATTACATACATAAAACCAATTGAGCTTGTTAAGCAGCAGGAAGAAGCCAAGTAGAGGGAGGAGAAAGGGAGGGACGGAGGTGCCACAAATCAGTGCTAAGAAGCAATGATCAAAGTGGTGACTGGAAAATTAGTAAAAAAATGATCCTCAAGTTGTGCAGGTCTGGGTCATTCCCTTTTCTAGTTCCAGTGCAAAGGCTCTCTCACTATTACCCAAGAAAGAGACACAGCTCTTTCCAGGAATTGTCTTACATATCTGCTCTGCACCTCTGAGTACAGCCACTTGAGATCTTAGAGCAAAGCAGTAGGAACAGACTGGCAAGCCAAGAAAGAGATGATCTTGAAATGCATGTTTTCCAAAGGGAATTCTAAGAAATCAGCACTTGGGGCATATTACTCTTCCTTCCGGTTACTGGTGCTGTAACAGTTTCCAAGAATCTTTTCTGAATCCAAAAGGAATCTACAAAGAGTAATGCTACACAGAGTGTACAGGTCAGCTTTTGAGCTATCCTCAACAGACTTTTATTCTTCCTTGCCCTGAGCCTTCCCTCCCCTCCAGGCTTGTTCCTGGAAGCTGTGCAGCAGGGGTCTCTGTGCATGGCAGCCACACACACACCGAGACTGGGATGTAGGGCTGAAAGACACTCTGGAGCTGTCTCTGTCAGAGCAGCAAGGGCAGAGAGCCAGTCTCTGTGGCAGTTCTCCAAGAATACACACAGGTACAGAGGTTTTACCTCATTCACAGCAAATGGCCTCACTACTTAAAAGACAGCTTCACTGATCTGTATTAGAACACACTCCACTGTATCTGGATCATATTTTCCATTTAATGAACAAAGAGTGGACACAAATACAATGGGAGCAGTCTAAAATATGCCTCACAAGCAGTGGATAGCAAACACATCTCAAGATGAATACATCATATTGCAAAATAAATCTGAACCTCAGGGTATATTCTATCAGATCAATTGCACATGTATTACATGTTGAAAATACATTAAATAAGAAACATTTGCAAACATAAATATGCAATCCAAAAGCATTAAACAAGCATCTTTAGCTAAAAGCACCACTGCAAAACTAAATTTAATTGATTAAAGAAACTGAACTTAGCAGTTTGAGATGTCAGCTGTCTACTTTAAGAGTTTAAAAATTCAAGTTGTCTGTATTTTTTTTAGTATTTCAAAGTTTTCCTGAGAGGAAATCACTCACCCCAAAGACAGCAAATGACTATAAAAAAACCCCAGAAAATGCAGACAAATTAACATATTTAAAACATGAATATAATCTGTAAATGTCTGTCAACTACAATATATGAACAGTAGCCAATATAAGAGAGTGAGAGCATGTTATCTTAAGATGTATTAGCATCAAACAGTATTTTTCAGCATGAAAATATATATTAAAATCATACTGTACCGTAATGAAAGCATGTGCTCCTCAGCCACCTCCAGTAAATTACTCCCGAAGTTTCACATCCTGATTGCACTGCTGAACATCTTACACCTGTGGTAATTGTCAGTGATTATGTCTGTATGGAGTTTTCCTTTTTTTTTTTTGGTTTAGAAGAGTCTGCTGCTTGGCAAATTGGTTGGCACACTTAAAGCTCCTGAGTCAGCACTGTACACAGCTGAACAACTCAGTCAGGTCGCCATGACATGAACACTCGCCTGTCACAGTAAAGCACAAGAAGGTTTCAAAGCTATCTATTCTGCAACTATGGCAAAAACAAAGTAATGAGACCACAATATACCCTGGCAAGCTGTTCTCTAATTTGTGTGCTGGCTATACTAAATGATAAATGGTGTGACTTTATGTCTTATTAGTACAGAAGTGTTGTGCTGGGTCATGGTGCTCCTGGCCAGGCACACATCAGTCTATCAGTCTGAAGCATTATTAACATCAGCAGCTTTGTTGCAGGTTTTTGGAAGGACTAAAGATGGGGTTTTTTTAAGAAATAAGGGTGTATCATATGTTTTGTATTATATAGATATCAAGATTAGGGAAGAAAGCTAAAGTGTATACTGTGGGTACTTCATTTTGCTAACAGAAGAAAAGATTAATAGGAGAACAGAAATCAGATATGTAGCAATATTATTTTATGTTGGTACTATGCCTGTATCTTCTGAATAAAAGGATAGGAAATCAAAACAATATTTGAGAGATGTTCAAGATAACACTGGATATAGAAAGAAACAGCTGTTGCACTGTGTTTAAACTAACTGCATCTTTTCAAGATACATCTTGAGTACATGCACAGTGACTATTTATTTCTAGTAAAGGTATATTCATCAAATGTTTCCTTAGGTCATAAATTAAATCAATTCAGAAGATGAAAGGAGTTATTCTGATAATTGAATTTTCTTTTTCTTGTGTCTCCAAGTCATGCAATGTTCAGATACGTGCTTGATTTTAAACTCAGTTAAGTATCACCGAAACAAATAAAATGAAGCACTTGTCTAGGCTCTCAGTTGAATTAACGTTCTCAATAACCTTTATATGCAGGGTACTCTGAACAATGAATACAGACCATTTTTTGATACAGCTTGTGAAACTTTGTTTTCACTCTTCACTCTCAGCATATGGTTTCATTACTGGCTCAAGCTGCTCTCAAGTTACTGCTGAAAAGGAATGTCTCTCACTGTTGATCGGATATTCCCCCTCTGTTGTTCAGTGGCGTTGATGTGGTAGAATTGAAGCCTAGTAATTTTTGCAGGTCATGTCAGGCTAGGTCAGATCCCTCATCTAGCTATGCATAAAGTACAAGGCCATTAGTATATGCAAAAGAGAAGTACCAGAAACACGTGGCTAGGGAGGGTGGTGAGAGTAGTATCTTTTTCTATAAAAATGCTTTAAATAACACTTTTAAATTGTAAAACTACACCTTCTGATTGTTCTGTTATACAAAGGGGAAAAAATTGAATCTTAAAGCTGGTTGAGGAATTGCTTGGAGACTTCAGTGATTTAGTGCTTATACTGAAAACAGTCTTCATATTAATGGAAAGTTTTCATTGCTTATTTGGGAATTTTAAAAAATGCATATTCTATATATATACTCAATGTTTAAGAGGGATTTGGACAAGACCCCTAACAACATGCTTTAACTTTTGGTCAGCCCCAAAGCGTTCAGGCAGTTGGACTGGATGATTGCTGGGGTTCTCTCTCAATCAAAATGCTTTAGTCTACTCTAGACAATTCTATTCTTAAATTTTAGATGAAAACACTGTATGAAAGAATGCAAAAAAGGAACTGTACAGAAATAAATAGTAAATAATGTAAATAATGATTTAGGAGAGTGACTGGTATGTTTTTCGGTTACTATGGAAGTGAACTAAAAGTTTTATGAATGTTCTGTACTTGATACCAAATACAGGGGGCGCAGTCAAGTAATTTCCAAGTAGGGTACAAAATCACTCAGGTAGGAAGTGCCAGAATCACTGTTTGGCTTCCTATCAGCACTGTGCAATTGTAATACTTAAACACATTAACCTGAACAGACAGCACTTAAAAGATCATATTGGCAGCCAAAGTTTAGAGAACTCCACAATAAAAACAAACACTGCAAGAAATACATAGGCATATGTGTATAAACATTTGACTTTTGAAAGAGTCACTTTTAATAATTTACCAGGTCAACAATAACATAAGCCAGAAAATTCACATTTTAAAGAAGTATAACTTGATTGAGGACAGCCTAACACACTTGCATCACAACTGTAGCGCATTCATGAGCAAAATTTTTCTAGGATGCTGCCCACGATGTTGTCTAGATCAAAGTCTAGGATGCTGCAGTGCCTGTCTCTGACTCTGCTTTGTGGCTGGAAACACTACATCTATCATAAAGAATATTAGCATATAGTAGGTGTTAAAGAAGACCATATTAACCTGATACTCAGTAACAGAATGCAGAAAGTAAGAGCCCTGCCTGCTTTGGATATAGGCATGGAGCAAGAGTTCCAGAGGAAGAGAAAGGGCAAGAGAGCACAAAGGGGCCTATTGTGTTTGATTAGTAGCCAGAGCAGGAATGCCAGGAATGGGCAATGAGCATGGAGGTTATGTATAAGAGATCTTGAATATAGAAGCAGTGGGAGTTGGTCAGTATGCAGCTGCTGATACAACACACATCAGAAAAGAGGGGTTCTGTCTGCTGACATGAGCTGCTGAATCTGTGTTAAATGAGTGAGTGATGCAAGTGATGAATTGACAGAACAGTTGTTATGGGAAGGCTGATGATGTAGTTATCCCAACAAAAGGTATATAAAACACACACCTTGCACCCTAGGCATTAAAGAAAAGAATCTTCTGTTTTATAAGTCTTTAGAAGGCATGTTTTCCAAAGTTTGAGGACACTGGAATAGAAGTGAAACACAGGATATAACCTGAGGTTATAACCTCAGGGTAACAAGATTTTCAGAAGTCCAAAGCACAGACTGAGATACAAGCACAAAAAGCATAAAAATAATCATAAAACTAATTTACCAGGACATGCATTTATAAGGTAGAACAAGGAAAGAGCTGCTCCATTGTGCAATCAGCAGGGAAAATTAAGAGATTATTGTAAAGTTTAAGGCTTTTTCTTTTTCCCAAGAAGACGGGAAAAGGTTATTTATGATCAAATAACTGATTTGTCCAGAACTTTTAGCAGGTAAAAGTGGAGACTGTGACTTGAAAACACTTAGCTTCCAGTTTTCTTCTAGCTCCAGATCCCCTGACTGCCTCCACTGCAAACATTAGTTTACATCCAGGCACTGTGCACTCAGCCTTAGTTCCACAAGTAGCTGAACATGGCACTCCTTTCTCTAGGCAGCATGGACAAGATTGTGTGAAGTTTGCTCCCATCTCAGTTCCCCACACAGTTCTCCAACAGTTTCCCACAACCTGTCCTCACCCACCTCTTCTCACACCATGCTCCCAGGCATGCAGCACATGCCATGCCATGAGACCATGAACTAGCTGCCTGTGAGACATGTGCTTCACACTATGGTCACCTGAACACACCTGCACAACACCTGTACCTCAGAGGCACAAAAGCCAAGTGCAGAGCACTACAGACACAGCCCACCCATTCTGACAGATGCTACCATGAGCAGTGTAGTAGGAGCCACTGCACAGCACAGCCCTTGGGCCATACTCCTTCCATTGTGTGGGGCAAAGAACTTGTAGTCTCCTGGGGTAGAGCAAGAACTGATCCGAGCTACCAGGATTACATTTTGGGATGTTCTGCGCAAATTCTTCTAAGGTTTTTGACTGCATTTTTTCTTTTGTGTTTTTTCCCTCTAACTTCAATGTCCTTCCAGTTTGGCCATAAATTGGAGATAATATCACTTCTCCAAGGTGCAGAGAACAGTTATACTTAAGATTGCGAGCCACTCTGATCATGTCAGGATACTACTCTTCAGATTTTATAGATATTAAAGAAATGAGAGTTTTAAAAAAAATGTTAAGGAGAATTGAAAAACAATGTTCAGACATCTACTGTGAAGTACTAACAAATGTGAAGGAAACTGAGGAAGCGAGTGTAGCAAACTGCTCTTCATAAAGTAACAGGACAGCTGCAATAGGATTATCTTTCACATCCAAGTTTGTTAAAGTCACACAAGATCCTTTTAAAATACTGCTTTGTATTTAAAATCATACAGGTACTTTTGTTCTTCATATCAGTATCACTGAATTGAAAAGGATACTAAGTAGAGTATATATCTTTCAGAATCTCTTAGAAAACAAAAATATTACTAAGGAGTACAATAATAGGTCAATTTAGTTTTATAAAACAACCAAATGTTTCAATAATGAATGAGAAAAAAAAAGGCAATTCACCCTTGCCAAAATCTAGAGAAAACAATAAATTGCTATCTCTTGCTAATTCCTCCTTAAACACCAATTGCACAGACCTTCGAGACTGAAAAATTACACAGGGTCATGCTGACCTTAAGGCAAGCAATGGATTTAATTACTGCAACAGACAACGATGAATCATACCTAAGCAAACCTCCCATTCCTTTTCAATAGAATGCATTACTAATCAGACACATCGTTTTACAACTGGCACAACCTATGTCAGAAAAATACTTTGTTTTCTCAGGACATAAGAGGAATATTTCAGAATGTCACAACTTTCTTCATCACTCTTAACAGTCACTGAAACTGTTCCTGCTTTCATGTCTCACCCACATTTAGTTTTTATTTACGTGCTGCACAAAAGCACCCACCACTTGTTCAGTCTTCCTGTACCTGTGTAAAAATCTTCAATGCATGTTCAAAGATGATTTTTTTAAAACTTAAAAGCTACAGCCTGACTGATACTTCTGTAGCTATTAACAACTCTAACTGTTCAAAACACTTCCTTAGGAGTGTTCTTTCATCTCTAGTAATTGTCGTATGGGCAAAAAAGCCTCTGAACCTCCAGGCTGAGTAACATCCATTTGAGTGCTTAGAAAAACAGCTCTTAAGAACTCTCAACTTTCTTCTCTCTCATTGTGAAAGACCTCATATGCCAAGCCATGTGATGGAGGACACTGTACAGTACATCAGGTCAGGAGACAAGATGTGACACCGTCTCATACCTGGGGAACAGGCACATTACATTCTGCTGCGAATGTGAACTGAAACTAATTGAACAAATCTTGTGCTCAGTGCGTGTGATCTGATATGCTTGTGTTAACCCACTGCCTACCTCCAGCTACTGAGACAGTGAGGGAGCTTTTCCACTTCAAACTATTAAACATACTGATACCATTTCCACTCATTGCCATGTCTTGCAATCTGCCAATCTTTCCCAATCTGCCATTTATGTATGTTACCAACCCCCACACAGTCTTTGGAAAGAATCATGTCCATGTGTACCAGTGGATGGATGTTTTTTGTATTAAACAAATCAGAGAGGAACATGTACCTCTGTTTGCAAGCAAAAGAAATATACCACTGCAATCACACACACAACTGTTGTACTGCAGCACAACTTTCTATCTTTCTTCTTACTTTAACTACTGTGAATCATTAGAGTTTTAATCTCTTCAGTTCACCTTGGGTTTACATATATTTTTCTTAAGAATTCTATCATCTGGTCACTTGATAATGCTGAAGAGCTTAGTGCTGCATATTGGATGCATTAAGTGAGAATACTCACAACAGCATAGTTTTCAATCTCATTTATATAAAAACTGTGCCACCTTAGTTTTGAGAATCACCACAATCTCTAGTATCTCTTCCTTCAGAACACGGTTGATGTTATCACAATTCCTGAACACTTTGGTGATTAATAAATATCACCCTCACAGCTAAGTAAGGCTATGCTCTTCTTCCTCCAATTTACTGATTTACATTCATATTTACAGTCTATAGTGATATAAGCATAGCTCCCATGAGCACCTGAATCTCTAATTACAACTGAAATCCATGGCAGGTAATGTTATTTAAATATTTTTAAGAGTCTGAGTCAAAATATTTCAGTCAAAGTCAGACTTTGGAAAAGCTCAGATTTTAATGAAGCTCATTAAATATTTACTATTTAGTTTAAATGTTGGAAGATGTTTAAATGTCTGGAGGGTGTGAAGGAGTTAATCTTTCTATTTCTGTAATTCTACTTGGAAACCTATATGGCCAGGTAGAAACAATCTTCAAAATAAGTTTTCTGAGAGAAAGTAGATTTTTTCTTTATTTAGGTAAATGGTGCTAGAAATCCTCTGTAACTTTTGAGTAATTATAAGCTATAGATAAGGAAAAATAAAGTCTACAGTTTTCACATCTCCTGGTGTCTTCCTCTACTGTTTCTTAACTGATCTGCAGTAAGAGTATAGATCAAAATCCAGCAAGATCAACAGCTGGCTGGCAAGAAGCTCAACATGACCTGGGAAAATGGGCTTGCAGCCCAGAAAGCCAACTGTGTCCTGGGCTGCATCAAAAGCAGTGTTGGTATCAGGTTAATGGGGGGGATTCTGCCCCTCTGCTCTAGTGAGACCTCACCTGCAGTGCTGCATCCAGCCCTGGGGTCCCCGATATAAGTAGGATGTGGACCTTTTGGAACGAACTGAAGCACCTCTCCTATGGAGAGAGGCTGAGAGAGTTGGGGTTGTTCAGCCTGGAGAAGAGAAGGTTCACGTGACACTTACAGGAAAGTTGAAAAAGGGACATTTTACATAGGCATATAATGCCAGGACAAGGGTGAATAGCTTTAAACTGAGAGAGGGTAGATTAGATTTAGATTTAGATTTAGTTTTAGATTTAGTTTTAGATTTAGATTTAGATTTAGATTTAGATTTAGATTTAGGAGGAAATTCTTTACTGGAGGGGTGGTGAGGCACTGGAACAGGTTGCCCAGAGAGGTAGTGGATGGGCCATCCCTGGAAGTGTTCAATGCCAGATTGGATATGACCTTGAGCATTTTGGTCTAGCAGATGATGTCCCTGTCCATGGCAAGTGAGTTGACTGAATGATCTCTAAGGTCCCTTCCTACCCAAACCATTCTATGATTTTGATTCTATGATTCTATGAACAGGCTTTGGATCAAGCCTGACTTTCTTTTCAACTGTTTTATGAATGATCTTAACCAGATGTTAACCAAACTTTATTATTTTCATTCTTCAAAATACTTTATGTTCCAGTGACAATTCAGCATCATATCAAATTTTCTGTGTTACAAAGACTGAAGAACAGGCTCTCCTCTATAATGCATTTATCTAAGTACACAGAGAGCATCCTATTCCTTTGGTTTGCCAAGCTCATAGCTTCATACTTATCAGTCATAAGGCTACACTAGCAAACAGAACAGATCCTGAAAATTTTTACACTAAAAATTACTCACACCTGAAAATGTTGACAGTATTGGAACAATGGAATGCTGAAACAATACAAAACACAATGTCAAAAGATTAGCAACTCCCAAATATCCATGCAAGTGTCACATGCTTTGGGTGTTTGTTATGCCAGACATATAAAGGCTCTCAGTGTGATTCCAACCAAAGCCAACATAGATCTCAGTCAACCTATCAGGTTAAGTGTAGGCCACAGCTACACTATAAGCATCCCAACTCTGCTATGAGTTGTACAGGTCCTGGTGAACTGAGAGTCAATACCAAGCTATTCTAGTTGGTACTACACTACGTGAGCCAGCACTGCAGTCTCCATATTTCCCATCACCCATGTATCCCAGCCCTACCTTACCATGCATAACATAGTGTTACCTGTGGAATAAAAATTAGTTGGCCAGTAATCCAAAGATGCTAAAATGCTGCAATAATGAGGTCACAGTAGGTGTTAGGCACCCAAGTAGACAGGCAGGATAACAGCAGAGTCCTTTGAATACTACTTCCTTGAAAATCACTCAAAAACTCTACTAAAAATGTCAATAACGAGCATTTAAAAAACAAATCCTTGTTTCATCCAAGGAAAGGTAAGCAGCAACACTTGCTTTCATTGCATCTGGGAAGGTATGGAACAAGCTCCAACATGAGAAACACAATATAAATTGGACAATACAAATGCTGACTCCTGAGATTAGCTGAGTTGGTTAATACTCGGTTGTAATAGCGCCAAGGCCATGGGTTCAATCCCCTATATGGGCCATTGACTCAAGAGTTGGACTCGATGATCATTGTGAGTCCCTTCCATCTCGGAATAGTCTGTGATTCTGTGATTCTGATTTGTTGGGCTGTTTGTGAACAATCCTAATGCTGCTACCTTTGTAAATGCACAACAGAATAGCACCTACCAGAATCAAGCCCTGTTTGACATTTTGTCTTTCTCAGGTTTGAAATCATTACCGCATGTTCTGCAACACATACACAAAAAATACTAGTAAAAAAGGCAAACCAGAGCAATAGATCTATTTTTTAAAACAAATTGCAAGTAGTAATTTTTTTCCATAAAAATCTAACAACAGCACAACAGCAATTGTATACTACACAATGACAATCACATTCTCTCTGTTTGACATACATATGTATTATACAGTCCTAATGACTATGGTGTTTATATCTGTAATTATAGAAACAATTTCTTCACAGAAAGGGTTGTCAAGCATTGGAACAGGCTGCCCAAGGAACTGGTGAAGTCACCATCCCTGAAGGTATTTAAAAGACATTTAGATGTGGCTCTTAGGGACATGGTCCAGTGGTGGACTTGGCAGTGCTGGATTCACAGTTGGACTCAATGTACTTAAAGGTTTTTTCCAAACCAAATGATTCTATGATCCCATAATCTGCTTATTCTGGAATACACTGTGTGAACTTCAGGTCCACTGTGTCAAAAAGGTGGACCTTGAAAAGGTCCAAAGAAAGATATGAAGAAAGACCAAAAGGATTAAGAAGCTTCAGGACTACCTATTTGGCTGCGATTCTTAAGAATAGAAAAGAGATTACTTAAGAGACATACACTAGAAGTCTACGAAAACATTAACTGGCACATCAATGGTGCATAAGGACTGACAGTTCACTGTATCTTCAAGTATAAAGATTAGTACACTCTCTCATTTATATGATTTCAATGCCATTATTTGAGTTGGTTGATCATGTGTCATATTTTTCAAACACTGGGCATTGCTCTCACATTTGAGTATTACCCATTGTACATTGTCCCTGCAGCAGAGAACAGTCTCTCATGACTGAGAAAGAACAGAGTTCATGTGACTTGATAAAAGAATGGAACAGCCCTCTAAACAGAGAGCATGAACAGTACAAAATGGCATGCCTGAAACACCACAACTGGACATATTGCACCAATTGACACGTTAGGAACAAGCTTTTATGTAACAGCAAAATGCTTGCCTTTAAGGTGGCTTTTTCTTGCCTTTAGGGGGTGGCTCTTACACAATTGCCAGCATCCATTTTCCTTGCAATTATGCATCCAGTATATTTTACACACACATATCACTTGTCCAATAGCAGTAAATATTTCATATAAAAGACAGTGTTTTTCCTAGACACTTGATAGAGGTTCTTCCAGAAAAACATCTTAGCTTATGGTATAATTTGAAAGCATGAAGAAGATGCATTCAGAAATGTTAACACAAGATCAGCAGGAAACATTTAAACTTCTAATAGAAACTTTGAAAGGCACAATTGTCTCTGATTCCAAGAGGGTCACTTCACCTGCCCACCACACGGCACACTGGACTCACTCCTTTGTTCCGTATCTCTGATTTTGGGTGAATTAAGATTATCCTTATTTTTTATAGCACATCCTGATACATTAATGTTGTGATCTCAAGTTTTCTTTTCTAGATCTATATATAGTTTCTCACTGTATAATACAGATAATTCTACTTGCTGAAAACAGTGAAAAAATTCCTAGAAAATTCCTTGAATCCTGAAGTACTGCCTATTTTGTAAACTTACTACTTGACTTTCAGGAAACAGCACTGCATTACAACTTTTGAAGAATAATAAAAAAAAATCATTAAAGGTATCCAAACAATAACTCTATGACAGAATATGGGATGAACTATAAATGAAGAATTCTCAAGAATTCATCGTATGTAGGGAAACATCTATGTAAGTACTGAGGAATAATCATAACTGTTTACTTGTCTACGAAGTGTCTTAGACTCTGGAACATCATCTCAAGAGTATGAGTCAAGGTCACAAAGGGCCCAGATCACTTTCTGCTAGAAATATTACTTTTCTTCATTGTCTCCTGTGCCAAAAACTGTGAAGAAGAAAAGGCAGGAATAACTGTTTCACATAACTGCAAACCCCACCTCTACTAGAACTCTGTTATCGAAGTCCTTCCTTTTCTTCTAACACTCTGATGACTTCTTTTGGTGTTTGACATTATGGACTTAGAAATTGTATATTATTATCTTTGCCTCATCATCTTTTCTATTCAGGTACCAGTCTATATACTATATGAATAGCATTGTTCCATTAAGGTGATACCCTTTACCAAAGGACAGCTTTATAGAACTTCTTCTGATTGAATAGGTTTTCATTTTATAAGTAATTTTGAAGCTTTGTTTCCCTTAAATAAATTAGACTTATCAGTTTCTTAATTTTTTCAGACAATGATGTCCTAGTATGCTGTTAAGAAGCTCTTTTTAAGCAATAGCTATATCCCAGTGATGAATGAAAATAAATCAGGTGGATAGGTACTACCATACATACCCATCAACACCTATGCACGCAGTCTTAAGTGTTCTTAGGCTGAGGCTGTTATTAGCACATAATATGACACTTGCCTATACTTTAGTTTCCTTCACCAATTGAGATTCATCACTGTACTTGCACAATCTCATAAGAATTTTGCACGAGGCAAAGACAAAATATGTCCCTTATGCAGTAATATATCATTATTGTTATTAGTAACTTTTTCTCTGTATGTCACATTCAACAGTCCTTAGCAGTAGACTCCATAGAAATGTGTTTATTAGAAGACCCATACATTTGAAGCCCCCGCCATTAGCACTACTCAACAAGGCAGGCACTCCCATTCATATGAGATTGCAGCTTCTCAGGAACCCCATCCATCAGCCAGCTACATCCAAAGAGGGAATTTTGACCCTTTGCCATGTCTATATTGATAAATAAAACAAGGCCACTGGTGGTTCTGTGGCACAACCGTGCTTGCTCCTTTGGACACATGTAGTGTCCTATGGCTTTGTGGGCATATTAAGCGTGGTTTGAGTCAGAATTTTAAATCAATGCCAGTGCTGTGCTGAAAGTCATCATAGTGATACTTTGACAGCATGAAACTGAATGGCTGTGAAAATCTTTTAGCGGGGAAAAGACTTCTGGGACAGCATGTGAGGTCCATCCACTCTGAAACAATCCCTAGCACACGCCATTCCCTGCCCTGGCACTGCCTGGAAGACTCTTGCCTGCCACAGGCCAAAACTGCACCAGGAACCACTCTAATTGGAAGGCCCTGTGCTCACCACAAACTGTTTTACTTAGTTTTGAAGGTTCTGCCTTCAAGTCCATGTGCACCCTGGTCACAGTTTTCCTTTCTTCATCCTACTTTCTCTGACTTCTTTTCTATTCACCATCTTTTTAAAACCTTTTACTCTCAATGCCCTCCCCTAAAGTGATATACACACTCCACTTACACCTACTTTTCCTTTCCAAGAACTGGAATGTTCAGCAATGAAACAACTAATACTGACACTTAGTTGCCATTAGGGTTTAAAATTATATTGTTCTGAAAGATTAAGAAGTTGCATTTTGAGACTGCTGCAAACCCAGAGGCACTACAGGGGGTTATATTGCAGCTGCACATATATCCATGCAACCATGACAAGAGACATCATTTTTTTTACCTTTAAACTGCATAGATTATGTAAATACATGAGAAAGTTGAATATCTGATTCATTGTATTAGTAAACCTTCTACATCAGCTCCTGATTTTCTGTGAGTAGATTGTCCAAACTGTGATTTAAGCCTTCTCTTTGCTCCCTGCCTTTGGTTACACACACCACCACTTGAGGGTGACATGCTGCTCAGGCCACTCAGCAGCAAATGTCTTTAGGCTTTTCCCATTCTCCTCACAAAGAGATTCACATTTTTTATGTGTATCATTATTAGTTTGTGTATTTTAAATTGCTTTTACTTCATCTCTGTTACACTGTCCCATCACTGTGCAGTGTCAATGAGCACTGTTCAATTTTTGCTCTTCATTTTTTGAGGCAAATCAGACTAGACATGAGACTCAGCACACATAAAAAGAAGAGCTAAGTAGTAACAAGCCTTAATTTAAAATAAAGAAATTAAAGATAAGAACTTTTTCTTTGTATGGGAGCTGATACAGTTTGCTGCAAAATATCATCTGAACTTAGGCTGCAACTTCTCTGAACATGAAACCTATACTACCCAATAGCATTTACTTTTTACTTATTTTCATATTACTCAAATTCCTGTGCACTCTCCCATGGTATGTACAATGTTTTCCACACAGTTTGTTCTCACAAATTTGTGACAGAATTTAAAGATAACAGTAATCTATGCACCTCTAGCTGTCCACAGTCAAAACTCTCTTCTGAAAGACTGTCAGAACAAAAACTTGTTAAACTATAGGAGACCACTTTTTCAGAAATTACTGTAAAATTCAAGTTTAACTATTTAATGTATTTGTGCCAGATCATATACACCTGGGTTTCATACATGATATAGTTTAGAAGTGAGATTTAGGCCACCTTTTATGATGAAAACAAGCATATGCATAGGACAGAGTACTATGGAAAAGCACAGGAAGTCAAACAAAAAAGCCCTAAAAACAACACAGGAGAATAAATAATAAAAGCAACCTATTTCTTCATTTTAGTTCTGTCACATGATAATTCCAGTGGCTGCTCTGCCTCTTTTATGAGGAAAAACGGTGAATCATAGAATAGTTCAGGTTGGAAGTGACCTTTAAAGGTCATCTAGTGCAACCTCCCTGCAATGAGCAGGGACATGCTTAGCTAGGTCAGGTCACACAGAACTCTGTCCAATCCAACCTTGAGAGTTTTCAGGGATGGGGCATTCACCACTGCTCTGGGCAACCTGTGCCAGTGTTTCACCACTTTCATAATAAAAAAAACAATCTTCCTTATATCTAATCTCCATTTGACCTCTTTTACCCCTTGTCCTATGGCAACAGGCCCTGTTAAAGGACCAATTCCTCATGCACTGAACACTCCATCTATGAAATCCATATCTCTCCAATTAAGAGAGAAGGAGGTTCTTCAGTCATTGAAAATATTGTCTTGTGAAAAGCTAGTGACAGAGATGTTGGCAAAATCAGGATGACAAGAAAGAACACAAGTGTAGTAAGAAAAAGGTTACAACAACATTATAGGAGATGCAATACTTTGTGTTTTTCTAGAAGTAGCACTATATTACATATTATAAAATGTATTAACTGTGGAATACACAAGCTGCAGTATCAGTGTTCAAGATCCATACAATAAGAGTGAAAAGCATTTGTTCTTGACTCTTAAGCATAGCAATGAAAATGAACACAGTCATGTAGCCTCTCTGTGGTCACTCAGGCATGCGAGCAAATCTGCAGCTTTTCATCTTTACTGGATGAGGATATAGGAAGATAATCATCTAGCTTCCCAAAATGCCAGTTTTCAAGTGCAATATCCGTCCAAATAAATAACAAAGATCCATTTGTTATTTGGTATAAACTTTAGTGTCGCAACAGTGATACTATTATAAACATTCTCCTAGTCAAAATTAACTCATGCCACGGTGAGTTGACCCTGGCTGGATGCCAGGTAGCCGCCAAAGCCACTCTATCACTCCCCTCTGCAACTGGACAGAGAGAAAATATAATCAAGGGTTCCTGAGCTGAGATAAGCACTGGAAGAGAGATCACTTGCTGATACCACCATGGGCAAAACAGAATCAAAGTGGGGATATGAATTAAATTTATTACTAACAGTTAGAGCAGGATAATGAGAAGAAAAATAAATCTTAAAAACACCTTCCCCCCATCCCTCCCTTCTTCCCAAGTTTTACCTCCTCCCCACCAGCAGCATAGAGTCAGGGAATGGGGTTTAGGGTTAGGCTCCAGCATGGGTCTCCTCCATGGGGCAGGTGGATCTCTGCACTCCCGTGGTCCTCCACAAGTTGCAGGGGAACCTCAGCTCCAGCACCTGGACCACTTCCCCCCCCCTCCCTCTCCACTGACCTTGGTGTCTGCCGAGCTGTTCCTCTCACATAATCTCACTCCACTCTTCTCTGACTGCAATTTTCATCTGCCCCAAACCTTTTTTTTCCCTTCTTAAAAATGTTATCACAGAGGTGTTACTATCACTCCTGACTGGATTGGCTTTGGCCAGTGGTGGGTCCATCCTGGAGACAGCTGGCATTGGCTCTGATGGACATGGGGAAGCTTCTGGCAGCTTCCCACAGAAGCCATCCCTGTAGGCCCCCTGTTACCAAAATGTGGCAACAGAATCCCAATACATACATTTATATCAACGTTTTCTCTTCAGTCCTAAATTACAGTAAAAGGAAATATGGTATATAAGCAAATGTTCCTTAAACATTTTAATTTCAGGCTTTCAAAAACACATCGCACTTACACATTTAGCTATATTTAAAGATGTCATGTAACTACATGCTGACAAATCCCAGCTCCAATTTCCCCTATTTAATAGTGTTATTGATTCAACCTCAGCTTTACTTTTAATACTTAGATTACCATTTGGCTTAAGTATCTTCATATTGAATTCATGTAGTTTTTCCTTATGGCAATAATGTAATTATGTGTATTGATGTGGTCTAAATTTAGTAAAGATTTCAAGTATATTCTAATTAATGTTATACTCTTAGCAAAATGTGTGCAGCAGTGAATCCTAAAAACTGGTTTTATTACATATTCCTACAGTCTGACCCATAGCCAGAAATTCTACTCAACCCTCAGTCCTGTAAAGAATTTTTTTTACATTTTGTCTACTTAGTTCAAGAATGCAAGCAGCATTGCATAATGATACAGGCACTATCATTGGCTCTGGATCAGCTGAAAAAAACCAGTTTGGTTCACAGGAATCACCAGCACAGTCCCATTTCTAGGCTGCCTTCCTCTCTGCTGCTCCCTATTTCAAGCTTAATGAGCTCTCACATGGCTGGGGCCCAGACTATTATCCCAGCTGTTTGCCACTAAAACTTGTGATGTCTCTGCAAAACTGGAGGTTTAAAGAGCTCTGATCTCTAAAAAAAATCCAAATTGACAAGGAGCAAACAGGATTTTTTTTTCTCATAACATTCTCAGAATATTTTTATTGCATTTAATACAAACAGCTTGCAATGGCTGTTCCTTCACCAGTATAACAAAAGGGTGAATGGACAATACAGGATTTGAAATATATTAGGTACAGGTTTCATTTTGATACTGTAAGTTTTATTTGTTGATGAAGAAAGTAATCCATCTTGAAAGTGAGGCATAACTCTTCCAGATATCAAAGTCAATATTTTAAGCATGAATTGCATAAAATATCATCTTTTTCTTTCCCAATACATACAATCTATGAATAAAACCAACGAAACAAAAAAAAAAAATCCACAAACCAAAGTTCTTTGCAAGTGTTAAAGAAAGGTGGGGGGTTTGTTTTGTTTCATTGTCTCAGAACAGTTCTCCGTAATATGTCCAAGAAGACAAAAAAGGAATTCTTTAAAAGTAAGGTCTCATTATGTTTACGTTATGAAAAAAGATTGATTCTTCAGTGTGCAATGTCTAACTTATAGGCTTGACTAATCTGCATTTTTAGAAACTAACAGATTGTTTTACTGGTCAGTGCAAATGTTATTGATCTGCTTTCTTGCTGAATTAATAGCACTAGGATAGGACAACTCGCTTTCTCAGCCTTCCCAATGTTTTCCTGAAAAGAGGCCCATTACATGGCAGGGGGCAAAGGACAGGCCTAGATAACACTGTTTAGACATTTCTTTGATGTCCACAGGCATCATCCTCGACAACTGACCACTAGAGACAAAAGAGTTCTCTCAGGCTCCTGGAAATCCCAGCCATTCTTCTCACCACCTTTTGATATCCCAAGGCTTCTATACCCTGACCTCTGCACTCTGACATCCTTATTTGAAGGATGGTCAGAAATGTCAAAAATTCTTTCCAAATTTAGCCAGTAAACTAAAGATTTATGTTCCTTTTCATAATTGCTTTGTGTCCTATAATATACCAGTGGGAATGCTGAGAAAATTTTACAAAGAGAATAGAAGGAAAAGTATCAAGAAGAAAAAAACTTTCAATTTTCTGGTTTTGAAACCATTCTTAAACATCCACTTTCTAAAAGCAAACCACTCTGCCTAGAGTGCCTTGATGGTGCCATGTTGTGCACAAGTACCCACAATATTTATACCCAGTCAGTGTCATTCAGAATTCTACTTACATGCAGTAAGTCTACTACCAAGCAGATGTTGCTTGCTAACATAACTTCACTCAATAAATACACATGTTAAATGGTGTGCATGATGTATTTCAAGGACTGATACAAATTTCTATACATTCATATTAAAAAAGCAACAACAACATGATTTTAACATTTTTCAAGCATTTTTCCTCTCTACACACTGTGTGATTAGTATTTGGATCCATTTCCCACTGTTTCCCAGAGTATTTAGAAAATACATTTTCCACAAAACTACCAGCATAGTTTTGTACCATAAGTACTTTTATTCAAGCAATTTTGTTTTCCCCCTTTCTGAGGAATTAAAATTGAAGAAAATGGTCAAATGAAACTAATACACATCTAGGCAAGACACTGGGAATTCAGGAAAACATCTAAGAGAAACATCCTTCTCCCTTGCATTATTATGGGAGGTCCTGCTGAAAACTCACTTTAGATATGTAAGCCAAAACACATATGTAAGTAATAACTGAAACAAGACCAACCTGCTGACAATCCATAAGTATGCACAAATTGGGAGTTATGCCAAAGTAGTGTCTGTATTTGGTCTCCTGTGCTTTGACAACAACTTCTGTAGCACACTGCTAAAATCATACCCCGCCATGAACTTCTATTGCTAATGAGGACAAAGTCTGGTCAAAAATTTGATGCCTTTCACAGTATACAATCTTCTAAACTAAGTTTGATGAATTATGCCCAAGTAGTAAATTGTTTTTCATTGATTTTTTTTAAACGGGCACCCATACAATCTTTTCTACACTAATACTCCTCCTAAATTAAAAGTCAATGACAGATCAGCATTAACACAACAGATAAAGGAAGCATACATGTCAACATTTTAAAAATAAAACTATTAATAATTTATAGTACAAACACTGGGATTTATAATGTTTGTTTTAAAGCCAGTTCTAAATCACCTAGTATTATCTACCCACCTCAGCCAATGTTTATTTACTTTTATGTAGATGTCTGTCAGAAAAGACTGAAACTGAATTCAGGAAAGGAATAGAGTGTGATTTGAATGACCAAGAATCTTGCCACCTTTAGAAACTCACTTCTCTATATTAATTTACTAGCATAAAAAGATACACCAGCAGGAAAAAAAAAGAGTAGTAAACAAGGAAAAAAGGGGGCATTTTTTAAGTTTTAGAATTCATACTATTCTCAAGACAAATGCTGATGATAGCCATTTAAGGGCTGTTAGAATTGATCTTTCTGGTTTTGGTGGGTTTTGAATTAAACCAGAACTTGAGGATTCTTGTTCTGTTATTACTCGTTATGTTTAAAATAAATTGCATGTATTTAAACAAAACTGGGAACTTGCTTATGAATCAGTATAGAGCCCTCAGAGCAGATCCAACATGAATGTAAAACAGATCAACTTAAACCAGGGTAAAAAAAGCTCTAATGAACCACAAGCCTATAAATATTTTCATTTAACTGAATCCTGACCACGGATAACAAACTATCCCCAAACAGGCAACATACATAAAACCCTAAGGTCATACCTATATAACAAGAGGAAAAGACTGAAAAATCAGTGACGTAACTTAAATGTACACAGGGCCCTTAAAAAATCTTCCAGTTCTGGCAGTGTCTACTGAACAATTACGATCTATTTTACACAGGCTCATTACTGCTCTGATGTTGGAAATTACTGCCCTGCCGGTTTTACCCACGTTATTTTTCTTGTGAGCAGTCCCTGATGCACTTTAGTAAAGAAGGTTAACACTGTTCTAGTAATAGATTTTCACCACCCCTATTCATTTCAAGCAAAAGGGACTAGGAGCCATGCACAGGAGCAGCTCACCTGGCAGAGGCACCTGTGACAACCTGTGACAGAAGTGCAATAGGAGTAACAAGGGGCAGGAACCTGCTCAGCCAGCACAGTAGCACTCAGAAGAAGATGTGTGAATAAGGCCTTAGTAAAGCACACTAGCTTTTCATGTGCATGCTTTTATACACAGCCCTGAGTACAGGCGAATTCTGTGTCTGCAGTTACACTTAATTCTGATGCAGGTAGAACACATAAAACTGAACAGATTATTCCTTTGCAGTCCTGCTCTTTGTCAGACTTCCTTCTCCATTGTGTTAGTCATTAGGTGTTTCCAGACTCTCATCACATAACCTAACAAATACAACTGTGAAAGCAATTTCTAATTGGATATATCAGAAATTGCACCTTCAAAAAAAATTAATTTCATCTTGCATCCACAGAAAAACACAATGGAAAAAACCCCAAACTTCAGGAATCCATCTAGATTAAGACCTCATTTGCAAAGTTTAAAGGGATCTTTCCAACTCAGTAAGATTCAACTTGAATTCAAGATAGCCTTTTTCCTTAGAAAAAGTGTCTCTTTAGACATTGCCAGAGAAACCACATTACATGCAAAAGCAATGCCACCTAGCAGTGAAAACACAGTGAAGCAATATAGCTAATTTGAAGTGAGAATAGCACCATCCATAAAGCTTTGTTTTCTTGCTGCCATCCTACACACCATTACTTCACACCCAGACTGGCCTGTCAACATGACCTTAACACCTCCACTGCTACAAGCATCTGGCCCAGGAAGAGATGCCTGGCCTTTATGTCAAGGGATGGAGAACTGCCTGTGTTCAGACTGCAGGGCCCTGTTCAAATCACCTGGTGCTTGGCCAAAGTGCCTCTAGGCCTCTCTTGGGTCTCCATGGTCCTGACGTAACTATTTGTGTGTGGTCTTACCCCAGTCAGTTTGATTTAATTACTATGCAGACTGTATTGCAGATTCTATCAGAGCAACATTTTTTGGCATGGAACTAAATTCACGTGATACATACACAGGGATGTTGCGTTACATTCCACATGGAGTAAGAGACCTACTTGAATAGTATTAGATAATTGTGTGGGATTAAGAAAGTCAAAAGTAATTGTGTCATCCACTTTGCCTAGTCTTTGAAATAAATCAACTCCAGAAGACTGCTTAAGTTTTACTTGGAAGGGAAATAATTATGCCCCCGAGAGAACACTATTCACACAGTGAACGAGTGGACTGAAACCTGGGAATGCACTGAGAAGCCAAGTCACTCCTCGCAACTTGCTGCACTTCTTTTCACACCAACTGATACTCCCAGTCGCATCCCTCAGCTCCCTCTGCCTTCCCCTTGTGTACATGAAATGCTGGCTGCATAACATGTTGTGGCACTCAAAACTCCACACAATATTCCAGGTGAGGCCACCCCAGTGCAGAGCAGAGCGCGACAATCCCCTCCTTCGACTGGCTGGCGATGCTTTGTCTGATGTCCCCCCAGGACATGGTTGGCCCTCCTGGCTGCCAGGGCACTGCAGACTCATAATCAACTGGAAACCTGAATATGAGTCAACAGTGTGATCTGGCAGCCAAAAGGGCAACCACGTCCTGAGGTGCATCAGGCAAAGCATCACCAGCCATAGCAAGGTGATTGTCATACTCTACATTGCACTGGTGCGGCCTCGCTTCGAATGCTGTGTTGCAGTTTTGGGTGCCTCAAGTTAAGAATGACATCAAATTAGAGCCTGTCCAGAGGAGGGTGACTAAGATGGTCTCAAAGGCAAGACTTTTGAGAAGTGGCTGAGGTCACTTGGTTTGTTCAGCCTGGAGAAGAGACCAAGGAGGACCTCATGGCAGTCTACAGCTTCCTCAAGAGGGACAGCAGAGGAGGAGGTGCCGGTCTCCCCTCTCTGGCGACCAGCAACAGGTCAAGAGGGAATGGAATGAAGCTGCACTGGGGGAGACTGCATCAGGTTGGACATTAGGAAAAGGTTCTTCACTGAGAGGGTGGTTGGGCACTGTAACAGGCTCCCCTGGGAAATGGTCGTGACACCAAAACTGCCAGAGTTCAAGGAGTATCTGGACAATGCTCTTAAGTCATAGGGTTTAATTTCAGGTTGTCCTGCACTGAGCAGGGAGTTGGACCCAAGGATCTGTATGGGTGCCTTCCAAAATGAGATATTCTATGATTTTATGATGTTACTATCCTCTTTCCCATATCCAGTTTTTCTCCAAAAAGCTCCATAAGCACAGAAGTGTATGATATGATATCTTTCCCACCAGTATTACATAAAAAGAAATGAATTTCCAAGGAGTCTGTTATCAATTTCTCCTGACATCATATACTAAGGTTTGGGAATCTACCACAGAAATCTGAAACTGCTAGATAGGGCTGCAGAGCAACACCCAGCACTTACTGATGAATTCTGAGGTCTGGTACCAAAACTCAGTCAATGTCAGAGGATCACACCAGTGGTGCAGAACTCAGCTGCTCAAAGCCATCAGTAACAGTCCACTGCTGTGCTCTCTGACCCAGAGCAACAATACACTGCATCCTCCTCAGTGGTAAGAATCAAAACAGAAGATTTAGTGATACCAAAATTCCACAATATCATCATCCTTGGTGATTTTATGACTCATGCCTAGGATGTAAGGAGATTGACCTCACTATCCTGAAAGCTGGATACTTAAAATTCCTTTTCTCAATTTGAGCAAGACCAAAACAAGCATTGCTAGAGAAAAATTAATTTATGACTAATTCAAAATTAACTTTCTAAGCAATCCTTTAAATGGCAAGAAGAAACACATTCCAATGCACTCAGATTACATAAGAGATAGTAAATTCTACAATAATCCATCAACAATATTAAAACTACGAAGTTCTCCTTGTGAAGCTGCACTCTTGTTTCATATTGCGGAAGCCTATCTGCCCCGAGGGAATGGACTGCAGTATCAGTAGAAGACTGGAGCTCTCCTAACACCCTCTGTGATTCTGCACCCAGATTTGCTTCAGCGAGTTTTGGGGGACATTTCCAGGTCTTTGAAAGTTCTTCTAAATACAGAATGTGTACTTTGCATTGGCTTTTCCTCAGCCACCATCTTTCATGAGTAGACCTGGTTGATATCTCATGACTCCCACAATGCTCAGCTATGTATTACACACATGGGATTGGACTAATGCAACTGCTTAGGACATACTCCTTATAAATTGTGTTTAAAATGAGGACCCCACCATGAGGCAGAGCACTACAGTACATCACCAAAATTCCTCTCTTACTTTTTCAGTATCACATGAACTTCAAAGCAGGAGATATACTACAACGCCGTGTAGCAAGTGTGTAAGATGCTTGTATCATAGCTAGGGGGCTGGATATTGGGTCAAATGTTTGTCTGATGCTGAAAGGTGAGACTTGATTTATCTCCTTTCCTTTATGGTTGTCTTTCTTCAATGTCCTCTCAGCAGCAGAGACATATTTACCACTGATGTGAATGCTGTGCCCTTCCTTAACCAAAAATGACAGATGACAAAAAGTGTGGTAATATAACAGTATGAAGGGAGAAACAACAGAATATAAAGCAGTATATGCACCTGTGACAGAAGAGTTTTCATAGAATAAAATGATAAAAACTAAAAACTACCCATCAAAGGCTTCTTCAAATACATCAGTAACAAAAAGGAACACTGAGGAAAATAAGTGTCCACAACTGAATGGGAAAGGGACCCTTAAAACAGAGGTTGCAGTGAAGGATGTGATACTGAACACCTTCATTGCTTTCGTCTTCACTGCAAGGCTTGCCCTCAGGAATCCCTGACGCTGGAAACCAGGGAGAAGGCCTGGAGGAAGGTTTCCCTTGGTCAAGGAGGATTGAGTAAGAGGCCATTTTGTCAAACTTGACATTCACAAGTCCATGGGCCCTGATGGGATGCACCCATGAGAAGTGAGGGAATGCTAGTTCCCTTAGACATCATTGCTAGACCACTCTCGACCTATCTCAGCAACAGGACAAGAGACAACAGGCAGAAACTGGAACACGAGGAGTTTCATCTGAACATGAGGAAGAACTTCTTTACTGTGTGGGTGACTGAGCACTAGAACAGATTGCCCAGAGAGGTTGTGGAGTCTCCCTAACTAGAAATACTCAAGAACTGTCTGGACGCAACCCTGTGCAACATGCTCTAGGATGACCCCACCTGAGCAGTGAGGTTGGACCTGATGACCCACTGTGATCCCTTCCAACCCGAACCATTCTGTGACTCTTTGAAACCATTTATAGCTCTGCCTATACAAAAATGCCACTAAGATCTGGATCTCTCACTTAACTAAACCATCCGTTCCACTGCAGTCTAGTAAGTAAAAAATGTTTTCTTTAAAAAAAATTATTATGCATTTACATAATAAATCAACAATTTCGTTACTTTTGGAGTGAAAATAATGAAAATAGCTATCAGATAAGAATGAAACAATCTCCACAACTTTTCAGCAACTTCCAAATCATTCTTGTGTTCAAAAGTATTTTCACTACTCATACCTCCTGAACAATTACACCAGTGAAATCTACAGTTTTATCCACCATTCTGTGCATGGTTTGACACCTCTGTGGATAGCCTTTGTACTTGAATCTCTAGTGCAAAGAGAAACTGGGAGAATACAGACATTTTGAAAACATGTGAAAATGTGGTTCCAAGTCAGAAAATTCTATACTTTCTTTTTTTAATGCACCAAACTTCTCATTGATAGAAGCAAAATCGGTGCTTTCAAACTTGCCTCTATACCCGTTCAGGTCATCTTCCAGTTAATACAGACACACAGTAAATAGAGATTTGCATGATGAAAACAGTCATAATCATTAGAAACTTGGTTATCATTTCCAAGCACGGTATAATGACATTAGAACTTTACAGGAGAGGAGAGGAGAGGAGAGGAGAGGAGAGGAGAGGAGAGGAGAGGAGAGGACAGGACAGGACAGGACAGGACAGGACAGGACAGGACAGGACAG
>JAOXXN010000446.1:103954674-103967626 GCA_026770055.1 Myrmophylax atrothorax | reverse complement strand
TAGGATAGGATAGGATAGGATAGGATAGGATAGGATAGGATAGGATAGGATAGGATAGGATAGGATAGGATAGGATTGTTACTTTTATTTTAAATAAACATTTATGCTTGGAAAAGGGATAAGAACCTTTGTGGAAATAAAACCTTCCCATCCAAAAGGAAAAAATCTATGTATTTTCTTCCTCTCATTAAAACACTTTCCCACTAAGAAGCTCTAAAAACTAAGACAGCTAGATTACAAACAAGGATACATTTTGCAGGCAACCACTTAAAACAACACAAAAATTGTTAAAAGAGCTAAGTACCAGAATGAATTCCCATACCTATATACATACATCTTTGATTGCAATTCTTTGCCAGTATTGACTATTTTTATGACTGTGATGTTATTATACTCTCCATAAATAATTTTTCAATTCTATCTACTACACAATAACAGAAATATGACATCAATATCATTACATGCTTTTAGTACAAAAAGAACTGCTGTGCTGTTTAGCTAGAAAAAGGGTATTTTCTTCATATAATACTCAACTAGTACTTATCCTTTACAGCACTTTTTCTATGGTATGTAATGTCTAAAGGGCAAGTTTCATATAACCCTTTCTTCAGAGATACACCACTGGCAATGTTACTTCTTACACTTTCTTTATTCCTCAGAAAAACATTCAAGCATGAAAGGCACTGACAATGGCAAACGAAGGCAAACTGAAAACCAAAATAATGTTCTTTGGAATCCTTAGGTATAATTATAAAGGTACAGCTGCAAACATCTATAAAGTGAACATCAGGACTGGATTTTCTTAGTAAATAACCACAGTCTGTGGAAGAGATATTTTGAAGAGTTATGCAGAGTTGCTGACGGACTGAATCATTAACCACAGTCTAAGTTAGGAAAAAAGCAAGGAATCTTCAGCTGCAGTTAAAGAAATTACGCCTTCTCTGTGCATGTGTGGAACACATGAATGCAGGCACGTTTTTGTACAATTAGGAATGTCTGCATGTAGATTTTGATTGTTGTTAGTTACCTTAGCCCTTTATGCCCCTTCATGTAGCTTTTATCCACATGAAATAAATCCCTGGTTGTGCCTGATCTCAGCTGAGAGTAAATGATTCATTTTGTATGAAGGGGAAAAAAAGGAGTGACATCACTTATCATTCACTGTGCAGACTTTGCATTCATTAGAAGGGCCATAGTCAATAAGAAACAAAGGTAATTTTCGCCTATAGACAATGATGCCCTGTATCACTAGAGGGTCTGGGACTCTGACAGGCTTTCATTTATTAAGAATCACATTTGACAGTTTACAAGTTTCTAGTCCAAATTTCACCTAATATAACCTGAGCTGTAAAATGCTCCCACTTTATTTTGTTATACAAAATTACACTGTTTTTCTTGTGGTTACTTTTACATTGTGTAAGTTCCATACACTTCAAATGCAGAAAAGCTGCAAATTCTGACTTTGCCACTTTTCAGACTTTACACAGCAATCTGTTCTGGGTTTTGGGGGCAGGTGCTGTTTTATTAAAAGAGAAATTATGGAAGCCACTAGTTTCTTATACAGAATACATTCTTTTAGTTTAACAGCATAAAACCAGAATTAAAACCATTGTTTTTAATTTGCTATTTCACATTAGAAAAGTCTTTCCTTAACTTTGTGCATACCATGGATAGTACTACTGAGGTTATAAAATCCCATCTAAGAGATTCTGAGCTATTGTATTCACACTACTTTAACAAGGTATTTAAATACAGACACAAATATACAATAGATTTGAGACCTAATTTAGAAGAAAATTTCTGCAAAACTATATATTCCCAACACCAAGAAATACACCATTTTTAACAGAAAACAAATGAAACATTGCTTCAAAAACACTGTGCCTAACAGATATACACAAAGTAAAGATGATCACAGCATAAGTGAAATTCCATCCCTAAATCATCCTTTTCTGGGCTTGTGCTTATAACATCTTCTGTCAGGAGCTAATCTCACATGACAGGCCTGATCCAAAGCCATTTGAAGTCAATGGAATGTCTCTTCCTGACTTCAGGGAGCTTTGCATCCAGCCCTTATAAACTTCAAGAACAATACAATTCACAGAAGGTTGTTTTAAGAGAACAATACCTAACAAGAAAAGCATGTTAGCTTCAAAGGAAATTTACCTGCAGTAGTAAATTTGTGTTAGGCTTGTTTTGTTACTGTTTTTTTATGCACATAACACAGTTAAAGCTTTCCAAAGTGAGAACATGCCATTTCTAGAGCAGAAGCCACAGAAAATCAAAACTGTTATCAAAACCAAAAAAATCAATTTAAAAATAGGCAGTTTTATAAGTAGTATGTTTACTTTTTCTAAAGAAAGAGATCATGTTTAGAGCCTCAATTATTTCAATGTTTTCTTAAACAGCTGTACATTAAGAACAAGACAGAACAAGAGTTTTCAAAATATATCACTCATTCCTGAATGTAGCCAAACAGAAAATAGATTAAAAAATACCAAACAAACCCAAACTAGTTTTGTAAGCAAGGGGGCAGGCTGACAGGAAAATAAGTTATTTTGCTTTTACTTTTATAATAAAACCTCTGACTTTTTACTAACTTAAGTAAATTTCAAACCTGGAGCTGACAACTACCACACCAGACACAGTAACCAATGTCAGATTGTTATTTATTGTCAGAAAATAATAATATAACAGAAATAAGCCATGAAATAGCAATTAAGAGCATTGTAAAAACTGGTTGAAGCAAAGTCTCATTGCTGTGATGTGTCTTTTCCCTCTTTTATTAGAAAAATGAGGCAAAGTCAACCAACCAGTACAGAACCTGGATGCACACTTGTACCACCAAATTTACACTGACGAAAAAGCAAGTCCAACTCAGGTCCCCCACCTTCAAGTTCCCCAGTGCACCAGAGAATGGTGGTTCCAGCTTCCTCACTCAGACACTGAACCAACTCATTACAGCTGTTCTAGTTACCTAATGAAAACACAGACACTTCCAATTAAGAATGGAAGTTGATTTAATTATTGCAGAATGTCCACCTTTGGAGAATGACTCTGTCTTTCATGGCAAAAAAAAAAAACAAAACAACCAAAAATTAAATCCTAAAGATTCTCATTCATAAGACATCCAAACCACTGCCAATTTTCTCTGTAGTTGGTTCAACATGTTTAACAACAAACACTGACCCCCCCAGATTTTATTAAGTAGTAATATTCAGAAGAGGCTATGAGGTATTAGATCAAAACCAATGCAGCCTATATCTCAAAAAGTAAATTAAATGAGACAAAGCACAAGCAAACAGCAAGCATCAATGTCCCTATTGTATAGATGCTGTAGTTTCCGCCTCCTTCATCTCAGCTTCCAGTACCCACAACTAAAAATAAACAGTTAACTTTATAAATAAACCTAACCAAATTGCTGGTTTTTTAGTCTGAGCGCATGAATTATACCTAACTAGAAATTTCATTTCAGGCCAGCACAAAATTATGGGGTTTTTTTCTAAATAAAATGAAACAGTATTTCTTAGGTCAAACAGCATACCTTGTTTAGGTATCACAAATATTTTCTTAGAATAATTGTCAAACAGCCCATTTTGTTTGACTTTAAACCTCCCACATTTAATTTGGGAGTTTTGCCCTTTTTTGTTGTTGCTATTAAATGCAGTTCTGAACTGAAACATTGTCCTATTATGAAAAATCAAACTTTCATGTAAAAAACAATATTCAGTTTTTAGCTTCGGGGTTTATTCTTTTATTGGTTTTTTTTCCTCGAATACACAAATTAATTAACTGATTTGTTCACTCTAAAACTATATTTTGGGTAAATAAACCATTTGTATCTTCTTTCAAGTCTCATTTATCCCTCTATCAGTTGTGCTGCTACCCTATTCCCTCCTCTTCCTACACAGGAGTTGGGACACAAACTGCCCACCGCTAAATATTGCTGGCTGGTATCCCGATCCCCTCGGTCCTGCTTCCCTCTCACTCCGCTTGTGTTGGTGCTGGGATTAACACTTCCCTAACCTTCAGGGCGTCCCGTTACCCCCCCGCCGTCTCGGAGCGTTCCCAGGTGCTGATAATCATTTCTCTCTATTGTTGCTGCTGCTGCTTCTCCTTATTTTGGCAGATGCTACAGCTTTGCAAGTTGCTTGGATCTTACCTCTGAGACCCTCTTTGTTGCTCAGTCTGCGACCACGCTGGAAGCAGGGAGTGATGGATATTAGGGAAGCACAAGCTTCCCCTCGCTGTTTAGCAGCGTGGTCTGCAAAGAAAGATAGAGATGCTGCTCTCTCGTCCTCCTCCCCCCTCGCTGTTCCAGCCTCCTCCTCCCTCCTCCTTGCTCCCTCCTTCCCAGCCACAAGCTCTAGTTCTGTCTGTGCTCCCACACAATGCGCTACCTCTCAGCACCAGCTACCTAAGGTCAAGAATACAACCCCTCACCCTTCCCCCCGCCTTTTCCTCTCCGGCCTCATGTATCCTCACCCCTGCTTCCCACTGAATGTGGTATCTTCCCAACTAGACGTGCCTTATGTGGCTCTAGGGTCTAAAGTGCAGACAATTTCAGCAGCCTGAGGGGGGGGAAAAAAGAGTTACAAAACAGAAGGTGCAGAGGGAAGACCAGGGCTACAAAGGGAAAGTGGAAGTCTTCTGGAGAAATTGGAAAGTTTGGGGGTTTTAATGCCTGTGAAAAAAAGTCTAGTCACAGTAGCCAAAGCCTGCCATTTGGAGATTAGTTAAAGCAATCCATACAGATAAAGAAAAGTGTCCTGGATAGCTAGTTATCTTTTAAATTCAGCTTACCTATTGTTTATGTTCTTTGTTTTTCAATCCTTATTCTAAATAGTTGGGGTTTTTTAAAGAAGCTTCCAAACCTTTTCCCCGCAAAGCCAAATTTAAATACCAGCATAATGTGATAATGCAACAGAGAATGAAAGTGAAAAAGTAACAAGTGGTATTTTTTAAGATTATGACCTATGAAATCACCCTGTAAGGTCACAGAAAACACATGCACAAGTCCTCTGACTTTTCAGCTTAAATGACAAGTGTGTTCAAGGGATCTTTTTTCACATTCAAAAGTAATGATGACTAGAAACACATTCAGGTAACCAGTACCCAGCTCCCAAATATCACATATAATTACAGCTATCCAGCATGTTCTTGTTAACGACCTAATTTTAGATACATGATAAAGTAGACCTTCTGAAGTGTTTGTTTGTTACAGAGACTGTGCAGAGAGGTAGATGATGCTGAAGACTTCTAGAAGATCTTGTCTGCTTAAATACCATAGTTAGGTGGAAAGGATCTCCCTCTGCAGGCCTTGAGAGGCACCTGGCTCTCTCCAGTGACGTATGAAGATGCATTAGATACTCACTTCATGAAGGCTCTTTTACCAAGTACCTAAAATTAAGCAGCAAGTTAGCTACTGCAAAGCCAAGGTCAGACACAGTGAAGGGGTAATAATTACAAGTTATCTTAAAACTTTAGATAAACTAGCCCATGTTTCTTCATTGTTAGTTGCCTCATAGAGCAAGTAGGAGGCATGACACGTCTAAGGTCATGCAGAGACGTGGTCCACAGGCCAGAGAAACAACACTGACCTTGCCTGGATCATCAAGCAAACAAAAGATACCTTCTAAGCAACATTCACCATATCAAAGCAATCTATTGATCAATCTTCATAAAACTCTCGATCAACTTGAAAATAATCAGAACATAGTCTTTATCTTCATTCAGTGCTAGGACAAGCTCAGCAACCAGTGCAACCAACACAGATTTTGTCCAGTTTGAGAATGATAACCTAAATGACTGAACTGAAATTAAGAAACTAATCTATTTACTCTGTCGTAATAATCTCAGTCACTTTGCCCAGAAAAGGTTATAATCCAGATTTGTGAAATCTCATATGCCCAGCATGTGCTTCAAAGGAGCAGCTTCTTCCATGTTCTCCCCTGCAGCAAGACCGGTATCCCAGAAGTGTTCTATTCCCTCTTCCACTTAAAGGCTCAGCCAGGGCAACTCCTGGAAAACTGTTTAAACTTAACCAAATGCATCTGATACATACAATAATTCAGAATGAGCTACAGTGTTGTGCTGCAGCAAAAGGGCATGCTGCCTATTTCCATGATCAAGAGACTTGCACCACAGCATGTCTCACATAATTTAAAGATCCCATCTCCAAACCAGCGCAAAGATTTTTCAAAACTCAAGCCAAAGTAAAGACCTGAACTGGATAACTTCTGACAGCAGGCTGCCAGAATCAAAACTTTCCTTCCTCAATTATGGGCTTTGATATGCTTTTTAAAAACTAATGCCATCTTGCACTATGTACAGAAATATTCCCTATCAACTTCCAATATACACACTACTTTCAATAGCCTTTACTAAACCGTAAGGATCAACAGTAACACTCCTAAGCTGTGCTAAGGACTAAGGCAGAGTTTTTATTTTAACAACAGTTAAACTTTGAAATTAAAATCAGTTAAAATGAGTAGAGAGAAACAGATTTCTTATCCCTTTTGGTACTAAAATATATCAATAAAATCATCCAGATTCTTTTTCTAGAACATTCCAGACATATCACATCACAACTTTCCAAGGTCAGAACTTCTCTCTAATGGTCAGCAAAGGAAGCTTTAGAATGGATAGATCATTTGGAAGTAACATATCACCAGGACTAGAGGGCTTTTTACCCAAACATGAAGCTGCTGAACTACTAGCTATAAGGTTAAGGCATGTAATCTATAGCTTAAACCAGTATCAGTACCAGAAGAGTGGTGTCTGAGTGGAATACCAGTGGCTGACTGATAACGTGAATGCTGCTGCAACAATGCTGTAACATTGTACAGCACCGAACACTGAAGTGACAGAAAATCATCCAGGATACCCAAATACAAAACTGAAATGTTCAGGTGTATCTCACAGAAGTAGATGACTGAAAAGGCAGGTTAAATTAAGTAGTAATAAATGAAAAACAATGGATGTGCATGAAAATATCTGCCTTGTGGCTCTAACAAGCCATAGTGGCACTCAGGGCAGGAAGAAGTCAGAGCCAAGATGCTGACAGTATGGATACTTACAGATATTTAGAGATCAGTGGAAAAGCAAAAGCAGCTGACCAGAAATAATTACCAGAAAGAGTTATCCAGAGAGTGGGAGAAGAAAGAATGGTCAGGGAGCTAAAGCTGGGTCCAGCTCTGCTCAGTCTCTCCAGTGCAGGACTATACCAGCAATACCAGTGGCATGAAGTGCAATCCTTTCCCCTCACAGCAGACAACTCTTCCTCTTTGAACCAGATTTTGCCACTGCTTCAGCCAACAGCAGCCCTTCTTTCTTGCTACCTGCTTTTGTCCAGGTTGAGGGAAGTAACTCAGCAATGCAAAAATGGAAGGATGTTGCTGCCAAAGCCACACTTCACAGTACCACCCTCTGATGCTTTTTACCCCTGCTGTTGCTGCAGTTGCCAACTCTATATGCATAATGATGGACTCTTGCCCACAGAGTGAAGACGTTTCTGAGAACTGTAGACAGTTTTCTGAAAACAACAGCTCAATGTTCACTAGTTATCAAAAAGACACACACAATGTTAGGGAAATAATTGAGAATAAAGAAGAAAATATCAGTTTGACATTGCATTAAGACTACATTTGTAGGCTTCTTGTACTCTGCCTGCATATCTTTCACAGGATCATGGGATAATTCATGTTCAAAGGGACCACAGGAGGGGTCTAGCCCAATCTCCCAATCAAAGAAGGGTCAGCCAGCTATGAGGTGAGTTTTCTCAGGGCTTTATCCAGTTGTGGTTTTGAAACCTCTAAGGATGGAGACTATACAACCTCTCTGGGCAGCCTCTTCCACTGTCTTACTGTCCTCATAATTGAGAAAAAATTCCTTTTCCTCTGTTATTTTTTTTTCTTTCAAATTAAAGTGTTATTCCTTTCGAATGTCACATTTGAAAAGGCTATAGCAGAACAAAAGAAGCAACATAAAGGAGTGACTAAGGATTTGAAATAACTTCCACACAAAACAGATTAAATAGGCTACGAGTCTTCAGATTGGAAAATATGTAACTGAGCTGATAAATACTTATGATGCTGAGAATAATATGAAAAAAAGTGAACTGAAAAGAAGTTCTCCCAGTTTCCCCTAACACGGGAATTACAGAGCACCCAGTGACATGATTAGGGAGCATATTTGAAACAACATTACATTGTTCTTTTCAAACAACTTAAAATTGTAGAACTCACTGCTGCAGAATGTAACAATTGATCATCTTTTTTTTCCTAGGGTTTATAATCAGATCATTTGCAATCAAATAATTTATCATTATTAGAATTCGCCTTCTGATCAGAACCACTCCAAGATGAAGAAAAGGAGGCTTGGGGAGACCTTATCACTCTCTACAATCACCTGTAAGGAGGTTGTAGTGAAGGAGGTACTGATGTCTTTGCCCAAATAATAAGCGATAGGATGAGAGGAAACAGCCTCAAGTTGCACCTGGAGAGGTCTAGATTAGATATTAGGGAAAATGTCTTTGGCGAAAGGGTTGTCAAGCATTGGAACAGGCTGACCAGGGAAAAGGCTCAGTCACCATTCCTGGAGATATTTAGATGTGCCAATGTGGCATGTAGGGACATGGTTTAGTGGTGGCTTTGGCAGTGTTGGGTTAATGCTTTGACTTGATGATCTCAGACATCTTTTCCAACCTCAATGATTTGTTGGTTCTAAAGTTCCTCAGTACTGTAGTTAAATGAATTTTGCCATTCCACAATGGCAAATCATTTTGTTCTATCAGTGCTAATAGCAACCTTCTATTTTGTTTGTAGTGGCAAAGACAGAGGAAGGGAAGGCAAAGAAGAGAGGCAAAAAATTCTGCTTAGCTTTGATACTCTGAGGTCAGAGGTGATCTAATCTTGCTGAAGCACTGGGACCTGTTCACAAGGGGTGTTGCTCCCTAATGGTGAGACATGCACTGGGCTGGACTAGCACAGCATGGGTGCTTGGAACCCAGATGTGTCCAAAATTAAAATTAACTACCTGAGTTTTTCCAGTGGTTTCTGCTTTTCCAGCATCCACTTACAGTTTGTCTCCCAGAGGCAGATAACCCACCTTGCCAGAAATGTTTTCTCCGCTATCTTCCCTCAGCACAAACAGGTGTCCCAACATTTCTCATCCATTTCAAGTTCTCACTGCTATAAGAAAGTGAGGAAGAAGAAAGGATGGCAGTGGCCAACCCAAACACTTCCCTGCTGGGCTTGAATGACTTTTATGCATTTAGAGACAACTCCACCAACAGTGACTGCTAAATCAAAAGCCTCAGTGCACACATAACAGCAAGCTACTCTACTTTCAAGTAGATGCTATAGAACACTTTTTCATATTATGAGATAAAATGAAATAATAAAATTAATTGTAAATAATACAAAAACTACAAATGGGGAAATCTTCACCTAAAGTAAAAAAAAACAACAAACAAGACAAAAAAACAAGACAAAAAAAAAGCAAAAAAACATCTTCAAAGAAAATTTGAAACTCAAGATATAAAGATAACCATTTCATGAGAACATACTTCAACCTTTTCATACATTTAAAGCTGACACAATTAAATATATCAGGAAATTTTGCACCTCCTCTGCAACTCAAAAAATACAAACAACAAATATAGTAATGCCCTTCTGCAACAGGAATCTCCTTCTGTTTATAAACTCCTTAGCATGGATGAAAACCTTCAGCAGGCTCTGTTAAGACCTTTGCCTAGAAACCCTCAGGCTCTGGCAGATGGCTTGCTGCCAGATTTCCAAACCTTACTAAGAACACGATATTCACTGAACCCTTTTAATAAGACACCAGTATTTATATGCAGAAAGCACTTGCTGTTTACAAAACCCTTAATGTCACCTTGTGAGGGTATTTTTTTATCTATATAATTTCTTTACTGAATTCCAGATACAAAAAGTAAGAACTTCTGTTTATAACATGAGCCAAACTCTATGTACCCAGCATACCAAATCCCTGACTTCTAACTGATATTGTAGACAAGACAAAAAAGAAAGCTGTTTAGCATTGGGCTGTTCAGATCTGATTAACTGACTCGATATTCCTCAGACTCATACAAGAAAGAGAAGAAATAAAGAGATCTGCCTTCTTAAATTAATGGACGACTATTTGCCACACATACAGGAACAATTTTTTTTTCAGTCAGATTAAGCTGAGCACATCAAGAAAGACTCTACTACTGCCAGAAACAGATTTAAGTAATTACATTTTACAGCATAAAAATGTATACCTTTATGCCTAATTGTTATGCAGTGGTGAGGACCTTAGGGAGGCTTGGAAGTTTATACAGATAGACAGATTAATATACAAAAATATGGATGATTCTATAATTCCATGTAGTTTAAACAGATACTTACAGCTATTGCTGTCTTTCATGATTATGTACTTTTGCATCTTTGCAGGAAGATATTTCCTCTGGTTCATCTTTTCAACAATATATATGCACCTCATTGAAGACTCACTTACAAGATTATTATCATGAAAGATTGTATTCGATACAGAATTGTAAAGATTTTTTACAGGAGGTAATTTTGGCTTTAACTGCAGTGTGCTGGAACTACTATGTGCATAAAGAAAAAAATGTATCATATAAGGATATAAAGGTCAGGAGATGTCATTCTCAAATTCAGGATCACATATATAGGCTAATAAATATTAATAGGATATTAGTGTAACCAAAACTAACAGGAAAGTAATGACATTTGAAACAAATTTTTGATATTACAATGGCAATATAAAACAACAAAAAAATCCTATATTGAGGAAATCCAAACCTTGCACCATTTCAATGCTGCATGAGGTTCTTTGGCAAAAGCTTTTACAAGGCAGTCTAATTTCAGCTGCTCAAAATAAAAGTAAAAACTACAGGCCTAAGTAGTGCCGGATAACATATTAAATTACACAAGGGAAGCAGGTTTTTTTAGAAGTTGTTTTGACTTTCACATATAATCCCTCAAAAATGTTACTGAACCCACTGTTCTGGCAGGTTTTGATGGTAAAAGATCAATTTTAGGAAATGGAATTATTGCCCCCTGGTGGCTCACTAAGAATCAATGCAATAAAACCTCCAATCAGATAAAAAAGCAAATATTTCATTTTAAGAATCTTGTCTGGAGATATAAAAAGAATGCACAGGCATTTTCATATGAATCAAGAGTAAATGGGGTATAATTTACATTGTCATCTACAGGAGTAATAAAGAATGTGTGTTTAATTATCATCTTTATAAAATATAAACAATAACACACTAGAAGCAAACTCTTTTATCAGCAGAATGCCACAGAAAAAAAATCCTGATACTCAAGTGAGTTACTTCAAAATTTAATTTTCATTTAAAAGAACAATTAGGCTTTTTAATTTTCATGTATATATAGAAAACTCTGAATCTGAATCCCTGTGGGGCTCTTCTTTGCTCCATTAGATACATTAGCAGGCAAGGACAGAGCAGCACAGGAACAACAGGATTTGATCTTATGACTGGCTAGAACAACAGCATAGTTAAATGTTGATGCAATGTTTTCCACATGGGTTAATACAGGAATTCATGTATTCTAATCCTCAAATTATGAGTTCTTAGCCTCCCTCCTAATATCTGACCAGCCAACAGTCACAAAATCCTATTCAATTACTTTTATACTGCATGGCACATTCCTTACATCACCTCCAACTAAAGTGGCCAAAGACATCTACTCCAAACCAGTTTGCTGTTCCAGCTGGAAAAAAACTTGCTTTATCACAGTGGGTTTATACAATCTGTAATTGCAATGATAAGATACATCTTCCAGAATATAACAAAGAGGGAGAAATACTCCTTCCTTATGGGACTATGTTTATCACCACAGAGCAGTTAGCAGTCGATTATGCTGCCCATAGAAAAATGAGCATTTTTACATTTCAGCGTAATCGGAGAAGAGCAACGAGGCTGGTGAAAGGACTTGAGCACAAGTCCTAAGAAGAAAGGCTGAGGGACCTGGGGTTGTTTAGCCTGGAGAAGAGGAGGCTCAGGGGAGACCTTATCACTCCCTACAACTACCTGAAAGGAGGTTGTAGCCAGGTGGGGGTTGGTCTCCTCTCAGGCAACCAACAGTAGGACAAGAGGGCAGGGGCTTAAGATCTGCCAGGGTGTTGGGATAGACCTGGACTTTGTGAAATGGACAAAAGATGGATAGATGAAGATGCCAAGGTCGAGGAGCCTGATCCCGGGAATGTTAACGTTTTTCACCGAATTTACAAGAACTATAGTTGTGATTCTTTTTCCATAGATGTTTCCCCAGTTTGATACTGCAATGTCATCAGGTCTACCCATTATATTTTCCCTATAGTAGTCCCTATCCAAGTTCTTCTTCCCACAAACCCCTAGGATTTTCCCGCCAACCCTACCCTGATTGGTCCCAGTTTGGCGCATTGCAATAGTTTCCCATATATAGTTGTGTTCAGATCCCTGTTCCCCATTGGTCCTTTTCTTGTTCCGCCCCTCTGCTTATGCTCGGACCAATGGGATGCTTCATCCCTCCCCTTTCTCCTCCCATGTTCTGGAAATCTCCCTCGATCCCTCTATAAGCTGGGCACCCTAATAAACTTTGCTTCTCTTGCGGACACCTGGCTCTGAGTCCTTTCTTGGGAGCTGGGCTGGGCTGGGCTGGGTGAGGGAGGAGCCATCCCAGGCTTCGAGAGGCGGCCTAAAAGACCTGATATCACTTCAAGCCTGTGGCCACCATGCCTCCTAGAGCTGAAGGCCCATGCTCCAATTTTAGGAGCATTCACCATCCACTGACACCAGGGGAGGTTTAGGTTGGATATCAGGAAGTTCTTTACAGAGAGTGGTCAGGCATTGGAATGGCCTGCCCAGGGAGGTGGTGGATTCTCCAACCCTGGAGGTTTTTAAGGTGAGACTGGA
>JAOXXN010000446.1:103936277-103954574 GCA_026770055.1 Myrmophylax atrothorax | reverse complement strand
GCCATGACGGGCCGCGGTGAGCGCGGGAGCGGCCCCGGCGCGCCCCGACCGGGCCCGCAGCCCCGGCCCGAGGGAGACTGAGCTGAGCGCCCGCCCTGCCCCAGCGCCCAGCCTCGGACATGGACAGCCCCGACAAGTGGGAGCGCCTGAAGCCGCTGCAGCCGGACACGCTGCGGGTGAGTGAGGTACATGGCGGGCGGCGCAGGGCGGCGCTTCGTGTGCACGGGGAAAGGGCGGGACGCGGGCCCGGGCAGCGTGGTACCCGAAAGGGGACACGAGATGCTTCCCTCCCTTGTGGCACTGCAGCAGGGAAAGCAAAGGGATGGCTTTGCCTACCTCTGTTGCCTGTAGCCTCTTGAGCTAAATATATTCTTGCTAAGTTTGAGAAAAATGGACTACGACTGGATTCTCTTCTATGAACATCTGTGGTATTTAGGTAATCTCACGGGCAGCTGCCACTACTTACAGTAATGCTGTGAGGTAGATAACAAAAAACAAGCCTACTTTGCAAAACTTTTTTAAATTTGCTATTTTTTTAATTAATCTTGACGGTTTGGCTAAATGTGACTCGGTAGTATTTTCTCATAGCCATGAAAAAGTTCACGTGAATTTTTACACTGAAAATTTCTTATCATTGGAGATCACGATTGTAAAAAATGACGGGTGTTGGGCACAGCTTCTTTATCTAGGTGTTAAGATAAGTGAACCACGGTGATACTTTCCTGAATTGCCTTTTTATAAACAGGGAAGTTAAGGATGTGGTAATCATTAACAGCCTTGGCTGTAATAGCCAAGTGTATTGGGCTTTTGTGGCCAAATTTTGGTAGCGGGAGACAGGGGTGTGGAGGGAGGTTACAGGTTTGTCTTCTGGAAGCTTCTTCCGTGTCTGATACAACCAGTGTCTCCAAGAGAGATGTGCTGCTGGCCAGGGCTGGGCCATTCAGAAATGGTGGCAATGCCTCTGTATTAGCAAATTTCAGAACAAAAAAGTAGTTCTTGCACAGATGTAATTGCAGTCAAAGAAGAGCAGAGTGAGAATATGTGAGAGGAACAACTCTGCAGACACCAAGGTCAGTGGAGAGGGAGAAGATACTCCAGGTGCCAGAGCTGAGATTCCCCTGCAGCCCCTGGTGCAGACCACAGCGAAGGGATGGCCCCCTGCAGCCCATGGAGGTCCGCAGTGGAGTAGAGATCCACCTGCAGCCCATTGAGGAGGCCCACACCAGAGCATGTGGATGCCAGGGAGAGGGCTGTGAACCTGTGGGAAGCCCATGCTGGAACAGACTTCTGGAATGGACTTGCTGGCCTGTGGAGAGAGGAGTCCACACTGGAGCAGGTTTCCTAGGAGGACTTGTGACCCTGTGGGGGACCTACATTGGAGCAGGCTGTGCCTGAAGGACTGCACCCCGTGGAAGAGTGACCCACACCAGAGCAGTTCCTGGAGAAGTGTTGCCCTTGGGATCTATGGGATCGACTCATTGAAGAAGTTCACAAAGGACTGTCTCCCATGTGAGGGACCCCACACTGGAGCAGGGGAAGGACTCCTCTCTCTGAGCAGTGGCAGAAACAACCTGTGATGAACTGACCATAACCCGGTTCCCCATCTCCCTGGGCCACTGGTGGGGAGGAGGTAGAGTTTGAGAAGGAGGGAGGGAGGGAGGGACAGGGAACATACTTTGAAGACTTATTTTACTTCTCGTTATCCCCCGTTTATTCAGATAGTAATAAATTCAATCCAGTTCAAGTCTCTTTTGCCCTTGATGGTATTTGGTGAGTGATCTTCCGGTTGTTATTTCAACTCATGAACCTTTGTTATATTTCCTTTTCCCTGTCCAGCTGAGAAGGGGAGTGATAAAACGACTTTGGTGAGTGACACCCAGCCAGGGTCAGCCCACTAGACCATGGAATAATGGATGTTGAGGAGCACAACTGGTTCAGGTAGCTCAGTTTGCAGGCTGCAGATTGAGCTCTGGGTGGGAGCCTAGAGAGACATGAGGCCATGACCTGCCCAACCCTTTGGATAACAAAGGACATGAAGATGGGTGACTCTGGCCAGGTGAATGGACACAGCATGAGCCATAAACTATAAACCCTTTGGATAAAAAAAGTGCACAAAGACAGGTGGAGCCAGTGAGGTGGATGAACACTGGGAGAGATGGCAGGAGCATAGGACTGAGGAGGAAGAGCAAGACTTACCTGGGTATGGGTAGGCTGTCAGGGGATGAAAGCTTGGAAGTTTCTTTGTTGGGGATCCCTCCTTGAGGCACCAGCTTGGGCTGTTTCTGTGTTACTGCACTGTGAATAAATTTTCTTCGGGAACAAGACATCTGAGACTCTGCTAAGGGAAACCTGGGATTGAGCCTGTAAGGAGACCTGGTCTGACTACGTGAGTGGGGCATGTAGGGAGTCGAGTGGGGCTCCCATTGGCTCACTGGGGCCACCTGCTGTGATGGGGCTTTGGTCCCAGCAGTGAAAATCTGTGGCGTTGGGACTGTGACTGGGAAGTTTCCGTAACAGTGGAGTTCAAGGCCCTGAGTATAGTGAAGAAGGCTGGTAGCAGAGTACAAAACCTGGATTCTGTCTTACTGGGGTTTCAGGCAACAGGTAATTGAGGGGAGGCAACTTTGAACGTTGGAGGAGCTGAAGAGGTGGAGGGCAGTAAGGACAGAGACATTTCATCCTGATCCTTATGGCAAGTAAATGTGATAACAGATAGGCACAGCTTTGTCTGCACTCTGGGGAGGGCAAAAAAAGCCTACACAGGAGTTGGAAGGAAGGACAGACTATATAGAAGAAGGATAAAAGCTGGCCATGTAGGTATGATGCTTGGAAAGCCAAAGTTGTAATAGTGAAACTTGCAAGGAATGTCCAGGGTCACAACGTTAAAGAAATTTCCGTCTGATGACAAGGAGCCACTCGGGGAGTCACTCTGGCACCACCTGAGCTGGGACCGAGGACCCTTCACGCCCCCTTACAGTCAGACCAGGGTTCCTTACGGACTTGACCGCAGGTTTCCCATTGCTGAGTCTCACACATCACACATTATATCCTTAACAAAACAACAGCTCGAGCTGGTGGCTCCAAGCAGGGACCCCAACAAAGGAAACCCTGGACTTTTATACCTTCACCCTCTAGGGGAGGCAGAGTCTGGAGTCCTTGGCTCCTGCCCTGTCTCCAAGTGTCCCCAGTTGTCTGGTCCTCTGACAGGGCCACGGGTCCCTAGGCCTTTTGTTATTCTAAGGGTTGGCAGTTCACAGCCTCTTGCCTGGGGCTTTCCCCCCAGAGCTGAACCTGCAGCTTGCACTGCAGCTGCTCACCGAGCTCCCTGCACTGAATGTATTGCTCAACAACTTTTCACTGCTACCTTAACAGAAAAGCAGGGGAAGGAAGGGTGGGAAGATCAAAGAGAAAAAAGGTGAGCTTGCTGCTAAATGCGCAGGTGATTTAGGAAGAGTAGACACACCTAAGGCTGCAATACTTGGCCTTCTTGCATGGCTTTTCAGAGCTGATGTCTCCTAGACTTTGTGTCGTAAAAGAACAATCAGCAATGGAAAAGTGGCCAATTAGGAACCTCTTGAGAAAACCCAACCCAAACAAGTCTGTAAGACCCTCTTGGGATACATCCTGAGTGCAGGCTGATGTCACTGTGAGGTTGCTCTTGTGATTTTTGAGAGGTTGTAGAAGTCAGCTACAGCTTAAGTAAGCCTTTCTTCAGTGCTTTTGAGAGCTATGAAGCAATATCTGGGAAACTATTTCTAGGCACATGAAGAAGGTGATTGAAAAGCCAGCATGGCTGTACCTGCAACCTGCTTACTCCCTTGGTGATGAAATGTCTACATCTTTAGATCCAAAACGTTGGATATCAACTACATTAGCTTAGGCAGGACTTTTGAAACAGTGTCCTTCAGCAGCACCCTCTTGGAGTTGGGATGTTACAGATGGTAAACTACCAGATGAGTAAAAACATCTTTGGATGTGTCATCGGGATCAAAGAAGAATGGTCAGTAGTTCATACGTCACTCAGGGCAGGTTACAAGTGATATTTCTCGGGGTTCTATCTAAGGACCTGTCCTGTTGATAGGAGAATGTGAGATGCTCCCTCATGATGTTTATAGGCTGGAAGAAGGGATTATCAAAGACCTCATAAACCTCAGCCATGGAAGTTGAAAATTGAAGTTTGAAGTCCTACACCTGTACATTGCAGTGGTACAGGCTGGGAGACCACCCTGGAAGGACGTGGGGTTCCTGATAGACAGTGGGCTAAATAGGCACCTGCACTGTGCCCTAATGTTGAGATCCATGAAGCTGTATTATCAGGAGAATAGCCAGTAAATTGAGGGAACTCATTCCTCTTCCTTACTGGGCACGTATTAGGCTGCTCTTGGAATGCTGTGCCCAATTTAGGCCCAGTAGTATGGGAAGGGTGTTTGTTAATGAACTTGTGAGGGAGCTTGTTAAGTCACAGCAGCCGGTCAGTAGAATCATAGAACATTCTGAGTTGGAAGGGAACCATGAGATCACACAAGTCCAACTCCTGGCTCTGCACAGGACAACCCCAAGAATCACATCATATGCCTGAGCATTATCCAAGGGCTTCTTGAACTCTTAGGCTTGGTGCTGGGACTTCTTTCCTGGGAAGCCTGTTCCAGTGCCCAGCCATCCTCTGAAGGAAGATCCTTTTCATAATGTCTAACCTAAACCTCCTCTGACTCAGGAAGTGGTCATGATTTGAAATGAAAGAAGCAAGAGAGGGGTTGCAGCTCAATATAAAATGGAACTTCCCCACTGTGAGGACAGGGAAGCAGTGGAGTGGGATGCCCTGGGAGGTGTAGCCTCCATCCCTTGTAATTTTAAAGACCCAGCTGATAAAGCCTTGCGTAAGCTGCTCACATCTAGTGGCTGCTCCTGTTTGGAGTTGGCACTTAAACCAGAGACCATCTGAGATCTCTTCCAACTGGAATGAGTCCGAATTTAAAAATGCCTCTATTGTTAAACTGGGGAGAAGAGTGTGATGAAGTACCTGCTTAAGCTCATGTTATGGTTTGAGCTGGCACAATGCCAACTGCCCAGTACAGAGTCAAAGGGTCCCCTCCCAGGGAAAGGGAGTGAGGGGAAAAAACCCCTTAGAAATAAAGCTTTGAAATGGTAAGGTTTTTATATTTACACAGAAGAAACTTTAAAACAGAATACGATATAACACATATATATATATAAATGTGTAAAGAAATAATAACACCTCCGCCGAGTCCCCCAAGTTAATAACACAGATTCCAACCACCCAAACCCCAGAAAACCTCCAAAAAACTCTTCCTGAGAAACCTCCCAGCAAGAGAGAGAGAAATTAAGAAGAAAATGTTCACCTCCCGATATAAACAACAGCGTGGACTGCAGTAGGGCCTAATTTCAGGAGTCAAAGCAGCATGTCTTCCCAGGTCAGGAGCAGAGACCAAAAGAGACAGAAACTCCTCTTTTTATACCCCTTGACACTTCTTGATGTTGTCAGATGATATGAAATATCTCTTTGGTTGCTTAAGTCAGGTGATGTTTGTCCCTTCTAATCTATGTCACACCCTTTGAGGCCTGCTAAAACTGAGGCCTAAATAAGGCCCGAACTGAAACTAAAGCCAAAACTACCACAGCTCATCATGTCAGTGTGTAGCCCAGAGCAGGTTCTGTTGCCAGTCTTTGTAACAGAACTGTAGTGCTGTATAGTAGCAGTGTATCTTCCACATGTGAGCTGCTACATGGCGTAGCTGAAGGTTGTATTTGTAGAGATTATACAGGTATCAGCGTTGTGCCCATTGCCTGAGCACTGGGGCCTTCAGTGTTGTTTCCTGCTTTCCAAAACAGTGAGATGTGCTGAGATTAAGGGCTGAAAATTCTGGTAGAAATTAATGAGTGTGTATCCCTTCTATCTAGTGACACTCCTTCACAGTAATACATGTTGGATTGTCAGCACTGTGATGGCTGTAGCATTTAAAGTTGATTTGGGGATTTCTTCTTAAGAAGCTTCCCCCATAAATAGCATTTTAAGACAGTTTTTTTTTTCCTTTTTACTTTCCCCAGGCACCAGTGATCAACCAGAATGAGCACAGAGATGCACAGCTTGTGAAAAGTAAGTTGCTGTGTTCCATGTGTGGAAATTACTCTTGAATGATTTCATACCTTTTTACAATGTGAGTATATGCTGTAAACAAATGAGAAATTGTAATGTATCTATCTAATATCAGCAGAGCAGGAGAAATGCTGAACACAAAATAGCAGTTGTGAAGCAATACTTCTTCATAGTTTTTCCTCTTTAAATCTTCTGTAGTATACCTTCCCCCTGCTATAAAGAAAGTAATGCAGGAGAAAATGAGTTAGAGAAAACTGGAACATCATGTTGGTGAATGTTGGTTTTCAACTTGTATTAATGTAAAAACAAGCTTGAGTGAATTTCTGTGTGTTTGGGGGTGATTCTTTTTTTGTTTTCTCACCAGTTGAATTGTTTCACACATTTCACAGTAACAGTTTGAGTTGTTGGACCCATGGCTTCATGTTGGAGTGCGCAAATTTGCAGACGTGGAATGGGTGTGATTCATGATGAGTGGAAGTACATGTTATTCATCTTGGGAAAGATACTAACGTTTGAAGTAGAGTATTTTCTAGGGAAGCTTGTTTACATTTGCACTCACCTTTTCTTGAAGCACTGGATTGGAATATTGCTCAGGAGCACAGTTTGATCAGATATGAAATACCTGGTTTGCTTTACAGGAGAAGAGAAGTAACAGCAGAATTTTACAGTCTTTCATTAGCTCTGGCATCAAATGAGTGTGTGTGTGTACCATGTCTTTTTTGTGCCTCAAAAACAAGGTGCTTTTTACATACATAAATAACAATTTCAAGTTAAACAAGTTGTCCGTCAGTGATTTTTACGCTGTTTCTGCAAATATGTTGGTAACAGATACAAACAGCACAGGGATCTCTCTTAAACCTGTGGTGTTGGAGTATCTGTAGATCTTTTTTCCATTGGTAAATCAAGCAATGGAATGACCAGTTCTTTTGCCCTGAGGCCATAGTGCAAACAGAGTTCATCCACATGGTAAGTTCTACTCCAGAACAAATTGGTCATTTCTAGGCTGAAACAGTCCTGAAGCTGATTCCTGAACCATGTCTGATTGTTGTTGTGGAGATCTGGTTGTTAGTCTGGGCCAAAAGCGTATGAAAAAACATTAATACTGTTAAAATGTCATGTCTGGCAGTGCCCCTGGCTGGCTGGCTGGCTGGCTGGCTGGCTGGCTGACTGACTGACTGACTGACTGACTGTTGTTAACTGAGGTTCTCGTTGGTATTTGTTCAGTGGTCCGATCTCATCTTCTGTGGAACATACACATACTCAGCTATTCATATCCTTACTAACAGTGTGAAGTCATGAATGTTGAAAGCACAGAGGTGTGTGCTTGCTATGTAGATTCAATCACTGCAAACAAAGTATATGTAGTTAACATTATGCCATTGCAATGTCAGCGTTAAAAACTGCGGTGCTTCCAGACTTCGTTTTTATTTCATACCGCCTTTTTGTTTCAGAAACACTTCATGCTTAAGTAGTAGCTTACCCTAAATGTTCCATCAAAACTTTACAGGAGCTGTGACTGTCAGAAGGCCACGATTTGATGCATCCTTGGTGCTTTTGACACGAAGATTTATGGCTCTTCTCAAAAAAGCTCCAGACGGTGTCCTTGACTTAAATGAAGTAGCAAAAACACTTGGAGTAGGAAAACGAAGAGTGTATGACATCACCAATGTGTTAGATGGAATCGACTTAATTCAGAAAAGGTCTAAGAATCTTATCCAGTGGATGTGAGTTGGCTTGGAAACTTCTAATTTCTGAAATTGTAAAATCCAACAGTATTGAGTAATGTTTATAACTTTGAGAGTATTTTTAAGCTTATTAAATTACTTTTCATATTTAAAGTTATTCTGTGTCCTCAGGCTGTGCAAATTACTTAATATGTCAACAAGTATCAAGTGCAAAAGCACTTGGAAGCATATTTCAGCACAGTAAAGGATGCCAGAGTTCCTGACTGCTTTCTGTTAGTACATGTGATGTTCAATAAACAGGCTTTTATTTATGTAAACATACTAGACAGCTTTCATATTCTTTTAGAGGTACTAATCTTCACCACGTTTTTGGGAAAACATCAGAGCAGCAAAACCTTAAAGATGAACTTTCTGACTTGTCAGCCATGGAAGAAGCTTTGGATGAATTAATCAAGAATTGTGCTCATCAGATATTTGAACTAACAGATGACAAAGAAAATGCAAAATATCCTTTCAACTCTTGCATTACTTTAACACGTGGTTTTGGTTGCAGGTACTTGCATACCTAATAGTAGGTGTAGGCCAATACCACAGGTGCACAGTAATGCTTGATAATGAGTTTTATAATAGCAAACTTTTTCGTTATTTTATGTTTGTGTATGCCAGTCATGTGCCTTGCTTTGCAGTATGTTGCACAGTCCAGCCTGTTCTCAGGGGAGTGCTGCTTGTTTGACCTTTCCACAGAAGAAGAATGAAGTGGGACAACAGTCTTAGTACCCTGACCATCACCTTGTTCTCTCCATTATAGAGTAAAGTTTTCTCAGGGGCAGGTCTTGGCCTGTCAGTGAGATGGAGTTGCTTAGTGAGATGACAAAGAGAACTCAGAACAGAGTCCCAGTGGTCTGTTACCAAAAAGATAAAATGGTATGTTTGTTGTGTCCTATTACTGTTCTGCCTCTTGAGAAAGGCTTCAATGCAGTTTTGACTTCCAGGTGGGTTTTGGCAATGTTTATGTCATATTCTTTTAATATGTGACATAAACACTGAATTTTAGCTTTAGGTTTACAATAAAATATTACTTAGCTCCTTGTTTGGCAGAATGTTAAGGTCTGTGCTCAAATGAAATGTGCCATTTTCTTTACACCTACTTGTTCTATTTAAGAAAATAGTTATTTATTTTCCCAGGAATTACTTTCATGCTATTACAAAACAGAAAGTAGTTTCTCAAGGACAGGATTCCTTCTGCTTTGTAGACTTACGACAACACCTGGGTGTTTTGCCAGGGGACAGGGGGCAGCATAAAATAGCCAGACACCAACTTTAAAGTGTATAAATTTACTATAGTGCAGAACAGCAAAGAATTACAAAAGAAGCAAATCATTATAAAAGAATGAGCTTTGCAATGTACCCAGTGATTACTACAAAGAGTGTCCATAGTGATTAAGAAAGATACATCACTAGTTACCCTTTGATACATTCTCATCATGCAGACCCGCACATCAGCTGGGGAGCCCCGATCACAGCCAGGGATCGGAGAACCACTCCTTGGAACTGGGAAATCCTATGCAGGGTGACCACTCGTAGGTGAGGTCTCCATCTTTGCTGTGAAAGGCTCCAGCTTTTATGTTGTTAAACAAACAAGCTCACATCACCTACTTAGTGTGGGAAATATCTGGCTTTCTTCTCTCCTTGGTTTTCACCCAAGCCTGGCCATGTCTCAGAGGAAAATCAGGGAGTCAATTTGGACCAACCACTGTTGAATAAAGATAGATACATTCATACTAGTAAAGCCAGCCATCTACCTCCATGGCCTTGACTAGTCTCTAAATACAGAGAGATAGAAACATTCATATCAAGCACAGCAATTAAGCAGAATTTTGGCTGATAAGCAGACACGTGTAAATATAACATTAGGTTGGAAGGTTCATCTAGAGGTCAGCTCTGGCTCAGGGCCTGGTGTTCACGCCTCAGCACTTCACTGGGAAAACCCTCAAATGTGTTCGGTTTCTTTGTTTATAATATTGACTGTAGTTTTACAAGCTTTTTTTCTTCCTAGCAATAAAGTGCTTTTCCACCTGTTAGCTAATCCTTCATTTTACAAAGCTAGTAACGAAGTAACTTCAGCACCATTGTGGATCACTTAAGTTGGTATTCTGCCTCAGCATATCTTGACATCACACTCTTTGCCTCTGCCCATTAGCAAATTACAGAATCCTTGACCAATGTATACACTAGCTTATGTGACATACCAAGATATCCGAAGCATTCAGACATTTCAAGAACAGATTGTGATTGCAATCAAAGCTCCAGAGGAAACCAAATTGGAAATACCAGTTCCTAAAGATGTAAGTTCTCAAATTTGACTTTTTGCTGCAGCAGTCAGTAATTGACTTCCATTTTTTTTGTCATCCAAATATTGGTAGTTCATTGTTCTTGTGTTTTGCTAAACCATGTCTTAGAAACTTACTTGCAGTATTTTTCTTTTCACCTAAATTATTAAACAATAAATGTATCTGAGCTTTAGTTACGTGTTTTTTCTAGGGAGAATGGAACAGCTGTAATAAAGTATGAAATGTACAGTGTGGTTGGAAAAAGAAAACATTTTGTCACTCTAGTAGATCATATGTAGATGTATTTTTCATGGAGGTGGGGGCTGTGCACTGTCCTCACCCCAAGGTGCCATATTGAGGCTCCATTCTGGTCACACAGAAGCCAGACCTTTTGCCTCTGCCTCCAGCAATGCTACATCTTTGTACTGGGGCCTGTTTACTGAGAACCCACTGCTGAAAGTAGTGCTCTGAGGGGGGAAATCCTGGAAGGAAGCTTAAGATAACAGATGAAGCTTTAATTCTGCTTTTTTTTTTTGCATGTGCATTTTTAATAATGTTCTTAATTGTGTAGTCATCAGATTTGCCTTCATGTGTGCACAGAATTGGTGGTAATCTCTTATGAAAAGGAGATATGAATCAGTAGAACACGAAGACTTAGGTCCACTACACAGGTCTCCAGTGGTTTCCCTGGTAAAATAAGCTGTCATCCAGTGGATATGAAAAAGATAAAATTCCAAAGGCTTCCTAAAGCAATGAAAATGCAGAATTTAAAAAGCTGTATTTTAAAGAGAATGGAATCTTCTCTCTGTTGTCCATTGAACTCTATTTGCTCTGTGTCATGCAATGTGATGTCTGTTGAAGGAAAGCAGTAGCAGTGACAGGGATTACTTGCTTTACTGTGTTATTAAAGCTGCATGCTGTAATTTCTGATTCATGGTTTGTCAAGTTTTAAATCTTGTTACTCTTCCTAAACATACAGTAAATCTTGGTCATATATCTAAAGGTCAGTAGAAAGACTAAACGAATACTTAAGTGCGTTTTCAGCAAAAATGAAAACTCGTTAGCTTAGTGCTACTTAGTAATTGTCTTTAAAATGCATGTAATAGTCATAATTTATTTGGAAGTAGTAAAACAATTTTAAGTAGTTACATCATTCCTGTATTTGTTCTGTTCTTAATCTTTTGGCTTTAAAATATGTGCAAAAATAGAATAAGGAATGTGTAAGTTTTGTTCTTTGGATTATATGCAAGTTGCTGTTTTATAGGATCACATAGAAGTACATGTGAAGAGCACAAAAGGACCCATTGACGTGTATCTATGTGAGGTGGAAAAAGAGAGGCCAGGTGCCAAACCTTGTGAAGATATGGGTACTGTCACTTCTGAAAGTGAGCCATCAGATCCTCCTGGTGAAGGTAATGTCCTCCATTTACATTTTTATCCACGCCATATTTTTTTTAAGATTGTCATACCATTCTGATGAATTTGTAAACTCTACTGTTGTACAAAAGTATAATTTTCTGAGCATAGTTTGTGGTCCAAGATGTGTGGGAGTATAGGAAATGCCTTGAGGAGCAGTCTCTCCTGTTGCATTACCTTACAGCAGCAGGAGGTCTGAGAGTCAGGCACATGCACATACAGCACAGCACTCTTGCTCCCTGACCCTTTCCTTCCTTCTTTCGTTACTGGTTTCCTGTTGGAGCTGCACTCTGTGGATGGAACAATGTGTGTCAGTTCTCAGCTGCTGCACCACAGAGTCCAGCTCACGTGAGACTGTTGCATGAGAGTTTGATGCAGTTTCAAACAAGAGTGTGCTGCTATTCCTCTTCCTGCCCTGTCTTAGGGGAGGGAAGACTAAGAAGAGGGGACGTAGTATTTTGATCTCCTAAAACTTGATTGGCTGGAGTATAGTCTCTCAGGAGCCCCGCTGCTGCAGGATATTGTGTCTTAAAAATAAATGTGGTGGGAATTGCAGTAGCTCAGAACACAGAAGAGAAATTATTTTTAGCAGTGCTGCTTTATAGTTGAGGGGAAGAGTTGACTTTTTAATCCTAGGCATTTTTTTACTTTATTTTGCTCATAAATTAACTCAGAATTTTATTTTCTACAGTGACAATAATCATGTTTCTTTTTAAATTTCCTTTCAAAGTGAGATCTCCAAAGGAAGAACTCTTCTGACATGCCAGATTAATTACAACATGAAAATCTAATACAGAATGTAAATATCTGTGTTATAGGTCTTTTTCAAAGCTGCTTGGATCTGCAAACTTCATAACCTGAAATGTTCCAAAGTTTTTTTAAAAAACAGTAGTGGATTGGTTGAGTACTTTCATGGGATTGCTTATCTTCCCAAGTCAAAAGACAACAGTTCCTGGAGTTGCTTTTAGAAGCTTTGTTTTCATAATTGCATGTGATCTACAGAGCTTTGGGAAAAAGGTATTTTTAACTCATAAAATAGTTCTAATTGACAAAACACACAGGTAATTAATTACTTCTGAAATGAGGGTTGGAAAACTATTTCTGGAACGGTCCACAATCTGTGAGAATGTATAAAATAAAGAAATGCACTTTTCAGTTCTGAGGCTGCGCTACTAAGCAAGATTGTCAGTTACCAGTTGAACAAAGAACTGTTGGATCAGAAGCCTTTGCTATAAGGAACAGGATGTAAATATCCTGAGAGTTACGCCTTACACTGTGTGGGTGCTGTTTGCATTGTTTGCATTCAGCTCTGCATGAACTATGGTGTCAACACTGAAGTGATTGGGATTTGTGTACATACCTGTAACATGTCTAGGTAGTTACTGATGCAGATTTATTGAGATGGTTTGCATTTCTGCCTTTGTACAGCAAAGAAATAAAATCTTGCAAAATTATGAAATAGTCTATGTTGGGTTGCCTTTGTTGGAATTCACTGGGTAACTGCAAACATTTTCAATTCTGTGAAAATTTAAATTCTGTTAGCTGGCAGCTAACAGATGTGGATCTGGTGATTCTGTAGCATTTTTCAGGAGAAATACCATGATCAGTAACTATTTTAATTGGTCCCTTCCAGTTTCTAGAGTTCACATACAGCCAAATACATCTTTGTGGTTCATCTTACAAAAATATGTAAAAAAAATATTCTTGGATTACATCTGGATGCGTCCAGCTTTAGTATCCATAAAATGAAACTGCAGAATTTTGATACTGGATTTTCTAAGGGAATGAACTGTCACTGTACAAATGCCATGCTTGGGCTCATGTCACTCCAGTACCAAAAAGTGACACCGTGGGTTTGCAGGCGGGGCAGTAACGGGGGGGTGTTGGCTGGTTTGTGTTTAAATTGGAAGTCCAAGACCTTGTTTTCCTGATCACACAATGTGGGCAGCTGTGCACCTCCTCACAGCTGGGAAAAACACCAAGTCCAAGCTTGTGTTAGAAAGTAATCTTGACTTCTTATATACAAGACTTCAGTACTGGATACTATTTTTCTATCTCTGTAAAAGGCAAACTGCAGGCTGAGCTGTTGCAATAATAAATACAAGAAAAGTGAAAGCACAGTTAATACATATATCACAGTAAAAATGGAGAATGTGCTCCTTCAGTAAAGCTGGGACTGACAATTAAAGCATCTTTTTGCACAGGAGGATTGTCCTTTTCCTTCAGTAGCTGGCTTCTTTCTAGATTGCAAACTCTCAATTTGATGTTTTTACATTGCTGTTGCGCTTTTGTGCTGAAGAGAAGTATTGATTCCCCTCCACTGGTACAACAATTCAGGACAATGTTTTCCATAAAATGTCTAAACTTTTCCAGCACTAACAACTAATCCTAACTGCTGTGTGTTAGGGCAGGATTTTATTACATGAGCATAAAATCCTAGAACGGTTTGGGTTGGAGGGGACCTTAAATAGATCATCTACTTCCAACCCCCCTGCTGTGGGCAGGGACATCTTCCACTAAATGACAGAGTGATTTAGGTTGGAAAAGACCTCAAGACCCATCGAGTCCAACCATTGATGTAACACCATCATGTTAACTAGGCCATGGCACTTGTCACATCCAGTCATTCCTTGAACACCCCCAGGGATGGTTGAATCCTCCAGTTCCCTGGGCAGTCTGTTCCAATACTTGGCAAGACTTTCAGTGAGGAAATCCTTCCTCATGGCCAACCTGAACCTCTCCTGTCACAGCTTGAGGTTATGTCCTTTTGTCCTGGTTGCTCAAAGCCCCATCCACTTGGCCTTGAACACATCCAGGGATGGGACGTCCACAACTTCTCTGGGCAACCTGTTCCAGTGCCTCATCACCCTCACACTAAAGAATTTCTTCCTAATATTTAGGCTTACACTATCCTCTTACCCATTACTCTTTGTCATATCTGTGGAATAAGGAAGTATATTTTTACAGGATAACCATCTTACAAATGTTAAGCAAATCTGTCTTCAAAAGCAGATCATAGTTTATTTAAAAGAAACATCAAGATTTTTCATTTTGAACAAATCTCTAGTGATTGTTTTTCCTCCCTCATTTATACAGATTTTCTAGCTGTAAAATTAATTTTTCAACTCCACAATTGTCACAGCAAAATGAGAGAAGCTGTAATGTGACAATTATAATTATTAAATACGTCTGTTGTTCTAATAGTGCACCTTTGGTGAAGTGAGTGGACTTTTGAAGAGTAAACCACTATTGTTACTACTTGGTTACGTACACTATTACCCACTCACAATACTGAAAAACAATGTACTGTACAAGCTCAGTGCACTAACTGCAAAGATCCAACTTACACTAGAAGGAAAATTCCCAAATGATGCTGAACTTAAATGCAGGTTACAGGCTCACTTGTGAATGTGATAGGACCTTACTCTGAGTTTGTAAAAGAATACTTGATTTTTTTCTGAGAGGTTATTAAGATTATTTTTGTTGTCCGTATCTGTCCATTTTCAATGTATTTGTATGTGTAACCAGCTCCCTTGGTTATTTGAGGACTATAAGAAATAAAAGAAGCTCTAATACTGTTTTTGTCTTCCCTTCAGCAAGAATGACTGAGCATCTAAATGCAGGAATCAGCAACAGCCAAGATTGTGATTATAAAATGCCTGGTTTTGCTGACTAATAAATGCCGCAAGTTGGCAGTTCAGCCTTCACTTGGTGTGGGAAATCAGAGTTTTCAGATATGAACTGCAGTTTTAAATGATGTGATTTGTAAAGAAGAGAAGATTCCTTCAAATTAGTATCTGCTGGAAAGGTCATAAAAGCCAGAAAATTTCTTTATTTTGAATGATCTTTTTGTTCTGTGTGAAGAGCCTCATTTATAAGCATAATTAAATTACACTGACTTCAAAAGTTACTGTAGGTCTTGTCAGAGTTCACCCAATGGCTCCCAACATGCTGGGGGTGTCTGCAAGCTTTAAACACTCGTGTTCCACAGTCCTGGTACTGGCTCTGGCACCATTCTGGGACTTCAGTGACTGCTGACGTGTTTGTCTGGAAAAAGAATTTGCTATTTTTGGTTCTACTTCTGATCTGCCAGTGGTAATTTGTGAGAAGTGTTGTGAGATGTTGTGTAGTTGATACAAGTCTACATGAGGCTTCTCACATAGATGTTCACTGAAGGATTGGGATACTTGTTTATAAAAAAACATGATACATGTTTTGAAGGAGAAGGGAAGCCTGGTGCTGTCAGTGTATGGTGTACGTGGTTCCTTCCCTCCCTGCCACCCCCTGCAGATGGATGGTGAGCAATCTGAGGGTCTGGAGCTCCCTGGACACCCACCACATGAATGTGGGCTGACAGCAGCTTCTCACCATGTCATCTATGAATGAGGTGTTTGCCATTGCCTCTGGATTAAGGGATGAGGCTATAGGAGACAATCCTAAAAGTTGCAACAGCAAATTCGGAAGATCCATGCTCAGCACATCATTACTCTTTTACTGACTTTTTTAGGCCTCTGTGGTAGTGCATCCTCCCTCCCTGCCCAGGCTGCACTGTGATCTGAGAAGTGCCCTTTAGGCCTTGGCTTTGGCAAACCTGTGTTCAGGTCCTCTTGGGATCATCAGAAACATTGCCTGTTCCCAGGAACTAGTGCTGTCCGACCATCTCCTGCTTTTTAACGAATAGCCTTGGGAGCTTATTTTTCTTTCCTGAATAACAACCAAAGTGGATTCATATTTTTGTTATCTAACTTTGAAAGAACATTGACCTGAATTGCAACCAGGATGGAAAATTATTATGACTGAAGCCAGCTCTCTTGTGACTGTATAAACAGCAGTCCAAAGTGAGACCCTTTGATCTCTCCTGGACCGCAGAGAGCTGTGATCAGCATCTCCCTCTGAGTGGGGCCTCTCAGAGCCAGTGAACGCTCAAGTTTGCTACACTTGGAGACTGGTGAACCACAGCAAGGGATCCTGGGTTGATAGCCCCAACTTCTTCAGGTTCAACCCTTTGCTGGTTGAGAAGATGCAAAGGCATCCAGAGTGAGTATTTTCACTGAATTCAAGGGGGATTTTTCACATTCGTGTACCTTGTACAGACTCCTTGTGTGCATGCGAGTGTGAATATGCTATAGCAAATGTACTAGGAATGTTTTCCCAGATTCTTAAATACTTTAAATTTGTGGTCAGGCCTGTAAGTGAGTTACTGCTGTGATACAGTAAATTCTATACGAATCTATTGCTAAATTGTTTAGTTTGATTTATCAATTAAATACTTGTAAGTTAAATACTGTTAAGTGCTGTTCTGTAAAGTTTAAGTGATGTTGGTTGAGGCTTTAGGCATAAACTGTTGGGCAGGTCCAGGCTCAGTTTAGCATGGGAGTCTGCTGTGAACCTTGTGACTCAACAAGAAGGTCTTCCATGTTCCTTTTTATCCTTACCCTTTCCTATCCTTTTCTCTTCCTTCCCCTCTCCCTCTAGCCTCCACAAAGACATGTTTGGGCTTATTTCAGTCTGGATTGATTGCTTTGGGATTTTCATTTGCTTTTTCTCAGTGTGTTTTAAAACTGTCCAGTAAGTAGTAAACAACAAATGTCGGCATGCTGTCGCTTTTATATTACACCTGGTTTTGGTTTTTTTCCTTAAAAAAACCTTAAAACATTTATTTGTGAGTCTCTAATATTTCATAGCATCCTTCAAAAGGAAAACTTGGCACTCAAGTGAAGACTTGATGAATATAAATATCTGCAAGGAACTATTCAAGTTTCTGAAACAGTTTTGCCTTCAATCTTTTGTAGATCCTAATACAAATCCTGCACAGAACTGCTTTTAGGAAATGCAATATTGTTCTTCAGATAGACAAGCAATTTTGGCATTGCAGTGTCATTTTCTAAGGAACTCTTCATTTTTTTTACTTTCCCTATTTATAACCATAAAAATGTCACAAGCAGGTTACAGCTGTAGTTGTTGCTTCTCTAACATGCAGCCTAAGCACATGTCATGAAAAATAAAAAAAGAATTGATAAAATTCTTGCAAATTAGGCTCAGATATAAAGTTTCAGTAAGGTCAAAAAGGGAAAGGATTTCTCTCTATATATTTTATAATTACATGACACACACATTCTTTAGAAGCTTGCTGGCTCCTAAACCTCGCATAACATTTGTATGCACAAACTCTGACCTCAACGTTAAAAATGAGTTACCTGTCAGAAGGAAAGTTCCAAGTCCAGTAAAAACATTTCAGAATTTATTTAGGTAATAAAGTTTTAAAGGTGATTCTACTAAATATTGCAAGTAGAAAAATTTTAGTGTGGCATTTGGATTGAGGGAAGGCATTAATGTCACCGAAAAGACACATGGTTGGTGTCTCTTATGCTATTATTGGTAAGATCCATCTTTGCAAACTGTGATGAAACTGTCTTCTGATGTTCTCATCTGCAAGGCTGTACTCTGCCTCTGCTCTTGTTCCAGACTGTCCAGAAAATAACTAGCTTGTAGAATAAATGAATGAACCAACAAGTAAATGAACTCACTTCCATTTTCCTGTGGTAGGAATCATGAACTTTCAGACCGTTTCTTCCTGACCATACTGCAGCTGAACATGAGCCAACAATGTGCCCAGGTGGCCAGAAGATCATGGGATCCTGGCCTGTATCAAAAATAGCGTGGCCAGCAGGACTAGGGAAGTGATCCTTCCCCTGTACTCTGCGTTGGTGAGGCCACACCTTGAGTATTGTGTTCAGTTCTGGGCCCCTCA
>JAOXXN010000446.1:103854797-103893859 GCA_026770055.1 Myrmophylax atrothorax | reverse complement strand
GGCCAATCTCAGTTTAAAAACCTCCAGGGATGGGGAATCCACCCCCTCTCTGGGCAGCCCATTCCAATGCCTGATTAACTGTCTCTGGAAAGAATTTTTTTCTGATCTCCAAGAATTTTTTTATGATATCCAAATGTAGAACTATTAAAGAGCTAGAATAGCGAGACCTCCCAACAGTAAATGTTGGCTGCATTATCATGCCCAGGATTTTTCCTTCACCTACTAATCATGCTTAAGAAAGAGAAGAGTGAATTGCAACATACCCTGGTGATCACTGAATAGGATAAGCTTGGGAAAGTGCTTTATTTGCCTTGCATATGGTTTTCAGTTGTTTTTTTGGATTGTATTCTGTTACTGAGCTGTTCACCTTGCATCTGAAGGTAATTTCTTTGATATGGAAAGAAGTAACCACTCAGGAAAGACTGGAATTATTTAAGGCTGTGATTGGCATACAGAAGAACATAGTGGGGACTTAATCCTGGTGAGGGGTCGTTGTGTGGTGAGCCCCTGTGTGCACAGATTTGGGAAGTTCTGCCTTAAAAAGCATGTAGGTCAAGGTAGAAAAATGTAATCAGGGGTTATAAGACTTTTCTATACTTTTTCCTGCAGCATATTTTACTAAATTTTATTTGAGGATTTGGAAGGTGAAAGGAATATTGTTTTGGTTTTCCCATAAGTCATGGTTTGGTGAAGTTTCCACATAATCACATGGGTTGGAAGGGACCTTGAAGGATCATCTGGTCCAACCCCTTGTCCACATGCAGAGACATCTTTCACTAGATTACGCTTTTTTACATTTTCCAGTTGTTGCAGGATTATGGATTGTTTCCTGAAGCAACTGATACCTCTTCTGTTCAAACATCTTACTTTTGGGCCTTGAGTTTTACTGTTTTCACATTATGAAAGTGAGGAATAAATCAAAGTTGCCAGAGCTGGTTTTTTCACCCTGTGGACTTTGCATGTACACATCAGTGTTAGACAGATTCAAACAGTTACTTTAATGTCAGGAACTCCTATCAGCACAACGTGGTTTAATTTGGTGAGGGCTTCTCTGGGATTGCTGGAATTAACACAGAATTGAGAAACTACTAGTATTTTTCCCTATTACAGCCCCTTTTGTCAGAGAAAAACATAAACATTTAATTCCTGTATGTTCTGAACTTTTCTTGCCTGTTTTTTCTTTGGTTCTTTCAGCTCTGTAAACAGGGCAAGTCACTTGCTGGGAAAGCCAAAGCTCCGTGTTGCCCACAGAGGGTGACTCTGTCAGAGTGGCCAGGAACTGAACTCTTCTCCTCGTGTAGTAGGAAAGTGTTACAAGTTCATCAGGTTCGGACTTTTCTCTTGGAAAACAATCTGTGGAAGACATTTTAGTGTTTTTGCCATGAGCAGAAGGCCTTTGCTGGGGGCAGACTGCCTTTGCCAGTGGTGTGCTTGTTTGGAAGCTGCTATTTTGGGCCTGTTAGCTCCGAGTCTTTTGTAACAGCAGAAAGAGGAAGCGAACAGTGAAATCCCTTTAATAGCATATTTCCTGGTTGAAGTGACTTATCTGTGAGGCCTGGACAGAGACAACGTCATTTCCTGGATTACTTCTCTTCAGTCTGACCTGTCTGTTTTACTGCGTAATGTTTTGACCCAGCTTTGTAACTGCAGTGAATTTTTGTATTAAATAATGTAAACTGGGTCTTTCAATGACAAAGCAAAGCTCTAAGGAAACAACTGTGAACAAAATGCTAATGTGCAAGACAAGTCTTTCATAAACTACCTGTTGATATGAACTTGGAATCTCTTACCTTAAAATTTTTTTTAAAAGCTTAAAATCTTGCCTTTGAAAGAGTATGATAATAAGGTTTGTTCACAGGGATAAAAAAAAGTTGACACACTTTGTGTTCCTTATGATGATGATACTGATCACCTCTATTTGACACCAGCGGTGCCTGGATGTCCTCAAGAATTAGGACACTTCCAAATAGTTAATAACAGTCAATTACACTTTCTTAAGTTTCCATTCATTAATAGCTTCTTGTGAAAATTATTACCAGGAATCCATGAAAAAGAGGCAGAAGTTTTTGTATTCACTAAAAAAAAACTAGCTGCAAATACAGTTCTCAGTTTTTATAGCCCACAAAAAAGTTGTGGAAACAGAATGACACAAAGAAAAAAACAGTGACATCTGAAAGTTTAATATAGGGCTCAGTTTAAATTGAAAGTTAGGGTTGGTTTGGTGCTTGTAATCCAACTTCAGAAAAATTTTTGTTGGAGATGATAATGTTATTCTTTCCCCTGACATTTTGTGCAAGGTGGAAGTCGAGGACACTATAAATGGGCTTCTTGGTCAACTGCAAAAAGATCTTAGCATGAAAAGCATTAAAATACCAGATAACCTCAGCTCTCTTCCCCTCCAAAATGCGAACAACAAAAGTATGTCTTGCTGATTGGTGTTTGCACAGAGTGCTTTTACATCTCCCTTAAAATGTCTGCCCTGTTGTTAGTGATCATGAGAACATTGTGTCAGTAGCAGTGAAAGAAGAGTGTTGGAGTTGAGTATTGTGTTTAGACAGCCAGGTAATTGGAACTGATACTTCATTGAGCCAGGTAAAACTCTACAAGGTGGCCCAGCTGTTCTACTTTGGGGCCTTCAGCATGGTCCTTCCCTACATGTTGCAAAGTTAGATCCATATTTCTGCTGGCACACTCTGCTGCTGAGTGAGATACCCTTTTTTGAAGGTGGTGTTTGCGAAATAAAGACTAGTGCGGATTCTGTTATTTTGCAGGAAGTCTCGTCAGGTCAGTACTTCCTGTTGGATTTGTCCATGTTACTGGGCAGTACCTGTGCATTTCATGAAGTGACTAACCCACAAGCCTTTAACAACTTTGTTGCTTTGATTTGGTTTATCTTTTGCAAAAGTGTCATCAGAATTAAGAGTAGACAGTTAGTCTTCTGTCTCTCTTTATGTTGAGTGTGATGTCCTGGTGTGTCACTCCTTTATCCCTAATGGGTGTTGCAGGAACAGTTATGGTCAAGCTGAAATAATTCCTATAAATACTGTTAGAAAAGCAACTTCGGTGCCTTCTTTATTGACTTCCCCCTTTGCTTTTTAGCATTGTTCTATGTTTCTGTTAGGAAGTTCTAAAACTCGGTGTGTAAGACCTTCATAACAGTTCATGTTATGTGGATTCAAGAGTAGAATGCCACCTTTTCTCTGTGCAGCAGTGGAAATACTATGGGTGTTACATCACAGAATGTTTGTGGTTGGCAAACATTGAGATCACCTGGTCCAACATCCCTGCTCATTGCAGGATCAGCTGGAGCTGATTGCTCAGGACCACATCCAGTCAGGTTTAGAGCATCTCCACTGGTGGAGATTCCACAACCTCTCTGGGCAATTTGTTCTAATACTTGACCACTCTAACAGGAGAAAAAGTGTGTTTTGCAGGTGGAATTGCATGTGTTCTACCTTGTGTCCATTGTCTCTTATCCTGCCAGCGGGCACTGCCTTTTCTTCCGTCCCTCCCACCAGGAGTAAGTAATACTTACACGTGTTGATGAGTTCCCCTGCCCTGAGTCTTCTCATCTCAGGCTGATGAGTCGCAGCTCTCTGAGCCTTTCTTCTCTTCAGAAATGCTCCAGTGCCTTTATGTTCATGACCCATTACTGGACTCGCTCCAGTAAGTCCCTGCCTTTCATGATCTGGGGAGCCCAGGAGTGGACATCGCACTCCAGGTGTGACCTCCTCGATGCTGAGTAGGGAGGAAGGATCACCTGGTGTTTAGCAGGATCCTCAGGTCCTTCTTTGTGAAGCTGCTCCAGCTTATCAGGCTGCAGCCTGTACCTGGTGCCTGGGGTTGTTCCTCCCCAGAAGCCAGACTTGCCTTTTCCCCTTACTGAACTTTGTGATAGTCTTCCCTGTCCAGGAGAGCACAGCTGGGGACTGGCCTCCAGCTGGACTTTGTGCCACTGTGCCTGGTCTTTCAGCCAACTTTAATCATTCTCTAACCCGTACTTTGCCAGCATGTCTGTGACGTTTCTCAGGACACTTCCATTTCTTAGTGGGTAGTAAATAAAGAAATAAATCAATCTCTTAGTTTTGAGAATGATCTTAACCATTTAATGTGTTTTGTGGTAAAAAGTGACATTTGCACAGAGTGGTCTTTTTTGTGTATGTGTGTATTTAGGACAGAGTGGCATTCAAAATGTATTTAATAATCTTGGGCCTTGCCTTTGACTCTGTTCAGGTAGATATGTTATTAGACTGAGTATGGTAATTTTAGTGACATTTTCAATAAATTATACCTTCCCAGATATATTAAGAAAAAGATACAAAATCAGCAGATTGTTAGCTATAGCCTCAGTTATTAAGAAGACTGAAGAGGCTGTCTAGTTCTGTTGGCTGCCTATTAATAAACATGATGTGATCTCTGACTTAAATCTCTGTGATGCCCTATCAAGGCTCAAAACCCTGAAGAAACAGTCTCAGGATTTTGTTCTTAGAGCAATAAATAAAGCTGCCAGTTCAAGCTGAACATTGGCGTTGCTGACAGTGTATGTGAAACTAGTTCTTAGTTGTATTTGTCCCTGTATGACTGGACAGGTCTTTGTGTTTTGAAGAGTAATTTTTTTGAAGTTTTTCCTAGTTGCAGAAAGGTTGAATTGAGCTAAGTCTTGTTGCAGGCATTTGAAACACTATTTTTAGTTTGGATTTTGTGATCTCATCCCTTGCCATTTTGAGAGGTCTCAATTGTTTTCTGCTGAAGCACTGATAATGGGTAGCAGGATGGTATGCAGAGTTCTGGCTTGTCTTCTCTTGAGTCACTTAGAAAAAGTAATCTAGTCTTGTGAGCCTGAACTATGAGATTGTCTTCTTAAGTTTAGGTGATGTTTTGCTTGCAAGAAAAATGTGCAGTTGTTTTTGAATATCCAGACTGTGAAGGTAGAGAGAGACTGATCAGAGCAATAATAAGGGTAATACAAATATAACAGGTTTTTTTCAGGAAAAGTGTAATGGAAATAGGAAAAATGGATTGACTGAACTCAGTATCTTAAATCAGTCTTTAATGAGTAAGATTACTTACTGGTTAAGATTAAAACTACTACTCCAGTTTAAGGCCCAGTGCCACTAATCAGTGGTAATACAGCTGTACTGTTTATAGAGCTCGGAGCCAGGCAGTGTGTGTAGCTCCTCTGCTGGTTTATAAACACACTTGAGAGCTTGTTTGATTTGCCTACTAGGAATGTAATGCATGCTGGAATAATATATAATCAGTCTCAGTGTAGTAGTTTGAGAAAAGCTGTTAATTAAGATTTTAGAACTCAATTAACTTGGTTTTATTTCTTTTTTTTCAGGATGGCTTGAATTCTTTGGTCCTTGATCTGGATTATCCAGCGCTGAGGAAGAACAAGAACATTGATAATTTCTTAAATAGATGTAAGTTGCAAGTGGCTCTTGAACAATGACATAGTTGTGATCTCAGCCATAGGAAGCAGAGTGGTCAAAAATGCTTTGCTGGGGCCATTTTACTGATTTTATAACTCCAGTCTTCTATATTCAGAAAGCTTTGGAGAACTTTTTATTACCGAGAGAAGTTTCGCTTTGGGAAGTCATTGTATTGCTGAAAATATGTTCTTATGAGCTGTAGATTTTTGTTTTCCTAAATACAGTTGGAAAAATCCTTTTATTTTTTTATCTTACGTATGTGTAGCTACATAATTTACTAAGCATATCCAAGGTATTATTCTTCAGGAGTTCATTACACAAAATGTCAACATTGTTTATAGAGTCCAACCTAACCCGCAGCCTTCTGTGGGTTTTTAAAACTAAATTGTTGTACCTTAAGGTCTGTTGGTGCATTTTTGAACCTTTGCATAGATGTGTGTGATTCTCCCCAAATTAACTGTAGAGGGGATCTGAGAGTTCATTGAGCATTTGGAAATGGAAGACTGTTACGTCAGACTGGCTGTATTTTCTCTTTCCGAAGTGTTTTCTGTCCATGTACGTAAACAGATTTTTTTTTTCTTGTAAAAATAGTGGATTGTTTTAAAATGTCAGAGCCCTGTAGATGGACAGCTTAACAGTTGCCAGTAAAGTCTCACTTGGAGAAATCACTTAAAATACTGTAAATAAGAAGCAGCACATTAGGAAGGAGAAGCATACCTTGGGATTATTCTCAGTTTGAGTTCAAGCTGATATTTGTGAAAGAAAGGGTCTGGAACAGCATTTTAAATATCTTTGTTTCCTGCAACTGAACACTGTATGTGTAAAGTAAGGGGAAAGCCCAGTGAAAAGGAGGTAAATAACATTTATCAGTAACTTCTATGAGCTGTTCAGATTCACTTTTACATTAGAGTGGGAAAATAATTTAACCTTGTGAGCAGGTTGGGGTTGGTTGGTTGGTGTTTGTTTGGTTTTTGCAGTCCCTGAACATTCTTGCTGTCTATTTTCCCTTGTTTGAAGGCTGTTATTGCTCCTTGTCCTCCTCGAGGTTCTCTCTCATTGTTGCAGTAAATATTAACTATCTGGTGTGGCCTGCAGGCAACCAGCAGTGGCAGAAACATGAAAATATACTTCCCTTGACAATTTTATTACTACCTCTTTTTTGTTAGATCAGCTGACAGTAATACAGTTGAAATAGCTAGAGACTTGTTACAAAAAAATTCACAGTAGTTAATAAAGAGTTTTCAGGGCTGCACTTCATCCTTATCTGTTGAAATTTTAAACAAGCATGTAAGACCTGACTATTTTGGCTCATTCATCATGTGTCAGTGCATCTGTCTTAGTAATCACTGATGTAACTTCTCTCCTGTTCCAGTACTGCCTGAGAGAGAATGAAAAATAGTATTGTGTATTGTCTGTGATTTACACTTTAAAAAAATAATTCTGAAATGAGAATTTTGTAAACATTTGAGGCTAGTAATATTTTGGCATTGCAGTGGAAAGACTCAGTCCTGCCACAGTGATGTCTTTCAGAGTCCTTTCCAACACAGGTATTTGTGTGGTTTGTTGTGTCCCAGGTTGGGGAACTGACAGAATTAATTAATGCAGAGGGTGGGGTGTTTAGTTTTTTATTTTTGTTAAAACTAGTCAGGCAAAAGAAAAGCAAAGACCAGTTTCCAATTTTCATTTCACTTTGCTGATATTTTGCCAGCACAAAATGAGCTGTTTGGGTGCAGGAAAAACAGGGCAAAAACTGGTTTCTTATTGGCATTGCCATTTTATGCACTTCAAAGTTGCTGAGCCCGTAGCTCATGTCTTCTTGAAAACTGTCTTGAGGGTAGCAAGGATCAGTGGAAAGAGTGTTACATGTGCTTGCTGAAGCCTCTTGCTGCTTTGGGCTTGGAAGAAGAGCGGGAATTTTATTAAGAATTTATGGAACTGTGCGTTGTTGCTCTCTTAGGTTTGGGAACAGTGAGTTCTTGTCTCTTGTGATTTTTCTTAGCATCTGAAGAGCTGTAGCAAATACCTAGATGAGAAAAACTACTGTCAAAAGGTTCTGACAGACTCGGATGAGCACTCTGTGCCAGGGGCCTGGGAGGCTGCATCCCTCCTCGAGGCTTCCTGAGGCGACCCCAGGAAGGCGGCAGGGCCATCCCGTGGGTTTGCACTGTGGGGCACAGTGAGGCAGCTGAGGAAGAGTCATTGTGATTGTCTGAATCCATAGTACACAAATCTTCAAAAATTGTGGAGAATGCTAAATAATCATCACACTTTAGGTCAGTTTAATCACTTTAATTCTTCCACAATAACACTTGGAGAAAGAAGGGGTTTTTTCTGACATATTCCCAAGGGTTTGCATACACTCCAACCTACGTCAAGTCATTGCTATTCAGGTCAATGTTTTATTAATAACTTATTTTAATTTAAAAGTGAAATAGTTTGCAGTTCAGCTGAGACATTAATCGATGGTTCAGCTCAACTCATAGTTTCAGGCTGATATTTCAACTCATTTCAGAAAGGCAATTTATTAATTGTCCATACTGTAGGAGTCTGATGTGTCCTGTTTCTGTGACCACTTTGCAGAAGCAGCTTCTTCACTTGTTTAATACACAAGCAATTCTTTCATTGCCTGCTTTCCCTTACTATTCTGATTCCTTACCACTTCGTCTAAGGTACTGAACAGGAGTGAAACCTGTATTTGTTATAAGAGGCACTTTAAATATCTCCTATAATACAACCATTCCTTTTCAGTCTTCTCTATTGCTTTAATCAGCTGTTGAGATTCTGGTTTAATGGCTGTGTTTTTTTAAAGTGTTCATAGCACAGGAAAGCATAATGCAATATTTAATTTCCAAAACAATGAGAGGAATCTTATAGTCCTCTGAGAGCAAAAACTACTTGGCTTATTTTAGAAAATAAGGCTCAGTTTTCCAGTATGGGCTTGGTGTAACAAACCATTCTTGGTCTTTTCTTTTCCTCTTCTGTCGTCTAGGCCAAGACAATAGGTTGAATAAATTCTTCCAAGTCACTTTTTCTGCCATCTGAGGTTTGTCAAGTGTTGAATCATGTCTTAGTGGTTTGTGCCTTTTTTGATGGTCTCCCTTTCAGGGGCTACTTAGCCTATTGGCTTCTTTAACTTCTGGGAGCAGAAAATTAAATAATTAAATAACAGGTTTAAGTGACAGTTGAAAATATTTGGTCGTTTATAATCTTACCATCAGGAATAAAAGGGCACAAAGAATGGATTTTTAGTAAGTCCAAGTAGCAGTGCAGGGAGTGGTGCCATCAACAAGCCTGTTAGAATCCAAAAGTCTTGGCTCCCTCAATGGATCTCTGATTTCCTGTGCATTATCCAGCATCACTCAAGAACTGGAAACCTGTGTTGTTAAAATGATTTGCTGATGCTTTGTAGGTTGGCAGACTTGGAGAGTACAATGGCTATGGACATATTTACAGTAGAAGGAGCTTTCAGTACAGATGTGATACTTGTGCAGCAGCTTTGCTGACCCCCTGAATAAACTTCCTAGAAAGTTGCTTAGACTGTTCTCCTCTCCAAGCAGACACTGCTTATGTGGAAGTTTTATCTGTTAAGATTAATTTCATGCAAAATTGACAGTTCTGGTTCCTTCTCTTGTGTTTCATTCTATTGCTTGAAGCTGCCGAATCACGTGCCAGCCCTGCGGTTACCAACAGAAATGCCATATCCGGTGTGGTGTCAGTGCCTGCCATGGCTGTTGCTCTCTGTGCTCCCTGCTTCCTGCCAGCAACACTGATGAAACACCATGTGCCAGGAAGACTCTTAGAAACTTAGTGCACTGTAAAACTCACATTGAGTTAAGGAGCTAATTGCTCCTCTGGTTTTCTCTTGGCTTCTCTAAGGCCACTCCTTGCCAGTTGCCTCAGCAGGTTGGGCTCTGGTTCCATTCTTAATGACATTGTTCTAGTAAGAGTAGGGATGGGAGAGGTATCAAATAAACAACTTTCCCAAGCAGAGCATGGAAGCCACAGTGTTTAAGACAGAATGTCTCAGATGTATAAACAAGTTGTATGTCAGTGTTATTAATCACTTTTCCATTTGGGTACGTGGTGGATACAAAGCAATCAGTCCTGCCATCGGGCTTATTTTCATTAAGACAGGGATTTGTTCTGTGCAAGCCAGAGGGCTGCTGCTTTCTGTTTCCGTCTTCTGCTCTTTTTGTCTGTGCAAGTCAAAATACTTCTTGTGTCCACCTCTCTTTTCTTGGAGGGAGTAGGATACTCTGTCTGAAGCTGTGCTTTCTGGTTAGTGCTGCTTTCACAAGGTCTGCAGCAGCTTCCTGTCTTCACACACCTTTGACCAGATATTATGTATGCACCCCTACTGACTCCATACTTTCTGTTGTGCTGTTTGGTTTTGGTTGGCTGTGGGATTGCAGCACTTCCTGGCTGTACTTCAGTTTAACTTCTGGCTGGACTTTTGCATAAGGCAGCAACTTTTGACTTAACATGCTCCGCAGCAGCACTCACTGACTGTGTCTGATCTGTGGGGCAAAATTGCAATCTCTTGCATTTTTATTCATCATATATACATAACCCAGAACTGCCTGATACACATTCTTTTTTTTAAAGAAAATAACCTTCATATGAACTTTTTTTTTTAACTTTAAAAAGCAGAAAAGCTTTTGTTTCTCCTCTTCCCCACCCCCTTTACTCTCCTAGTCAGGTATTTTTTCCCTTTTCAAAGGCATTTGCAGTCTTCAGCCACATTCTAGCTCTCAGTGATTGATCCAAACACTGCTCTTTCAGACAGTGAAACTTCATTTTTTTAAAGGTAATAGTGTCATTTTCAAAAGCTGTTTTTAAACACTCTTGATATCCAGCCTTCCTGGCCCTTCCTGTGTTAAAGAAGAAAATTGAGTCATAGGTGATGATATTCTCATGTTTTGGGACTTTTACTCAAATGTCACAATATTTTTCTAAGTTTCCATTATATTCTGGGGCTGGTGAAGTCCATTTAATGCCTTCCTTTAAACATAATGTTTTTCTTCTGCTGGGCTTTGTACTGTTGCAAATTCATGAGGCTGTAAGATACAATCTGTTGTATCTGTGCATACAGATACCACAAATTTGCAAACTTACCTCTGCGAAGTCTTCTGAAAATTCAGAACTCTGCTAAAAGGTTACTGTTGAAAAGGTCTCCTGCACCTTGAATTAGGTCATGTTATATGATACATGAACTAAATCATATGATCCAGCATGGGTTGGAATTATGACAGGGCTTCAGGGTTAATCTAAGCTTGCCAGTCTTTTTTTGTTTCAGATTAGTTCCATGCATTGATTATCTGTTCTGTATCTGTAAGATTTTATGCCAAAATAGACAATCCAGCCATATAACTGATACCTTCACAACACTTTCATCCCTAGAGGATATTATTTTTAACTAAGAGTATTAAATCTTAGTTAAAGAAGTTGGGAGGGGCGACTTCATTGCTCTCTAAAGAGGGATGAAGTGGAGAGGGAGGTCTCCCTGGGATCCAGTGACAGGACATGTGAGAAAGGTTCAAAGCTGCACCAGGGGAGGTTCAGACTGGACATTAGGAAGCATTTCTGTAACAAGTAGGTGGTCAGACACTGGAACAGGCTTCACAGAGAGATGGTCAATGCCCCAAGCCTGTCAGTGTTTAGGAGGCATTTGGATAATGTCCTTAACAATGTGTTTAACTGTTGGTCAGCCCTGAAGTGGTCGGGCAGTTGGGCTGATGCTTCCTGTGGGTCCCTTCCAACTGACAGGGCTCTGTGCTATTCCATCCTACTCTGTCTCTTAGCTAAGCAAGGGAGATTTCTCCATTCTCAGCATTTCACAGGGATGATAAAATTGTTAACGCCTCTGTTGCTTGCTTCATATATTATTGCGTTTTTCATTCTTAATAGCAGTATTTAATGCTTGAAGAGTTTCATTGGAGCTGTAGTAACTTGGTTTGTAGTTTCTGCATTCTGTTTGGAACACAGAAATATTCCTGTGAGTTTCTGATCAGAAATTGAGCTATGTAAAACTATACACTAGTTTTTCAATGTGTTGAAATACCTTCCATTTCATTTCATACATCTGAAAATATTTGAAACGTCTTAGAAACATTTGAAAATAAATTCATGTGATTCCTTACACTCATGAGGTGTAACATTGTGTTCAAACATGTAATTGCACCTTCTCTCTGCCTTGAAATTTGCTGATTTTCCTTCTCTACTGATGCTTCCTCTGGATTTTCATTTATTATTATTTGTCTTGTGCCAGAGCTTCCAATCTGTAGTTAAGTAAGCTTCCAAGCACAGTCTTCCCTTCTCAACCTGCAAAATTAGTTCACATTATTAACAAAATAATAAACTTGGTATGGGTGAAGCACTGTTACTGTCCTGTGCTTCCTGTCTAAACTTTTCGGATACACAATAGGGAACAGCCTCAGAATTCTCTCAACTCCCTTTCCCATTCACACTCTGGATTACTTCAGTCTTATTCATATGCTGAATGTAGCGTATTTGTTTACTTTTTGGTGTTTTAATTGCCTTTATCCTTACAACTTTACTAGCAGACTATTCCCTCATTAATGTTAATCTCTTCCTTTCCCTGTCACATCTAATCTTTTCTTCAGAAGAAGAAAGTTGCATTTTTGTATTCCACAGGTTAGGAAGGATCTCTGGAGGTCAACTGGTCCAACTCTGCTCAAAGTCAAACCAGTTTTGATCAGGTTGTTTAGGTCCCTGTGCAGTTGAATTTTGAAAATTTCCAAAGACCAAAAGTTTTTAGCTCTACTGGACAGTCTGCTCCCTTCCCCAGTTCTTGGTATTCTCTTCCTACAAAGTAGGATTTCCACTGTTTTAACTTGTCTGTTGACTCTTGTCCCTTTAATTTTGTACCCCTGAAAAGTAAAGCCTCATTTCAACTGCTGTTGAGACCAAACATGGATTCATCCCTAAGCTGAACAATTCCAGTTCTCTCAGCTTCTCTGTGGGGACCATGTGAAGCATCTTGGTGGACTTCTATGTAGCTAGGGAATGTTTTGATATTCTTCATACACTGGGGACCCCAGAGTTAGAGATAGCATTGCAGCTACGGTTTCATAAGTGACAAATAGAGAGGGAAATCTACTTCCCTCAGCCTATTTGCTATGCATTTACCAACACAGAGTTGTATGTAGTCAGTGCAAGGCCTGGCTGCTTGTTCCCCTTTGCTTTGTTTATTGTCCACCAGGGCTGTCAGATCCTCTTTCTGAATGTGCCATCCTGTACTGTCGCGTGAAGTTGTTCCACCCCAGCTACAGGACTCTCCACTTGCCATTGTTGAACTCTGTGAGCTTCCTGTCTGCTCATGTACTCATCCTGTGTGGGTCGCTCTTAGAAGCCACCCTGCCCTCCAGTGAATCAGCTTTGAACTTAAACCCACTGACTGTGACTCTAGCAAGTATTCCACTCACCTGGTAATTTCTCTGTTGGCCTGATTTGGATACGAAGATGCTTTGAGATGCTCTACTGAAAGACATGCTATAGGAAAGGATGCATGTACTGCTCTTTCCTTGTCCACCAAGACAAACATCTCAGCATTGAAGGAAATCGGGTTAATCAAACACAGTTCGCCCTTTTTAGGTCCATTCTGGCTGTTCTCATCTTTTCTTGTCCATCAGGTTCTTGGAAGTGGATTCTGGAAGGGTTTGCTCTCTGCTGCTTGTAGGCAACGTGGTCAGGTTGCTGTTCCAGCCTGTAGCTTTCTGAATCCTCCCTGCTGCCCTTCTAGAACATGGACATGACATTTGCCCTTTACCAGTAATCAGGAGCCTCCCCAAGGTGCCGTGACCTTTCAAAGGTGATAGAGAGCAGTCTGGTAATGGTGTTGACTGTCTTGTTCATCACTCTTGGATGCATCCTGTGTTGTCTCATGACCTGGTCCAAGTCAAGTTGGCTTTACTGGCCCTCTGACTGCCCCTGTTGTGATACTTCACTGCCCCACACTCAGCTATTACCTTTGAGGAGTTGGGAGGCCTGTGGGCAGAGTTTGAGAGTGAAGTGTGAGGCAAAAAAGGCATCAAGTGTCTTGATCTTCTCCATGTCCATGGCACTAGATCCCCTACCTGACTAAGAGCAGTGGGCCCGTATTTGCCTGGTTCTTTCCTTTATTGCCGGTATCTTTATAAAGGCTCTTGTTTCCTTTCATAATCGTGGCTAGTTTCAATTCCAGCCAAGCTTGGCTTTCCCAATCCCATCTTTGCTTGTTTGAGACATTCCTGGTGAAATGTCCTCCTACGTGTTTGGGACATCTCTGCTGCCATGTTCCAAACCTTAGCCTTTTGTGCTTGAGTTGAGGCACAGGTTGTGTGTTCAGCTGGACTGGCTCCCTACCATTCCTGCTTGATTTCTGGCTAACTGGAACAGACTGTTCTTGTGCTATGAACATGTCATTGTTGAAGATCAACCCACTCCTCTGCCCTTCGCAGCGGCTTTCCACAGGATCCTGCCAGTGAGCTTCCCAGCAAGCCATGGTCTGTTCTTCTGAAGTCCAAGGTCTGCTATTTTCCTTCCTCAGTTCTGTTAAGTGTCTTAAATTCCACCATCTCACAGTTGGTTCAGCTAAGGCTGCCACAGACTTTGTCTTCCTAGGCCAGATCTTTGTTTGTGAGTAATAGATCAAAGTGCCTCCCTGATTTGGCTCACTGCTTGCTTGGAACAAAAGAAATGTTCTTGGTGGTCAGGCATCTTGTGGATTGCTTGTAGCCTGCCAAGCTGCTCTTTGTGAATATGTAGGAATGGTTAAGCTATTTACTAGATGTTCATTATCATTAACTCCCTTAGACTATGTCATCTTCAATGTCGTACTGGATTAACTGTATCTCTGACCTCTTTTCTCCCCTGTATTCAGATCTGAAATCCCCATTAATGCCTTTCTAGGGATCAAATTCCATGGTATTTGACCCTAAACAGGGGTCTCACAATATGCACCTCTACTCCTCTCTGAATATAAGCATCCACAGCTTTTCATACAATTTAATGCTCTTCTGTGGTAGAGTTCTTGCTCCAGCCACCTGCTTTGCTTTGTTTTGTTCTTCCTCTAAGTGTGTGCGGGGGCTTGTCATGCCTGAGAAAGATTACCTCCAGTATTATGGATTCCATTCATTGCTTCCATTATCTTTTGTCCTTGCAATAAGAGTAGATTTAAAAAATGCATTTAGCAATGAATGCATTCATAGCATGCTTCATTTGCAAAATTAAAGACTCTAAGACTTGCATGTTTTTAGAATTTGCCAGAAATCAGAAGTTCACTGGTTTCCCTTGCAGATTCTCACAACTGCCAGCAGGACACATACTGACAGTCAGAGCTTATCTGCGGAATGTTGTACCGGAGGATACTTAAACAGAGCATCGTAAACATCATTTTAAGAAGTGTAGTGAACACCAAAAAGCACTTTGAGATGGACAGCTGTTACACACACATACATAAACTTGAATCAATGGAATAACTGAGTGGATCTGAAGTCATAGCCTTGCATGATCTGCGGTTGTGCATGAAGGTTGTACTCCTCACCATGTGACTGCTGTTGCACGATCCAGGTGTGGAGGAGCAGCCTCTGTGCTTCTGTGTGTACTCTCCCTCTGCACGACAGGCATCTCAGGCTCTCTTCATTGCCAGAGTCTACCCATGAGCTTGTGAGTGATTATTAGAGGAGTGAAATGAGAATCGGCCAAATCCAGAAGGCATTTCAGTTGCTACAGCTAAAAGTAGATAGTCAATGGTTTCCAGAGAATAATGAAAGGAGATATTGAGAGTGCAGATTTCAAGAATTATCAAGAAAGCTCTAAACATTTGCATGAAAATAGCTTGATTTTACTCTCAGTGAAAAGCATTAGAGAAGATTGTTGCATTCTGTTAATACATGCATAATGACAACTTCTGTTTGATTTGTTTTAGATGAGAAGATTGTGGAAAAAATCCGAGCTTTACAAATGAAAGCTGAAGACTATGATGTTGTTAAGGTGATTGGAAGAGGGGCTTTTGGAGAAGTGCAGCTGGTAAGAATGTAATGATTTAGTGCTCAGATTGACAGCTCTAGCCAAAACCTTCCTCAGTTTTCCAGGCTTTATATCTAAAAATGCATTCTTATAAAGTATAAGTGTTATTTTCATTGTATTGCGATGTCGTTTCTGTGCATAGTAGCCAGTACATCTGAGTTTAAAATGTGATGGATTGGAAGGAGAGGAGTCAGGAAACAGTTTGCTATCCTTTGTTCAAAATCAAAAAGGCAGTTCATGGCAATTCTAAATTTTTTTTGGACACAAGCATCACTGTATAATAATATCTGAAACCCTCCTATGAAAGAGCAAACAAATAGTGTGACAAAAGAATTTTGTTTTGCTCTTACAGCTGTGATGCTTGCATTGTGACATGACTCACAGGATTTTTAAAAGGTTCTTTTCTTCACATTGTCCCATCAACATTGCATGCTATATAATATCTAAAGTAAGAATGGGATTCCTTTTAAAAATTTTATTGCAGAAAAATTCTATTTATAAAAAAAAGGTAAACTACAAAAAATGAGTTGGTGTATCACAAGTAGTCTGAGTTTAATTGAATCTCAGTTTTTCCAAGGCTTCCAAGTCCTACTGTGTGATGACACAAAAATGTGAACCTGTGTACAAGATGGATTGATATGTCAGTTTTGAAATAAGCCTTGGATGTAAGCACCACATAGAATCCAGAGTTAAAACACCAGGCAGGGACAAGTTCTCAGGAGCAAACAGATAACTGTGCACCAGCTGATCCAGGATGATTTTCTCTTTAGAGGAAGAGCCATATGGAACAAGTCAATGGAAAGGGGAGCAACTAATTTGCAGCAATTGAAGCTTGTTACCCATTTGCGTGTGTTTTTTGGCATGGAACTGACATTTTACTGTTCTGTGCTAATTTTGTACTGGGAAGCTGAGAAAATCATATTGTCTTGTAATATATAACCATTTTGGAAAGTACAAAGAGGTGTTGGAGTTTTGTTGAGGAATGTGGCAAGACCTAAGCCATGAAGTGCCTGTAGAAGGTACACAATAAATACATGATCCATTTATAAAATTCTTTGTATTTTCCATAATAGTATTGGTGAAATTCATTGGAACTGTGGAATAAAACCTAAAACTAGCCTAGAACTGTGACTAGCCTAAAACTGGGTGCATGACTGATGAGTAATTTTCAAATTTAGATGTGATTAATGTGGCAGATAGCAACATTTAATCAGCAATTTTTATTCATTTATGTAATTTTTGAGGCACTTTCATCCAAGTCTGGCAACATGGGACTGAAGCACCACCCTCTTCCCTATTTCTATCAGGGTCATTTGCGCTTGTTTTTGTCTAGAAAAATGTATGAAGTATGGAGTGTAGTATTTAAAAAAATCCCCATTTTCTAACCAGACTTTTAAGAATTAATATGTATCTTTATATGATTTTATATCCTTGCTGGCAAGAAATTAAAACCAAAATCTCCAGCAGAACCTTACTTGTATGTGACAGGGCTGCTGCAGGGATCTTGGGAGAAAGTATTCTACTGCTTGTCTTTTCCCTGACGGTTTGTTTTAAAGTCTTCCATTAGATGTTTTTATCTTTATATGTATTCACTTGTAGCAGCAAATAGAGACTGCATATGAAGTCAGTGAAAAATCACACTGTAAGGAGCAGAGTTCCTCATCCATTTGTTGAGGGAGGTGAGATGAAAAAGAAGATCCCAGTAACAGAAGCCATGCTTTTTATGGATGTGACACTCATATATTTGCTGGAAGGATCCAAGAAAATTGTACTTTTGATGTGCTTCAAAAATCAAAATACATCATTTTCATATGTGTGTTTCTAAGAACAGAAGGGGTTTTTAAAATAATTTTAATTTCTATGTAACATTTTGCTTCAAATAGAAGTTCTTGATTTGTTCTTTCAAGTGTAAGTTGAAATCACAGTGTTATGCAGTCTTACAGCTAGAAAGCAATGGGCTAATAAATACAATTGCCGATCTGAACTAATATTAGCTGGTGATGTGGACAGACATACCTAGATTTTTTGCCTCACAAGGTATGATACAAGTTTAAACTATTGAGCTAAGCTATATCTATTTCTACTCCATTCAAAATGTTAACACCACTGTTGCAGCTGATGGATTTGCAGTAAGCAAAATATTTTGCAATACTTTCTGTGATCAAAATAGAAATTTGCTTCAGTGGCAAGTCAATGCAGAAAGAACCATAAATAAAACATGATTAAATATATGAGTTAAATTAATGAATGTTGTGTTATCAGTGTGTGCTGTTCTCCATGGGTATTTGTAGCACAAATATTTATTGTATGTTTCTAATGATTATATTAGTATGCTCATTTTTTGGCTTGTAATATTTACAGCATAAAATAGGCAGCTATGACTTCCTTAATTTAATTTATTTTCCCCAAGTCTCTGCTTCAGTATAGCATTTTCTTGTTAAAGAAGTGGTGTGATCAGCTTTTCAGATTCTTTCAAAAAAGAGAAACAACTCTACTGCTGAGTCTTACAGCTAGGTTGTTTTTAAAAAGCCTCACTTTTCCCCTTCCTCTCCCCTCCAAAAAATTAAAAAATTCTGTCCAGTAAAGGGAGATCAGGTGACTCTGGTCTGACCATCTGACTGTGGTGGAAAAACAGCTTATAGCTCCAGAAGTATTAAACTCTGCACTTGAGCTCTGGCCTCTGGTTTTTCTGGGTCTGTAGTGATGGGGACGGCTAAGAAAATAATTGCCAGCTGCCAGATCACTTCTCCTTTTATGCAGTGCCATGAATAAAAGTGACTGGTGTTTGGGCAGACAGAAAAATTGAATTATGGTGTTTAACATGTTACTTGTGGTTTATGCAGAAACAGTAATTTATGAAAGCACATCCTGAGTACCTCTTGTTTGTTTTCACTTGAGGAAAAATCCTCTTAATTTGAAATTGAAACTTATCCTTGGTTCATTCTCCCAGGTCTAACCATGAAGGACTGTAACATTGCAGTGATGCAGCAGACTGACCTGATCATATCCTGGAAGAGAAAACTAAAGCAAAGCTGATGCTTTCTTGTGTTTGGGTGCTTAAGGATGGACTGGGTAGTGTAAAGGATGGTCTTTACTGTGTGATTTCTTAGTGTTGCAAACCAGCAGTTGTCATGGCCTGTGTAAATGGGTGCTGGTTTATTGTTTTCCAGTAAGTGCTTTCTTTATCAGGTTTAGTTCCCCATCCACTGCTGATGTACAGCTCTGTGGAAAAGCAGATAGAGCAGCTCATGGTTTATTACCTGAAAATTTGTCAGGGCATGAACTTCAGTACCTTATCCACAGTAATTTTTTATGGCTCTATTAAGTATTTTAGGATACTTGTGATTCAAGCCTTAGAGTTCATTTCAAAACTCTATTCTAGGATCTTCATTTTCTTTTAAACATAGAAGAGACAGTACCATTGCCAATACTGTGTATTCAATCTGATAACTTCAAATGGATATGTTATTTTCTTTGCCTACAGATTGTCTTGTCGTGTGAATGCTGTAGAAATTATGTATGCGTTTTGTGTGTACTTGTTTATTGAAAGTCTTAAGGTTGTTGAAGCAGAGTAGAATGAAATTCTTTTTCTTAATGCATTTTCATGAGTTAAACGAGGCCATGTTACTCAGTGCTAATGGCATGAAGGGATTTTCCTACCTATTTTGAGAGTTACTGTGGTGAGCTGCAGTTTAAATTTGGCAGGTTGTTTTAACAGTTGGAAGAAATTGAAACATCATGACAGTTTAATACATGAATAATCTGCTCTATGAGCCAATATCTGTATGTACAAATATAGCTCTGGGTAAAGAGTACAGTGACTGGCAGCTACAAAGGCTGTCTCCAGGGGCCATGGTGGTGATAGAAGGAGTGATATCAGCATTAGGTGTGCTCACCTGCCAGGTGTGCCAAGGCAGTCTCTGGGTGTGCCAGTAAACTAGATATTGCTTTGATTCCTTGTTTTTGTACAGAGAAAGAACCTATCTTGAATTTTCTCAAGAAATAAGTTAGCTAGCTAATAAGCTTTGGCACTGCTTTAGAGAGGTGCACATGCTGGGATTTTGGGTCTCCCCACTCCTGTTTGCTTTGCCTCTCCTGCACATGAGCTTCTTTCAGGCTGTGCTGACTTTGGAGATTTTTTTCCCCAAAGTAGTGGGAGACAGTTGTTTTTTACATGAAGGCAGCTACACTAAGTGCACCTAGGCAAGAGTACACAGCAATTTTAGGAATTGTAAACTACAAAATACATTGCAGAGCTTTATGTGAACTTTCACAGAAAACACATCTTCAATTAAGCAGTATCTTCTTGAGGTTTCTGGTCTTTGTGTTTCTTCTGGGTTTGGGCAGGATTACAAGAGCTCTACTTTGTGCAGTAAGTTTGTGGTGCACCACCAAGTCTTTTTAAATATCTCATGTGAGATTAGTAAATGGGAAGGAGTTAATTTTCAAAATCTTTTTTAGGACACCTTCACTAGCTGACTAATTGCTAATGTCTTAAAATATGGTTATACAGTTGTTTAATGCGTGTAGGCAATGTTCTGTTCTGGTGTTAGGCTGGAGGGTTTTTGATTTAGCCATACAGAAGGTTGTTGGTTAGTTCTGCAAGATACTAATAATACCTTTGCACCTGTATCTTGAAAGCAAAAAGCCCCAATTGCAAGAACAGTAAGTTCTTAAACAGTCGTCTTTCTGTTCATGTTCTCACTCTTCCAGGGTTCCCCCCTCCACCTGATGCTGCTTCTTGTTCCTTCAGCAATATTAATTTCTACAGCTCCTCTGGAGGAGGAGATTCCCGGATTTGTAGACCAAAGAGGTGCCTCTCTGGAGCTTTGCACTGCAGACATAGCACTGGAAACATTTACAGCTCTTCAGAAAAAGCCTCTTAAACATTTTTTCAAGTGGCATAATTAAACTAATGCAAAGCTCAGAGGTTGGGAGATCTGCTTTATTTTACTAAATGTGAGGTTTTTAAATGCACCAGAAAATCCTAACTTCTATTTCTGGTGCATTTCACAGATTTCACAAATCAATTTCAGAAGTTAGTTCATTGAATTTTTTATTTTAACAGGAAGAAAGTAGGCAAAAATTAAGGTGCAGTTAATTTATTTTTTCTGCTGACTTAGACATTTTACAGCTGAGTAATTCTTACATTGATTTCTGTAAGGAACACTCAAGAATGTTAAAAACCTGGTCCTTTAGTAGTTGTTTAACAAAGTAGCATAAATCTCACATTGTTTGATTAGCAGAGTAATGACTGCAGGATTTGGTTTCGTGTCTGCATTTAGACAAAGTTTTCCAAAATATTTTCAAATTTTGTCATGAAAGTTTTAATTCCAGTTTTCCAACGTTTATGTTACTAATTTTGCACCGTTTAAAGTGAATTTAAGAGTATTTAGGAAAATAAATTGGAGCAATCTTTTTTGTGGTACAAAATAAAAATTGACAGAGGCTGAAGGAGACTGCTTGCAGAATTTCTAACATGTATAAATTCAGTGACTAGATGGTGTTCAGAAAAAGAAAATGCAAGCAGAGTTGGACTTTATTTCTCCTTACACAATGTAACTTTTGATGGGGGAATAGCATTTCCTTTTTCTTGTGCAAATAGAATAATTTCATCTTTTCAGTGTTCTATGTTATTTGAAGTAGGTATCTTAACTCAGAAAATGTTAAGAAAACTCCAGTTCTTTAGAGAAAGGTGGTACTTTTCTCATTCTGAGTTTTGGGTTGGGTTGTTTTGGTTTTTTGGGGTTTTTTTGTTTGTTTTTTTTGGTTGTTGTTGCTGTTGTCATAGTTTGGTTTTTTTCGTTGTTGTTGCTGTTGTCATATGCTTATGTTGGTGCATCTTCAAAGAAACAGGCCCCTCCTAAGAGCTCCTGCAGCCCCCAGGCAGGTCCTGTTCGTGGCCCCGTAGCTGCCCTGCTGGGGTTGCCGTGGCAGCTGCAGCCGCTGTCCAGGCTCTGGCATATCTTCCTTCACTTGGCATCCTTCTTGTTCCATCCCTGCTATGGTGGTTTTTTTTGGCAGCTGTTTAGCTTTGCTTTCCAGGTTTGGAAGTTCTCAAGTCCTTACTGTGTAGAAAACGAGGTGTGTGAAGACCTGGAGACATCTCATGCCAAAGGCAGTTTGCACATAGCAGAAATACTTTGTGCTGGTGTTCGGGTTTTTATCAAGGCATTTAAAAAAAGCTGATTCCCTTCTTTCTCAACCAACAGGTTCGCCATAAAATGACACAGAAAGTTTATGCAATGAAGCTACTTAGTAAATTTGAAATGATCAAGAGATCAGATTCAGCCTTTTTCTGGGAAGAAAGAGATATCATGGCCTTCGCCAACAGTCCGTGGGTGGTTCAGGTAAGGAAGATATGTAAGAGTAAAATAATAATAGTAACAATAGCAGTAATACTGTTGATGCAATAAATATTTCCCACTCTAGATCTGGTTTTGAATTTACATCTAAATTCAATTCACAGCCTGGGTTCAGATTTTTGCTTTTTAAAAAGTATATTTTTACAGCAACATCACTGTTTTGAGTATTTGGCTGGGTTAGAAAGTAGATTAATTTACATTTTAGTCACTACAAATGCATCATAAAACAGAACTAAACAGATTTTTGAAAAACATTTGTAATTATTTGGAATAACAGGAAAGTTAGCTTTCCAACTAAGGAAACTTCTGTACAGAAATGTAGAAACAAATGTCAGTATTGTTTCCAGCCTTTCCTCCTGCTAAGTCAGTTGATCACAGGCAATTAGTATCAAAAGTGTTTCGAATAGTCACTGTCTTTTCAGCAGCAGTTTGGTATATGGGCAAGTGTGAAGCCCCTGCTCTCCTGCAAGACTGGAGGTTGTAGCAGTGGTTTGCTTCAAGCTGCTGTTCAGTGGTCAGTTACAGCATCTCAGTTTGGAAGTAACATCGAGTCATGGAGAGTGGGGCTTGGGATGTCTCATGACATGTGGCATCATTATGTTGTAATGTGAATTATGCCTTTGGGAGGAACCAGTACTGGATGTTGCCATTTGTCATAACTGGTAAATTACACCAGTTAATAAAAGAGTAGTGGAAACATGTGCTTGGAGAAACTGTTACACTTAATTTTGTTAAATAATTAATACACTTAAATGCTCTCATGTATATTGCCTTGCTTCTGTATATTTAATAAGGCTGGACTTAAGCTTTCCATCTATTCTTCATAACACTACCTCATGTATGAAAGAAATATTTTACAGTGTGTTGTTCTTTGAGCACGTTCTATGCTCTTGCCCATATTCAGCAGTAACAGTTAAAACCAAATAGACGATTTTTTAAATTTAATTCTTCATGGTAGTAACAGTAGTTGTCAGGAATTATTTTTATTTTTCACATGCAGTTGAAAGGAACAAGAAATGAATGACATGTATTTTCAAAGGAAAGTGTCACAAGTGAATATAAATGTATGTCTGTATTTGTAAATAGCAAATGAACAAAGGTGTAGTTGGAATTCTGCCTTCTATGATAAAATGTATTAGTGTGATATATTTAGGTAATGTGGTCCACTGGGGTAGGACATCGAGCTGATTTGAGGAAAATGTAGCTCCTATTCAGAGCTGGAATCTGGTACGGATCACACTGCTGCTCTGTCTTGCAAACATGTGAAAACCAAATGAGACCAAAGGCCTAGATAATTTTTTTAATGAAATCCCCTGAGGGCAATAACGTAAGTGGTGTATGAAAGCATAGTGCTGTTATTTATTGTGTAATATTAATATCTTTACATGTGAGAATGCAGGGGTTATTTTGGATTTTAACTTAGACTTTAATGACCAAATGCATTATCTTACTATATAATGCATATATTATCCATTTGTGACAACAAATACAGTGCAATATATATGCATTAAAATATTTCTAATCTAGATCTTCTCTCACTAATTGCATAATGAATTTTAATCTAAAAGTCAAATCTCCATTTTAACATACCTGCCTTTCATAGTTCCTCATCCTTCACCGATTCTCTAAGTTTGACTTCCTTCTTTCCACTCATCCTGTTTTCCAGTACCCTTTAAATTTGGTGTGTAACTTAAAGATGTGAATTAGATTTTAAGGTAAAAGGAACAGTGTTCCCTGAGAAATACGGTGACAGTTTCAGAGGCTTTTTCACACCAGCCACTGAACATTTGATAGTAATACTTTTTTGATGGCTTGGGCTATTTTCAGACGTGGTGATTGCTGGGTGAGATCTCTAAAACTGCAGCACTTCAGGTCTGAAATACACTCTAAAGAGACTGAACTTTTCTTTCACTATCATGCCAGGAGGAAACATGCTGACTCCAACCTATACCAGATCAGTATTTTATTGTTAAGGATAATTTCTTTGTATAGTGTTGTAGTTGTTGTCAGTAACATTTTGGTTTTCTTTCTTATTTCAGTATGTGTTGATTTAGGGCAAAATCGATAATGGAAATGTATAGAGATAAGGAGTTCATAATACAGAGAATTTAGGAACAGTCTTAAGTTGCTGCTCACTGTTGAGCTATTTGCAAATCAGTACACGACGCTCCCTTTCTCAAATTTGATAGTTTGCGTTTTGACTCAGTGGTACTTTTTAATGCCAAGAAACATGGAGATATATATGTATGTATATATACATATACAAGCTGATATTTTTAAAATAATCAGGAAATCTTTTTCACTTTCTTAAAAATGAAAATGAGGGAGTTCTGAAGTTCAGTAAATTTCAAGGTACAGTCATAATTAATAGAAAATGTAGATTGTCTGAATATAAAAAGTAAACAAAGGAAACATTTTCTCAGGTTTAATGAAATTTCAAGAAATAGGGCTTTATTCTTTTTCCTACCTGCCTCTGAAAAGTAATTGCATTTTTTTTCCTTTTTTTTTCTTTTTTAATGTTGCAGCTATTTTGTGCCTTTCAAGATGACAAGTACTTGTACATGGTAATGGAATACATGCCAGGTGGAGATCTTGTAAACCTTATGAGCAATTACGATGTGCCTGAGAAATGGGCCAAGTTCTACACAGCCGAAGTTGTTCTTGCTCTTGACGCAATTCACTCCATGGGCTTGATACACAGAGATGTGAAGCCTGACAACATGCTTTTAGATAAACATGGGCATCTGAAGCTGGCAGATTTTGGCACTTGCATGAAAATGGATGAAGTAAGTGTGCAGCTGAATAACTTATATTAACTGTGATTCTAAGATTATTTTCTTATTTTCCCAAAGGAATATTCATCAAACAGTCTACCTGGTTAGAATGCTGTTTCCTGTTTCCTAGTTTTAAATATAAGAGTACTTTAAATAGTGTAACTTTTTCTGTAATAAACAGTTCTGTGGCACAGAAGGAGGATGTAAACTTACTTTTTGTTGTTTCTGAAGGCGTGTGTGTTTATGAATAACTGAGGTTCTTTTTTTTTGCCAAATTTCTGAAAAGCTTAAGAGATAATTCATAGTTTCAACATTAATAACCTTGGAACAATTCATAAGCCGACATTTTTCTGTAAAAGACATTATTTTTTTAGGCAAGATACAGTCTGTATGTTTTTTTCCTGCATCTGATTGTTCTCGTAGCATCCTCTAGTGGTCATTCAAATGAGGTTGCAGTAAGGCAGCAGTGATATGTGATATAGTCATCAAAATTTATTAGCTGTTTGTCAAGATGTCATGCATTTTAATTGTCCAGATTTACCATGTACAGTCAAATACAGTTTTCTAATGAGATTGTATAAGAATATTTTTAACATGATGTTATACTTTATATTATCAAGGGGGAGACTTAAAGCTGCCTTTTGTAGTTTACACTCTTTAAAATCTTCCCTGACAAACAATGTTATGCTGTAAATTGCAGAACATATTCTTCCTGTGAAAAATTATAACAGATTCTAAAAAAACCTCCATGTATGAATGTGTGTTATGATTTGCCTGCCCTTTTAGAGGTGTCTGTATTAATATTGGCAAAGGTTATCCTTTTAAGCTTACTTGCTTTGATGTCTTAGATTTTTTTGTGTATTGTTCAGGCAGTGCTTTATATAATCTCTGCAATTACTTAATTTGCATTTGGCATCTGCATCATTAAGTTAATGTCTTTTCAGCTGTATCTAGAAGTCCTGTCCCTGGTTAGGGTGGTTTTTTTCTCGTGACAATATATTAACTTCATGGTACAACTGCAGGTGTTTACTGAAATTCAGTCTATTCAGTTTTGCTGGTATTGTAGTAACTGTTGTTATTCTAAAGGCAGAGAGAATGATTACCTCCACTTTGATGATTTACTTGCCTAGATTCTAGGGGACAGCATTTACTTTAGTTGAAAAAATCAAAAGTAATAATTGGCCTCTTAATTGAGTCCTTAAAACAAATAATCTGTTTTGAGTCAATGGACCACAAGTCTGAAGGTAATCTGTTACTATCTGTAGAGATGATTATAAAGCAGCAGAAAGTTTATAATATAAATCTACAATGAAAGGGTGATCCTCTGTGCTATTTTAGAGAACCCAGGAATGGTTCATGTAGGCCTTTTTTTCCATTTTTTTTTTGTAGCTGTTGTTAAAAACATGAAATACTAAAATGGGATGATGATACTGTAAATGGGAGAAATACATGCATCTTTCTCATAAAGAGCCACAATGAGCTCCAGCTTGGACTGGACATCATCAATGGACCAGTGATCTCCTAAAGAAGTTAATTTTTTAACAGATTACATTTTAAGTTCTTTGTGTTTCTCAGACTCAGTGGAATGGCAAAAATTTTTAATACAGGAAGCTTTAGAAGTTGAGAGGTTCTGGACTGTCTCCAAATCTCATGCTACTTCTTACAAAACATGAACACATCCCAGCTGTGTAAATATAATACTGGTGTTGGCAGGCCAATTTCTAGAAAATATATGCTTGCCCAGTACTTTTTTATTTTTTTCAAGTCTGGATTTCTCATAGCAGTTGTGCACATTGGCATCTTCCATATGCTCTTGATAGCCCAGGAAAAATCTGCTGCAATTTGTTTCTAACCTTTGCTGTGGAATTGAAAGCAGCGTTCACTTAAGTCTACCAGGCCAGACCTGACACTTACAGCAGAATTCCTCCTTATCACTATGTAAAAAGAGTTGCTGCTAAATGTTTTAGTGATTTTTTCCAGTATAAAAGGAACTCAGTTGTGATGCTTTGGGGGTTTGTGATGATGGGTGTTTTTTGTCTGTTTTGTTTTGTTTTGTTTTAAATTTGTTGCCTTTTTAAAAATCTGCAACAAGGTGAGTATTTCTATTATTGAATAAAAAATGGAGTTGGCCTCAGGGGTTTAGTAGAAATTGTGGTTCTCTTTGGTATTTAGGTATGATAAGGTAGATCAGAAAAGGTTCCGCCAGGTGTCCAATCTTCAGGTTTTCTGTAAGGAACTCTGCAGTAGTTGTCTTAGGTAGGTATCTCAGGGCCAGGAGCAAGCAGTGCTGCCAGGCTTGGTACCCAGCACTGTCCTGTGCTAACAGAGCTGTCAGAAGAGCACAGGGATTAGAGGTTACCTGTTGAAAACATGTGACCAAAAGAAGGGATGTTTACCATTTGGGATTACTGCCTCGGCTCAGGCAGTTCAGCTGAAAGAAGCAGCGTGTTCATGTTTTTAGAACTCAACTTCTTTCTCATTGAAGCTTGTCCAGGACTCTTCTGGATCCTTCTTGCTTCAGTCCATTGTCTGCAACCCACTGCACAAACCTGTGTGCAGTGTTAACACCTAATATGTGCTATCCTGCTGTTTCCACACAAGCACTTTGCAGCTCTTACTGGAAAGAACTTGATGAGGAAGTGAGAGCTTGATTGTCAGCCTTGGTTCAAGACAGAAAGTCCTTCGGGTCTGATGGGGATCATCCTGAAGATGAAACCTGAATTGCTTTGTCTTCAGCAATAAAATAGTGCTGAATAATGCTAGGAAATACTGCAGCCTCACTGCCAAGTTGTCATGAGCTGTGAGAACATGCTGTGTCTCCTGGACAGCCTGATTTTAAAATTTTGCACTGTACATCTCTCACAGAGCTGGAGGAGATGAGTTCCAAGATCTACCTTTGTATTTTGAGGTGATGAGGAAACACTGTAAACACTGGCCTGAGACTCAACAGGTAGCTTTGTATGAGAACTGTTATAGTAAGTGTGCTATTCGGGCATAAAACAGAGGCTTAGTATTGGAAACACAAGAGTAACATGTTGTCCAGAGAAAACAGCATCCTTTAGGTCTCTTCCAAACATAGGGACTGCCAAGGTGACGTGTACTGCACAGAGAGGACGCCCCTGTTTACTTGCCTTGGATGCCAGAGATCATACAAGTGAGTCTGATGGTGGTATTAAAGGTATCCAGTGCTTAGAAATGCATACAAAGCAACTCTCAAGTTCTTTGAAAGAACAAGTGTGCAAATGAGAGAAACAGAAGTTTGGGAATATTATATTCAGGTGATAATGGTCCAGCCTCCACAGGGACATGGTAGAATCCCTATTACTGGAGGGTTTTGTGGTGCAGTTGGTTTAGATGCTTGTTTTCCCACGACAGGTTGGGTCAAATGAGCTTCTGAGGTCCCTTCCAAGCCAGGCTGTTCTATGATATGTGAGTGCCTTTTTAGATTAGTTTCTGAAACAGAAGGTAGAGAGTTTTATGGGGAGTAGGTACAATCAGCTCCACATGCTTCAGAGAGGTATGGTCCATTGAAATCTGGTGTTAGCATGCAGGGCCCTTGTTACTGTAAAAATATTTTTTTGTTTTACTATTCCGTTCTTTGGTATCTTGTCTGAAAACATAAGATGTTATTACATAAAGTTCTTTAGCATCTCTAATGTCATTGGAAAGAACTTTGTTGCTACATACCAACCACCAGAGTTGGGTAGGTCTGGCTCCTTTTAGCACAGTCTTTGCTTTATTTACTTACGACTTCGTAAAATATCAACATGTGTAACATATTAAAAAGTGTTCGTATTAATTATAGAGGGATGGGATGTGGGGTATTATTAAGTGCTTGCTGTGTGTGGAGGTGATGAGGCTGTGACAAAGCTGCAGTCTTCAGAGAAATCTTTCAGAACTGTTTTGTTTACCTCATTTTTTAAAGAACCTCCTTACCCAGGGCAGGATTCGGGTGGCTTCAACCACTCTTGGCTGAGTAAAAATTCAGACTTCTCTTCATTGTAATTTTAGGTTTGGTTAAGGCAGAGATAGACACACACACGTATTGGAGGCCTTATTAAGACACCACAGTCCTACTAGATGGGCAGAATCCCATAACCCTAGAGAAATTCCTCCTGTGCTCAAAGCAAAGAGAGGCTTAAGTGTCAGAGACGACATACTCAAGTAGTGGTTCCTGCCATGTGCCAGATCCATTTTTGAATGCTCTCAGCTTTAGATTTTTAGAGCCTTTGGGCTTTAGTTTATTTCCCAGTGTTAAAATGTGTTTGTCTATATTTTTCTTGGACCAATGAATGCATTAGGTCTTCTGACAAGAGTTAACTTAATCTTCTTATCCCAGGATGAGTAAGTTAGGTGCTATCTCATCCATAGTATAGAAGGCAAAAGTTATCTGCTCTTCATTCTGCAACTGAGAAATTGAAACTTCTTTAGGATTCAGCTTTATCATGGAGTCATAGAAGATGATGGGCATTTGCTAGGAGGACATTTGAAGTAGGTCTCCACAGTATTTAGTCATCCCTTTAGTTTTTGCCTGCAGGTTCATGACTTTCTGGATTCTGGTTTAGTACAGAAATAAAAGCTTTTGGCAGTTCATATTGAATATGAAAAGGAATGTTGTAATGTGGTGTGTAAGTTTTACACCTCAGTACAGTTCCCAAAGCAAAATGTTTCTCTTATTATCTTTAAGTATGTATTTTGACTTTAGTTATTGCTACTAATATTCTGTATTTATATTCATATTTAATGCATATTGCTATTCATGCTGATGGCAAAATGTGTGAAGAACTTTTCTAGATGACTGAGATAAAATTTCAGATTGAGAAACAGAATAAAAGATGAGTATATTTTTGGCACCTCTCTAACTTCATCCAGGATTTAATTTCATTCATCCATCTGGTCTCTCAGGAGGTGAATGCAGTGAATTTGACTAAAGGAAGCGGCTTAAAACCCTGCACCAGAATGCTGTCAGATCTGGTTGATGCTTTTGCGTCACTTAGCCCCTGCATTTTTAGTGTCTCAGCATGAAGCAAAGGGGATGAAGAATCATTTCATTAATACAACTGTGGCAATATGTTAATAAAAAATATTAGGAAAAAGCTTTCCTAGTCTTTAAAAATAGCTTTTCCTTTTATTCTTCTTCCTATCTTTAATTAAAAAATAAGATGTAATTATAAAAAATTTACCTATAGCTTGATTTACAGTCTGAATTAGGCAAAGTTGTTATGTATGTACTATTGCGTAGGGCTTAGAATTTGTAACTTGTCAAAATTATGCTGAAGTTTGTCCCTGAATTTAATGAGATAAGAAGCAGTCTGATATGGTATGTAGCTTCATATTGAAACCAATGATAAATTATAAAATTGGTCAATTTTGTAAATACGTAGTCAACAGAAATCACTGTGAACTGGGCAGGAGTGAGCTCGTTACCAGAAAATGTCATTTCAGTCCATAGTGTTTCTTGAAGAAAAAGGTACTCTTTCAACACACTCTTCAAACCAATTATTTTTAGGCTGTATTTTTTATGGTTTTCTGCTCTAATAGAAGAATTGTTTAAAGACTCAGAAGTATTTTGACCTGAGCTGTTTGTGTTCTTGCTGTTGCACAGACCGGAATGGTGCGCTGCGACACAGCTGTGGGAACCCCCGACTACATATCGCCCGAAGTGTTGAAATCTCAGGGGGGTGATGGTTATTATGGACGGGAATGTGACTGGTGGTCTGTAGGGGTGTTCCTCTTTGAGATGTTAGTTGGTAAGTAGTGATTTCTTCTGCTAATGAGATTATCATGGAGTCCTTGCTGTGCCTTCAGCTGTGCTGTGTTGCTTGGGGGCTGGTCGTACCTCACTAACAGCTTGTGACTTTTGGCTGATGCTGTGGCTTCATTTCTGATGTCTTTGCTCTCTGTCACTCCAACGGTGTGACAGCTGTTTGCGTGCTTGCTCAGTGATTAGTTCCTTGACTCGTTTCAGCTTAAAACTAATTCTTAGAATAGTTTTAACTGGGGTCAGCTACCTCACCAACTTGAGAACGTTTGTGCCACCTCAGGCAGTCTGTTTTCAGGGACATAAAGTGAGAAAGGAGTGGAAAGGGCAGGACTGTCCTTTTATTTCCTTTTCTCTCCTTTTCTTCTCTTCTTTTTTTTCCCACAGCATGTCAGTGTCTTCTGTTAGGTCAAAATATGGAAGTATGGCTTGATTCTTTCTTTCGTGCTTGAGTCAGGATTTTCCAGTAAAATACACTGGACTGCTATGGCAACGAACATAGAATATAATCTGTTAAGGAGATGAGTCATCTGCATCTTAAAATACAGTGAGGATCAGTATTATAGTCTGATAGCAAAGTACTGATTATAGAAGGATGGAATTGAGCATATAATTATTAAAAACACAAATCAGCATGTTCTGGTAATATTGCAGATTTGATGTTTCTGGTATCCTGAGCCAGAAGAGAAATTTAGATATATGATGCTATTACAATTTCTATGTCTTTCAAAATTAAAACATTTTGGCTTTTAAAAAATGTGGCTTATAATTAATAGTCTGTCACAAACAATTTTAGCGATAAATAAAATAATTGAGTTATTAAAATATTAGACGTAGCTGTCCAGAATGTTTTGTCAGAGCCTCTTTTTTTTCCCCGTCTTGTATCTAGGAGGGAAATACTACTTTATTTCTCCATATCCCACACATTGGTAAAAAGTAGCTGTTCTTGTGTGTGCTCACATATCAGACACTGCCTATGCTCTTCTAAAACTTTGCACTCCAAAGAAATCACAGAAAGTGTTCCATTGTTCCAGTTTTAGTAAAGCCACAGAACTAATGCAAATTTTATTGTGCTCCAAACTAAAATGTGATATGTTGGTCACAGGATGAATCCTGACAATTGTAGATAATTTTGAGGTGTGGCCAAAATCAAAGCTATTTCTGAGGCAGAAAACAATTGAGGACAGGAAGGCTGGGAAAGAAGGAGACAGCAGCAAGTATCAGTGATCCCTGCCTGCAGTGCACTGATACAGCACCTTAATGAATTTACTGACAGTCTGCAAATTTAGTTCAAGCTGGTGTGTACTAATTCCTTATTTTGTTATAAAATGACAGAATACGATTGTTGCATTTATATTCTTTTGAAAGCATAACAGTTTTTGTCTGTTGGTCTGCTTGTACATTTTTTCATGTACCTGGCTTTTGAAATGCTCTGGTTTGTGTTGGAAGGCTGCAGCCAGCAAGGCTGTCCTGCCCAGGTGATCCCTGCCTGCACCCCAGGACAGAGGAAACAGCCTAGCACACATGATTGTTCACCTTCTCTCTTAAACCTGTGGTTTAGTTTGGAGAAAGGATTTCAGAGAAAGTTGCAGGTTCTTGGTTGCAGACCCAAACAATTTGTATGTTCAGAATGTTGTCGCTTAATTTGAGTGTCAGTTGCCTTTATTGCTGCTGATGCTTTTCACTTGTCCCGATTTTACCTACCTTAAGTCTGGTTCTTTGCAAGTATCTTTAGAGCCTGTGCTACAAACCACTGGATGAGAAAGGTCTATGATTTTAAAAGCCACCTGTTCTGTTAATATGGGCACCCAAGCTAATGTAATTTGTCAGCCAACTTATTAATATGGCTTTAACAGTGCAGTTACACACTGGGAAGGGTCCTGCTCAGAGCTGACTTGCATTAGGCAGGGTAGACCCGTGTGCTTCTGAAACAATCTTCAGAGGGCTTTGATGGATTCTTTCCAACAAATGTGCATTAGTAAATCTTTGATGAGTTTTGGTCCATTTTTCCTGTGAAGTGTTTAAAGATGGGGATTTATGCGGGTGTTGCCATCATGCAAATTAGAAAACACAGTGAGAGTCTTCAGGTAGAACAAAACATGTAATTCAATGGGCAAAATTCTGGTAGTGACAGGCAGGATAGAAAATGGTGTAGTTTCTAATACAGACATTTTAGGAAAGGAATATTTTTAGTAATACACATGATTTTGTACCTTGCATTCCAATTTTACTGTTTTGCTTTTTAAATAAAAGACTATTTTAGGTAAACTGCTTGTAAACTTTTCTTTATAACTTTTCTCTTACTCAAATTACATGACTTGAACATGACTCAAAATCAGTAAATTTACTATTTTATTTTCAGGCGATACCCCTTTTTATGCAGACTCACTAGTAGGAACATACAGTAAAATTATGGATCATAAGAACTCCTTACATTTCCCTGATGATGTGGAAATCTCTAAGCATGCAAAGAACCTTATCTGTGCCTTTTTAACTGATAGGTAAGTGCACTATTGTTCTGTTACTGTTTTTTGGTTTGGATGGTATTGGCTGTATTTGTTTTGGATGGTACATTGTAAAAATTAATTCCTTCCATTACTTCTCATAATCTCAGTCCAGATCTCTTCTGCAAAACCTCCCGTTCTCCAGTTTTTCTTTTGGGGTGTTTTTTCCAGGTATTGTATTTTATTTCTATGAGTAGTTCTGACAGCTCTTGTTAACACAGTTTGTGCTGGACAAATCCTTCCAATTGCAGTGTGTAATACAGTTACAAACCTGTAAGGCCGAAAGTAATTTCTAAGTTCCAAGGCAGGGCCCAAATTGTTGGGTGTTACTTATGGAAAGTGCGAGCAAGTACTTTTCTGAAAGTAAGCATGAGTTTCTTTAAGTTTCTTGGAATCCTTGATTTATATTTTTTTCATTTGCGCTGTAGCATTAATTGGTAAGTATCGCTAACAAACCTGCAAGGGTATTACTTTGGCTACAGATAGATCTGGAAGTTTCCCTTTAAGCTTGTTCTTTACCTGAATACTTACATTTCCTTTAGTTTGAGAAAGCACAGATCATCTTTGGTTTCTCTGATTGAAAAGAACAACACTGTAGATCCATAGTTAACTCTGGATTGATGATGCCTTCTTATGCTTTCCTGTTACCACCTGAGAACTCGGCTGGAGCAGAGCATCCAGCTGCTACAGAATGAGGGATTAGGAAAACAGATTGCCTTATAATGGGGTTTGCATTTGAAGAGGGATTGTTTGCTCTACTGTGCAAGATCACGGTTGCTCAGGAAGGATGTACTTTATTTAACAGTGTTTTTCACCTGTCGTAGCTGAAGCATAGAGAGAAAATATGAGTAGAATTTAATAATGTAAATGTGGCGAGGTGTATTTCCACTATGCGTGTCTGTCTTCCTGTTTATATTTAACACAGTACTTGAGTGATTTATTTGAAACAGATGCTTGCTTTCTGTCTGTGTGATCACTGCTGAAGCACTTAAAGAAGGACTAAGCATCGACCCTGTGATTTATTACTTCTTTTCCACGCATTGTTTTTATGTCCTGTTCTTGTACGTAGTTTCAAGAGAGACTCTTCTGTTCAAACTAAAAGTTTCTTGTTGCTGTTAAGATTTACTTCCCTGCAAATATCAGCAAAAGACGTGTCAGGGTTAGCTGTGGGGCAGAAGATGGAATTCTTGAAATATTTATTTTAGTCCAGCTTTGAATAACTGTTCTGTGCAGTAAGTTAGACCTTCCTTCACTTGCATCTTACGGTTTGTCATGTGGTTTGGCAGACACGGAACTTCTGCAGTTTTATTCCCCCAAGGGTGTTGAGTTTTTGTTTCTGTTTTTAGTTTTTTTCTTAGTTTTTGCCTCAGTGCTCTCTTTCTTGCTTTACTCCCCACGTGGCAGACTCCAGATTCTGGAGCAGTTACAGGGAGAGTGCATGCTAAGAGTCAGAGTACATTTTATATAAGAAACTACATATTAGTGGTTAGTGGTTTTTAAAGTCTGTTTTCTATCTGACCATTAGTGTGGTTAACACAGACAGTATTCACTGAAAGCTTTGTTGCTGCTTATGAACAAGGCAGAATTTAAGAAACAACAAACCAAAACAGAAAAAGAGAAGCTGTTTTCCCTAATGTGACTTTGGCTTAATTGCTGTGTTTAGGGATGTGCGACTTGGGAGAAATGGGATAGAAGAAATAAAGCATCACCCTTTCTTCAAAAGCGATCAGTGGAACTGGGACAACATTCGAGAGAGTAAGTACATTAGCTTACAAGTTCTGTTTTATTCAGTGTTTGCAATAGTAGAAATGAAAATAGCTTTAGACTATATAAGTATTTTTTCTCTATGAAGAATCTTACTCAACCTTTCGTATTTATAATTTGTATTATAAAAACTCATATGAGTAAGGTTTAGTAAATACATATTTTTCCTACTGGAATTACCCTCACCTTTATCATACTTTTAATGTAGACATTTCCATTTTAAACAATAGAATTGGATGTTTCAGAATTTTAACTGAATACACATTAGGTTCTGTTTCTCTGGCTTTTTTTGTTTTGGTTTATAGTGGGGTTTTTTTGTTTTGATTTGGGTTATTTTAATCTTCTTGTACTTAAGACAGTAGTTTGACAGTGGTCTTGTCAATTTTACTGCTTTTTATCTAAGGTATTGAGAACCTGATAGCTTAAGCAAAGTCTGTCAGTTCGGCTTACCAGCTTGATTGTAACTTCTAAAGTTACATGTTTGCCACGGTTTCTTAAAATGCTGATCGTGCTGGAGTCCTGTTCTCAAATGTGATTACCTGAGCAAATATGTCTTGTGGATTAGATAGTCCATGCATTAAGCAATTAATACAAAAATAGATTGCTCTAGAAAAAAACTGTGCATGGTAATATTTCCAGATCTGCTGTCTGGTTAATACATATTTAACTACGAGTTATTTAAGGACAACTTATAACATAGCCTTTTAACATTATAGAGATATCAGTATATAGCAAGTGACTAAATCTTGGAATGAAGTTCATCTCTTCTCCCCTTTTTATAGCTGCTGCTCCTGTTGTTCCTGAGCTTAGCAGTGATATAGATAGCAGTAATTTTGATGACATTGAGGATGACAAAGGAGACGTGGAAACCTTCCCAATCCCCAAAGCCTTCGTGGGAAACCAACTGCCTTTCATAGGATTTACCTACTACAGAGACAATTTGTATGTGATAGTATAATATGCATTTTAGAAAAATACCTGCATGTTTTTCTTACATTCTGTCTTATCACTCTAGATACATAATTTATTCCTTGCATTATATACATTTATGTCCAATTGTGAAGATAAAAAATGCAAAGATTGCATAAAATAATTTGTTACTATTTTGGTTATTTTGATAACTGATTAAAACCAGTATTTTTGTATGCACAAAATTATACAATATCTTAAAAAACTGATTAGGGTTAAAATACTGATAGATTTGTAACTTACTTCTAAAAAGGCTTTTTATTAGTTATTTTAGGGGAAAATGTTACATAACTTTCTAGAATTCAACTTGAATAATTAAGAGATAATTGTCTTAATTGAAACACCATAAGCTGCCGTGGATTTGGGAACATGCTGTACTTCTTTTAAGGAAAGATTCAAATCAGAAAGATGCACTAACTCTGAAATAACGTCATTCTAAGAGCAGCATAGGACGCATTACCGTTTGAGAGAATTGATTAAAATGGCAGTTGCCAGAGTTGTTTAAAACTTGAATAAGATCTGGAGGAATTTGTTTTTGTTTTTGACAGGTTGCTAAGTGACTCCTCTCAGTCTTGCAGAGAAAATGAATCAGTGCAATCTAGTAAAAATGAGGTTAGTGCCTTTTTTCTTTAGTATTAATGGTTTGATTAACTAATTTTGAGAAGTCTGTTAAGAAAAGACAAAGCCTAAAATAAGTTTTCAAGCAGTTTGTAGGGGGAAGGGAGGTTTTTTTGTCTTTTAGCGATCCTCAATAAAAATGATATTTTCTATTTACAGGACAGCAAGGAGGTAAGTATATTATTTCAACTATGAAAGGAATAAAAAAATTCCTACATAATTTTACGTGGATGTGAAGTATCTTTAATGTTTATTCACCAAATTGTTAGCAGTAAACCAGTTGTATTTTGAAACAGTAGTACTCAAGTGTTAAGGTGCTATAGTATAAAGAGGAATGAATAAAATTTTTTCTCAAATTCTTCTGGCATCCAGATTTTGTTTGGAAAGCCAATGTGTAAGGCTCTGTTTGCTACAGACAGCATCACTACTGGAAAGGTTCCACACTTGCTTGAGTGATTCTTGATTAATTTATTCATAGTATGGAAAAGTAAATCTTCACTCACAGTCATAAAGGAGTGTTCAAATCATACTCCAGCTGGAGTGTATGGAGCATGTTTATCCAGCTTTTGAAGACTGACAATTGAATTTAAATTTGCATATGACAGGAAAATGCTGTGGAATTTTCATATACTTGCTTCCTTATGTTACTTAAACATTTGTATTATTCAAGTGTAGATAGTAAATTGTTAACATTTCCTAAAACTTATGGTTCCTGTTCAAAGTTTAAAAAGTAAGTAAAGGAAATGCATTGATTGGATAAATTTAAAGGCAAATGTTTATTAGACTCCACTTCCTTCCTGTCATTGCTGAATAGATGAATAGTTTTAGAGTTTCCCTTGTGAAAAGAAATGGTACTGCTGTTTAAAATACATACTGTCACACTTGTGATACTTGTTTTATATCATGATTGTAAATGCAGATTGTAACATTTTGCATTTGACTTCTGACAACTTTTTTTTATTTGTATTTTCTCAAGCAATGAATCTCCAGTTTTGATGTCCTTTTCTCAGTGTCTCTATTCTGGAAATCTTCTAATTGTAACAATTACAAAGTGTTTTAGAAAACCGCATGTTTACACTTCCTGTCTGCGGGGTAGAGGCAGAGGGGGTAAACTAAGAGGGGGAAGGGAGGAAAATGAATGCATAAATCCAAAATGTATTATTTTTAATTTATTTAATGAATATTTGGGTACTGGACTCATGATTTTTTTTTAAATATTCTAGTAACCAAAAGTATAATAAGGATAATAAAAGTGTTTTTGTAAATACATTAATAGCAAAAAGAGGGGCAAGGAAAACCTCCATCCTTTATTGGATGTGGGGTGGGGAAACAGTTACCAAGGATGAGGAAAAGGCTGTAACACCTTCTTTGCCTCAGTTTTCAACAGTAAGACAGGGCGTCCTCAGGAAAACTTACGCCCTGTGTTGGTAGACAGGGACAAGGAGCTGAATCGCCCCGCTATAATCCCGGAGGAAGCAATCAGTGCCCTGCTGAGCCACCTGGACCCTCACGAGTCTAGGGGACCAGATGGATCCATGCCAGGGTGCTGAGGGAACTGGTGGAAGAGCTCTCCAAGCTGCTCTCCATCATTTACCATCAGTCCTGGCTCACCAGGGAGGTCCTGGATGTCAGCATGTTGACCAATGGGATGCCCATCCGTAAGAAGGGCCAGAAGGAGGATCCGAGTAACTCCAGGCCTGTCAGCCTGATCTCAGTGCCCGGCAGGGTTATGGAACAATCATCCTAAGTGCAATCACACAGCACCTACAGGATGGCCAGGGGATTAGATCCAGCCAGCATGGATTTAGGAGGGGCAGATCCTGTCTGACCAACCTGATCTCCTTTTATGGTCAGGTGACCACCTGGTGGAAGAGGGGAAGGCTGTGGGTGTGTCTGTCTGGACTTCAGCAAAGCCTTTGACACTGTCTCCCATAATGTGCTCCTGATAAAGCTGCAGCCCATGGCTTGGACAGGGGCAGTCTCTGCTGTGTTAAGAGCTGGCTGGCTGGCCAGGCCCAGCAGAGTGTGCTGGTGAACGGGACTGTGTCCAGCTTGTGGCTGGTCAGTCATCAATGGTGTCCCCCAGGGATCAGTGTTGGGCCCAGTCCTGTTTGGTATCTTTATTGATGATCCAAATGAGGGGTTTGCGTCCCTCATTAGCAAATTTGCAGATGACTCCAAGTTGAGGGGGAATGTCAATCTGCTGGAGAGTAGGAAGGCTCTGCAGAGGGACCTGGACAGCTTGGATAGATGGGCTGAATCCAGCAGTATGGGGCTCAACAAGGCCATGTGCCAGGTCCTGCACTTTGGGCACAACAACCCCATGCAGTGCTACAGGCTGGGGACAGAGTGGCTGGAGAGCAGCCAGGTGGAAAGAGACATGGGGGTTTGGATTGACAGGAGGCTGAACATGAGCCAGCAGTGTGCCCAGGTAGCCAAGAAGACCAGTGGCATCTTGGCCTGTATCAGGAAGAGTGTGGCCAGCAGGACCAGGGAAGTGACTCTTCCTCTCTAGTCAGCACTGGTGAGGACACACCTCAAATACTGTGTCCAGTTCTGGGCACCTCAGTTTAGGGGGGACATTGAGGTGCTGGAGTGAGTCCAGAGAAGGGCAGCGAAGGGAATGCAGGGAATGGTCTGGAGCACAAGTCCTGTGAGGAGTGGCTGAGGGAGCTGGGATTGTTTAGCTTGGAGGGGAAGGAGGCTCGGGGGAGACCTTATCACTCTCTACAATTGCCTGAAAGGTGGGGGTCAGTCTCTTCTACCAGGCAACAAGCAACAGGACAAGAGGACACAGTCTTAAGCTGTGCCAGGGTAGGTTTAGGTTAGGCATCAGGAGGAATTTC
>JAOXXN010000446.1:103819789-103842000 GCA_026770055.1 Myrmophylax atrothorax | reverse complement strand
ACATCATATTTTAGGAAATAGAGAAAACATGCATACTTTTTGCCTTCCACATGCTTCCTGGATGTGGGGTAGGACTTTTTTTCATCAGCATTATGTTTTTTACACTTTTTATCAGACGTAATTGAAAGGAACAAAATAATGTGGCAGGTATGAGGCAAAATACACGTTACAGAGCTGCTTCATGTACTTACCGCGTACATTAAAATGGGTCATCAACAGCGATGCTGGCAGAGCAATAAATACTGAAGACTGTATCTGAGTAAATAACGTTGCTTTAAGTCTCTCTAGACACAGTAAGAATTCTGTGAATATCCAATAACTATTTGTTATGCTATGTTAAACATTGGCAGGAACTTGCCAATGCCCTCTGGTGAGAAGTAAAATAGCTTTTGCAATTTTGGAGTGTGTTTCTGCCCCTTCCATGGTTCTGTGTTTTTTAATGCTTAAGGCTTCAAGTATTTTTGACTTGGAGGTTCCTCAGCAGGAGTACAGGTTATCTGCTAGGGTAGAAAACTCATTAGAAAAATATTATTGCAACTGAGTAGTTCTTCCTAATAAAACAGAGGGGAAAGAAATGCTTGTGTTAAGTGCAGCTATAAAAATAGGGTCAAAGCCTGTGTGATCCTGTATATTACCCAGCACTGGGAAAGTGTGATCCTGGTGAGCTTTCGGTTACTACTGTATGTCAGTACTACAGTGACTACTGTAAATGTGTATGTCAGGCAACAGCTGAGCTCTTAATACTGTTGATAAATCAAATCTGACTATGTGCCAGTGTAATATAAAATATTGCAAGTGTGTGAAAGGGCAGTTGAATTCAGGCAAGGCTAAGAATTAACCAAAAATTACTTATTTTGGATTAGAAAGCCTAGGCGATACAGGCAGAATTAGAGAAAATAAAAATTTTCACACCAAAAAGTATGAGTTAAAATACTAAACTGACATTTTCCCCAGCATATAGAGGATATAGGTCACTCGTGGTGGTAGTTCAGCTTTTTTCTGTCTTGAACTGGATATTGTGTGGTCTGTACTAATATCTCCAGATGCTGTTGCAAAAGGTAAAGGTCGATAGACATGAGGCTTAATTTTAAGACTTGAAAAAGTTACTAAAGGTAATGTGTGTGCTACAGCTGCAAGTTGCTCTACCCCTTCCTCCTTGTGCTTACTACTTTTTTTGTGATTGCATTGCTGGTTATTGGCTGCATTCATTGAAGATTATTTAATGTATTCCTGAATGTTTACTGTGATAAAGTTTGCAAGACCTTGTACTGTTAAATATTTCATGTTCTTACATTTTCTCTTTGCTTTATTATTGATCCTCAATAACTATTTTAAAATGAACATTTGTCTCAAAACTGATGTTTTTTGAATCTTTCTGTTCTTTAATATATATTTCTTTTTCAGAGTCAAGATTGGAAGGCTGGCTATCACTGCCTGTTAGAAATAACACTAAAAAATTTGGATGGGTTAAAAAGGTAAGAAAAATCAGATTTATGATTTTGTTTCATACTTGTTACGGATTTTAAACTTACTGCGTATTTTCAACACTACAGTATTTCTTTGATATTTGTTCTCTCATTACTTAAATGTATAAAAGAAGTTACTTGGTATAGCTACCTCTGAAAGGAGCACCTTAAGACATTTTAATAGGTTAAGGCACTTTGTGCAGCTGCAGGTGAGAACAGTCGGTCATGGTCTTTATACGTGCAGCCATGAGCATTCCCAGCAGTATTAGATAACTGGAATTCAGCAGAGTCTGGAAACAGATGCCCTTTACAAATTCTTTATTTAGGAGATAAAACTAACAACTGCTCATCTGCCTTGTGCAGCCTTCACTTGTTTCCTGCTTCTCAGTAACCTCTTTGATGGATCTTTGTCCAAAACATAACATACACATTTTCATACCAGTTTGCTTACTGCTCAGTTGTACTGTTAACTTTAGGCAAAATCCTGGGAATAGGACATGTTCTAGGTAATTAGCTTTTTAATGAACATTGCTGGCTGTTCTCGTAAGTATAATAGTGATGTTTCTAAGTATGATCCTTACTAGTTGTCAGACATAGGCATCATAAGGTGACAGTTACTCTCTCTACCAGTCGGAGTGAAAACTAAGTCAATAAAATAAAAAGGAAACCCCTTTATCTTACTTTCTGTCATACTTTTGTTTTTGTCTCTTCATAGATACTTAAATCTGGTTAAGTATCAATCTCATAACACAGATTGATTTGTCAGGTAATCAGGATTTTGTTTGTTGTGCAGTGAATTTCTTGGCAAATCATAGACTTAGCATACAGTACTGCTATTGACTATCTAGGTACCATTTAATAAAATCATAGAAAAATATTGATGCAACATCTATGGTAATTGCTGTGACATCTCTGACCTCTGTGATGAACTGGCTTAAAATCCTTTTCTGTTTCCTAACAGTATGTAATTGTAAGCAGTAAGAAGATCCTGTTTTATGACAGTGAACAAGATAAAGAGCAATCCAATCCCTATATGGTATTGGATATAGAGTAAGTAGTGCCATGTGTGATTCCTTCTTCTGATTTGCCGGTGAACTTTGTTGAAAAGATTGTAACCAAAGGCCTTTTGAGGTCCAGTCTGGAATCACGTCACATGGGGCATTATTTTTTTTAATTTGAACTACAGGGCTGGGCTCTTGGGGTACCCACTGTGGGGAAGAGTTGGGTGTCCTGTAGGCACTGATATAGCAGCAGCAGCAGCGTGGGGCTCAGACTGATCAAGGGAACTCCTCTGAGCCCTCATGTAACTGAACTGCTCCCACTAGCTCAACTAGACCTTCCTCACATACACATGGGAACCAAACATGTTAAGAAAACTGTAGCAGAAGGGCTATAATCCTCAGTGTTCATATATTTGCTCTTAAAAGTGGGTTGTATAGTTAATTTATTCTCTTAATAAATGCAGAATGTGCAGGGGTTGGAGCATGGGGAGAGGATTGTGTTAGAAAGCTGCCAGAAAACATTAAAGTCACGTGATGGTGGTTTTTCAGTCTTTTTTGGGGGGATTTTTTTTGCAAATACAGCTGGATGCTTATGACTTCTTTTTATTCAGGGTTTTTGGGAGTTTGTGTGCACAGGTGAAAGATAAGACTGAATCAAGTGATTAGAAATTTGTACTGACAGATCGTTAATGGCTCTAAGTCTTAATGTGCATCCTAACTTAATCTGTCAATTTATCATTTTGGTAACACTAATTTTTGTCCTTATTGAAACAATTTTCTATAGCAAACTCTTCCATGTCCGACCAGTCACTCAGACTGATGTGTACAGAGCAGATTCCAAGGAAATTCCTAGGATATTCCAGGTATTCATTAATAAATTATTGTTTCAAAGGTAACAGACAAGACATTTCACACATTGTCAAAAATACTGTATAATAAAATATGTACTAAAAAGTTCTTGAAAAATCACTTCTAGTGTAATTCTTTAATCTTTCTACTTAGATAATGACTCTGAATTTACATTTATCATCTGGGAGTACTGAGATTATTTTGCTTTGATTCTAGATTCTATATGCTAATGAAGGAGAGAGCAAAAAGGAACAGGAATTTCCTGTGGAGCCCATGGGAGAGAAGTCAAATTACATTTGTCACAAAGGACATGAATTTATACCTACTCTTTACCACTTCCCAACCAATTGTGAAGCTTGTATGAAGCCACTGTGGCATATGTTTAAACCTCCTCCTGCTCTGGAATGTCGCCGCTGTCACATCAAATGTCACAAAGATCACATGGATAAAAAAGAAGAGATTATAGCTCCTTGCAAAGGTAAATAGCAAGTATTTGAATATGCATATGGTGCTGGAGTCACAAGGCATTCTAATAGATCAGAGGATTCTGGTAATGGTGTGACACCAACTAAATGTAAACAGGTCAGATTTTCTTTTATTAATACGTGGCCATCAGCACCTCTCTGCATGTCTCCATGAGAGTCACTCACTGCCATAAGCTAATGGCATGTGTACCTGTTGCGTTGTCAGCCTCATGCAGTAAAGCAGGGTGGTCACAGGACTGCTCACTCTGTGTGTTGAGCTCTTTGCTGTGGGAAACATTAGTGCCAGTGCGTGTTACAGAAGGGATGACATTTGGTGCAGGTTACTCCTTGTGACTCAGTGTTATATGATTTCTTGGGCTCAGGCACACCTCTTTGTGTTACCCTTGGTGTTTTGTCTGTGAGTGTGTATCTTCCATAGTACTAAGTTGTTACTCTAAATATAAGGAGGAGGCACTGCCAGCAGCCAGGAAACTTAGTTTGGCAAAATCTGGTTCATTGTCCTTTTGACTTCTCTATGTTGACTGTGGAGTATGGTAATGTGACAACTAATTTTTGATGTGGGTACATGTTTAGGATAATATCAATACTAATTTTTATTTTGAAAATTACTATTACAGTGTACTATGATATTTCTACGGCAAAGAATCTACTACTGTTAGCTAATTCTACAGAAGAACAGCAAAAATGGGTGAGCCGACTGGTGAAAAAAATACCCAAGAAGCCTCCAGCACCAGACCCCTTTGCTCGATCTTCTCCCAGAACTTCCATGAAGGTACAGCCAAACCAGTCCATCAGACGACCAAGTCGACAGCTTCCTCCAAACAAACCAAGGTGACATAAGGGCTGCTATTTCATTATTGCTTTAAATGTTTTACTACAATTAATGTCATACATATTGATAAGAATAATTGACCACAGATGTTGTTGACTAGTGATGTATGATCTGACATGTAATCTTCTATAAACCTCAGTTAAAAGAAGAGCCACCATGGTTTGTTTCTTTGTTTGAAGGACCTTGCACTACCTGTTAGTTAACCTTATCATATTGATAATGTATCCTGTGATTCTTACCTATAACAGGCAGAACTTGTACTGTCATCTGTGGCCTAATAGTTCCTGTGAACTGTTAGGGAAAACGGGGTTTAACTAGGCAAAGAGTCAGTGAGAATTCCTGCCCTGCTCTAAAGTTAGACACTTGATTGGGGATTTGTATGTTAATGTGTGTTTCATCTGAACACTTGTGTGTATCTCTTTGTGTGGCTCCATTTAGGAAGAGTTTTTTCACTATTGATGTCCTAGTGTACAGAAGGAGCATACAGCATGCTCTTAGATGGGATGTCTGCAGTGACAAGCTGGTGCAGATGAATCTCAACATGGGTTCCACACTGTGGATAGAGCCTGTTGCAATAGTGGCAGGCACCTGTGCTTTTTGAAAGAGCAGGAAAATGGGAAGTGGAGGGTCACTATTTGGTCAAGTAATTTACTCAAAGGGTGAGAGAACTGCTTTCACTTCCTTATTCAGCCTAGAAGGACTCATGCTCATGTCTCATGATTCCTAAAAGAGTAGTCTTACTAGGTTCTTCTGATTTGGAAAAAAAATCTATCACTGGATCAGTTTTAAGGAGCAAAATCCTGTACTGTACTGTGGAATGATACCATTCTGCATGTAGCATTTATGTGATTCCACAGTATGGAGTTTCCGTTTTTTTCCAGTTTGCTTTTTTCATCACGTGCAGCACGAGCTAATATGTGCTTCTATCAGTTCCCCATTGCTGGCAGCCTCTGAAAAGGTCAGCCTGACTTGTTTTGTTTGTTATAGTATTCCAGCAGCAAAGGACAGTTCAGCAAAGGCTTAACATTTTTCTCCAGGGAGGTAATTTGGCAGTGGCTGGATGGGATTGCTGTCCTTGTTTCTGTGACCAGACTGGCACCAGCATCTCTGCTGGCTGGGTGAGAACGGGGTTGGGTGAGTCGCCAGAGTTACAGGGGGGAATGCAGGAAACATGCCCTTGCTGGGGTGCTGCTATGACCCCAAAACATCCTTATGGTGTGAAGAGTTAGATCCTAAACAAATACTGGCATTTCAGTGGATGGAAATGCATAGTGAAAGAACTTTTAAGTAATTTAATTTCACTTCCCTGCTAACTCTAATTTTTGGTGATTTGATTTACATATTTAAAATAGAGTCAGACCCTATAATTTGGATTTTAAATTAATAGATTTTTTATTATAATCATGAAGGAAAGGAGTTTTTTAATCACTTCCTAGGGACCAATTATGAAAGAGTTTTTTCTGCAAAACTAACCGAAATATCAGTGATAGGATTGAAGCACAAATCGAGGAAGCATTCCTGACAGCTGAGGGACAAGCAGAATGCTTTTCTTCTGCATAGTGTTTACAGTCTAATTTAGTAGTGTTATTCTGTTTCTTGCTGTTAACATGTAAAGTTATATTATAAATTCTGATTCTTTTTCAATAGCTGTTCTTAGATGCTCTGAAAATAACTTTTTTTCTTCCAACACCCTTTTTTTCAATCTTCATGACCTTTTGTACAAAATGCTTTCATGACACAGTATTTACCCTTCTGTACTGGTGGAAAAAGGAGGAGGATGAATATTTTTGTGTGTAAATGATTTTATTTTTTCAGTTAAAATTTTCAAGTTAGCTTTACAAATGTGCCTAATAGATGAAAAGTGTAGTTCTCTGAGTTCATGTCACCTATCACCTTACTGATGCAGGTCTGTCAAACCACTGGAAGTTTGTATGGATTTAAACACTTTTAATTAGAAACCACATACTCATAAATTACTGTAATTGCTATGGCCAGTTTATCTCTGATTGGTTCTTCTGTGAGGCTTTTGTGGAAAGATCATTTGGAATAATTGATTTTCCTTTATGAACTTTATTAAGAATGAAGATGTATTTGCCAGTTAAATATGGGGGCTGAGTAGCTGGGGAGGAGCAGTGAGCCCTGGCAGCAAGGCAGGCTCTGGGACTGCACCAAGAGGAGCTCAGCCAGAGGATGGAGGGAACAGATTATCCCCCTCTGTTCACTCCATAGTGCACAGCAAGATAGTGCCTCTGCATTTGAGCCCGAAGATTCCAGCCACACATGGACATACTGGGAAAGGGCCAAGCAGAGGCCACCAGGGTAGTCAGAGCAGATGCTTGAGGGAGCTGGGCTTGTTCAGCCTGGATGAAGGACATCTCCAGGAACTGTCACAGCAGCCTGCCCCTGCCTGTGGGGAGGGTATCCAAGAGACAGAGCCAGGCTCTTCAGTGCTGCGTGGTGGCAGGGTGAGAAACAAGGGGCTCATTTGAACCAAGAGACATTTCAGCTGGATAGAAGGAAAAACCAATGCAAGGAGGGAGGTGGGTGAAGGCTGGACAGGCTGCATCCTTGGAGGCTTTCAAGATCTGGCAGAAACAGTCTTTGAGCATCCTGTGCTGGCCTTGTAGCTGCTTTGAGCAGGAGGTTGGGCTGGAAACTTGCTGAGGTCCCTTTCAAGCTGCATGATCCTAAAAATGCTGTCCCTCCTAGGAATTTCACAAAGTGATTGTTTCTCTGAGGTTTTAATGGCTGTTGTTCTTCAGGATGATTTAAAAAAAAGGCAAATCAGTTTTCCGTACAGATCATATAATTTCTGCTTTGCCCAACCATTGGATCATGTCAAAAGAATAATTCCAAATTGACAAAATCAACTTTAATATATTTTAATTCTTAATAAATTCTGTAAGTTTTATAGCTGTAGTTCATATATCAAATGAATATTGAGCCTTTTCCAGGCTATATCACATTTAAAGGTTTAAAGAGTTTAAAACTTAAAAACCTGAAAATCAAAATTTCCCTGAAACTGATTTTGTTTAAAGAATGTGATTAACTATGTTAAACAGTGTAGCATGTTTACACTGATGCTCTGTTAGAGTAAGGTTTCTCTGTCTGCCTCTTATGATCAGCATGTAATCCTGAGTAAAAATCCTTTGAACCCACTGAAGAGATGACTAGACTGGGTTCCATTTCTTGTAGCCATAGCAGGTTGAGAAGTTCATGTTTAAGGTATTTGTCTAAAATCCTTCAATAACAACAGGAAGAGATGAATGCTTCTAGACAATGATTCACCCCATCCCAAAACAAATGTCTCAGATAAGTAAAATGACTCATTTGCTGACAGAGTTTGCCTCACTTGCTTCTTTGTTCTGTAGTGACCATAGAAGGAGCACAGACAGGGAGGCCTAGAGAAGAAGCTGAGATATCCTCTTTTCTTGGCATTGCTTAGCTTTAAGCACAGTAACAGAATAGCTGATGGTGTAATCGCCCTGTATTTGGCATACAGGAAAATTGTCCTGCATTTTGTATGTTCAGATGAAGGTTTCTTATTCAATGTTCCGTTCAGCAATCAAACTTACTTGATCTTACTAGAAAAATTGTTAGCTTTGCTTTGTTGCCTGGAAAGGGATAGAGGGAAAGCTGCTCAGCCAGAACAGCAGCAAAACAGAAAGCAGCTGATTTTATAAAATGTACTTGTTAGTCTTTCATACTGAAATTTTTTGGGGAAAAGTCAATATGGTAAGTGTTCTATACTGAATTCATTGAGTTTTAAGATGAATTTTCAATGAATATAATATTCCTAGTTTACATGAACACTAACTGAATCTTCATATTCCATGATAGGCAAAGGAACAAACCCACCTACCTTAAACAGTCTTTTAGTTAAAAAGTTTTATGATAACAAAAGGAACTTGGAAGTCTTTCACAGAAGTGTTACACTCATTAAACATCAAACCCTCCTGTTGCAGATTACTTGATCTGGCATTTAAGGACTGGGATTGGTCATTTGATGATGTTGATGATATTGATGGTGATGATGACGATGTTTTTGATTTCTGAAGAAGTATAAGGGGTAAATCTAAATAGAGAGGAATGGATTTGTTTGCCTTTGAATACAGCATGCTATGTTGGATTTTGTTTTCCAAAGCAAATAAAACACAAGATCTCATTTTAATATTTTAAACAGTAAAAATGAGATTCTGTTCATCATGTCAAACTTTTAGAGGAGTCATTTTCATTAAATTGCCAGTGTTTTTATATTTCTAATTTTTTTTTCCAAAATTCATGTCTGCCTGCCTGCAAAAAAAACCCTGCTGTTGTCAGAGTGATTGCTCATCTATAATACACTCATAATATTGCTCATCTATACTGCTAACCTTGGCAGAGTATTTGAAGGATAAAAGGGAGATGGTAGCAGTTGGGTGTTTAGCACTTACTTTTCATTTTTAAACTTTTAATATAAACTGACTGGTCTATGGCTAGCAGACATGAAATCAGTGGAGTTCTGCATTTTGCTTTTCTACCTGTGTTTTGAAGTGAATTTTCCTTGGCTTTCCTTTGCAGTGCTGTGCTTTCTGGGTACCTAACCATGCTGTTAAAAACTGTGTAAACAAATGGGCTTTACAGCTTCTGTGATGTGGTTTTCTTGACTGCTTTAGAAAAGGTCCTGCTGTTATAGTGATCTGATATGTCCCGTGGCTTAATTGTGAACGGACTGGAAATAGTGTTAGCTATTTTACAGATCTCAGCATTAATAATTTTACCCGTTGATGCCATCTTATATTTACACAGAAAAAACTCTAAATGTTAAAAGCCTAAAAATTCTTTTAAATAGTGTGTGAGGTGTGTCTCAGCTGTATAAAAGCAGGGCCGATGGCAGCAGCACTGTGGCTGCACCTGAGCTGTGTGCTCAGGAACTGACTCCAGCTCCTGTACAATTTAACTGGCTTGGTGTTCGCCATAACAAGCATTATGTTTATTAAATACACTGCATCTTCATGTATTAAAAGCTTACAAATCACTAATCTTTTAGAAGTGACTATTACATTGTGCATATTGTACCCTCATATATTACAAGAGGGTTTAACTGATTTGGGATTATAATGTGTAAGGATGTGCTGTACTTAAGTACCGATGCTATTGGATACAGAGGAATGGTGTTTCTCCCAAGTGTGATGATGAGCATACCCATCCTAAATGAAGACTTTGAAGAAGTATGTTTTTGTCAGATTTACATTTGTTGCATTTACTGACCAAACTTCCTGCTTCTTTTTCAGCTAACTGCTTTCCGTGAATGCACACAGTTCAAGGTCATAATTATCTTCCTGTTACAGCAAGACTGAAACATATCCCAAAATATATTAAAAATATATATTTTCCTGAGAGATTGTGCTATATATATCAGAGGTTTACATTTTTGCTGCAATATAAATTACTAATGTGTCTGAGGGTTTTCCTGTATTCTCCCGAGTGACTGATCAATTGAGGAATGGTTGGCAAATAGTGAAAGGATATGGTAGGTAACCTTTTAAACTCTGTTCCACAAAAGCTTTCTTGGCAAGACCATACACTACATTTCATAAAAGGATCGAGAGGAATGAATATTAAAATGGAAGAAACTGACTTTCCAGCTTTCGTAAAGATGCCACCAGCACGTCTGCAAGTAGAACCAGAGGAGGATCCACCATAGTGATATAGACTGCATCTGTAAGAAGTGACCATTATACTGTGTATATATATTGTACTGTAATACTGCAAGAGGGTTTTAAAAATCTTTCCACTTTATTTTTTTATGCTTATTAATCTGATACCGTTACTTATTGCAGTGGCAACTATGCACTTGTATAAAGCCATACTGTTGAAGTTTATATCATTCATACACGTCTGTCAGAAGCTGCATGTCAGTGTTCAGCAGTTAGTATAGGTTTGAAGTATATACTGGTTTCAGCTATACATCATCATGGGCAGTCCTGTTTTACCTGTCTAATTGCCTTAATTTAAATTTTTTTCAAGGTTTTTGCCCATTCTTTCTATTTAAGGAAAAAGAAAGTTTACCAGCTCTTAGGATGCAATTTTGCTTTGTGGCAGAAAAAATAGTGCACTATTTTTACACCTAGAAGTATATCAATGTCAGGCTATTTTGAATGTATATCGACTGGTTTTAAGGGTGGAGAAGTGTTGGTTACAGAAACAATGTCTGAGAGCATTGGAATTACCAGACCATTTGCTTGTACATGTAACTGCTCATCCAGCCCTTTTTACAAACCTCAATACTAGTTATTGACTTATATTAACCCTCATTAAGTGCTATGAAACTTCAGTTTGCCTTGTTTTTGCATATTCTAGATGTGGTTTTTTTTATTTCTGGAAAAAAAAAAGAATCTGTGACTATTTTTACATTTCACAACACAATATCCAAGGACTGTCACAAACTTTGAGAAAAGTAAAACATACTGTAGATGTATTTTAAAGTTTTAATATGGTTCTCTAGCACATAGCTGTAGGCATAGATAAATATTTCAGTAGTGTGTTTTGAGAACTGATAGCTGGGAAGAAAGGGCCTCAGAGGCACTTAATCTGACCTTTTTTTTTTTTTAACTTCGAGTTGTACAAAAAATATAATTTATGTGGGCTCATTCATGATGTGTTCATAATTATCCCAGAAAATGCATGTTTTATACAACTACAGTATGCAATGTTAAACATATTGACAGTAAAAAATGTAGTCTCCTATTTGGTCTCTTTATAGATATAAATATATATATATATATTTAAAATATATATATATATAAAATATTGTGTGGGAATGCAGTAATTTAAAATATGATCTAACACTTCAATGAAGGAGGACATTTCACTTTAAAATTTTCTTTGTTTTTGTTTTTTAAAGAGTGTTGAAATGTTTGGAAGGATAGGACCATGATTTATTTAACACTATCATGAAAGGTGGACTTGGAAACACTGAAATACTGAAAATTAATAAATATATTTACATTTTGTAACCTCTACGACACTTCAGCTTAACAGAGCCAGAATGTATTCAGTCTTCTATTTATGCACTCACAAAGTAAAATGTTATTTGTGAGTTCTTAAATTCAAAACTAAAACTTTCATATCATTTTTATTAGGTATTATAACCCAGCGCACAGCTACAGTGTTTTTTCCCTGCTTATTTTGATTTACAGAAGTACAGTATATTTTTAGGTAATGCAGATATGCATAGAGAACAACATTAAAAATGTGTACAGTAAAACTGTTTCCATTCACTGAATGCATAAATATTTTATATATATATATAAAAAATGTTACATTGTGGGAAGTTCTATCCTTTTCTGAATTGGAGAATATTATATATATATTTTTAAATAAACTATTTGAGTAAGGTAAAATAGTTCCTGAACTTGAGAAGCTGGTAATTAATTGAAATATTAAAATACAGAGGCAACAACTGCGGCAGATGCGGGAAGGGCAAGGGCAAAGCCTGTGTGCGGAGGGAGCGCAGACTCCAGGGGAACCCTTTGGCAGCTCCCCTGCTGCTGGGTCTGGATCCATTGCACTTTCTCTCCCTGGCCTGCCCTCATTTATTGCGAATCCCTGGGGCCCTGTTAAGCCTGACATTTCAGGAGATGTACTATATTATAGTATTTGCTGGCCACAGTTTATCCATTCTGTGCTTGTACAAGGAATTCTTAGCTATACATACAGCAGGCTGTATTGAGATGGTGTTGTAGAGCAGTATGGGCTGAGAGGGAGCACTGGAGGTCCTGTGCTCTGACCTCTACCTCAGAGCAGCACTAACTCAGCACAGGTTCCTCAAGGCCAGAGGTGTGATGTGCACAAACCTCGATTTGTACCCAGGACACAAAAGGCAAAACTGCTCTTCCGTTCTTCTCGCTTGTCCTGCTGTGAAATGCAAAGAACTCTTAGATGCCAGTTCCTGGAGACTGTGTTTATTTCCTTATTGTGCAGTGGTGACCTTTTAATATTTTTGAGACAAGGGCATATTCATGAACTAGGGAATATTTGTCTTGAAAGTCACTCATGTTTAAACACTTTGTAACAGGGTTGTCCCAGCAAACAGGATGTTTTTATGGCCTGAATGATGTATCTGTAGAAAGTCCTCTCATTGGAAGTCCTGATGTTTTTCACAAGAGTAAAAAAGTAACATAGCCAAGCTGCAGATTAACTTTCTGGAAAAATCAGGGGTCACACTTGGAGCCAGAATCTTAAGACACTTGTAGGGAAGTTGCTCTTTAGTTCCCAATCCAAGAGCTCAGCAGCGCAGAAGCTGGACAGGAAGACTCCATCAGAGTTGCCGTGTCAGTTGTGAGAAGGACCTTTCCTCAAGGACATTTCCTCTTCCGTCCTAGTTGTGTGCTTCAATTCCCCACTTCCAGTGGTTCCTGCCCAAGCGCAGCCCCTCCCAATGCTGCCAGCAATCCAGCACCACGTCTGCTTTTACTAGAGGAAAACTGGTTCTTGTGCTTCTGAGCATGGTTGATGCTGTAACCAAAATGTGACATAAAACCACAGTACCATGTAGGACTTGGAAGCACACAAGAGGCCCAAGGGTCTCAGCAGTCAGTGACAGGGGCCACATTTAAAGCATCACTGAAATTTCACTGCAAGTGTCTAGATCTCTTATTACCTCTTGAAGACACTGAGCCTCCTACATTTTGACAGGCGTTCAGTGGCTCTGAAGGCACCAAGGCCAGGAAAGCTGCCTCTGAAGTTACATGCTTTTGCTCTTTAGTTTCTCAGGCAATATCAAGTGGTCATTAGAAATTTGAGCATTTATGTTTGTAATCTTACAATGTATTAGTTTTCCATCTAGCTTTGAGAGAATCATCCTTGGAGGAGGATTTATGTATTTTGGTCTCAAGTGCCTTTACCCATCCTGTGCTTGTGAGGTCATATTTGGGATGCTGCTGTGAAAAGGGGGAATGTGTATGAATGCTCTTACCAACCCTTATCACCTCCTAATTCTGTTTCTGAGGCAGGAGAACATAACAGTACATGGTCCACTTCAGTGAACTTGGGTATTTCAATCTGCTCCGCATTCCTGCATAGTTTGCCTCGGAATTGATGTTAAAATAAGGATTCATTTACTTTTTCTTAGAATTATAGACTATCTCAAGTTGAAAGGGACCCCTAAGGATCATGGAGTCCAACTTCCTGCTCTTCACAGGACTACCTAAAATTAAGTGGTATGACTAAGAGCATCATCCAAACACTCCTTGAACTCTGACAGATTTGGTGCCTTTTCAGTACATTGCAGTTTTTTATGGACTGTCATCTCTGCACATAGTACACATTAAATTGAAAACATTATTTGTTATTTTTAAGATGATCTTCTAAACCACTTAGGGTTTTATCAGCATCCCAAGGATCATGGCATTTTGCCTACTGCTTTGAAGTATCCCTCATGAGAATGGGAAGGAGTCTTCTTTTGGATCTCTTGTAGAAGATGTTGATGGAGTGGTTCTGGAACTAATTCATATTCTTTGTTGAAGTTGCCTATAAAGTGGACAGGAATATACTCAGATGAGTCTGCTGAGATGTATGTGGCTGAAAAGAGCACTGTGTCCTAACACATTGAGCCTAGTTCTCCCCGAAACTACTGCAATGAATGGAAAAGCTCCACTGTAAAACCACAGCTCCAACAAGTGGGGATGCAAAGGAACTGTAATTTATTGGCACAGGGATGCTAACTATCAGGCCTTTTTAATGAAGATTGGGGTTTGGAATTTTTGCCCCTTTGTAGGAAGGCAGCATTGTTTTATAAAGGTAAGACACATTATTACTTGCTATTGCAAGGGTGAAACCTTTGATTTGACCAGGATAGCAGTGGTCTTTCAAAATGAAAGTCACAGTGGAAGGTAGCAAAATTTCAAACTTATGAATGTACATAGTTCTGCATACCTTAATGAAATCTGGAAAGACATTGACACCCTGAAAAGAGAGGGCAGTAATTTCATGTCCTCCCTGCAGCCCTTATGTGGTTGTTAGAGGAGCTGTGTAGAAAGGCTTTCACACTCAAGACAACAATTTTTCTCCTATTACTCCATTTTGAGGTTTACGCCTGCAGTGTTTGTTCAGAGATAGGAACCTGCTTATATGTATAGTTTTATGTTGTCATGTACCAGTGGGCCTTGTAGGTCATACAGTTCTTGTCATTTGTGATTGCTCTTTGGGGTGTTTTTTGCCCAGGTTGGTGTTGCACCACTTGGTAAGCGTGGCCACCCAACAAGAAGTGCATCAAACTTGTGAGATCACTGCCAATCCTCCTCTTTTCCTTTGGATTACCAGCTGCTTAGACTTCAGGCACTGAATGGCCTTGGATATGTGCTGCTTTTTATTAATAAGTAAACTGGTGGAAACATGTTTTGGAGGTATCTGAGATATTAGATACCTTCACTGTTTTAAGGCTGAAGGGGCCAGGAGCCCCACCGTCTGAGCCCTGTTTGATACCTGCTTGCCCTGTGGTGGTTCTTGCCTCAGCTGTGTTCCACTTTCCAACAGGCTCTCAAAGCAGATCTTGTAGCTGGGTGCAGGTCTGGCTGCAGCTTCAAGACTTGCATTTATTTGCTGGATCCCATGGCCTCATGTGTCTGTGATGTTGTCCAGCATATTGCAACCCTTGTGTCCTGGCGGCCAACAGATTCAGTAGGATCTGAGTAGCCATTAATCCCCTCTGGAAGGGCTAGATAAAATACCATAAGGAGGCTCCCCTGTGTGGCTCATACACTGTTTGGAGCTACAGCAATGGGAGTTGTATTACTGGAAGGTGGCCAAACATGCAAACTTAAAAAAAAAAACCAACAAAGCTGAGAAAGGAAAATATCCCTGAGCTCAGAGAGTCCTTGAGGACTGTAAGTTGTGCTGACAGTGGAAAAAAGGAAAATTAAAATCTCACAAGATAAGTCAATGTTTTGAAAGTCATATCATTGGGACCTGTATGTAGTCAGTTGCTCAAAGTTGAAAGAACTTCTTTACAGTAATTGGGTACTTAAAATATGCTTTACACAGCTCAATTTGTACTTTGTTAGAGTCATGATTTACATGACAGAGAGGACACTGGGGCATAGGATGTGTGTTCTTCCATTTATTATTTTCGTATAATATGAGACAGGTCAGCATCTTGGTACTGCTGGCCAAAGCCTGCAAATTTCAAAGCAGAAATCTTGTACATCCCAGAGCAGGCATGTGCACCAATGACTTGCAATTACAACAAGGTGGTAAGTAGGATTCATTTCCAGCATGGAGCCATGGTATATTCAGTTTAAAATAGAATCATCATTAGCTAACTTTGCTTGTCACATTTTAGGCTGGTGCAGGTTCCGTTCTTTACATCAGTTTCCAGAATACTTAAGAGATAAAACAAGATGTCTGTCTTCTTGAAGTTCCCTCCTGGTGAGTCAGTGATACCACATAATGCACAGAAGTACTTGATTAGGCTACTGACAGCATAAGACAGTTATGAGTCGAAATAACAAAACAGGGCATGAACAAAATTGTGACAATTATTTAAATTGTCCTTCAGGTATGCCCAATTAAATTTCATCAAAAGTGTAATTTAAAAAGCCTCTTACTTTGCCTCTGGTCCAAAGACTGGATTTTTTTTTCAAAGCAGAGATGGTGTTTGCCCCAAACCACTTACAATGTAGAATGGAGTAGTTGGCATCTTTAACTTGAACATGTCTGTATGTCTGTCTTGCCATCGGGCAGGAAGCACCTGAGGTCCATCAGGACTCAGGTCTGTGAGACTGCCAAGGCCTTGCAATTTGATCCATCACAAGTGATAGTTGTCAGGTTCTTACAGTGATGTTTATTGTGGCTCCTGGACACCTGTTTGACCTCAACAGCCATCATTTCTGAGATCTTTGAAGTATCCTGGAGAACTCTGGCTCAAAATGAAGCAAATTAAAATTCAGTACAAACCAAGAACTTAATAACATCCTTTTTTTTCAGCTTCCTCACCTTCCAAACTGAGACATCCTTAGACCATTATTAGTGATTGAGGCAACATTTCATGTTCTGCTTCATACATAAATAGGAATTTCAAGTATTGAAGAATTTGAAAGGGAGTGAAACAAACCATCACAAAGAGCGTTTGGAGGGAAGTAATTACTATTCATCATCAGAGAAAACATATCGCTAGGAAACTACTTCGTTTGAGTTGATCTCCACATCTGTGTAGCTCTTCATCTATGATAGTTCCAGCTGTAGGCTTGCAGCTGTTAATTCCTTCCCCTGCCCCGTCCCCCACCCTTACATATGTATCTAAATGGGTAATGATTGGTGGAGGATACCTCATTTAAAAGAGTGAATGCAGCAGTTCTACAGGTTGTAATCTGATTGGGACTGTTCAGCTAATGGTGAATTACTTTCTCCAAGGAGTCAAACTTCACTAAAATCCAGCGTTGCAGCTGCAGCGGTTGGGGTGTTGCTGCCTTCCCACCCTAGTCCTTTCTGTCCTGTTTTGATAGATTAGATTAGCAGAGCCAGGGTAGGCAGCGGCTATGTGCACGGCATAAGCCAGTGAGAGAGGCTTGGGGGTCAGGCAGGGACAGGGACTCCTGAGCAATCCAAGCAATAGCATCCTTTGCTGGATTATAGTAGCACAAAGAAACACATCTTTGTCCACATAGTTTTACTCTGCACAAAACGTCCCATGTTAGGGAAACCCATGGTGGGGGAGAGGATGGGTTTGCATGTGTGTTTGATGTTGCTGTTCACTGAGGACAGTTCAGAAAAAATAAACTATGCATATTTTTCCTTTTGCACATCCTCTCTTTCAGACCTGCGGTGTGCTGTCTGGAATCATCTCCTCATTTCTTCCTCTGGATAGTAAACCTCATGCTAAATGTTTTCTCCCTCATACAGTTAAAAGTGAGCATGTAGCTTATTTGTTGCCAAATGCAGTTACGATTCATCATATCCACAGCTGGAGATATTTGGAGTTGGTGGACTGTACTGGAATTCAGTTCTTATCTTTTGACAGGCAAGGAAACAAACTTTCTGAAAGCCCTGACACTTTGTCAGCCAGGACAGGACAAGCTGTGTTACCTTGTGAGCATGTTGTGAACTGGTGCAATTAGACCCCAAGTGTGTAATTCCACACTCGTACAGCATCTGTGAATGGAGCTGTATTACTTCCAGCCTTATGGGTAAAAGTTGCTTACTGGCTTACACCCACTGCAGTAAATCCAAGAAGCTTCCCTTGCCTGCCTCTGGTCTGCTGCTGCATTACACAGCACATTGCTTGTGTCCACCCTGATACTAATGAATGACAAGTTTAACAAGATTTATTCTCCCTGTGTGTCTTGTCTAAAGCTGCTGCCTTTAATCCATTCACTGAGAAGATTATGCTTTACATACTGGAAAACACAGGCTCTGCGCTTCCGTGGGGCTTGCCCTGAACTTGAATGTGCATCTGCTTACAAAAGTGAAGGAAATTTCCCTCTGGGAGTTAAAAATAAGTGTGTAAAACTATTTACTGCTACTGATTTGTTCCATATCTCTTGCAGTTTGAATGAGAACTCATGGTCCAGCTTTCCAAGTCCAAAAAATTACTTTACCTTAGCTCCTGAATTACCCAGCTTTGTTCTTTTCTTCAGTCTCTTTTCACACAGGCTTCAAAGGTGATTTATTCAAAATATATTAAGTAACCTATGAAGAACTTTTCTTAAATGCATTTTCAGCATTTTATGATAAAAAAACCCAAATTGAGGTGCTGATTCTTGAACCAAAAATGGAGCAGCTTCATTTTGCTACAGCATCACTCAGGAGGATGAAAGATGTCAATAACAGAGAGGGTTTGAACTCCTTACAAATCTTTCTCTATCAAGAAGAGGCTTTAATTTTAAAAAAAAAAAGTGTGGGGTTTTTCATTGCAAGATGCTGGAGCTCTTTAGCATTGGTCAGTAATACTCAGTCTGATGCTTCACATAATTAAGGTGAAAGCTGCCCATTTATGACCAGTAATGAATATTTCATTTTCTATTCATATGTGGAAAGAGAGTAAAAAATAAAATGCAATGAAAATTAACTGTAAGAATGACACTATCAATATCTTGAAGAATAGCATTTATTAATATCACCTGGAAAATGTACCACATGCCACTTGCCACCATTTAGACCACTTCAGATACTTTACACAGCTTTAGTAAAATCAGTAACAGAATGTTTACAGTTAATCTCTCAACCAACATAGAAAGATTTATATATTGTATTGGAGCAGTAAAAAATGCTCATCTTTGACTTGCCCTCAGTAATGTGAGAAACATGAAATCTGTGTCCACAGACACACCTCCTCCACCCCTCCCCACTCTAAAGGAGGGTACGAAGCAGCTGTTTTCTGATGGTGAAAGCCCCAGTCTGACTGCTGAGTGTTCATGGGTGGCACCTTCTGCTTTTGCAGATCCTGCTCCTCCACGGGAGTCCCCCAGTTCAGCATGTTGCAAAGAAAACCTGCCTCAAATGTAGTCAATGCAGTCTTCCCATAGTTTTCAGGAGTGTCAGGATCAAGGGTGCCTTGGTTTTTACATGCCAATGAACAGAATAGTTTAAGAACTCCTTTGAAATGGCATGCCTTTTATTTTTTAAGAATGTAATAAGAAATGAAGGTGAGCTATGTGATTACCAATGTAACTTTTGGTTGTGAAGGCAGTACGTCCAAAGGTAAAATGCCCTGTTAATAGTTCTCACGAATACCCTTGTCCCCCTTTTTACTCTAAGTACTACAAATTGATTAGAATCTCTGAAGTAAAAATTTAAGTGCAGTCTATGTTCTTCAATACGCTTAGCACAGACAGGCCAAAAACTAATGAACCACAGAGCAGTATCACCAAAAACTGACAACCATGGGAGATGAGTCTGCTGAGATGCATCAAGTGCACATGTAGCCAGGTCACTGTCAGTATGGATTGTGTTTGGGGTGGGGATTCTGGATATCGGTTCAGGAACATCTGCTTGAACACCATTTTTAACTATTGGTCACAGTTTCATTAATTCCCACATGTTCTCATCTCTGACATTACCAAAACAGTATGTTCAGTGAATGAGAGCTCTGACTGAAAAAGAGTAATTCACAGTTTTTGCTCTTATCCATTAAAAACTGGGTATACTGAATCAAGTGACCAAGGGTTTCCTGTATCAGCTGTATAAATTGTACTATTTTAAGTGTTGCATGTAAGTGCTACAATCCCAACTGGTATGTGACTTAGTAAAAGACATTTAGAACCTTATTTTGGATTGGGCCTTGACTCAGATTTTCCATCCTAAAATACAGATAGTTAATGTTGAACTGAGTTGCTTGCAAGAAGACAAACATTTGTTGTGGTTTTCAGTCTTGCAGCAGAAAGACAAGTCGGTATGTTGGTGCAAAACTGATCATGTATAATTGAAGAAAATTGCTTATGTGTAACCAGAAAGTACTGAAGTGATACAAGAATATATAAACATCTAATTATGAAATACCTTGTAGTAAAAAAATCCAGAGAAAATGTGGTATCAGTGAAACTTGTCTGAAATGACCAATAAAAATATACTGCTTAAATTAAGTATCTTATCAGAATTATTTCTAAGAGAAAGTAAGCATGAATTACTATACTGTAAGTACTGTACATACGATAAGTATGCTCAGGGGTAAATAGTGGGCTTGAGAGAGAGAAGGAGCTTTCTCACTCTTTGTTCTGTTCTTTAAGCCTAATTGTATCGTTTGGGTTTTTAATGGTAATGATACATGTGCTGATGAGTGTCTTCTAAGCAGTCTTTTTAGTCTTCCTGTAGTGCAGGACTGTGGCTGTGACCCAAAGATTGAGAATGAGCATGGTTATGAAACGGATGAGAACTAAAAGGGAAAAAAAATATTGTAAGCAATAATCAGAAAAAACCCAACTGCTGTTATTTTCTGAGAACAAGTTGTTTTGTAAACCTTTGCTGGTGTACAGACAAGTTGGTTCATATTCTGCAACTCTTTTCAGCCAATTAGTTTCAATTGCTATGTTCAGGAACCCAGAAATTACAAGTGTAAATACAACAGAAAAGAGCAATTAGCACTTGATCACTTTTAGTGGTAGCCGAAAATAATACACTGCAGTACCTGTAACTCTTTTGTAACAAACCCAGGAGAACAGTACGAGTAGCCTCATATAAATTTATATTTACACCATAAGCTAAACTCAGAGTCGTAGCTCACATGTCTTTTATAATCATACGTGTTGTTTATAATAAATGGACTATACTGCTATCTGTTAAGTTTAGACTGGGAGACAGGAAATACTTGTATCTGTCAGATTTTAATGACAGAAAATTGGCAACTGACAAAAAATGAGGTTTTCAGTACCTTGATTAACTCTGCTTTTTAAAAAATCATAATAGGCATAGTACTTCTACCTGTGAGACTACAATTTGAAGTACAGGCATGTCTAATGCCCATTTGGTAACTGGAATATTCACAGAAATGTACACAAAACTTTGTTTCAGAAGCCTGTGATATTTGACAGATCCGTACATGTGGCTGTGTTCGCTGCTGTAAGTTAGCTGGAAACGTTTTCCATTACAGCAGCACAGCATCAGTGTTCGCTTCGGTCTCTTCCATGTTCCAAAGCAGATGGTGCTGGGGTTTACACAGCAGCTTTACTCAGAGCCAGCCGTGCTTTCCTGGTGCTTCCCCCCTCCCCGCAGGGAACCTCTCTCACTTCCCCTCGGTGTGAGCTCGTAGCTATGGGGGAACTGGGCTCAGGACCTGACCCTGACTACAGTTCTGCATGTGCATGATGCCACTTCGTCGGTGACGCAGTTAACAGCATGACCCCACGAACCCTCACTGCGGCAGAGAGAAAGCAGCAAGCATGGGAGTGCAAATGGGGGTTGAAATGGGACCTGCCTTTTCCAGTGAAAGCCGCTTGAAATGCTTGTAGAGCTACGGCCTTACAGTGCTGCAGAGGGTGCTTAGAAAGTGTAAAACCCATTCAAATGATGCTTATGATGAAACAGCAGTTTTCAACAAGAACAAGGAACCACCAGATGAAGTACAAAGGGGGTTTGTTACTGTTCTTGCGTCCACCAAGTCTTGATTTTGGACCATTTGTTGAAAAATCTGCTGCATTCCCTAGCTCCTACAGTTTTCTCAGGATGCTAAGAAGCTGTTAAATAGATTTGCTTCATAATGCAATTATCTGAAAATTATATATTTCAAGCCAGGTTTTGTGAGTTTATTACCAGCCCACCATTTCATTTCCAGTCTGCCATAAACATTCTGAATGTTGTCCCTAAAACTATTCATACACTAAGCTGGACTTCAGTTTTCTAGAAGAATTTTTTAATTCACAAAAGATTTTTCAAGTTGTATTTTATTACTTTTTTATTAAAATAGTAAAGATTTTTAATGCTTTATTCTGCTATTCTCAGGATCAATTTTGTAGTGCTTTTGCCTTTTGAAAAAAATAGCATCTTTTGGACCAGTTGTGCTATGTGATAAAGTGTGAGCGGTTTTTTGTTTTGTTTTGTTTTCCTGATGTATTTTCCTGATTTGTAATCCTGTGCTCCTTTTTTGGCAGTAACTCCTTCCTTCACC
>JAOXXN010000446.1:103802482-103815994 GCA_026770055.1 Myrmophylax atrothorax | reverse complement strand
AGGCCATGGAGGTAGATGGCTGGCTGTATTAGATATGAATGGATCTATCTTTATTCAACAGTGGTTGGTCCAAATTGACTCCCTGATTTTCCTCTGAGCCATGGCCAGGCTTGGGTGAAAACCAAGGAGAGAAGAAAGCCAGATATTCTCCACACTAAGTAGGTGATGTGAGCTTGTTTGTTTAACAACATAAAAGCTGGACCCTTTCACAGCAAAGATGGAGACCTCACCTATGAGTGGCCACCCTGCATAGGATTTCCTAGTTCCCAGGAGTGGTTCTCCGATCCCTCGCTGTGACTGGGACTCCCCAGCTGATGTGCGGGTCTGGATGATGGGAATGTATTAAAGGATAACTAGTGATGTATCTTTCTTAATCATTATAGACACTCCTTGTAGTAATGATTGGGTGCATTGCTAAGCTTATCCTTTTATAATTCTTTGCTTTTGTAATTCTTTGCTGTTTTGCACTGTAGTAAATTTGTATACTTTAAAGTTGGTGTCTGTGTATTTTGTGCTGACCCTCATCCCCTGGCAAAACAGCCTTGAAAGAAAATCCATGTTAGACAGTGGTATTAGTCTCTCTAGAAAAGATGGAAAAAATTTTTTATGCTGTGGAGTCATTTGGCTAGAACCATTCAACTTGCTTTGTTAGTGTTGGATCGTTACTGAAACACCAGGAAAGCTGGAGCTCACCTTCAAGTTTCCTCTTCCATGCTCCACTACTGAAGAAATAATCTATATAAAATAATCTATAGACCAGAGCCCTGCCAAGCTCTATGTTCATTTGACTGACAATAGTTTGGTTGGTCAAGTTGGGAACTTTTCTTTAGAACATAGGCATAATACTATAGGAAACTCCAGTTCTGATACCTTGAAATAGAAGTAAAAACTGGAAAGTCAAATTTTCTGTCTTTAAATAGTTAATGTTGGTAATAATTGAATGCCTGTTTAACTGCTCAGTTTGATACTTACAGCCCAGCTCTTACACCTGCAAACTCCTTGAACTAAAACCTCTTTCCTGTGGTGGGGCCCAGCATTTTCTTTATTCCCATACAACATGAGGAGTGGGTGTTTTTTTGCTGAGGGAAGATGAGGATACTATGTCCACAGTGTATTCCTTGTGCAGACAAAATACCCACATCATGAGTCACTCTAGAAAACCTTTGTCCGATGCCTTGAGCAAGACACAGCTTCTTATTTTTTAGAGGACTGATACTTTGCTGCCAGAAGTCCCTGGTAGGAATTCCTAGAGCCATATTGCTGCAGGCAAACACCCATGGGAGTATTTTGTGCAGACAGACAGATATGCTCGGAGCAAAGGGAGTCAGAAGACCTGAGTTCTGCTCTTCAGCTCTGTTCTATACCTGATGTGGGACTACAGGGCAAGTCCTTTGACTTTCTGTTCTTTGCTTTCCCTAGCCTGAAATGGAGAAAACAGCATTTCACCCACTATTGTAAGAGCACTGTCAGGTCAAGAGAGGAAACAGTTCTGTACAGCTGTATTTGCAGCAGGGCTCAAGGAACACCTGAGCTGACTCTGAGCTGGTTACCTGTGCTGCATCTAAGCTCATTGAGCTAATGCTGAAGCTGTAAACCCTTTTGAGTTGAGCTAATGCTGAAGCTGTACACCCTTTTGAGTTGAGCTTGTCTATAGCACAGCCATGTGCCATGTGGAGCATTAGATTTCTGCGCTGTGCATTCCCTGCCCAGCACAGATATGCCCCAAGTGCAAGTAAGACTTGATTTGTGATTGTTCTGTTTATCACTGTATGTCTTGGTATACCCCGACAGCAGTGAGGTCCTAACATTTCTTTATATTGCTATGTAGCCATTATTTCAATGTATCACATCTGGGTGTTACTGAATGGTGCTAATTAGTGAGAAATGTCATGCCTTCAGGCATTTACCTAATATCTACTTCAAGTCAGGCTACTTAATGCATAGCAGCCTTCCTCCATCATTGTTTTTGGGACAGGAGTGTGGAACTGAAGGACAGCTCTCTGCAGGCTTTAGGATATGTAGTTTGAGGAATCCAGCTTTAGGCATCTTGCTCTTCACCAGTCTGTCCCACCCTTTTGCAAGAATTTCTGTCTTCATAGCTAAAACTGGAAAGCAGAGCATTCATCAGCTATCTGATGTGTTACCTTACTCATGAAAGTGAGCTTGTAACCATGTCCATGGCTGTGAACCCCAGGGACAGGCACAGAGTTCCTGTTGCTGCCTTAGCTGGGGAATGGGTATGGAACATGCTGGGCCTGTTGAGCAGGAGTTTGAGTCTCCCAGCACAACTCCGAGAGAGTAACATTGCCACCATGGCCCTGCTGTTATGTGAGTCAGAGTCCTGGCATCAGCCTGTCCTTCAGGTATGTGGAGCCACGTGAGTGCAAATGTGTCTCTGGGGAAATCAGACCTGTGATCTCTATCTCCTTCAGAAGGCTGAGGAGGGCATAGGTTTTCAGATGGTTTCTTTTCCCATTTGAAAAATTACCAAGAGTGATGTTCTTTTTCCTCCCTTTTCTTTAGCCTAGGTAGTGAACAGTTGAAAATGGAGCTGATTTTAATTTTACCGAGGTTATTCATCTAATAGGCATACTCATACTGTGCACTGAATTATGAGCTTAAACACTTACTCAAGATACATGGTAGAGACAGAGAGGATCTTAATTTTGTGTTCCTTTGTGTCACTGGTGTATGAACAGTCGAAGCTTGAGTTGTATGTGTGCAGCTCAGTCTGCTGAAAGACTGTAACAATGGAGCAAGTTCAGTAGATTTACAGATTGGGAATACAACTCATATTTTGGCAGAACATTCTGTTCAGCTTCCATTTCAGCCATTTCCAAGAGTATGAGAAGAGGTGATAATACCGATATATCTGCAATAAATTATAAAACCTGGCACTTCTATGTCTTCATTGTGGGAATCTCTTTAAAGCTAAAAGATGCTTAACATGCAACTCTTTTTCAGTTAAGTCCAGCATGCCAGGAGATATTAGCACAGATTTTGTCCAGTGAAAGAAAACAGAGATGATGTAGCCCTAGAAAGGAAGGTATTAGGATCTGATCCAAAGTCCCTGCAGAAGAAAATTTCGTTTGATAGTGTTGGCTTTGGATCAAGTCTTAAGCTGTCAGGGAGCATCAGTGCCATTGTCAAGATGAGTAGAGAGTAGAAGAGGCACGAACTACAACAAACTGGTGTGCCAGATTTTCCTTCCTCTCTATTCAGCCTCTACAGACTCTTCAGATCTTATCCTGTTTGACCTGGTCTGACTGCAGTGCTGCCTGCTCATCTGGCCAGGCCTGAGTAGCCAGTTGTGCAGTGACAGGTCAGTTTGGTTGGGTGCTGCTGAGACACAGATGGAGCTGGGGCTGGTTGCCCCAGGGGTGTTGTTGCTGGTTGCCATGACCTAACCAAGGTATTCCTCCTGAATCCAGAATGCTTTCCCAGCTTGTCCATTTAGAGACATAACCATATACCCAGCACTGTTTGGTATATCGTGACTCTTCAGAATGTTAAACCTGCTCTTGTTTGCACTTTCAAAGCTCCTTCTCTCCTAATATTTTCTTTCAGCTGCTGCTTTGGAGTGCTTTCAGGAAACAAATGCACAGCAGCACTGACAGGAAGTGCTCAGAACTGATTTACTTCCCTCTTATTTAATGCTCTTTTCCTACTGCTTTATGTTGCATCACTGCTTGAACACTGAGGGGGTTTTCATGGTAACAGCATTTTTTTTAAGAAATGACTTATTGGAAGCTGTGGGATCTCCAGCTGTAACCAGCAAACTCAGCTTACAAGGTGATTACTGCTACTGTAGCTGAGACCAGCTTCTATTGAACATCCTCAGAACAATAAAGTCTGGTTTAGTAGTAAATGGTGCTGTGGAGATTGCTGCTGAGTATGTCAGGAAGACTTTTGTTGTGGTTATGTAGCAGAAGCAAAAGCTCCTTAAAGCTGCTGGTTTCCCTGGCATGATTACTGTCTCTATTGGAAACAAGTCTGACTTGTGAATATACACCAGAAAAGGAGCAGAGACTCAGTGGGGCAGCTGCTGGGGCCTTGAACTCTATTTGGGGCAGAGCCATTTGTTTAAAATAAAGTGTTTCAATGAATCTATGCTGAAAACTCCTTATTTTCAAATGTCAAAAAAAAGGGCAGAGTTCATAAAAAAACCCTTTTTAAGCAGTTAGAGATTTCTGCAGAAACTACTAAGCAATTATGAGAAACAGTTTTTAAGTAACTTTAAGGTCATTATTATACAAAGTGAGAATTTTCAAAACAGTATCCAAAATGTCAGTGTTTGTCTTCACAATTAGCCTGTTGGGCTTTTGTGGCATGAACTCACTTCCTCAAGTATTTGTGATCTCATGGGACAACAGAGTGTTTTAAGTATAAATTTCCTCTGAAATTCTTGACTGACTTGTTTTTGAGTGGTGTGGCTTAGCTCCAGATGAATTCTAGCCTCTTGCTTCATCTTCCTGGTAAATGCTAATGAACTTTGAATGTACTTCTTTCGGGGGTTTTGGCAAACTTGCTTGTTTGCAGTATTGGGAAACACATACTGAATTTGGCAAATAATTTCTTTAAAAATAGTTACAACTACACAACAATCCAAACATTTCATGTAGACATGTTTGAGCAAGAAATACTTCTATATTTGTAAAAATTATTCTCTAATTGAAGATTATGATAGCATAACTTAAAAAGAGGTAAACTCCACCTCAAATCCCAACATTTACTTTGAGTTTGATTTAAATTTTAGTGGACTTTCTGTTTGTTTGCTGTTTTTTCTGAGATAATTGAAACCTGAAAAGTGTTTTTCATCTCTTTCAGCCACAAAGAAAAAAAATTCAAGTACTCACATAGCATTATCATGAGCTGAAGAAATAAAGTGTTTGCCAGCCTGGCCTAACAGTTGTCTGTTCCTCTTGTGGAATCTGCTTATCCTGCTGCATTTGTTCCAGGGTTCTCTCCAAGATGGAGTGTGTACAGCTGGTTGGAGAATAGTGTTTGAGCAGCATCTGATTGCTTTCAAAGGAGGCTGAGGTATGATTGGAAGACCTAATGCGTTAATCACTGTGCATGAGATTTTAGCTCCTGATCAGGTCAGGAAAAGATACTGATGGAAAGTCTATTCCTGGGCATGGAACGCTCTCTAATTATTGTGTGCAAAGTTCCTGTGTTACTTTAATTCTGATCCTTCTTTCAAGTCAGTTTCTTCAAATTAAACAGTAATAAGCTAAAAATGGTTGTTGAGCTGAATAGCCTCAAATGACTACTTGTAGCTACTGAATAAACTGGACAGAAAGACTGCAAGCAGGTGTTTAAAGTCTGTGCCATTGAATGGTGTCTGCAAAGATGCAGGAGTTGTAACTACCCTGGTTTTGATGCAGGTGTGAGGCTACAAAGTTCTTTTCAGAACATCTTGCTGAAAGTGAACCCATAGATTAAGGGCAGATTATTGACACAAGACCCCACAGCCTCGGAGAAAGAAATCCTAACTCTTTAGGATTTCTTTAGGCTTTAACCAAAAGTATTCTATGATTCTACATACCGATATTGAACACATCAAGCCATTTATCTGGAAATAATAGATGGGAGTGGGATCATGGCTATTTAAATAAGTGGGATTTTTAAAAATATTATATTAATATGACTTTAAAATGTAGCTGCTGTTGCAAAAGCAGATCACTAATCGTTGATGTTTTAAAAATGATCCCATTTTCTGTTGGAACCAGAAGTTGTTAAAGGAGTGATTATGCACCATCAAAGTACATCAAGGTGAGTGCAAGGATGACATTTATGGGTGTTACTCTAGATTCCTTGCTGGACATAGTAGCATCTCATTTAGGCCATTTACTAGACTAGCAGCTCAGCAGACATGCTGCAGACACTGAACTGTTTCTCCTCATTTTATTTGTTCGTTTGAATTGGTATGACTGATTTACTATGTACTTCTTTTCATCCTGTAGTACAATAGGTTGATGTTTATTGTGGCTTCGTCCCATATGTATCTACATAAATTGATGATAGCATCTTGATTTTTTTTCTGGCTGGGGACATGAAATGTGAAAAGAATTATGAGTGTCACTGTCAAACATGGTCCTGTTGCTTAGAAGCTTGTTTTGTAATTAATTAATTTGAGAAGTAGTGTCAGTGCCCATCATTCTGAGGAAGAACTTGACTGAGGTTAGTCTTTTGGTTTTACCAGACAAGTGATGATATGCAGTACAAATTCACCTGTGAAAAATATGTGAGTTGTTTCCTTTGAGTCAAAGATGTCTAGAGAGACTTTTTATGGAGGAAAAAATTCAGTTGTTTAGACAAAATATTTTTATTTGACCACAAGAGGGTATTGCAGTATCAGTTGAGCAAGTCTTGAGCTTATGTTTGCTTTTATGTGCAGCACCTTATTTTTAAAAGACATGTTTCTCAAAATTGATCATTTATATTAAGCAGTAGTTAAGAAAATCAGGTTTTGTATACCAGTATTGGATGTCCTGGTCCAAGGGCAACTTCTGAGCTGTTTTTTTCCTAAAATATATAGTAACAAGTTTCTTGAAGTTCAAATAGTTCTCACAGATTTCATTGGAAGACAGAGACTTGGATGATTATTCTGCTCTGAAAAACTTCAAGGAAATGGCTTGGTTAAGTGCCAGAATATGTCAGTCACAGAAGAGAAGTAATAACAGAAGATAAATGTGTTGCTGCTTTGGTTCTAAGTGCCTGTTAGCCCAGGATGGAACCTGTCAAAGTCTGTAAGACTCTCGTCTGATTTTTCTATGTGGTCCTACTTGCAGGAATAAGGTCTGAAATCTTTTTAGCTCATTTGTGTTTCCCAGTTTTCTCACATCCAGTTCTCCTACTACAGTATACATCCAGTGTTGGCTTGCACTTTTTTTCAGTCAATACTGTGTTGGGATACTTTCAAAAGTTGTGTAGTCTAAACTTTAAGGGCTGTGTTGCCAAACGTCCATGCTATGTTTTGTACAGTTCAGACCATGGAATAGGGATCTAGAAAGATTTTTGGATTCACCTGCTCCTACACCTACTGCTGAATTTAGGAGAAGGAGCGTGGTATGACTGCCCAGCTCCCAACAATCTTGCCTGTAAAAGAACATGTGGAAGGACAGCCATATCACATTATCTGCAAAGAACAGATTTCTGAGGGTTGTGATAGTGATTTGATGGACAACAATGCAATATTCGTGTAAGAAAGTTTGTGTGATTTTTCAGAGATTTAAGAAACACATTTAAAAACCTTGGTGCAGTGCATATGGAGTGTAGATAAGAGGCAGGAGGAAAAGCTGGAGCAGAGGGCAGCTGTCTGGGGACCCACTTTTCAGAGCAGGTCACAATTCGGAAGATCTCTGTCACTTCACAAATGAGATGGAGAGCCCCGTGGAAATCTTTCAGTACAAGTAGTGTTTCCTGCCTGCCTCAAATAGTGACATTCATTTTGACACCATCATCTTCCTCAGATGAATAGCGATCAGCCAAGTCAGCCAAGGCTGCAGGCTGGAAAATGGGCGATGTCAATGGGTAGCAGAGCACCCAGCAGAGAAGTGATGTAGGGCATTACTGTGGTGCTTCTTCATCAGTCCTGGGCATTAACCACCAAGGGCCCTGGAAAGCCCAGAGGTGACAGGTCCTGGTGACATGCCATGTCTTGACCTGGCAGGAACAGAGGAGCAGGGTCAGCTGCTGTATCCAGCCAAATGAAAACAAATATGGCCAACTACCACCTTGGAGTAAAAATCCTTTTAAACAGTTATGTAGCTGATTGATTAAAGGCATCACTCATCAAGTTTTGCTGTAGCTTTCTTGAAAAATGTAAACTTACTTCTTGTCTTAATGGAGTTCTAGAGATCTCTCTTGAGAGACCCTGGCAAGCTGAGTGTCTGTTGCGTCGGCAGCATACAAATACCGCAGAGGGAATGTCTGCTTCCAGTGACACAGAGTCTGACACTTCAAAATAAAAACCAAAGCTGTAGTACAGACTGTAAGAAATCTGCTGTGATTTTTTTCATCCTCTTATAAATGTTGCAAAATATCTTAGCTCTGGAGAAGCAGTTTGTTTTATTTGAAGGAAAACCAGTTTATTTGAAAAAGAACTCTTGAAAAAAATATTAAATGTAAGCTATTGCCTAGAATAGGCAGGACTCTTGCATCAGAGTCTTCTGCATAAACCTGCCACCCTAACAAGGTGATGGGATTTCAGGGAGGGAGAGCTGCAGGGCTGGTGTGTAAGTAGGGATGTTTGCAAGTATCTGGCTTGAGGAGAACTATAAATATATGAAGTGTTCTGTGCTGGCTGGAGAATGTTTTCGGTTGCTATTTCACATAATTTTAGTCTTAGAGGCTAGATCTGTCAAGAAGTGCAATATTGCGTGGACAACCAAAGCTGTCTTTGTTAGTCAGAGCTGAGTTCAAGTCACATCCTCACCACAGCAGGGAGCTCTGGTAACTGCACAGTGGAGCTCGGCTTTATTCATCATTTGCTCACACAGTTCATTAACAGGTCTCAGAGAATTCCAGTGTATAAAGTGGTTAAGTACTTCTGCAAAGGCCACATTTTATGCTGCCTACGTACCTAAAGCAGTGGTTTGGCCTCTGGAATCTGGCGTGGCCCTGCTTGCTGCACTGCCAGGGTGTGCAGGGGTTCACAGGGTCAGCTCTCAGCTCAAGGGAAGCTGCTCCACAATTACAGCAGAGGTTCGAGTTTCTCTCTCTGCAGCCTGGGACACTGTAGTACTTACAGGAGCATTTTGTCCTGTGAATATTCCAGCTTTGTATCACTATGTATTTCAGTGCTCAAGATGTTCTTCAGGTTTTTGGGTTTGGTTAGGGGTTGGGGTTTGTTTTGCATAATTCTCTGGTATTTACACATCTCCTCTGGTAGCTAAGAGTCTATTTGTTGACCTGCACTTTAGTACACTAAATGTTTCATTTACCATCCACTCGCGGTATTCAGAAAGGACATTAACTTTCAGTTTTGATGTGAGAAACCAAGAATTCTCTGATGAAAGTTAGGCAGTTTTCAAATCAGGATATCTAAAATTTATTTTAAATGGTGTCTCTGACTATTAAATGAAAGGGGCCTGTTTTTTAAATTGTCTTCACCTTTGAAAGTTCTTTTGGCTGAGAATTGAGCTACTGTCTCCTATTTTTTTTTTAAGGTAACTGTCAGAGTCTAAAATTGGGAAGCCTTGCCTGAACATGTCAATCACAAGCTTTATCTGTTTTTCAGCAAAGCTTTTAGCATCCTCATTGCAGCTATTAGTGTGGGTTTCCTTCTTAACTATAGAAGCTAATGTTAAAACACACTTCAGGCTGATGTTTGGCCAGATCTGACTATTGGAGATTAGAAGGAAGATCTTCCTAAAGCAAGGAGTTCCCATGACTGGAGTTTTGTGTATAGCCTTCTTTTTGATACACTATAATATGATGGCAAGGTTTCTGAGATCATAGTAGAATTCAGGTCTGAAGGGACCTTAGAAGGCCTCTAATCCAAACTGCTCCTCAGAGCAGGATCAGCTGTGAGATCAGACCAGCTGGTCAAGGCTTTATGCTGTTGATCTTGAAAGTTTCCAAGAAGGAGACTGCACAACCATTTTGGGTAATGCATCTCACCCCTGGGCTCTGTCTGTGATGAAGATGCTTTTCCTTATATACAGTCAGAACCTCTCCTATTTCAATTTGTGCCCATTTTATTTCATCCTCCCACTGGATTCCACTGTAAGCAGCCTGGCTCTGTTTTTCCAATTACCTCCTTGCAGATATTGGGAGACTGCTCTTCTCCCCACAACCTTCTCTGCTCCAGTGTGAGCAGGATCTGATTGCCAGTTATATTGTCTCTGTTACACAGATGTGTCAGACCTTTACCTAACTCACTCTGTTCTCTGTCCCTGCCTGATTCGACCCAAATGTTGCTTGTGCCCAGCAGGACAGATGCTCCTTGAGACCCAGAAAGGAAAGTAGCAGAGCATATCGGAATGCATAGTCCATTTTGCCATTCTTCTGTTGGGTCACCTGCACTGTTCTGTAGCTCAGTACAGCCTTATTCCTTCTATGGTTGTACAGAGCTTGATTGTTTTGCTGTGGAGCTGGAAACTTTTACTCCCTGAAGAAATGGACATCCAGAACAATGTGAAATCTTCCTGGATGTGTTTGGAGCTTTGTATTTTTAGCTCAATTTTGCAACAGTTCACATGCAAATACTTGAACAGGCAAAACCGAAAGAAAACCAGCTGTGTCCCTAGACCCGGGGGCCAGAGCAGCCAAACAGACTGAACAAATTTCAGACTGGACTTTCACTGTACCAGGTGCTTCATTGAAGATCCTCTTATGCTGTGATGAAGGAAATGGGAGCCTGCCTCATGGGATGGCCTATATTCCAGTGTTCAAGACAGGTCTCAGTTTTTAGGAAACCTTTTGCTTAGGTCACTGCTTAAGTTTAGAAAGCTTACAAAGTAGTAGACAGCCATGCAATTAAAAATGCAGTTGCAGATTTAGGATCAACTGTTGCTTTCTTACATTTGGACACTAAAGGAGAAAAAGGGAATGACCCTATTCTACTCTTTGTGTGAATTATCCACACAATCTACACATGTGCAGTGTGAGTATCATTTGTCTCTCTTTAAAAATCCAGCTTTGATCATAGTGCTAACGTAAGGGCACCTACCAGCCTCTTCCATATAGACATCATGAAAAACTTCAGCCAATCTGAGACTGTGGAAAATTGTTGACCTGGAAGTATTTAATCTTGAAATAGGAAGGTATCAGTGAATCTTTGATGAGAAACAGTGCTTACAAAATGCTTTGAGGTTCTGGAGGGCAGAGTAAAGCCTGACAGTCATGGAGAACCCCATGACAAGTGAGGTCTCCTACCGCTTCCAGCATTCCTGCTGCTGAATAGTAGGAATCTCAAAGCTCTGAGGTATTGTGCTGCTCGAATCCTTGGATTCTGGGCAGGCTACTCAAGGCTTACATAAGTTTTTAAAGAAGAGGAAAGAAATAGCAACCAAAATATGGATATTCAGATGTACTTTTTCATTCTTGATCTGCTGCAGTGTTCCAAGTTCAACCATGAAAAGACCATTCTACAAATCTTGGTTCTTGTCTGCTGTGCATGCTAAGGATCCTTTAAATGTATTCTGAATTGTTTAAGATTGAGTAATGTGTGCGAAATTAATTGAGTCAGTGAGTTAGTCACACATAGAGGCATTTACTGCCATTTAGAAAGTTCTAGGGTAGTTGAGAAGTCCATGATGGGCCAGCAGATCCATAACAAACCTGCAAGAGACCTGTATCTTTCTACAATAGCAGCAGGGAAAGGCAGGAACATCTGGCTGTCAGATTGCACTAAATGACTACATACATGTCAATATTTCACATCTTGATGTCCAATTAATAGTCTTTTTCAAGCAAATCTCCCACTCACCCTAGTAAGGATTCTGCCATGGGATGGTCTTGGAACATGCTGGCTGTGGGGACTCCTGGGCAGCTGTTGGGGAGGGTGAGGTGCACCTGCTCTCCAGATTTTTAACACAGTGGATCAGGAATGGGCAAGCTGCCCCAGGACTGCAGGGTGGGTTAAACATCCCTGTGGGTCTTTAACCGCAGTTGGTTTCACTCCACAGATCCACACTGCCTGCTCCTGCAGATGTATTCCCTACACCTCCAGTACCTGTAGGGTGGCAGAGATACCCTGAAAGGAGTCCTAGATGCAAATGTTGATTAGATTTCTCACTGTGAAGAAAAAGGGTATAACTACGTCTACACTAAGAAAACAGTGCCAGGGCTCGCTCTCTGAATGGGAATTAAAAGCATTCCCCATACATTAGTGAAGAAGTTTATTACTAGGTGATTGCATTATATTGCATAGTATGTTCTGTTACTTAATTGCTGTTTAAAAAGGGACTTAGCCAGGACCAAAGGGAGAAATTGAGTGAGAGATTTCGTAGAAATGCAGCTTAAATTTCCAGTCTTGTGTTAGAGGAAAGTATGTTTTTTTCTCTATTTAATATGGTTTATATTCCTAATTCCAGCCATTTTTTCTTTCATAATAGTTTTGTTGTATACTTGAACCTGACAACTGGAGGATTGAGGATGTGTTTGGACTGCCTTTATTGCAAGTCTGATGATGAAAACCACCTATGTTATTAGAATAAAATAAAAAGCAGGAACTTTCTTATATTTGTAGTTCCAGTAGGAGAACAGTTCACAGAAGCAAAAAGTGTTGCTGGTGAATGAGAATGTTCACTCTGGAAATAGCCAACACTGGACCCATAGTTAAAATTGTGACATACTCTTGCAGAAATCTAAATACAGAGATTTTGAAAAACATATCTCTATGCTGTATCTATTTGGTCTTTGCCCTTTGCCTGTTTCAATTCCTCCAGGGTTGTATTAGCTTGATGGAATATGAATATACACCCAGGCTGTATACTAAGCAGGCTCTTCAAACTGCTTCTCTTTAAAATTTTTAGCCCAAAATACAGATTCAAATACAATTTTAATCTAAAAAAGTTTACCCTACTTTATGTCTTTGTTTATGGTGAGTGTTCAGATTCATTAGCTCTGTGGTGTGTGATGGCTGCTTTATTTTGTACGTTCTGTTTTATGGACTCCACTACTGGGACTGTTGTTAGCTGGGAGAAGTAAATAGATTTTGAGAAAGAGATCACACCATAGCAACCCTTGGGTTCTGTTTATGGTTCAAATAAACATCTGTGCCATGGAAAGTTATGTCCTGAGGAATTTTCTAAACTAGTATGCTAATTGGTTTAATAACAAAAGGATTAATACACATAAGTTGAAGACAAATCTACACTCAATATTTAAATGGTGAATATATATTTTTTTTAAAACTGCCAGTAAATAATGCATCACAGCCCCTCAGTAGGGAGAGAGAATTTTTCACTCATTTACAATACTAGAAAGTACATGACTGTTTTGAGCAAGAGGTTCATGAAAGCACTCGGCAGAGCAGAATATGAGTTCTTCCATTAAAGTCGATATTAAAACTCTGTTTGTTTAATGTGAGCAGCTCTGTGTGTGTTTTGAAAACCCAAACCTGTCAGTTGGTAATTTCCTCACCTTTTGGTTAAAGAAGTAGCTTTTACTCAAGCAAAATGTCTATTGACTGAACTGGATGTTTTGCTTGAGAAGACCTGGTGGAGTAAGTTCCATGCCTCTGAACATCCTGGCTGCAGGGAGATTTTAGGCCTTTAAAGGGTATGCCAAGAAAGGACATTTTTTCCTTCCTGCAGCTGATGCTAAGACACTGCTGCTGGCAGTATACTTTGGGTTTGTTTTTTTCTTAATATGCAAATTGGCAAGATTTTATTCCAAAGTGTAAGCATTCCTTATTCCTTAGAGATTTCACCCATACATGATGGTCCTTCACCTGACTTGCCCTTATACTTGGCCGGTGGTTCAGTAAGCACGGCCAGAGGAAGGGTTAGTCTGGGATGGAGTCACCAGTGGGGAGGATTTTGTATCTGGTGACGCTCT
>JAOXXN010000446.1:103772523-103787002 GCA_026770055.1 Myrmophylax atrothorax | reverse complement strand
AGTACAGAAGGAAAACGCTCAGCAAAGAGTTAGGGAAGAACAGCACAGGCACTGCTGATGGGTGTGTAGGACTGGCAAAGGATTTACAGGGGTTTATCATTTCTGTACAGAAGAGTATTAAAAAAGGCTTATTTTCTGAAGCTGTGATTAAAGGGAGACTCCTCAGTGTTGGGTTGATGGTCTCTTGGGTCTGGAATGATTCCCAGGGCTTGAAAGACCAAAGGAGGGATTACAAAGAGAGAGCCCTGGTGAAGACCTTGACAAATTTTTCAGCATGTAGTCCCTGACACCCTGGAAAGACTGAGGACATGGAAGAATCACTGGCTGAGGAAATGATTGCAAGAGGAGAAACCTGCTTCTACAGCTCATTGCAGTAAGAGCTGTCATAGAAACAGAGCCACATTCCCCAGGGCTGCACATCACTCAGTCCTGTGCTCTCAGGCAACAAAAAGCTCTTCCTATACCTTATCCCATGGCCCTGAGCTGTCTTTATAGTTGCAACACCACAGCATTAAATCTGTCTTTAGCTAGCTGGAGGTTTAGAAATAATATTTGAAACCTGCCCCCTTTCTTTTTTGGATAGAGGAAATGTTTTCATAGGGAAGAGATTGCAGAAAGCTCACATTTTTTTCAGAAAATGTCTTGACAGCCATCCCAAATACTGTTTTTGTTACATTTATTTCAAGTAGCAGATGTGATCTAAGGTCTCATCAAAGATGAAAAACAGTCAGAAGTAGTGGCCAAGGAGAGGAACAGATAAAATACATCTGAAGGCACATGCACAAATTGCAAAGATGTGATCATCTTGAGAAGGCTCTTGAAATGCACCTGTTTCTGTCGGTGGTGGTGATGAGTTATATTACTGTCCTGCCATATTGTTGATTCCATATGGGTTATTTCCAGCCTTTCTACTTGAAAAAATAACTTGATGTGGCATAACTGACTGATTTCACTGTAAAAAGGCAACATGTCATGATCCACAAGGATAGCATGTGTGAGACCCAGACCCTCTATTAATCTCTGCTTCCAGCTCACCACATGTCTGTGGCTGAATCCCTCATCCTGCTGTGCCTTTGGCTTTCTTTGTGTATTTGTTTGTTTGGATTTTTTTGAGGTTACCCATGAGCTCCTTAGGATTCACAACCTTGGACTTGTAAGCCTTGTGTCTATATAGCTCCCAGTGTAGTACCCTGCTCCCATCCACAGTCTTCTGGGTAATGGTGATGGCAAGCTAATGCCAAGGGAATCTGGAGAGAGAGGAGACACTGTTGTTTTCTGAAATTGAAATGTGTATGTTGAAGTCTCCTGCATCTCCTTTTTTTTGAACTGAATGTTTTGCTGACTATGCTACGCTCACAACTAAATCAAGTAAATGGAAAAGAGAAAGATTTTAAAGCATCGCTAACTTGTCACCTCATCCTCTCAAAGTGGACCACTGTGAAGGGACCAAACCCATGATTTATTTAGGTTCAGGTCCTACTGAAAGGGAGATTTTCAAGTCTAGGAATAAAAATTATGCTGGGTGATTTAGGTGCCTACTCACTAAATATCCAGTTCTTACCAGTCAGCCACAAGCTGAAATGTAATAATTAATTTTAAAATGCTAAAACAATTACAAAAAGAAAACTGCAAAAAATATAGCTAGATGATTCACAAATGGAAATAAATAAATACACAATATAAATTATGCATTGCAGTAATTTGGTCAGCTACAGTAATAATGGTTTTGTGGGCAGGGATAGTTACTCTCATAACCTGTAAAAATGAAAAAAAGCTGCAGCCTAACAAAAACATCCCAGGAAATTAATGGAGTTTTTTTCAGATTTGGCATTACAAACCATTTTATGGAAACCTGGAAAACTTTTAAAAATCTATTCAGTAATGCATTTCTTTTAGGAACTAGTAATGCAATTTTATTGCTCTCAGAAGTTATGTGGGATTTCTTTAAAAGCAACCCCAACATTACACTCCCTTCTCACTACCCCAAACAGGATCTCATTCCTGGAAGCAGTACATTAACAATGTAAAAACATCTTGTGTAAAAGCCACATGTCGTTCTGACCCTGTCAGCTTTAGATAAAAGTGTGAATTGCCAGATTCTGTATTTCCTTATCATCACTGCCTCTGAAATACTTGATTTCACTTATAGTTGTGACTCCAGGTCTCTGACACCATCAGTAGTTTTGCTTCCTATCATGCCCAGTTATCTCTGCCAGTGCTATGCTGAGTGGAAAGCGTTTTAAGACCAGCAAGCCTATGACAGGCTTCAGACAGGAAAAACATTGGAACTGTTTTTGAAAAAGAGCCTCTGAAAATGAACTGTCCTTGCAAATGAGGCTTGGCAGAGCTGCAGTGTGTAAAACTGGGGGGTACTTTACTTCCTGGGACCATTGATCCTTCCCACACTGCAGTGTCTTACAGGAGGATTACCTGTGCTCTTGTACACTGGCACACCTGTTCTGCACTGGAAAGAATTCAACTTCAAAAAACAAGATTAAACCTCATGCAATCCCCTCACAGGGCTGTGCACATAAAGCTCTCCTGCATCCCATACTCCCTCCTCAAACCAGAATACTTTGCTACTGTAGCAGACAGAACAACCCTAGTAATACAGGGGGGTTTTTTGTAGCAATGTGTTTTGTTTTGTTCAGGGGAAACAACATTCTTCAGAGAGAACACATAGGAGAAAATTTCAGAAACTGCTCTGGGCAATTTTTACTAGGTCTTGTTGTTTTGAAAGAAAAATTGTAAGATGTCTAAATAAATATTTGGCAATAATGGGGAAATGTTTATTTCTGCCACCATTCTTTCTGTAATTTCCCTTGTGTGATGTCCATAATATGTGCTGTGCTGGAGCTGGGTGAGAGAACAGCTGCCCATGTGCACTGAAACGCTCCTGCTGGGGCGGTGCCAGGCGTTTCCATGAGCATGGCTGTGTTATGGCAGGGCACAGGGAGTGACCCATTATGGCACAGTCCAGCCACTGCCTGAATGGTGTTGTCTTCTACCCCAACAGCTCTTGTCATCCTTAGCATCACCTGTCTCAGCTGGTGGTCACACATTCACCTTGCTCCTCTGTTGTACCCACACTGTTTCCTGTTTTCAGTGTTAATAAGAAAACATTACCTTTCCATTGTAATGAGATAGAGGACTTTCTTCAGTGAGTCCAAAAAGTGAATAAGCACATTAGGAGAGCAGATTGGCAGTAACTGAGGCTGTAAAAATTTCCAACAAGGAATTAAATTCTGTAACTACCATTACACTGAGATTACATTTGCTGCATCTGCTTGTTAGCTTGTATCTGAGATACTGAATGGTGACAGGACAAGCTCCCTGTGCCACACTGGCACAGACTAGCCCTGTGTTTGAAGGAGAGGAGAGCCAGTTTCAGAGTTTGGGAGTGCAACAGCACAGCATGGCCTGGCCATGGCATGCTCTCTTCTGCTTCAAAATACGCACTGAAATCATCTGCTGGAATGAACTTCAGAAGATCCCTCTGTTCCAACCTGTAAACACTTCTTAGGAATTGCTTGGGGTGATGACAGAACTGCACCTGTGACCCTCCTACACAGGTGACCTTCCTAACACCATTCAGTTTACTAATGTGGATGTGGCTGGGTTTAGCACAAGGGAAGAATCACTGACAGAGGAGACAACTACTGGGGCTAAAAATGCATGAAAGGTTGGGAATGAGGAAGAGGCAGAGGCTGCAGAAACACAGGTGAAAAGAACACAATGACAGGGTTTGCAGAAAGTTTTGGATGAGTACAGGCTGCTGTTGATAAATGTGACAGATATCGAGGAAAACAGGAGACTTTTCATGCAAATGTCCTTGAGATCCAAAGGCAAATTTTTTTTGGAATAGGGATCAGCCAGCAGTCTTTCCCTTTTGCTTCCATCACTGCCTCTTCTAGTCACACCAGTGATTTAGATCAATTGCAAGTAGGGCTTGATGGATTAAGTCTGAACACTGGTGTGACAGTGAGAGCTCTTTGTTAACCTTCAGATGAGCAGCTACTGGGAAAAACTAAGCTCCCTCTGAGCCACACAAGTTATGTCCCTATCAGCTAAACAAGATGAGGACACACATCTTGCACATGGCTGTCCATCGTGTGGGATTGCTGGCCCATCCCTGGTACAGCTGTGGGGCAGGGTGGCTCTGCCATGCAGTGCCTGGTCACAGAGTGTGGGTGAGCAGGGCAGTGTCAGCTGCATGGGTACAAGCCAAGCTATGCCAGTTACCCTCCAAACTAGACAATGTTCTGAGTACAGAATGTGTTAGTCACTGATGTGCATGGAGCATATTGGGGGAAAAAAATTAATTCACACTTTCTTATATTGGGACAGCAGTGGAATGGCTAACTGTTTATAGAATGGTTCTCTGCTGCCTATAAAAGCCATGCTACAGGAAGCTAGTTCAACGGCAACATCACAATGAGACTTGTTCTCTGTGGTCATTTCGTATGACTTTCATCTAGGTAAAAAAATTCATTAACAGCTTTTTCCCCCCATCTTAGTTTCTTGTAATTAACAAAACCCCCCATAGAAATGCCATCTACTGGGAATGGCAGCTCGGTTAAATCACTCTCTTGGGAAAATAACAAGAACCCACAAACAGAAAAAAAATTAACAGTATTTATTTGCTAGCTGTTGTATACACACGAATAGTTATGCCCCACTTTGTGCAGTTATTCTCTGCAAGAGGTGATACTGTACTCTGCATATGGTCAACATTTTAAAAGAAGCTATAATTATTCACCCATTCTTTCTGTGATATGAAAAACATAGTTAAGTGCTTTTACTTTTCCCAGCAGTTTAGCATTCACAATTTTCACAACGCTTACAATATTATTATGTAATGAAGGTTTTTATTATTCCCAGCACTTTGATTAGAAAAGCTGCTTCTTCATACATAAAGCTGCAAGAACTTTAAGTGCTTCTGATGCTATGTCATCAGCAGAACACGTTATAAGATTTTGTATGGTATGGTTTTCCATTAAAAATGCAGTACAATTCACAGTACTTAAAGGAACATTAATATCAAATGAAAACTGATTATTATAATAAAATTTTACTTCTATTTCTCCTCATCCTGTCCCCTAGCACATCCACTCTGCGCCCTTGGAGGGAGGTGGAGCAGACCAACACATGCCCTTGTTTTAGGCATTTCTGTTGTTGTACTTTAGGACTGCTGTTGCTTTGGTCACCCCCTTATACAAAAAGGTGGGCGTGGTGGCATCCTCTGTGCACCTGGGGTGGGACACTGCAGGCACTGGTCTGAGTCATCGCTGGGTAACACTTGAATAAAATGTTTAGAGTACATAGTCTGTTAAATGGTATGAGCAGGTGCCAATTGATCATCATTCATATAATTTGGGTCTGAAACTGAACATTTAAAGTTTACTGATTTACAGTGGAAAAATGCAATGCTAATTTTTATGCTTCAGTTTTGGCCATTTTCATCAGCATTAGTCCATATTTCTGTATAAGCATGGGAATCTTGCCCCAATTAGACACTTGTAGCTTTGCCAGTGCCTGTGCCTGATGATGGGTGAAAAAATTCCTCACCAAGCATCCAGGACCAAATCCATAATGAACACTTTGCAGAAGTGTGGAAGAGCTACATTAGAAGTCTGTACAACAAGAGTAACTTGATCCTTTTCAGAGCACTATGAGACTGGAAGATGAATTTGTGTTTGCACATCTGTAGCACGGAATAATAGAATCATGGAATCATTTAGGTTGGAAAAGTCCTCTAAGATCAATGAGTCCAACCATAAACCCAACACTGCCAAATCCATCACTAAAGCCTAAGTGCCACATCTGTTAAATACTTCCAGGTCTTTGAAATATGCCCAGGGATGGTGACTCAACCACTTCCCTGGGTAGCCCGTTCCAATGCTTGACAACATTTTTGGTGAAAAAATTTTTCCTAGTATCTAACCTAAACCTCTGCTGGTGCAATTTGAGGCCATTTCCTCTTGTCACTTCTTACCTGGGAGAAGAGACTGACCTCCCGCCTCACTACAAGTTCCTTGCAGGTAGTTGAACAGTGTGACAAGGACTGACAAGTAGGCAGATGCCACTTAAGAGAGGAAATAATTTTAAGAAACTGATTTACACCTTGTTAGATGTCCTAAGGTAGGTGTACTTCTGTACATTTGTAGCAAAAGGTAGGTCTTGGGTCTCAGAAACAGATGACACAGATGATCAGACACATGGATGCTCTGTTCTCTTTGATCACCACCATTAGCGCTATCCTTGGAGATGGGTGAGCAAGGAAAAGGCAGGAGAGGCTGAGCGTGTTCACGGGGTACCCATGCTGGTGCTGATTGCCCAGCTGGCAGCCTGGGAGCTTGTTAGGAGGCAAGGGGCTGGATTATAGAGAGCTTGCTGAACACAGTCATGTATTTCCCGACCACTGGTCCCTCTCACCATAGGGCAGAGCCCACCCCAGCAGCAGACCAGCACTTCCTCCCCTGCCTGCTGAAGCACTGGGCAGGCTGAACTGCCTGGTGTGATGGAGAAGAGCCCTGTGTTCATTTGCAGCCAGTCTACAAGCCTCCGTTTCTGTTGCCATGGATACAAGAACAAAGCAATAACTTTATTCAGGATTAGCTATTTTTACTGTAATTACACAACAGGAAATTATTAGACTATTCTTCCCTTCATCTCACCCATAATTTATTTATGTGATGCTCCAGCTGTCTGTACTGAGCTCCCAAGCATTGAATTCCTGTTGACTGGGCTGCTGCTTTGTGGGAGTGTGCAGTGCTGGTGGCCCCAGGGGTCAGAGGGCTCTGCTCAGCTGGGCAGGCAGCAGCAGACCATGGGCAGGAACCCACCCAGCACTGTGGGGGACTTGGTAGGTCTTGTGTGCAGTCAATAATTAGTTAGCAGAGGTTGGGATCAGGCCTGTCTTGAATCATTCTCTGTGAGGGGGCTGGGATTGCCCCTGAGCCTCCAGGGTACAGGCTCCTGGCAGGGCAGGACATCTTACTGCCCCTCCGCCTGACCAGATGTGGTGTGAGCATCCAGCTGTGGTTCTTGCTCATGGGTGCTTAAACCTCTCTGTGAGTGTCAGGGCTTGTACAAAGCTATTGGAGCTGTGTAGAGTCCTCTTCTGAATTTAGTTTGAGGTGCCACTGTGCACACTGTCCATTGGCTTCCTAAATCCTTCTCTGACCATAGTGACATGTAGCTGAATGAGTTCAGGTCAGTAGACTTAAACATGATTTTTTTATTACTGTGATTCTGCAGGGCCTTAAGTCTAAGATCACTATGCCACAAGTCCCATAGATTTTCACAGAAAGTCAAATGCCTATAGAATTCTGTAAGCTTTAAATAACCCTGTAAGGTTCAGCTATGGAATTGTACAAAACAGCAAAGGAATCATTGAAAGAGAATGCATTTTTGTTTGCTTCTGTTAATCTGTAGAGATGTTTTGCTTATCTGCTGCCTTTGTTTTCCCAGCAGTTGTGTAGCTGGTGGGTGCAGCAGCCCGTGTTCATCTGTTCCTGCAGCACAGTGTCACTGGCAGGTCTGTGTGAAGACAGGTCCATGAAAGCAGAGTGGAGGGAAGAACCTGTCAGGCAGTTGGCATTAGGAAGCTTGACTTTGCCAGTGAAACTCCCCTGCCCAATCAGTGGACATGAGGAAGTTTTGCCATTGCACCTACGGCAGCTGTGGTTTAGAAGAGATGAGTTTTTCAATTTCTGCAACACTGATTCTTTCTGACCATTAGCAACATCAATCTAATTGAGTGGAGATGTTGAGTCAGTACTGGAGAGACAGGGATTAAATTCCTGAGTTTGCCCTGGCCTCCATGGGGCTGTGTCTGGCTCAGTTTCTGCACTCTGCACCACTCCACCACCTTGCACCAGACATGCTTGGCTGAACACTGGGAGCCTGTCTGGATCCCTGAAAATTTTCCTTTCCTTTCACCTCAGTGTTGCATTTGGTCATGGTTCAGTTAGAAGACTGTATGCTCATGAAGTCAGGTAGCTGCTTTCACTGATCAATAATAAAAAATATTTTAGAATTGCCCCAAGGGGAGTGTAATAAAAGGACATTTCAACTGATGAAAACTTTGCAAAATTGACTGCTTTATTTGATGCTTTTTACTAATGAGATTTCGGGTCTCGGTGTCATTTTTGTAATTTTTCAATTTACAGAAAGTAACTGAACTTAATTTACCTAAACTTTCAGCCATATTAAGACACTTCAGGACTGCATTTTTCATAGGTGATGAGAAATAATAAATGTAAAAAGAAAATGGGCTGAACGATTCAATGCAGACTATTAGAAGCAATTCCAATTTCTGAAAAATAGGTATTTAGAAATGAAATAAAAAAGAATGAAAGAAAAAACCAGGTCATTCTTCTGTATGAGAGTCCTACTCCAGCACTGTTTCTGTCTCACAGGAAAAATTTCAGAGAACTTGTAATTAAATTACTCAGTAGTTTTATAGAGAGATGACACTAAAAATGTGAAAAGTGTTGTATTGAAAATATGTTTTAGATCGCTACATGGAAGAACCAAAGAAATAAAAACGAAGGTAATATAAAAAATAATAGAGGCAACTACTAAATTATCACCTTTATCCACTCAAGTGTGGGAACCACATCAGTTTATGGGAAACTTGGAATAGGGTCTGTTGCCTCTATTCTATTAGGTTTTGTTGCCATAAAATAGATCTGTCCCAAATCTTACACTTCATTGTTTAATATTAGAAACTGACTCAGTATTTGGCCATGTGAGTAAGCATGACCTGCTCTTCTGACTTGATGACTGGTTCACTAAACAGAACAGAGAGGGAGACCCAGCTGCATTTAGTTGATAAAATTTAGGCATCGTATGTTTGGCATTTAGCTTTCATTTGATCCGAATTATTTCACAGGAGATGCTGTCTTTCTCTACTAAGGCATTTGCCAGCACTCACTTTACTTCCATTAACATATCACTCTTAATCAAAGCTGATGTTCAGACGTCTCTGCATCCTGTCATCCTGACAGTCATTAATGCTCTTCCCAGTACTTTTGTCTCACTTAGTATGCCAGATATTTTTGCCTGGATCCTTTGAGACTCCAGTGGGACACATCCCTGTTTTCTGCCTGCTTGATGAAATCTGCAGGACCACAGTCCCTTTGTACTCCTCTGCAAGACCAAACACTGGCAAGAGTCTTATCTTTAAGGAAAAAGCAGACTTTTCATGGCATTGGCAGTAGGACTGAGAAGTTAAATATTTAGTTTTGAGAAGCCAAGCTTGACAGTGCCCTTAATCCAATTAAAACTATGTCTGAAAAACGGTTTTCATTTTGGCCTAAGTGATTACAGTCTTGCACTGGAACAATCAAGAAATATATTATGATTTGTATGTGACAGAAAGATCTTGGGTTTATAATCAGATAAGACTTACAATCAATTAAGATCCAATTATCTCCAAGACTAGAATTCTTCATTTTCAAAAGACCAGTCCTGTGGTTTAAGTTTGTTATCACTTTACAGCAGTGGATGTTTGTTGAGTGATATGAAGATTTTAATTAGAGCCAGAAGCTTTTACATGAAGGGATTAAATTAAAGAAGCAAAAATGGTCTTTTCAATATATTTTATCTATTTTAAGGGTTCTCTTAAAACATTTGATCCTCTTTCCTCAGGTCACTGTTGCAGATTTTTCAAAACTGCCCTCTCATTTCTCATTTTTGGAGTAAATGATTTTTTTAAAAAGATATTATTTTGATTTATATTTTTCAATGTAGAAAGCCACAGACCCGCTGCTAACAATATTTTACCAGCTAGAAAGTACATTTTAATAACTGAACTGAACATACCCAGAGGCAAGGAAGTTTGTGCAAATTCAATTTCACTTGACAAGTACAACAAGATTATAACTATGTGGAAATTACTTTAATGGTCACAGATTTGGTGTGTTTAGACAGAAAGCTAATCTGGAGGAAATCTTTACAGAGTTCAGTGGTTGTAAAACATTATATTGTGAACCACAATAGCACCTGTTTGCAGCTCCCCATGAGAATTTAGCTCTTCAACACTTTGGATGTCAATTGAAGGGCATTCTCATGATCAGATCTCCAGGGCAGTGCAATTTATCTTGGACTGTGTGGAAGAGCCATTGCAGGGAAGAACAGAGGTTGTGTTAGGGTGCAGTTACCCTTGTCTAGAGCAGGTCTGGCTGAGAGCTATCTGATCCAAACAAAATGCATGGGTCTGGTATTATTCTTATTTTTCCTTTACGCTGGGCAAATAGTTACCATGGCCAATGCAATCACCACTGGTTGCCAGCAGTTGTTGCTAATAACAATGTAACATCTTGTGCAGAAGATTGCAGAGGGGAATGTAAGGTGTGGGAGAAAGATATGGAAAATCCGAAGAGGACAGTGACAGATCTGGAAAATATGAGATAAGGAAAAGGGTTTGGGAGGGCAAAAGGATGTCAGGACAGTGAGAAGATGGGAAATACTGCATGAGGTATAAGGCCAGGGAAGAAGATAATGGGAAATGGGAGAGATTTTTAGCAGAAACAGGGAGAAATATAAAAAGAGCAGAAAATCTTGTGGATGCAATAAGAATCAGATGAGGTTTCCTTTTCATGAAGGAAAATGTGTACATGTGACTCACTGAAGGCAGATTTGCAGGTAGATGTGACTCAGATCTGCAACTGAGCGAGTTAATTTTCACCGAGCTGAAGTTCTGCCAGCTGCAGCATTCAAACACCTCGGTCTGTGCCTCTAAAGTATTTGAAATGTATTTCTGAGGCAATCTGTATTTATCTGCACTGTATCAAGACAGCAACATGCAGTATCTAAGACTTCTGTGTGGGTCCAGATTGTCCTTTCATCATATGAGGATCTTGGGTAGGGCAGGGCATTGGGTCACCACAGTCTGATCAGTGTTTTGTTCTACATCAGGTGAGAGTCACAACAGTCTGGTTTTGGCTCAGTTTGGATGTACAGGACAGGCTTCACACTTTATGGCTGGCCAGGTCACATACGGCATAGGTCCTTTCTTTTTGCACACCAGGTGGAGACATGACATTGCTGCATTTCTTCGTGGAGTACACCAGGCAGAAGGTCTGAATTTCAGATAATTTTTTGCATTCTTCTGTTATGGAGCCTTCTTTATAGATTTTGCAAGATTCATTACCCTGGCACAGCCCCCACCATGAAATGTAAAGTGAAGTTCAGCTCACTTCTCTTCACTGGGGCAACTGAAATAAATTTGGCCTTGGTTTTATCTGAAATCACAGTACTAAAAGAGACACCTTCTGGTAGTGCTTTTGTTATGGAGAGCTAGGACAGGTGGGGTGCTCCCAGACTGGACTTTGGGGACAACCTAATCTCCTAAGGTAACGTAGGGAGATCAGAAAGGCAAACCTCAAATTGACTGCCTAATGCAGATTAGATGCCCAACTATTGGGTACAATTTGGTGATATGAAGCTCAGTGTATAATAGGAATACACATTTCATTATTTATTTGAGAGTTTATTTCAATTGGTGGTAGTAGTCATACTAGGAGAAGGTGTGGTTTTGTTCCCTATTCTTCATTAGAAATAGGTAGTCTAACACGTAACTGGAAATTGCTAATACAATGAAATTTGTGGAATAGATTGGATCTTTTCCAGAGTTACAGTAATTCCTTTATATAATACTTGGTTATGAGTCCACTCTTGTTTTAAAGATTTATTTTATATGCATATCTGTCTATATGTGTTATATGTGTATACATATGCATGCAGACACCATATATATGCTGTCTCTTAATTTGAATATATGCTTGAAATTTGAGGTCCTATAACCCTTGAAGCATTATGTCTTGATCATCTCCCAGATTTTTACTTTCTTTTCCTATGCAACACCATTCTGAGGCTGAAATCCTTTCTTTTGTTGCTGAAATGAAAAGCTCTCCTTTCATACATCTTTATGCAGAACCAGAAATCATCCCAGCCTGAGGGAGGATGGAAAGAAGAAGAAGGAAGCTGCACAGCTGCAGAGATGTGACCACACTGACTAGTAGGAGAGCTCTACTCAAGGCAGATGAGAGGGAAAAGCCCCTCATGATCAGGAAAATAGCAGCTGAATTGAACAATCTGAATGCAGATTTATAAAGGAACTTCCATTGGGAAGCTACTGTTATGCTTTTGAGCTGCCATGTCCTACCAAGGACATATGTGCAAGCCTTGAAGTGAGCTTTGAAATTAATAATCAGTTTTGTGTTCTCTCCTTAGCTTCTTTGGCAAGACTCAAAGCACTATAGGCTGATGATAGCTTTTTCTGAATTTCTTTCAGAATCTTATGACTGGTGTTGGATTTGGGATATTAGATCTTTGCAAGTCAACAAGTATGTGGGACTGTTTTGCCAGGGGATGAAGGTCAGCACAAAATACACAGACACTAAATTTAAAGACTAAGTGTATAAATTTACTATAGTGCAAAGCAGCAAACAATTACAAAAAAGAATTATAAAAGGAGAAGCTTAGCAACGCACCCAGTCATTACTGCAAAGAGTGTCCACAGTGATTAAGAAAGATACATCACCAGTCACCCTTTAATACATTCCCATCATCCAGACCTGCACGTCTGCTGGGGAGCCCCAATCACAGTGAGGGATTGGAGAACCACTCCTGGGAACTGGGAAATCCTAAGCAGGGTGACCACTCATAGATGAGGTCTCCATCTTTGCTGTGAAAGGGTCCAGCTTTTATATTGTTAAACAAACAAGCTCACTCCACATATTTAGGGCAGAAAATATCTGGCTTTCTCCTCTCCTTGGTTTTCATTCAAAGCCTGGCCATGGCTCAGAGGAAAATAAGGGAGTCCATCTGAAGCAACTACTGTCGAACTAGGCCAGTCATCTTCTTCCATGGCCTTGACTGCTCTCTAAATACAGAAAGACAGATGCATTCATATCTCATTATTGAACAGATACAAATCTTCCCTAATAAGTGAATGACAATATATCTTACTAACAAGCATACATGTTTACACAGGTGTAGTCTCATATTATATATTTTATTAAGGATTACACAGAATTTTGTCTAATGCATGTCTAAATATAACATTAGGTTGGAAGGTTCATCTAAAGGTCAGCTCTGGCTCAGGGCCTGTTTTTCAGACCTCAGCACTTCAGGGACATCTGCTGTTCACATTACCCCTGGTATTTAAATTGTATCTATGGGCAAAGGGCTGGTGTCCAAGGACGTAACATCCTTCTTTCTCTTCTGGCTATTTCTTTCAAAGATGTAAGAGAAGGGAATCCAGACTAGGTATTTGTTTTCTTTACAGAGAGTTCCATTACTCAGACTATTAAACTAAATGCCTTGGCATGCTAAAGAGTGTTTTTCCCCTCTATCTTTCTAAAATGTTCCTATTCTTCCTCTTTTTTTGCCGTATGTCCACATGTACAAATACTTATTCACCTCTGTCTCCTCTGCTGAGGTTCATTAGCCATTGCTTGGCCATAATTTGAGATGCAACACCATGGTTTCCTGAAGTCAGAGCAGGCTGAGTCATTAAAAACAACTGTGTACACAAGGTGGTGGGATGTAGTTTTCTGAACTTGTCATAGCTAAACTCCTTTACAGAACTCATTAATGACTCATACAGTATCTTTAATATCTTGAGTTTGTGGCCATTTTGGTTACTGTTCTAAATATTGTCAGTAGAGAGCACTTGCATCCTTGATGTGTGGCATCTTGACTGAAATGTCATATTTTTCTGGAAAAGAACGTGGTGGATTGAAATCTCTTCTCAGTTGCTAAAAGCAACTAATCCAGAAAGCCTCTGATATTGTCCTTTGGTTGCATCAGAAGCAGACACCCTGCAATGAGTTTAATCTTTCTAGCCAAGCACAAAAACAGCAAAAAAGCCTGACAGATGCACCTAGATGCTTTTGTAGCACCCAGCTGGTTACTAGCTGGTGCTGTATGCTCTGAAATGCAATTAGTGCTTTTCCTCAACAATAAATTTGCAGATCGACCAACTTTAATGCATTACATGTGAGACTAGGTTATCTGGCCCTCCTCACTCACCCCATCTGCCATATTTCTGTCTCATGTACTGTGAGTCTCACTCTTTAGTCCCACCTGCCACACACATGTGTGTGATCTCCTGAACACCAGGTGACATCTCAGGGCCAGAGAGGCAATGATGTAGTAATGCCTGGAAGGAGCCTGTCTGGAAAAGCATCCTGAAGTTATCCTATTAATCTCATTTATAAAAATCAAGTTCTTCAGAGGAGAAAATTGCTATTGTAGATATTTTCTTTGGTTTTGTAAGTTTTTAAATTTTTTTTTTATTAGACTCTACATTCTTTACAGTTATGTTTCCCTACCATCTGGAGTGCCAAGCCCTTGTTCACCTTCCCTTGGCCTATAAGCAGGAATGTGACCAAAAAGATGTGCTAAAACCACAGAGAAATGGAAACTTCAGATGAAAGAAAACTGTGGGTTAGATACGTTGAAG
>JAOXXN010000446.1:103721485-103752419 GCA_026770055.1 Myrmophylax atrothorax | reverse complement strand
AGATGGTATGGAATACAACATCATTGGTTAGAAGAAGTCAGCTGTCAGCTAGCCCAGCCCAGCTCAAGTCACCCGACCATTCCAGGCCTGGTCCAAACCTCAGAACCCAAATCCGGGCCTGCCAAGGTGAACCCACAACACTGCCAAACTGCATACAGGACCCACTTGTGTCTACCCTTTGCACCCATGCATACAAGTGTTTTCTGTTAGCTCTTCCCCTGTTCATCCTCCAGCTAAGCTTGAACAGTAAATATCTCATTGCAGCCTTCATGGCTAAATAAACCTGACAGCGGTTTCATCCATTAAAAGAAGCTCCTTTTTAGCCCAGTCATCTTGGTTTTCCTTTATTCTGCTCTTTGAATACACAGTGGGAATATTATATGGTCTTCAGGATATGGCACAGTTTATGGCAGGAATAATTTTGTGTTGTTTGACTCTTAGCATTAATTTTACTTTCAAAAACATTTTGCTGGATTTTTTGTTTGTTTGTTTTAAATAGGATAGGCCTCTCCAGAAACTTCTTTTAAGTGTTTTGTTTTGGCATCTAAATTGATAAAGTAATTACTATCCTTCTAGGTGCTTTCAGATGTTGTTTACTCAAACAGTACATTTACAAGTATTTTTACAACCTTTAAATGCTTCTGCTTTCTGCTGATCTTGCCTTCCTAGGGTGCTTAAATGCCAATTAGGCCAGAATCCATGACCTATCAATCTAAATAGGAGAGACACCTCAATAGCCATATAGATCTAGGGCCTCATGATGCCAATTTTATAAACTCCTTGGAGTGTGCCTAAATGCAGTCAGCCCTGCAAACCCTCCCTGTGTTGGGCTAGCAGATGCCACTTCAAATCCCAGTCCTCAAACTGTTCTACTGCAGCTTTTAAAGACAGAAATGGGGAGAAATATTTCTCTTCTGTTGAATACTGGATTCAAAAGCTCTTTGGCTTTCATGCACCAGCAGCTGTTGCAGCTGTCAAAGTCACAATTCCAAGATCTATCTCCCCCACTGTAGGGGATAATTGAGAATTATGCCACTGCATAGGATATTCCATGAGGAAGAGAGGTTTTCAGACATGTTCTTTTACACCCCAGGCATTCATTAAAATTTTGATCACGGTACGTCTGACATTGCAGGTGCTTGCAGATTCATCCACAGGAATGCTTTCCCTTTTATGCTCTTCTCTTTCTCTGCAAGTGCCAGTAATGTGAATACAATCATTTTCATGGACACTGAAAACCAGGCAATTATGGAATGAAAACTCTTCTATTTCTGCTGGCAGCGGATGAAGTGACAGGAACATTAATTATGCTTGAATGCACAGTAATATAATATCCAGGAAGTGAGAAAATCATCTGGGCATGAAAAAATGGGCTTTTTTGCTTCTTTGGGATTGTGCAATTGTTGTTGACATGGACCAAATCCACTTCTCAGTAACACTGATGTAAATTAACAGAAATTATGTTTATGTGCAGTGAAACCTTAGCTTGCATCAGTGTGACAGGAAGCTGAGTTTGCCACATACCCCAATGGGAAGGTAATTTTTACCAGCTGTCTAATTGCTTGTAAAGCAATTGGACAAATTGTCCTCCATATCTCTGAAATTTGAATTCAGGGCCAGAGCTGAACTGTGTCTTAACTTACCACCAAGAGAAGCTCTTCACAGAGGGAGATGCAGGCTCTGAATATCTTTCAGTTGCAGGGCTTCAAGTCTGTAACCCAATGCCATGGTTTGAGTCCCCCTCAGTGGGAGGGAGAGGAAACTTTGCAATCTATCTAGAAAAGCAGCATGAAACTCAAATACAGCCAAGCAGCCAACAAGTATATCAAAGTGAGGTAGAGACATGCTGATCAGAGAATTCCACCTAGAAAGCCTAGAAAGCATACTTCAAACAACTATTCATTTTTGTCTGATCTACATAGCTATAGTTGTTTTCTAAATCATCATAATTTATGAAAAATGTTGGACACTTCAATCAACACTTACTGAAGTGTGAATTGAAATGTACAGGGCAATTTCTCCAGCAATTAGTGGTCTATAAAGGTTGTGAATGTATCTGGCACCATGTTTTTACTGGATGGCTTTTACAAGTGCAGGTAATTGACCTTTGAATTGAAAAGGAAGAAGAGAAAAGCAAAAGTGAAATGTGCTGGCATGGTCAGAGCTGGGGTCAGTTCTTGGGTGACATAAGCAAGTCACTTCAGTCTGGTGCAAGTACTGGAGTTCTTATTGGTGATATGTGCATCAGATCAATTAATAAGATATGTTATTATAAAGTGTAAGTATAAATGCTTTTGTTAAGTGAAATGTCCTGTGGAACACTAACCTATATAAAGTGTTCCTTACTGTATTACTTAATTAGGGCACTACATTCCTGGCCTTGTCAGTTGAATGTCTCGTAGAATCACTTTGGAACTACTAAAAAGCCCACTGTTTCAACAGCTGACTGATGCTAGGAAAATGTAAATTTTCAATATATGCAATAGTGTTTTTTTAATAGACATAATTTTAATAAGAACTGCTCCTACTTTCCTAGCTCAAAAGCTGAGATCCAACTGGAGGAATGTAAGCTATTTTTATAATTAAAAAACAAATCTGAAAGATAAACTGTGAGAAATCTTGTCTCATTAATTTAAAGTCTATCTTTTTTACTCCATTTTGTCCTATCTTTTTTGCTTTCTTTGGGATTATAATTGGACTGACAATTAAACCAATTGGAACTGTTTGTGCAGAATGCTGGGAGTGCCTAGCTGACTGATTCACCCACTTATTTATAAATGAAAACAAAAAGTACACAAGATTTTTTTGACTTAAAAAAGTTTACAGTCTTTAAAAAATAAATGTTTTCTCTATATAATGATACAGTCTCTTTTCACAAACAGTTTTCTGAAAAAGCCCTTTCAAATGCTCTGTATTGCTTAAGACCAGGACAATGCAAGCCTACAGGAACAAAGGTGCTGATTCTGACTGGGCAAAACAATGCTTTAAAAGGTCTCTAAATGGTTTTATCACATTACCTTTGAAGAAGAAACAAAGGTCAAGCAAAAAGGAAGACATGAAGATGACAAAGTAAAAAAATCACTTGTCTAACTTGTTTCAGTGCTGAAATGTTCAAACAACCTGTCAGTAATAACATTTTAATTTTTTCCCCCAACATGTATATTTGAGTAAAATAATGCAGAAATACTGAATGATATAGAACTGAGCCTGTACTTGGTACCAGGTGAGATGAAATGACCTCACTTTTTATGCTTTCCAATTGGCTTTTCATTTTTACACTATCTATTATGTGGAATAACCCTCTGAAAACCTTGAACGAGCACAGGAGCTTGTCTATTGAAAGGTCAGTCTTTCTAAATGTCAGCCTGCTCTTCCTTTATATATTTATATTGAAGTTGGTGATTTATCCGGTGTGTTTCCCAGCAGATCAGTTATTAGAGAACTGCATTTACCAAAAAACCCCAGTGAGCTGAAGAGAAGTTTAACAAATAATAGATGGGGGTAGAGGACTGTTTGGAAAAACAGTGCCATTTTCTTAACTCTAGAAGGCTGAAATTATATATTTTAGGTATCTCATGACTGCAGTTTTTTGTACCTCAGGCCACTAAGTCCCAAGAGCACCATGCCAAACAGGATGGTGCTGCTTCCTTCAACAGGTATATGGTTAATGAAGCACAGAAAAAGAGACTCCCAAACCCACTAAAATTAGAGTAGTCTTGAGGAGGGAATTGTCTCTTTGGGACAAGTCTGCCTTTACCTGGGATAGTCACCCACAGCGCCCTTTTTGGTCACTGAAAAGATAGGCCCTTTTGGGATATGCGTCTTTATGACTGTGTAAATATCTATCTTAAGATAAGAGCAATCAGGTCTCAGATGTGTACTGTTCTTTTAGAAACAACCATAAAAGGAACCTTCCTGACTGACTGAGATGTAGATATTTGCTTTGGAGATCTCAGGGATGTTTGCATCACATCAGAAGTGACCTACCTGGATACAGGAAGGGTCTGGCACCCTGGGTTACCAAGTCCCACTCACACCCTGCCTAAAGGATTTCCTTCCTGACAAACAAACAAAAAGCCCACAAAGAAGGGTGGAAATTTGTGGGTTTGGGTCAATCCATTACAGTGGTTTTGAATCACAACTACAATTCTGAGTGTCAGCACACAGAGGTGTGGCACTCACCACCTGCTCAGCAATGCTGAAGGTACAATGAAAACCACACCTGGGACATAACTAAGGGTCACTTTTCTTAGAAATACAAAGATCACTTACAGTATTGAGTCATTAAAAGAAAGGGTACATGAACTAAGATCCTGTCCATTTAAGTACATGAATTATGGTCAGGTCTTGGCACCTCATGGAGCATCCTTCCTTCCAAAAGTGACTGCCAAAAATCACATAATAACTAACAGGGCAAAGTAAGTGCCTTTGAAGACCTCCAGAGGTCTGCTGAAATGAAAGTATCTAAATTAGGTGTCTAGTTCCCAACCTGTGTAAATAACTGCCATATCCCTCCACTGTGGCCGTATACCCAGCAGACAGCAAAGGACAATGATGCTGGCTCAGTTAAGTTGCCTTTGCATTTACATGCATTGCCCAGCAATAACAACATACAGTGCAATTATACCACAGACTCTGCAGGGTGTTCTGTCTAGTCTTCAGTTGTTGCTGGACAAGCACATCAATAAGATCCAACATCTTATCTGCACTACAACATGGACATCTCCTATGCCCTCTCTGATGGCACTGCCTATCTGTGTGTGGGCAATGGAATCACACCCGAAGAGTAATTCATCCTGACTAAACTGAAATTTCTGCACAGTGGAGGTCCATATAAGCACTAATTAAGTTCACCTGTCTTTAAAGTCCCTGAGAAAAAATGGCACTATGAGAGTGCAATTCATCAACTAGTTTCAGAGGTCTATATAAGGGTGCAATAACTGGCACTTCACAAGTGTCCTTTCTGTCCACTGAGGACAAAGAAAGTCTAAAGTTAACAGCTTTAATGTATACAATTAAGTAAGTGAATCCTATGCTAAGCTACTTATTCAAAAGCAAATCAACAATATAAACCCAACTGACTTTTTTATCATTAATACCCTAGGTCAATTTGTCTTGGCATTTTTCTCTGTAAGGAAATTGTATATTGAAAAATCAACAAAGTATGAGTTGTTTAAATGATGTGCTTTAAATAATCCCATGACTTTCTGTAGTCACATTGCCTTACTGAATAATAAGAAAACAGTTACAAATATGTTCCCACTCTCACACTTATTCCTTTTATGTGTAATTAAAATTTATTATTATATTTTTTCTCTCTTTTATCTTTCAGCATATATTTTCTTCATAAGCATTAGAAATTCTAGCACGGTAGGAAGGCATGAATTTCAATGTCTGATCTGGAAGTTTTACCCAATTTCTCTTTGTTTGCCATTCTGAAGACCCCTTTTTCATTGGTTTTAATAATTTCTACTAAAGTATTTTAAATCTATTCAATTTGAATTTGTGAGAAGTGTCCTGTTGAATATTTATCATTCCACACCAAGTAGATTACTGTAGCCCTGTTTTGTTCTCACTCCTAAATAAGTGAACTCAGGACCTCTAAAGATAAAAGTATAAAAGATGATGAAATTACAGTTAAATTATAAAAGAAATGTTAGTTTGCAGGTAAATTTAACATCATAGCCACAGATCTGGCCAAAGAACAATTCCCATTTGGCTCTTTTGGCACAACACACAAAGGTTCTTATGCATTCCTTCATTGTAAGAATTGACAGCCTGCAGTCAATGAGCTCAGCTAATTGAAGATTGCTCTGGGTCTGTGTGGCTCTTTTCTCTTTAATTCTTTAGCAGGTTTATCCATCCAGCTCATAAAACACACTTTATCTACACAGAAATTTTCCTTACACATTAAGAAAGGTTTGATATGTATCCAGTTGTTGTGGTCTAACCCCAGCCAGCAACCAACCCCGCCACAGCCACTCACTCATTCCCCCATCAGTGGAATGGTGGAGAGAATTGGAAGCACAAAAGTTGGAAAACTCATGGATTGAGATGAAGATGGTTCAATAGGTAAAGCAAAAGCCACACACACAAGAAAAGCAAAACAAAGAATGAATTCACTGTTTCCAATGGGAATCTCCAGGAGAGCAGGGCCCCATTATGCATAATGGTTACCTGGGAATACAAACAGCATCACTTCAAATGTGCCCCCTTCTTCCTTCTTCCCCCCACTTCATATAGTGAACATGATGTCATATGGTATGGAATATCTCTTTGGTCAGTTTGGGTCACCTGTCATGGCTGTGTCTCCTCCCAGCTTCCCAACATCGCTGCCAGCAGGGCAGTACGAGGATCAGAAAAGGCCTTGGCTCTGTGGAAGCACTGCCCAGCAATAACAAAAACATCTCCGTTTTATCAACATTGTTTTCAGCGCAAACAAAAACATAGCTCCATACTAGGCACTGTGAAGAAAATGAACCCTGTCCTAGTCAAAACCAGCACACCAGGTGAACCTCAAAATAGTTTGATTTTGCCCCTTCCACTCTCCCCATGGGAAGATTATACCACAGTTTTACTTCTTTAATTAGTAGGAAGTCTCTTCTATATTCACTTTCAGTTTATTAAAGGGCAACTGAATCCAGGTGTTTGATGGTCTGGTACCGCTGAATGAAATTAGTATCCTGTCAGTCAAAGTTTTGTCCATATTACCTGTGCTAATCTCAGCCAGCAACTGTTGCTCTCTGAAGAAGACTTTTTCATGTCTGACACTTCATATCAGTACTTCTCCAAATTAATCCAAAATCATCATGATTTGCAAGAATTTTCTTTTGTAAATGTATTTGTTATGTTTGAAATGAAATGCAATTTCTTTGCAAGTGGAAGTTCCAAGCTACAGTTCAGCACCATTTCACAGCTCAATGCCAATTATAATGCATGCTAAGACCGAGCCAGTGAATTTGCTTTGACCATGCCTGTGCTGTGTGGAAATGTAGGTCTTTATGTGCCCAGAGTTAGTAAACTAGTAGTTTTCATGCATACTAAAGAAAGAATCACTTAAAAAGGTAATGCTACAGAATAATGAGTTCTTCCCACAAACCATCTGTTCTTCTGCTAAAAAAAAATCTAAATCCAATTCCTTTGTTTTGATTAGAGGTTTCTTTGCAAACTGTTGTTCCTGAACTTCAAAAACAGATGTTTTAATGAAACCCTGGATTGGAAGAATAATGTACTTCTTCCATGTATATTGTTAATAAATGAATGTTAGTTGTCTGTGGGTAGTTAACAGTTTTAGAACCCAAACATCTGCATTTTTTTCTGTACAACAGTGATGCTATTATACTCATCCTGAGAGAGAGTTCAAGAGAAAGGGAGTAAGAACATCCCAGGGTACAAGCTCTGCCATTTGTGAGAAGCTTCAGCACTACTTACCAAAAATTCTTCTCTGATTTAGGAAAGAAACATGTTTTTAAAAGAACTTTTTATTCTTTTGTGCCATACTGCACAAACCATCTCAAAAAGCCTACCTAATTATGTTGTCTGGGAAATGTTCTGTGCAAGCCTCAAAGTTCACAAATTGCAGGACCTCCCTTGCCCTTCTGGTTGGTCCATCTCTTTGCTCTCCTTCCTCTGCCAAGCTCCTCTGCTGCCTAAAGGCCCTCCAGTCTGTCATCAAAATATCCCCCACCTTGGTGATCTGGAGATATAAAAAGAAGGGTACCCTCACAATGACACCCTCTCTGATCCCAGCAACACCCAAACAAGTGTCTTTGAGTTCATCACGAGATAGCCACAGCACAGATCTCTCTGATGTCTGGGGTCTGTTTTTTAAGACACAGCCTGAGCCAGACCAAAAATGTGCAAGCCACACTTCCTTAGTACCTACCTTCCATAGCTCAACATTTTAATGCCTCAAAACCAAGAGCTTTGCCATATATAATAAATAGAACAGTTCTTGATTTTCTTGTGAGATTGGGCCAGAAGCAGATTGCCTCAAGGGACCAAGGGTGGCTGATGGATAAGAACTGCTATGTGAACACTTTACTTGCTATGGCAGGTAAATTTCTGTAGCCTTTACAGATTTATCTTTCCTTCTGGCTTGCCCTTCACATCTTCTATGAGTTGAGACACAGGTAGGAAGGACAGCTTGCCTCCTCTGCAGCATCCTTGTTCTTGCTGATGATATTATTCCTGTATCGTGTGCATAGTAGAAACTGGACATACCCCAGGAGAAGTGCAAGAGAAATATCACACACTCCTGGGTATCTTGCATATAAGGCCAGACTGATAAGACCTACACAGTGAATAACTGCACAACCTGTACATTGGGTACCAGGACTGTGAAGGAGAGCCATACTTTCATTTCTAACCTGTTACAACTGTTTATAGCTGCTCCTGTCAAAAAATCAGCTGAAACAGCAGATGTCCATTGAGCCCACTATGTGGAAAGTTTATTCATCTGTTAGTTTGTAGATGAGTACCTTAAATTGCTGTGAATGCTTGTGTCGAATTAATGAATGAAGAGCTGATAGTTTCTACTTCCCTACAGTTACAAGCTGGATACATTCAGTGCAGTAGACTGTATTTTCCATCTCTGAGGGACTATTTGCCTGGATCCAGTTCTCAGGGATTCCCTGTGGCCCAAATGACAAGGAAAGACACTGCCGTTGAGAGCAAGACAGGCTTACAGTTATCAAATGGATGAGGATTTCCATATGTCTGTAGATTCTATAATTACTTATCATACTCTGAGGACCTTGTTTAGGGTCACAAAAGCAGCAAGACTCTCTGTAGAAAACACCTATTCACCCACTACCATCAGCACTCTCAGAGGATTACAGGTTCTGTCAGGCACAGACAAGTTAATCAGTGTCAAGAGCATGACAGAATCTCCTTCAATGTCCTGTTTCCTTTCAGGCTTTCTCCTCTGGCTCATATGTTTTTCAGGAAATGTGAACTCCAGCATATCTTTGGAGTTCCATTAACCTGGAATTATTTCTGAGCATATGAAACTTAGTGCTAGTAGACCTTCTTACCCTTTTTGTCCTTCCGCAGCATCAAAGAAATCCCCTAATAGTCAACTCAGCAAGGGCCCATCTTGGGTGCCATGACCTCGTGGCTCTTTCACAAGTTTGCCTTCAAAATCAAATTATAAAAATCTACAGTTTATCCAAGGAAAAGCATAAGGTTCATAGGTGGGGTTTTTTGGATTCTAGGCCACAGAGAGCTTCTCTGTCACAAGAGAGGTAAAATCCTGTCATGGATCTGTTCTGAAACCTCCAAGCTCAACAGCTCCAGAAGTCCCATTCTTGTGTAAGAGAATTACTGTAGGGAAAGTCTGACAGACTTCCTCTACAACTTCATCTACACCATGGACAACAGATTAAACAACTCCAATGTACTTGCAAGACTTTCTTCCCTTGTGAAACCAGCCGTAACAGTCCAGCTGTATAACGCAGGGCTCCTGTCCACGCTATTAGTTACTGACCGTGGACACCTCTAGATAATATCTGAACATATTTAGACCATTAACGACATGGGTCTGAGAGTTAATTAATAAGCAAAGTCTGTCTGAGGAACTAACTCGCCCAGGGGTCCTTACGCACATTGACACTGCAGGTTGATCTTCATGCTCTGAATAGAAGAAAAATTTGTATTGGGTGAGAAATTGCATTGTGCAAGTCCCGTGAGAGGCACAAATTTTAAAAGCTGAGCACACAAATTAAACGGAGAGAGACTGGAAAATATCCACCTTTCTTGTAAAGTTAATGACCTTTCAAGCTTCCAAAAATACACTATTGGTTATGACTTTGCTGTCATTTCCCTTGTACTGTACTTTTTTGTTTCCATGGTAGATCATAAAGCTGTATATCCTTAGCTTTTTCTTTATCATCCACATCCTTTTCTCTTTCTGCATCACCCAATATACATAAAGAAAACAACATACCAGGTTTCCCCTTTTTAATGAAGCTGTCTTCTGAGTTCTGGTGCACATAAACTGTGAAAATCCCTACTGAAGACAATAGTGACACATCAGTGAAACCAGTGCTGTGGAGATAAGTTCAGGGGAGAGACAAACAATAGGGCCTGAACCAAAACAGACTCTGAACATTGCTGAGAGCTTAATACCAACATTTCATAAACGTGTCCTTTATGCTAAAGCCTCGATTGGAAGGCTGGGGAAAGTAGGGTTGGAATGAAACCTCTGGCAGTGTCTGTGCTAATAAAACATTCAAGACGGCACTAATAAGGCAGACAAGGAGTCTGTTCTCCAGTTCTGACAGCCAGTGGCACAAAATGCCTTCTAATAACTCCCTCCTATCCCAAGTGTGACCTCATCTATGCTGCACAGAGGGATATGTATATCTCCCATATTATGTGGAAGTGTTAGCTAGGAGTGTGCTCTGGACATCAGAGAGCAAATAAAGTGTGAAAAATCTTTTAAATGTTGAAGTTCTTATTCTATTGTTCCAGCACTGTTTAGTTTACAAGCCCAGCTGCAACTTCAGAAAGCCTCTCAGCCAATTCCCTGCTCCAGGACAAGATCAGCTCTACCACCTATGGTATTCCCCAAAAAACTGCTGTTTAACCTTTCATTTACAAAGAACTTGTATTGGAAACTCTGTAACTGCTCTAGGCAACCAACTTCAATGCTCTGTACACACATCACTAGAACTTTTTTCCTGTGTCACACTGAAATCTCCCACTCTCTAATCTTATGTTCATCATTACTCATCCTGTCCACTGGAAGTGCAGATCCAAATACAGGCAATTTAGAGCACATGTGTGCCATGATTCTGGCCTATCATTTGCTTACATTTAAATATGGAAATATGATGAAGTAATTCAAATCCATGATGAACACACATTCTTTTACATGCCAAAGGGCAGGAGCAAGTACCATGCCATTTAATAAAATCTAGTGCAAAATATCATAATTTAAACAAATCATCCTAAGATAAATAAACTGTGAATTAAGGTTCTCCACAGTTCCCACTAGGAGCAAAGATCCAGCACTAGAGTGCAGGAATGGTCTTTACTTCAGTGAAGCTCAAATAATACTGGGAATGTTTCTTTTTGCGACTTTACTAATTTATAAAGTGCCTGTTGCTATAGCAGCTAAATGCTACTAGCAAACATACATTCAAACATACAATTCTTATCAAAATTGTGGTAATAGTTAATGGCTAATTTTATTCCTATTTCTCAATTAAATACACATGGCATGATCTGACACTGTGAAAGCATTGGCCACGAGGGTTGCACAGGCCACATGTAGAGACATTTACATTTTCTTCTTGTCATTTGCCTGAATTGATATATATAATTGTGTGGAAGTTTCCACTGTTGTTTGAACTTTAATAGAATAAATATCTGTAAGAATGTTTTGGAAATTTGTTATCTGGATGTATAAAGCACTCAGCTCTTGGGATGAAGGACTACATACACTATCAGTACAGAATGACTATAGTCTTGGCCTAATTTGGAAGTGGTGTGTTAAGGAACATAAAGCATACACCAATGACCTAGAACGTCTTCAGTCCAGCGTGAGCTTAGGCAAGCAAAATGTCACAGAAATATGTCCCCTTTCAAAAGCCCTCTGACGCCAGTCCTCTGAAACTACCCAAACAGCTGAGCCGGCAGAAGCTGTTGCAGACAGGGTGTTCCTTGCCATCCACCGACCATGTGCATTGAACCCCCCTCTGAGCTCCTTCCCCAGAGCCACCTCTTTCTGCAAGACCCAGACCTGCCCCTCTGCAATGGTGGAAGCACAGCCCTCCATAGAAATAACCTCCCAGATGAATTGCTCATCAGCACAGACAATTCTAAAAAGAGTAAAAAAAATGATAATGAACAATTTGGGAAAGAAAAGACAACAAGAAATGGCAAATAACATGTCATTAAGGCATTCAGGTTGCTCTGTATTGGACTGATTCTCTGTCCATTTTTTTCATAAAAATGGCATATGGGATTTATTCGTTGAATGCAAAGGTCTTGCAAATCTCCTGTGAAAGCTTTTTCAGGAGGCTTCTGAAAAACCAAAGTAGAAAAAAGACACATCTCTTCAGCTACTGGATACACAGCTGGAATTGAGCACAGGGTTGAAGGGCAGTGGAGGCAAGGAGAGGAGTGCAGCAAGGCAGTAGAGAGCCCAGGAGGGTTCAGGGAGTATCCCTGAGTGTCTGTCAGCATTTTCTCTGCAAAATAGGTGATAAAAAGATTTCTGTCTTTCTCTGGCCCTGATGGAAACATAACAATCAAAGTAGCTTGGTTTGGCCAGATTGCTTACACAGATGTGGGTTACCAGCTTGTGACAGTCAGTCACTTCTGACCTTCCATCAACACATGTTGTCTTACTCAGGGCTTCCCTTAGCCCAGTGGCACAGCACTGGCTTTGCAGTGCTGGCATCTGAGGACACAGGAGCCAGGATGAAGCAGGGCATGAACTCCAGGCCTATACTCTGAGCTGTGCCTCACAGCCCAGGAGAGCATCTCGTGAGGGATGCTGGGGTTAAAGTGAGTGGCAAAGGGCTCACAGCTGGGCCTGGAATAGGTCTGAAGTGACAACACCAATATTTGCTCATTCGTAGGGTTGCAAGGCATCTAGTGGTTTCCTGCTGAGCCTGGTGGCACAGCTGTGCCCAACAGGGATTCAGCTGCTTAGCAGTGTAGCTGCAATCTTCTTAAGGGACTCTGCTGAGGAAAGTTTCCTGGGAAGGCAAGAAGTCTCCTGCTGGCCCCTGGGACCACTTGTCTCACTGATACTTTTTGTGTGACTAATTTGCTCAAACCACCTCAAACTGGAGAGTAAATATGTGTTGATTTTTACACTATTATACATTATTTCACATTATGTTGTCCCAGGCAGGCTGTACCACAGGGACATGAATCCTCAGCTTATCCTAGACGTGCATTGAAGAGCCAGTAGAGCATGTAACCAGGTATTTTAGATCCTAGATTAATATATATATCTTTACAGACTACAGTGGGTTGATTGTGGCTGGCAGCTGAGCCCCCACCCAGCTGCTTACTCACTCCTTCCTGGCAGGATGGGGGAGGGAGTTGGAAAGGCAAAATCCAAAAACTTGTGGGTTGAGATACTAGATGAGAGTTAATAGTTTAATAGGTGAAACAAAGTTGCATGCAGAAGAAAAGGAAAATAAGTGTAAAGCACTTCTAAGTGTAAGCACTGCTCTGCAATAACTAAAGCATCCCTGTGTTAACACTATTTTACATGGTACCATAGGAGCTGCTGTGAAGAATGTTCACTGCATCCCAGCCACACCCAGTATATGTTTCAAGCATCAATCCTCTTGCTTATTCTCTTTATTGCTTCTTAGGGCTTATTTTTTCAACACAGTAATGGTTCCAGAAGTGTTGTTAGTTATGGGTTGTTAATTCAGGATTTAGTATAGAATAAATAATGCTTTTTCATCAAAAATGCAGAGCTTTTTTTCTTACGGTGAGCTAATCAGCAAGGTGCTGTCATTCTTCACAATAACTCAGCTGAAGACATCCAGTTATGGCATTTTCCTTTAGTAGCTGAAATTACACCCTACAGAAACACATGGGTAGGAAGGGTTTTGGCTAGGAAGGGCAATGTCTGCAACAACATAGTGTATCAGCTGGGAGATCTGGAGTAAGGTGCACATCATAACCATTAGAGACTCATCACTTAATTTGACCACATGTGCATTGTTTATTTCAAGTTGAAGTGCAAATTAATTAGGTTCGACTCTGGTTACTCTGACATTAGTTTGACAGAAGAATGTCTGCTGATTCATCAAACAACAATGATTTATTCACTCTGAATTGTTCATAGATATACATCAGTAACACCTTTCAAGAAGAAACAGTTTAAAATAACTAAATGCAGAATCCAGTCTTCGAAGCCGACAGTGATGGGAAAGGCTGAGAGGTTTTCAATCCATGTATATACAAAAAGGAGAACTTTAATTTATTCTTTTTTAGAATAAATACCCCTGAGAGTTAGATAAGCCATTGCTTCATGGCCTGGATGATAGATCTAAGCGGGATGGCAGCAAAACCAGAACGAAGCAAGAAGTGTGCAGCAGTTTGGCACTTCTAAGTAGTGCAGAACATATTTCCTCAGCTGTGCAACTACCAGAACACCACCAAACCTTTCCTCTCTCATCTGAATTAGCTTCTTACAGAAGGCTGAGGCAAGCTCAGGTTTTCAGCCCTTACTGCCAAAGCGCTTTATGGCTTGAGGCTAAGGATATGCAGAAAGCTGCTTACAGGCTTCTGCAGGCATGCAGATGGCTGTTGCCAGTCTTCCTCTTCTGCTACAGCACTTTTACGATAAGGAGAAAGCTTGTCTGAGCAGAATCCACAAAAAAATTGCTCTGAGACCCTTGAAGAAATCTTCTAAGGGCCAGAGGTACATCACAGATATTGTTGCCTTCAACTCTAATGGAAAATTCCCATTTTTCATATTTTTTGAGGCCTTTTCTGCCTCAGATACAACAAAAATTATATATAAACAACTCCACAACACACTCTTTCAAAATAAGTCACTCCACTTCCTCTGCTTTTCTCCCCAAGGAAATCCCCAAAAGGTAAACCCCATATGTTTATTAGTGCCCTGTGGGAAAACCTTTAGGCAACACAGTGGTGAGTATGACAGAAACTTTGATATATAATGAAACTTAAACCTCTTGTAACTAAATACTTCAAGTGCATTTAAAATACTGTATTCAATAGTTTCTTGAATATTCAGGTAATTTAATAAACAAAAGGTTTTGAACCCTACATTTTACTCTTACAGAAAATTCCTTGCTTGGTTATTCATATATATGACAGCACCTGGGTACATTATATGTATGTTTAGTTTTATATCCAAAATGGCTCACAAAACAGATAATTTGCAAGTACATAAATAGTTTCCTGAATGTTTCTATGTCTTTGTTACCAAGAGGCTTATGCTTCCCTCTGAATTCTTCTAGAGCAGAAAGGCAACTTGCATCTTCCTCTGACTGCTTTGCTCCCTTTCATAAAATCAAAAAAATCAAATGCTACCACATAAAAGTAGACCAATTGTATTTTGGACCTCTGGAAGAAAATCCGAGCAATACAGACATGCAGATATGTGCAATTCCTATGGATTTAACTAATTAACCATCTCACAGCAAAACTTATTTTTCAAGTATTTGTTACCAGATACACACAGGAGTGGAGGGCACAAGCTCTGAATAGCAGAGTAATGTAGGTAAAACCACTGGTCAATCTGTCCTGAAAAATGCATATTCCCAGAGACAACATTTGGTTGAGGGGAATATTTGTTACTGCAAGAAGAGTTATCTCCACCTTGTATTTTATTTATATTCACTTCTGTATCACTTTGTTATTTTATTATGTATTTGAGAGCTCCTACACCAGTGTTTTTACAGAGCTTCAGAAGAGCGTGGAAAAGTGCTTTAACACGTTTTATATCCAGCAAACCAGCCCTGAGCTATAACAGATTATAAAATGCTGTCAGTTGCTTTGGAGTACTGAGCTGGATGGGCTCCAGCAAGCAGCGCCAAGAAAGGCCTCTGATCCTCAGCAGGGAAGGCTCATGGAGAAGATGGCTATTCTCTGTTTTCTCACTCTTTTCTTCTACTGCCCTCTGCTCATATATCTTGAGACTAAGGTATTTTTACAATCTAAATTAATTACTTAATTCTCCAGGAGGAGAAAAATACCAGATTTCCTCTTGTGGCTTCTAACTTTCTCCACTGGTGGTTTAAAAATTCCTTACAGAAGATCCTTCAGAGTGGACAGCAAACAGACTAGTTGTTTTACTCCAACAGACCATCTTGGGTTACTCCATATTTCCTTCTTAGTGGTGCAGAACACCTACAGATGAAACTGAAATGACAGGGTCTTAATTTTAGTGCCCATCCTTTTACTCACCAGCAACATGATGCTTTGTACCCATGCAGTGTTGCTGATGTTGGGGAGCTGTTCTGGGGTGCCTGCAGGGAACACCCTTCCCCTGGAAGGCAGGGGTGGAAGGAGAGACATGTGCTCCAGGCTGCCTCCTGCTTCCAGTCACTGTCTGCTCCGGGGCCAGGAACAGCTCAGGCAGGTGAAGGGCATCTCTTTTCTCCATTCTACCATTCAGGTTGGTGAGAATTTCGTCCTTGCTGTGTGAATGTCTCTGACAAATGCTCTAAGTAGCTAGGTCTTAAAAAAGCCCATCTGAAAATATTTTAGGTTTAATTCCTGGCTGGATGCTGTAACCTTGAGTCTTCGTCACTTATTTTACTCTTTCACGAAGTGTAGAAGCCAACACTGGCCCTGGCCTGCGTGAGTGTGCAGCTGAGCTGAGGTTCCCTCCAGCCCCTCTGAAACTGCTGAGGAGGTGAAGCAAGATTCATGTTCATGTTAAAGCAATAAGAGGCTGGTGTAATTTCTCTCTTGGGACTTAGGGAATCCCAGATCTTTGTCCTTGCCCTCTCAAATGGCTTCTGTATATGATGACTGCACTTATGTATGCCCATGGGACAATGCCTCCTAGCATGCAAGGCTTAGAGTGAGTAAACCAAGCTCTGTCTGAGCAACTGGTTCTGTGATATTGGCACCCATGATGGGAGAGGCTCAAAGTTGGTACCCCTCCTCCAGCCTATGCACTGTGCTGAGAGGGGATCGGTGTGTGTGCCACTCCCTGTCTGAGGAGAAAGATGAATCCCAAGTGCTCCTCATCCCTGCTTCTGCTCCTTGCTGAAAAGCAGGTGCTACCTCCAGTTCCTTCAGTGCTGGTGTTTGAATAAAAGCACCTCTTATGTATGATGGATCATCTGCAGCATGTGAAACACCACACAGCCTAATCATGCCTATGACATTCATCAGCAGGGAGTGTGGGGTTGAAACACTTTGTCTGGGAGTCCCAAAGGCAAGGGGCACAGTTGGGTGCTGAGCTGGTGGGATCTGCTCTGGGAGCCTCCAAGGTCCCACCACCTTCCACCGTGTAGAAAGCTCCTTTGGGGACTACTGGCCAGGGAATGGATACAGGGTGTCAACAGCAATATGGCATCTCTTTGTCTGTTGTAAGAAAAATCTTGTAGCATCTGGAGTACTTTGCTGTTTGCAAGTCAGTGGCTTGCAGTACTGAAACAAGGAATCATAGAAACATAAACCAGTTTAGGTTGGAACAGACCTTTCAGATCAAGTCCAACTATTAACCCAACACTGCCAAGTCCACTACTAAACTATGCCCCTGAGTGCCACATCTGCACACCTTTTAAATACCTTCAGGTATAGTGACTCCATCACTTCTCCGAGCAGCCTGTTCCAATGCTTGATAACCCTTTCAGTGAAGAAATATTTGCTAATATCTGATTTAAACCTCCTCTAACACACCTTGCGACTATTTCCTCTTGTCCTATTGCTTATGCCAAGAATGCAGCTGTATATTTGTGTGACTGCAAATATGCTGCCTTTCCCCCATGACGGTGACATTGTTGAATCCCTACCTGCAAACCTACCTTATACCATGTACCAGACCCTTGCGCTGGCCCACCATGTTTCCTGGAGATAAACATCCTTCAGGGTTTTCAGAAGTGGGAAATGCAAATAGCTGAAGGATTTATAAAGCTGAAGACTTACAGTGTGGGGGGTGTGTGGGGGTTTTTTTGTTGTTTTTTTTTGGTTTGGTTTGGTTTGGTTTGGTTTGGTTTGGTTTACATTTCTAGATGTGTTAGTAGAGCACAATCCACCACTGCTATGAGTTTCTGACTTATGCATTGTGGAATATATTCCACTACAAATTGTCAGTGTTTCTTCAGGAAGCCTCAAGAAAACAGCTATATTCAATGGTTACATGTTAGTGCTTCAAAATAAGCAACAATGGTGTGTTTTATTTTATTTGTTTTTACTAACCTTAAATAAATTGCTGTAAAAACAAACAAATTGTGCAAATATTCTCCTTGGCTGATTTACCAGTGAGGGTGTTTATAACAGCACAATTGCATATAAATCCAAGAAGAACTAGAAGGATAGTCCAGCCCCAGGCTGAGAGCTGGTTTATGGGCGCTTTTCATGTTTAATGACTATTGTTATTGCGACATTTAAACCATTTATGAGATAAATGGCTGAGATAAAATCCAGGTATCACTTCTTTTTAGAGCTGTGAGGATACTTAAATGCCTAGAGAGCAGTTTCTTACACATAACTTGTGAAGGGTGTTTGCTTTTGAAGAATCAGGGTATCAGTTCCACTGTCTCTAATCCCATTCACTTAAAAAGAGGTAACAGTATTTTCGTACCTTGAACAAACCTTACTCCTAATTCATACCCTCTCTGTTATGCTAGCTGACTTCTGAGACACCATGGAGTATACAAATCATTTTCCTCTCACCATACTTCTTGTAATAATGGTAAAATGCTGCAATGGAAACTTTTTGAAATGTTTCTTTTGAAAGAAATAGTATAACAGTGCCTCTTGCAATCTCTGCCCTAGATCAGAGCTGTCTTTGCAGCCTGACTTGGAGAGACGTCACAGCATTGCAACAGGCAACTGCTGTTCTGCTGTCTGCTTTCAAATTAATGAGCTAGAAACAGGGGAAAAAAGTGCTTTATCACTTTTGTCAGTGAAATTTCTACAGAAGAAAACCCAAGTCCAAGGTCTATGGGTCTCTTAGAATTTTGCATGATGGAATTTGCACAGTGATAATATCTGAGACTACAAGGTAGTTAAATGCCACTCTGACACCTGATCCCGTCCGATCTCAGAAGCTGAGCAGGATCAGGCCTACTTAGTATTTGGATGGGGTACCTCCTCGGAATACAGGGGGCTGTAGGTTCTAGTCCTGAGCACTTCACTGTCACCGTCCAAGCTCACTCGGCCATAGCAGATGAACCTCAGGAGTTAAAGGGTGGGGCCAGTTTCACACATGCTGTGCCTCACCTAAAACATCCACTGCGCAGGCTCGAAGGGCACACCCTCGTGGGTAGAGCCCTTCCCAAAATCTTTGTTCGTGAAGCCAAGCCATGAGGATGATGAAGGACTACAACTGGGGCTGAGGACTAACTGCTGACATGTGCTCCTTGTCTAAACTGTGTGCTGCCCTCTGCACTGGTCTTGGCTGTTGATGCTACTCACTTGTGAGACTGGTCATTGCCATTGATTCATCTACACCAGCTCACTACCTCACATAATTTTCCCATTCATAGCCTCCAAAACAAAACAAAAAATATTTTCCAAGACCCAGGCAAATTAAGAGGATGAGAAGACTTGGACTATGAGCCCATGAAGTTGTCATTCAGCTTATTCCTAGTGCTAAGGGGGAGGCAGGAATAAGGGTTCACCTTTCCCATGGTATATCAAAACACAGTATGGTGGTTTCCACTCCTGGCTGTCCAGCTAGGCATCATAGGAAAGACAAAATGCTTTGTAGGGGACCATTAAAGAGAGACAGCTCTGCTTGAGGGAAAATTAAATGAGAGCCAAAGGTGTACCTGAGAATCAGCTTGATGCAGGGCTAGTTAGTGAGCAAGATGTATGCTGAAAGAGGATGTGTAGAGCAGCCATGAAAAAGGTTTTTTAAAAGCACAGAGGTGCTCTTCTAAGAACTCCGTAGCAGAACACGGTTATATTGTGGAGTGATAGCAATTTCTGCACAGTGGACAGGTTCCTAGCAATAGTGTGCTCTTAACGGGGAATTACCCTCCATCAACCTGAAAGATGGATAGGTGGTTTTGAAGAAGAAAGAAGGAAGATGATTAATGGTGATATAGCAAAGCTATAAAAGGTTATTGAGCAGTGCAAAGTTAACAGTCTTTGATCTGTGGCACTGAAAACTACTCTCTAGGGTGCCTCCTCAAGCAATTCACAGCAACATGAAGGCTGATGACAATAGCTGAGAGCAGAGAAATCACGCTTTCAACAGTAGCTATCTTGCTTTGATGAGGCATATGCCTTCAAGTGACTTGGACACTTTGAAAATAGTGTCTCGTTAAATGTAGGCATGGTAACACCTGGTAATCTGGATGAGCTGACACCCTGCAGTGTTTTAAATGGGATTCAGCTGGGCAGCTGTGTTGCTTCATCACTCTTCACTAGAGAGGGCATCCTCTTCTCTGTTTGCAGTAAACCAGGAAGGTCAGCAGCTGGGGATGGGTTTGTAGTGGTGGTACTAGAGGTGTTTTGTTTTTTGAAATTGTTATTTTGTTGTTATTATTATTATTCAAAAATATTCTACTAGAAGTCCTATCTAGTCAGGACAAAATGTGCAGTTTCTGCAGTAGCTGCAGCTGTATGGTATTATCTTTCCTGTACTAAAGAGTTGTTGGTTAAAAATGGGTGTTGCTCATGTTCTTTGGCTCTGAGGTTGAGTTGATAAGGATCAAGAGGCTTTGGTGATTAAACTAAATAGGCCTGTTATTCAAAGGTAGCATGCCTGAAATAAAGTATGCAAACCCTTTCATGCATAACTGATGCATTTCAAATGCCAATTGTGCATGGATTGAGTGGTAGTGTGATACTCAAATTCTCCTGAAGAGAATGATGGGGGTACTGGCTCATCATAGAACTTCTGTGCAAGAGTGGATGGGGTTCCAAACTCTTATAAACTCTTTTCTATACTTTTCCCACCTTTGAGAAAGACTTTCTTCAGAGAATAGATGAACAATAAGAGCTAATACAATCAGCTTCTGGATATAAGAAATTATCTGCTTCTGGTGGTTATGAGCGTTACAAATTACCCATGGAAAATTCAGACTGGAAACAGAATTAGGGAGTATGTTTCTGAAGTTGTTCCTAATGACCATCATTTCTCTGTAGTTTCTTTCAGCCCAGGCTTTAAAGCACTTCACAGACATTAATTACTTGCACCTACCATGTGGCAGGACAAGGGAAGAGATGCTGATACAAGGAGAGGTAAGAACAGTACGAAACAGTCTGCATGACTGTTGGAAGACACCCTGGCTAGGCTAAGGTCTGTCCCCAGTGCTTTGTGGCCTTCTGTAAAACAATGCCAACTTCCAATTATTTTCAACCAGATTTCTCAAATGGTACTTCAGTGGCTCTATATGTGAGTGAGACAAGTACAGGAAATAAAGTGCAAAAGACATGTAATTAATAACAGTTTTCTCTTGAAAAGTGTATCAATTTTGGGCCCACTGACAGACAGTTACTTAGCAAATGTTAAAGTGCTTCTTCTATATGAGAACTGCAGTTCTGGGTAGCCCTACTTGTTCTTCATTGACCCTGAACCAATGATATAATTACCCTTAAAGAGTCATTTATCTACTAAAGTGTCTTCTCACTGCTAAAAAAACCTTATATATTACTGAGTAAAGGGGGAGAAGGGAATATCCTCTTTGCAAAGTAACCATGGTGGCCAGAGTCTTTGTACTGGAGGGCTGGGAATCAAAATGTTATGGCTGTCAGACATTGGAGAAGCTGATTTTTCCTCTTGTCCAAAGGCAGAGTAACACCATGTACCAGGATCGTTGTCCTTGTCCAGTTTCTTCTTAACCTCCAGTAACAGGGGCTGCACAGGCCCTGTGTGCAACCTGCTCCCATCCTGCACTAATTCCTTTCTCCAGAAAGCTTTTAGCTATTGATGGCCCCCTTGCTGTAACTAAAGCCCAGTTAACTAAGTTTTCTATACCAATCACAGGGAAGAACATGTTCCCATATGTGAGTGCTGATATCTCTCCCCTTGGGCCACAGGTGGATTTCCTTTGATGGCAAAGCTGACTGAGGGCAGTTTTGCTCTCCTTGCTGTGGGATGATCCCCACTTCTCTTGCTCATGTCAGTCCCTGCATGTCTGAGGCTCTACAGGGAGTTCAGCACAATGACTGAGACTTTCTCTGCTTCTCTTACAGAGAGTTATCTAAAGATAATCCCAGACCTGGAGACCAGCCCAGCCCTTAAGCTATTGATACTAAACTGCTGTGGAGAAACCTGTGGGTTTACACCTGAGGAAAACACTACAATAGTGATATTCTGCCTTCTCCAGCTTTATCAGTCTGGCTATAGACTCTTTGCAGCTGTGTACTCTTGGAAGCACAGAGCTCAAAGCAGTATATGACTTGTCAGTACCCATTACTCCTCAATGAAGTGCTGATTTTTTTCTACATGTTGAAAGACAGGATACCTCTTCATATTTCCTAGTGTGCCCCTACATGTCTTTGTCTTCCACAAAAGTGCTATAGACTGATCCACATTTAGTATGTATCCCACTGTGTTTAAATATGTATGTCTTCACTACATCCTTGTGTTCACCTTAAGTGCTTTGAGTATACAAAGTGTAGCTGTTGTTCTTGTATTCTCTGTAAAATGGGTTTATTTCTGCCTCAAAGGTAATCTGTAAGCAATACACACTACAGGGAAAGAAGTGTGTTAAAGAAAGCCTTTTTGTTTTTTAACTATGTCTCTTAAATATCAAGGCCTATGTAAGTGCTCTGCTGGAAATTCTGGATTGGTGTGAGGATTTTTTTTCTGGAGTAGGTTTTTTGGATATCTTGTTTCATTTTTTTTTAATGTGAGTACAGATTTTGACTATGCTTATTAAAATGCTTAATTACCAGGCACATAATCAGTCATCACTCTCTGAAGTAAGTACAGTCCTGAAGAATCCACTCCTGTAGCTGTGAGGAGCTGTATGGAGATGTGCTCAAAGCCTCTGGCACAGGTGTCCCCCTCACTGCCCCACCAGAGCCAGGGCTGGCAATGATGCTGTATCACTGGCAGGATGTACTGATGCCCCTGGGTGGGCAGTGCTGTACTAAAATGGTAACAACAGTTTTTGATCCAAGGTCAGGGTGCATATTTAGATGCTGGAATCTAGCTTATTGTTTTAATTTTAGTAACACAGATACGAGCAGATTCATTCATCATGCTCAATTCACATTGCAGAAGAAGCCAAATATTTCGATTGATCTACTAGTCTTTATACTCTTATGTCAAGATCTCTAATCTTGAAAGATTAGAAATGAAACAAAGGATCTAATTTCACAGCAGTGTTCCTTCTAGGAGTTCATTCAGCAGTTTATGACCGTTTGCAGGTGACCCTACAGCACTCCTCCCTCTGTAAGTCCACTAAGTTTCTGATATAGTGAAACCTGAACTGAGCACATTGTGTGTTCTGTCAAAGAACTGAAAGCCAGCAAGTCTTTAACAGAGGAGGTGATATCATTCATTAGTGGAAAACAGTTGAATGAGTTTGATATCTTCAATAGTTATAATTGTGTACGTCTTCAGTGAGACACTTCATATTTTGACAGATAGTAACATCAAAATAGAGGCTCATAAAGAATTGAGCTATAAAACTGGCAAGCTTCAAGGATGCCTGTGAAACAAAGAAGAGGAAAATGTCTCTCTTCCTCTTTGAGGAATAAATAATAAGCTGATAGAAGATGGAGGTATAAATGTAATGTTTTAGGGTCACAATAGAAGATTTATATAAAACCTAATTTAATTTTATTTATTTATATTTAATTATATTAATTCAGGAAAGGTCTTAAACATGTTGCTTAGTAGATTATGACTGTTCAAATTTTAAAAATATGAAGAAGGTGATAGGATCACATTTGTTATCCATTCACAGGCATAAACCAATGAAGACAATGTTGAGACCTGTGGGAAGATCAGTGCATATAATAATAAGCATTAGTCACTAATAACAGAGCAAAGTAATGTTCTCTTGACCTGAAACTAGCAGCAGTGAAATAGATAAGTTTATGAGGTGCCTGTCAGTGTAGTGCTGTGCAAAATCTCCTGAAGTTGGTAGAAGATGAGTACAGCCACTACTGGTGCTTCAGCAGTTCAGTCCCATGTCCTTCCTGATCTGCCAATTCCCTTGTACCACAAAGGAAATTATGGTAGATAAAGCATCCCAGATTTCCCAGTCTTAAGTGTGAATGACCTTGGTCTTGCAGTTAGACAAGGTCAGTTGTTGAAGTAGTTGCTTTGATTGCAGAGAATGGCAAGATGTGGGCTTATACCAACAACTTTCTTGCCTTTACCCCACCTTTCTAAAAGACCTCAAGGAACTCATAGTTAGTTTGTGAATCATCATTCCACTTACTTTATTTTTTTTAACTCCATCAATAAGTTCAACTAAACTAAAAAGTTTGTATGATGTGAGAGTTCCATCCAAGCATCCCTTGTCATTAGCATCCTGGGTAGCAATAAGGAAGGCAATTATCCCAGAGTACCCCCCTTTCTGACAGCCCAGCTTCTTGGTGCCTCAATCAACCAGTGACCCCAGCTCTGTGCATTCAGCCTGTCTGGGCAGAATAGACCATCTTGAACCCCATCGAAGGAGGAGAGCAAAAGCCATGTCTTGTGTGAGAATTGAAGCAGTTTAGTAACAGAGGCTGAGTTGCTCCAACATGTTGCTCTTACAGCAGTGCTGTGTGTGAGAAGTTCCTTTCTGTTTCTCACACTGAGCAGTTGAGCAGGTCTGGTTATTTTTTTATGCGACTGAGTTTCCCAAGCCCCTTAAGTCCTGTGGATGTTAAAATGGACTAAGAAATAAACCTACTTCTTCCTTTTGAGAAAAGTTGGAGACTTGTTGACTTGTGAGGGGAATCAGGAGCGGTAGGTGCTTAATACCTGTCAGAATTTAGCCTATCAGTGAAATCTAGTTGAAACAAAGAGGGGAAAAAAAGTGTTTGAGATTTGGTCAGAACATGCAGTGCAGGCCATTTATATCCTTATTGGTCTACTCTATTTCTCTTGTATTTCTGACAACTTTAAACAATGTGAGACAGGGAAGTAGGGTTGAGTTTTGGAGATTATCCAGATAATTCCTAGGTGTTTACAAGGCTAAAGTTTAATTCTTAATGACAGTGCTTGGTAGTCTTTTCTGCATCTATTGAGTTCCCATGAAACAGTCATACCAAAGGTTTTTAGACCAGAAAATAAAACATGTACAGAATATAATATGGAAAACATTTACTAGGCTCTCTGTAATGGTCCTGCTACATGTCTGGTGCTGGAAAAGTTTACTTTGTTGGGGGAAGAACAAAGTAATGCCCTTCCCTTTAAGATTATTGGAAATTGAGAAGTATGTGAAACCAAATCTACAATTTGCTATCATAATTACTTAAATTTAACTATTGCAATTTTTTTAATATTTGTGACAAACCTTTCAGATAGGAACTTTTTCCTTTTTAGCAGTTGATTTTGGACTGTCTTGCAATTTTCAGACAAGATCAGTAGACTGAATGCAGCCAAGTTTCAAACTGTTGTATGTCTCATGTGGCAAACCAACACTCCTGTGAAGTTATTCATTTGTCCTGCAGAATCCCAGACAGACTGTTAGGCTGTTCTGGTTATGAGTAAAGCCATGCTTCTTCAAACTGGGAGTTACTGATACACAAATGTACCTTCTAAAAAACTGCAGTGTGGGAATGTATTTATTTTGTTAATCTCAGATGCCTAGTGAGAATGGCTTGAATGCCTGTTAGCAACTAAATGCTTTAAGTGGGAATAAGATGATGTCTTTGCATGACTTGTCAAATAAAATTTGTCATCAAAGTGTCCTATAGCAATCAGAAAACCTTTTGAAAATATTTAACTTTTTGTAATAACCTAACAGAAGTTTATTCTCCATTTGGATGCCTGAACAAGTCTTAGTTTGAGTAAGTTCTTGGAAGCCTGTTTAACCAAACTCTGCATCTTTAGCTCCACTGTGAGTTGGCCTTAACCCTCCCAGATACTCTGCTGCACTCTTACCTCTGATCTTGTAGCCCTGAGGGAGAGGACTCCAGAAAATCTGAGGAGAGCTGGTAAGGAGCAGCATGTTGAAAAGTGGGAGATATGGGCTCCAGGTAGTAAAAGATAATGAATAATGAAGGATTAAACCATACTCAAGTCCTACTTATCATGCTGGTGGGACTATTTGAGCCTCTTGTTGTATTGAGATGTCTTGAGAGAAATGTGGAATAGTGGGCTGACCCCAGACAACAGCTTAGCACCCACACAGCTGCTCACTCACTCTCCTTCCAAGTGGGATGGTGAGAGAACAGGAAGAACAGTGAGAAAAGTTGTGGGTCAAGATTACTAAATTTTAATAAAGGAAGGAGAGAGGGAAAATAAATGATGCAAATGCAATTATTCATCACCTCCTACAAACAGAGTGATGCACCAAGAAATGGCTTCCCTGCAAGAGAAAACCTCACATAGTTTTATCGCTGAGCACAGTGTCATATGACTTGGAGCATCTCCTTGGCAAGTTTGGGTCAGCTCTTCTGGTTGTGTTTTCTCTCAACTTTTTGCCTATTCCTGACCTTTTCAATGGGGTGGGATAGAGTGAAAAATAGAGAAGGCCTTGACACTGTGCAAGAACTGTTCATCAATAGACAAAATAATAGCATGTCAAGTCACATGGGTTTTGGTCACAAATCCAAGGGACAGCATCATGTGAGCTGTAATGAACAAAGTTAACTCCACCCCAGACACAGCCACTAGAACAGCAAACTGGGGACTGCATACCTGATGGTGAATCTTTGTTGAGCAAAATGGTGGCAGGAGGATTTTTTCCCCTCATTTTTATTATTTCCAGCAGGCAGTAATTTCATGTGAGCTGAAGCAGGCTTGGTCATCATCCATGCCTTGCAGAAGACAGCATATACAGTATTGCTAGAAAAAAATGAGCAAACTCCTATTTTTCTCTAGAAATTTCACCTTTCAAATTACCTTTTAAAAATTTTTCTGTGAAAAAACCCCCACAGATAGACTTTCTGACACAGGTTACTCTAGATCTTTAAAACTTGGGTTTTTTTGATTTAAACTCTATCCTACTTCATTTATACAAGTACACCCTTAAAATTCCCATGTGCTCTATATAAAGTTCTGACGGATTGGCAAGGTAAATAGACTTTGAGCTATCTGTCTGTTGGGGTAAATGTGATTGTACTTTCCTTTAGTAACAGGAATAAAGTCCTCAACTCATGGAAAATTTGCATTCCTGTTGGTTGCTACTTGTGGGCTGCCTGTTTGGTACGGAGATGTAAAATGTGATTGTGTTTGCTGAAATTACAGTGCCGGTCTCCAGGCCCTTCTGTAAGCCCTGGTTCAAGGAGAATTCCAGTTACTGCTTCTTGCCAGATAGTAATGAAATTAGTTCATAATGTGGTGCTCTAAAGTAGTTGGCTCCACAAAGCAATTTGGCTAATCATGCCAACATAATAAAAAAACATGAAAACTATTCTGTATTTAAAAGTGAATTTGGAAAGATATTCCCCTTGAGATAATTCATAGAATCATCCACTGGAAAGGGATCTTAAAGATCATCCAGTTCCAACTGCCCTACCATGGGTAAGGATGCTAGAGAGCACTAGACCAGGTTGCTCAAAGCTGCATCCAACCTGGCCTGGAACACTTCCAGGGATGGAGCATCCACAATTTCTTTAACTCTGATTATAAGGACATCACTGTCTTTCTGTCAACTCCAAAATCTAAATACCTTTAGCAGGCTGTCACTTCCCTCTGCACTCGCCTAAGCTCTGTGGGTGTTCAGCACCTCTGCAATTATATGAAATAAATATCTTCTAATTAAGAGTCCAAAAGGACCCAACTCCTGAAGCAGGGTCTTGAGGCATGTGTACATGCTCCCTCAGTGAATATTGCATGGAATGACTGAAAATGAAAATACTGACTTGTCAATCCTACATTAACACACTATAAAGCAAGATTACTGGGAGGTACAAGAAAAATATAGTGTATTGTTATCCCTGCCATCTTTGGAAGAGTGAACTATCCTCTGAGCCACTGTCTAAGGGAGTTATCTGACAACAACTTTTCACTTTGTAGAAAGGGTTTGCATAATTCCTGAAAAACAGAACTTTACATGCCTTATAGTAGGAATGGGGTAGGATTTAAGACAAGGCAATCCTCTCAGCATCCTATCAGAGATGCTAGTTGAGAGTGTCCAATACTAAAAAGCTGCACAAGTACTTACTTTGTGACAAGAATGATATTCAAGGGTGGCTTATCAGTACACATGGCAACATCTTATTGCCAGTTGTTTGATGAAATTTTAACTCCAGGTCAAGAGCCTGGCTCCCTGACAGCATTGTCATTAGGCCAGGACACAACTGGCTCTATGAAACCCAGCCATCAACGGTGTCAGCAGCCATCCTCCTCTAGCAATCGTCTTGGTCATCATTTAATGCTGAACCATGATTTGTTCTTGCTTTTTTTTCATTTAAGCAGAATTAGGTGGAGCTGTAACTGCAATATTCAGGAAGAGTATGTCTTTCCTATGTATAATTCCATTGGAAGTTCAGGTTCAGTGGAGTTCCAGGTTCTGCAAGTCTTTTTTAGCTCATAGTTATTCCAATGATACTTTTAAAGTGCGCTAAAGGTTTTCAGAGCCAATGGGTAGGGCTTGTGCTCTGGGTTAGTAAGTAGGGGTTTATTAGGTAGACCCCCATCACTTCTGATGGGACATCAAGTCTAGTTTAAGATCCCTAAATACAACCAACTACAGAGTGTCAAAGCTCCCATTACCATTAATGAAGATCTAGTAAAAGCAATCAGTGAATGATTCAGCTGACCAGCCACTAGGTACCTACTTTATGGTGAGCTGAATTGCTCTTCAGGCTCCAGTGACTGTAATGGGAGGTTAGGACTCAAGTGCACCCAAAAATACCTAAATGTAAGTTCTTGTTTCAAACTCATTCTTTTATCTGATGTTCCCTTGTCAATGAAGTGCAACAAGCAATTTTAAGGAGTGCTTTGTTTGAACCATTTTAGAAGTCTGCCTTAGGGGATGCATTAATTTCCATTTTTCTAACAGGAAATTAAGGCTATAGCTTAAAGATAACTATAAAGTTAAGTAATCCTAAAACTCTACAGTTGATTCAGTACCCATAACAGTATGACCAGCACCTAAACCAAAATACAGATCTTAAGATATATAATCTATTTCTTGAAAAAAAGGCTTGGAAAAAACCAACATATGTGTGTATAGCTTCAGACTCAATCAAAGGCAGAAAAGGTTTTTTGTTTTATCCTATATTCATATTTAAATTAAATTCTTTTTCATAAAATACATAATCAGTGTTGTGCCCATTCCTGTAAGATATTGTCCAAATTAAAATTTAACAGAACACAAATGGTTTGGGCTAACAAGTTCTGCAGCTCTGGCCCAGTAAGACACTTCACCTTTAATTGAGAAATCCCTTCTTTAATGTATGGGCATGGAACATTCTGACTTCTCGAGTTTTTGTAGACAATTTAACAACAATGGAATGCAGCAATAATAACAAGTAGTCCTCAAATGCCAGAACACTGGCTTCTTCTGTAACGCTAAAAATAATCTTCATTATTCTGGAATAATGAACAATGGAGCAAAAGGTGATCAATAGGACTTTTTAAGGCAGGCAGTCAATATAATAAAAAGAGTTTTTCATTTAATGTTAAATATATCTCTATATGAAATTATACAATGGAAATCAAGCAGCCTAGAGAAGTAAAAACTCTTCACAGTCTATCTCCAGTGTTCAGTCACAGCACTTCAGTCACTATTGAAATCATGCCAAGGAATCCTTTTAGGCTCTAATTATTGACATTCATCTGACATTAATGCCTCTATTATCCAGTAGATGCACGATTAATTTTACTGCTAGGCCTTATAGTTTAACAGTTTCTTCTGGAATGCACATCAGAAAGAATGAGTCAGTGCTGGAAACTAATGAGCTTTGTAGGAGCTTAGATTTAGGGGAGCAGAATTCGGATCCTCTGACAGTTGTTTTTTGTGCCACTGAGGGCACAAAAGTTTGTGTGAACTGAGTAGAGTGGATAACTGAGATAGAGATGCTCAAATATTTTTTTAAAGAAATTCCCCTGCTCTGGCAGAGCTTCCAAAACTTCTCAACTGCAGAATTGCTGTTCTCTAATCTCTACTGAAAACTGCCTGAGGAAACAACCAAGGAAAAGATGTATTGGCTATCTTCCAAAAACTTGTTTTACATCAAGTTCTTCCCTAGATCGTCTCCCCGCTCACCTTGTGGCTAGTGACACGATGTCTTGAAGGTCTTAGACACTCATCAAGAACTGCAGTGGTATCACTTGTTCTGCCCTAATCTTTGTCTTCTCTAACATCCTCCTGAAATCAAATTCTGACATTTAAAATTACATCCTCGCCCCTGAGTATTCCACCTTCCAGGTTCTCTTAAAAATAATTATTTTGGCTTCATTTCGGGAATGTTCTTAGAGAAATAGTTCAAGAATTTCACTTCTCCTTTTTTTCCTAATAAAACAAAAGTGTTGGCAAGAGTGCACTTTGGGGCCTGTTTTCTTTTTTTTTTCTATATTGTTTCAATTTACCCAGACTTGCATGTTTGTATGTTATGCATGGACATACACACATAAATCTATGTTGGTATGAAAGTCCCTTATAAACATTTTTAAATGCTTCTTTTTATTTAAGATTCTTTTTATATAGCAATGACAACATGAAGATAACCCTCAAAGGCAAAATGAGACTTCCAGAGGAATAATTTGTTTCTTTCCCACAGCAGACCAACCACTCAGTAAGAGGGTGTAAAAGGGTTGTAAATTAGAGGCCTGCAAAATATTTTCCTCTTGGCTGAACTGGTGAGCCAGCACACTCCAGTTATGTTTGTAATTTGGATGACTTATCAGGACTTGGCTGTATCACTACATGTTTGTCTACCATTGCTTCACAATTTTTCAGCTACGTAGGACCTCTTGAATTCCAAAATCTGCTTTAGGAGGGATGCGATTGCAGCATCTTTTTATAGACCTGGGTTTGCAGAGAGCAATCTGTGTTATCAGATGGAGATATTCTCAGTGCTTGTGTTTCTCAGGTGGGCAGTGTCACCAGCACTGAGCTGCGCTGTAGCATGTTTTTCGAAGTGGAGAATCCTACCAAGGCAAGGTTCATACGATGTGGGGTTGGCAGAGTATGGGGAGCTCTGTGAGCACATGTGTATGTGTGCTCATATT
>JAOXXN010000446.1:103686437-103721373 GCA_026770055.1 Myrmophylax atrothorax | reverse complement strand
ACAATATGGGGTTAGGGAAATATGGGGAGCTTTGTGAGCACCTGAGTATGTACATACATAGATTTGGTGGAACAAACTCAGAGCTGGTGAATGTGGAAATGGTGAGTCTCTGAATAAGCTTTGGTGAGATAATGCTGCATGATGCATAGGTTAATTCCACTGGCTCATAGTGATTTTTAGTTTGAGGCCAAGACTGGAAAACAATAAAGAATTCAGCTCCGTGCTTTGGCATCGTTGCCTGTGCACTTCTGTTAGTGATTACCCAGATAATTGCTTGAGTGCAGCAAAATATTTTGGAATAACTCTGCTCTAATTGTTAATAATGATATTTTGTCTCAGCAAATGTACCAAAGATCAGTGCCAACATTTTAGATGTTAACTTAGAGTCAATGAACAAACACTGATTAAAGAAATCCTTTATATCTACTTACTAAAAAGAATGCATGGATTTATATGATGTGGAAAGGCTAATATTTTATTTCTCTGATTATAATCTTACATTTACCTTAACTTCTGGTTTTATAGGCTGCAATTAGCAAGTCACTTTTCCTCATGAATAAAATTAACTTCTCACAAAAGGCCAGCTGCCTCAGAATGGGGTGTGATGCCTGGTCTCCTTCATACCTCTTCTTAGCAGTCACACGCAAAGCAGGAGAGCTGATGGTTGTGTTTCTTCATACCTGATAGGAGATGTGAGTCTGCCTGGAGTCACAGGGCTTCAGATACAGAGAGGCTGGAAGTAATTGTTATTAATAAAACTGCTGAGAGCTCTTCAGCTAAACTTCGCCATGAGCATTATTTCAGCAGCTTCATTTTGGGAATGAAAGGACATTTCTTTTGCAGAATGACCTTTATTTATATCTAGTATCTTTCCCTATATCTAGTAATTATTCTGTCTTTTCATTTCTGACGTGTGTTACTACATGCACACAGAGTCTCCAGAGTGAGATCCCTTTGATCTCAAAATCAGCTTGCTGTTTGGCCTCCAGGGTACCCACTGCTTGGTACCCACATCCCCTCCAGAGCTACAGTTTTCTCTTACCTCTGACGAGGGAAAAAATATTGCCACAAAACTGAGCAGAGAAAGAGAGAAGAAAAAACACCACAAAAACTACAAGGAAAGGAAGGACCTCCTAGAGCTGAACAAAATCTTGGAAGCGCAGTGCCCTTCCTGTTGCTCTTTGACTGTGGGCACAAGAGAGGGGTAGAGACCCAGCTTGCTCCTTATGTCCGTGCTGGGTCCCCTGTATGTGGGCAGATGTTGTTGCTCACATGAAAATACATGTCAGATTCAGGTTCAGGCCCAAGACTAGCAAGAAGCCATGGCCACTAAGGCTGTTTGAAGTCAATGGGGTGTAATGAACATCTTTCCCTAAGCCTGTAACCTGTACGTGGTATATTTCTGTCTGTTGAACATAGAGGAGACATAAAGCCTTATCCACACAACAAATTCGTAAAATCCAAAACTTTGAATAATTATCCAAAGCTTTGAATAATTGACTTTTGTATCGAAGGCTAATTATTTCATTTTTGGGTTCCCACAATACAAACACAAAAAAGACAGAAGACCTTTGTTACAATCATTGTCATAAATGCACTTTTTACTTTTTCCTCACAAAACAGTATGTTTTGGGCATTAGTTTTCTTCATAGCCCCTCTGGCTTTCTCATACACATTGAGAACCCCTCCTCCCTACCACTCAGACATGGAAACAGAAGGTCTGCAATAAGTCAAGCAGATTAGCTGAATAAATCAAATTAGGAAATGAAGAATCATCACTTTTCAAAGATGGCTTGTGACAGAAGAAAAACATTTCTCTTCATTATTTGATTTTTTTAATTAAATAAACTCAAAATTATATTCTTGAAAAAAAATCAATCACCTAGAAGTGAAGCTGAGTTTGTGCTGCTATTTTGCTAAGTGTACTTGCATAGACAGGGTACATGTAGCTTTGAGTATTTAGTTAACTGTATCAGCTGTGGTGGCAGCTGCAGAGACGTGCAGTGATGACAGGTGGGCCTCCAGGGTGCAGAGAGCTGACACAGGCACTCATGATACCTTTGGAAAGAGCAGTGCAGAGCTCTCTCCATTTGAGCTGGAGGCTGTTTCCTTATGTCTTCCATTCCTCTGACAGACAGAGCTAATGCCATTTGCAACTCCTGGATTCAAAGCACAAATGAGTGATGAGCTCTGGGATTCGTGCTGCCTCCCATGCAGAGGTGGGAGGAAAGGCAGCAGCTCCCGGCCATCCTGATGCAGGACCTGCAGGGTGTGCCCAGCCTGGCTATGGCCACTCTCTGTCAGCTGCAGATGGAGAACTGTCTTGACCCAAATAATTACAGTTTAAATTGACAAGGCAAGATTGTCAGGAAACAGAATGTGAAATGGTAGAATAGACATTTTTATTCATACTTGGGGCAAAGGTTTGGTTTCACTTTTCTCAGCTGTGTGGCTTGGTTAGAAAACTTTATTTACATGACAAGTCAGAGATACTGCTTGCAGCAAGAAGCTTCCAATTTAAATTGACAGAACAGAAAATAATTAGAAACAAAGCAACAGAGAAATTCCCTGGTAAAGACCTACTGCTTTTTAGTTAGCTGCAACCTGTTGTCAAACAGCTCTGTTCACTGCCATAAACTCAGCTCCTGGGTGCAGAAGAGAGCTTTGAGGAAGCTAGTGGGAAGAGAACTGAGCTTCTGCTTGCACAGGTATTATATGTGCAGACATTTTGCAGGTGTAAGTAAAATGTATCTGCTGTTGGATTTCAGTATAGTTATAAAATTTTCTCATCTGCTAAAACCCTTGGGATTGGAAACTAATAGTCTTAATATCTGGAAATTTGGAGCTTTGTGAGCCACAAAGCTGCTTCTGTGCTGTGAAATGCACAGCAAATGTAGATGTTTCATAAAATGCAAGTTGTTTATTCTTAAGGATGGTATAAAGCTTTTTTATATTTAAAAAGCAGAAACTGGAACAGGTGGCTCTGCCTCAGAAAGATCTCATTTACCCTCTTTCCACCAGAAAACCTGAACCAAATGGAGGCATCACCAAAATATCAAGGCCAAACAGTGATTACTCAATTGTCATCTCTACAGCAACTCTGTATGCAAGTCAAAGCTGCTCTTGGTATTCACAGCCTGGTGTTAAAGATGGTTAATGAGGAAACCTATTGATCTGTAGCATTTTCTTTTAAAAGTTTAAAAGCAAAAGATAACTGTGAAAATGAAGTGACTGCTCTCCTCTACTCCAACATGACAGCTTTCTCATCTGCTCTCCTGTTTCCCATTATTCTGGTGCTTCTGGTGTAGTGCACCCTGGAGATTGCAAACATGAAGTGGGAGAAGCTCCACTTTTGTTCAGCCCAGGTGTAACTATCTGCTTTCACCTTTCTTAACATGTGACCAGTTATAAAAAATTAATTATCTGATAAGTTTGAACTCTCTTATTATCTACTGAAACTAAAATTTCATTTCTGTATTTCAACAGGAAGTTGAAAATCTTGCCTGCAGGAACCCCTTACAGAAGAATCTTTTTCTCACTGCATGGCAATACTAGCCATTTAGTTAGATCTCTTGCTAATCTTGGTAAGACTAAAGAGAAGGGGTCTGACTCTGCCTGCCTTTGCACCAGCCTGGGAAGGGAGTAGCTCTCGCTGCTTCTGTGGTGTTCTAGAGCTGCCTCTTCTGAAGGAAGGAGAGGTATCAAGGCAAGGAGCTGCTGCTCTTCAGCAGTTGAAATATATACTCTTTATATTGGGCATTTCAACCGAAAAATTATGGCTAACAAGAAAGGAAGCATGAGAAATACTCACTTCATTAACCATTAGGTCAAAAATGCTGATTTTTTCATTTGAGTTACATAAAATGTACTGAGATGTAAAACCCATTACTTCTATTTTTCCACTTTATATTTTTGAGATTTACAAAACACAGAGGGTAAATTTCTTAGCTGGAAGGCCATCAAAACATGAGAGTTTCAGTGATGAGTTTGATTCATGCTTTTGTATATGGCATGAAGATAAAGCACATTGATCTTCATGGGAAAGCAAGAACTGACTACTATATCTAGTTCTGCTCTTTCACAAGGAGCCAAAAAATTCCTGCTTATTTCTTTTACTGCAGTGCATGTATACAAGTGACAGGGCAAAACAGGCTAACTGAAACCCACTAGATGATATACCCTGTTTGGTAAGTTGTTTGTTTGTTTGGGGTTTTTTTGATGGTTGGACCACAGGTGGCTCTAAACTGTCATTCACAATCTGGAATAAGGGTAACTTTCCTCTCTCCAAAGCATCAGCACTTTGGAAGCACTGTCCAAGTGTTGTTCCCACAGCAAGTCAATCTGTTTTCATTGTACTTTTTGGAAATAACTCCCAGTGACCTCAGGACAAACAGAACAGGGGTTCGCAAAATGAATTTAATCCAAATGCCCACTTCCCTGGCACTGACAACCTCACTGTGAGGACCTTGGGATGCTGTCTCTTAGAAGCAGTCTATGGACCCTCAAGAGTTTGTGTGCCATAGACTGCAAGTGCTTGCCCTAGGGTGCCCTTGGCAAGAAGTTCATAGTTGTTCCTGAAGACTAGAAATACAATGTGTTGCCATAGTACAGCTCATCCTGTTTGATGCATTATTAGGTATGATTTCAACATCTATTATTAAACATTCTTCATTGTGCCAATTGCGTGATACATAATTTTACCATCTGCCCTCCTTTTGATTTGTTACTAAATTATGGGAGTTGGGGTATTTTGTATGGACTTGGCACTTTTTCATTATCAAATTAACGATCTGTTGAAGTTTAACTGTGCAACTTCTTAATAAGTGAGTCCATCCCTGGAAATCCTGAGCCCCCCTGCTTTGTGCCCATCACTACTTTGTTATGTTCTCTTTCTCCAGGGAATCACGCTTTTGAAGTAATGGACATCTTACTGGGTGGCTGGTAGATGAAGATCCCCAGCCCTGCTGAAACTCACCTAAAGGGATAATAATTCTTTTCAATATTAGGTATGTATTTGAAATTTTGCCTAAACTGCATTAAACACAAAATTTTTCTTGATTTTTACTGTTTTGCTGCTACAAGTTCATTTTAAGCCTCTGTTTTCACTTTCTTTAATCTCATTTTATTCTGAGTAATCAAATTTCAGGGAGCAAAAGCTTTCCCTTTCTCAAGTTCTCTGTGCCAACACTCATGGGTGATTTGGTGCCAGTTGCATGAAGCTGCCAAGCCACACAGAAAATCCTATGAGCACCCTGAAGTAGTGCAGCCTTGGTTTCAGTGACAAGTGGCATATTGCTTATTAAAGATAATATCTTGCCAGCTCCTATCCCTCACTCCCTTTTTCTTTTTGCAGTTGCAGAGTTAGTGAAGCCAGGCTTGTCTGTCAGCTAGTCAAACATTTTGGGTTTTGTTTTTGGTTTGTTTTTTTTTTAATATTCTTAGTTGTAAATCAGAAAGTTTCAGGGTGCAGATACTGTGCATCAGAGGAGCAGTCCAGTTAGTCCTCCAGGCTATGACCATGCTGGTAAAAACACTATCAAGACCTGGATGCAGATGCTGGACCACGACTGCCTTTGTGGTTAAACTGCTGGAGAGATCTCTGGCATTTGGGACCCCTTCCAAAAAGTGGTTTGGATGCAGCCACACTGCTTCAAAGGCTAAGCATTTTTACTTGCATGGACATGGCAAAACCATGGCACCTGCACACAGGAAAGTGTAGAAATAGCCTCTGAGTAAGCAGTGGTGACAGATCTCTTGTTCAACCTTTGGTAATTCCTTAAGGCTGTACATAAGGTTAATCCAGTGTTTGGGACCCCCTCAGAGGTGAGGACTGAAGCTGAACAGAACTTATTCATTTTAAATTCTGCCCAGCAAAAGCATCTGCTTTATCATACTGGGATGAAGAAGTTGAAGACCTGGGTTCAGTTTCTATCTCTTCCTGAACTGAAGGAGATCCACATGCCTCTTGCCACTTGCAGCTGAGCAACCTGATCACCAGGCAGTTATGCCAGCAGCCACCTTCCTTGCCTCTGAAGCAAAGTGCCTATGTACAGACCACAGCAGGAGATCCTGAGGAGATGGTGATGACACCACACCACATAGTGCTTCAGAGGACTAGTCTGATGGTGTGGAGAGCAGGGAAAGCAGAAATCTGCTCCCCGGGCACAACTTCATGAATGAGAATGCCCATAATCACTGTGGTCTCTTTGGGCTGGAGCTTGGGCTGTCAGCATGCAGCCTCGGGATAAACAAAGTTAAAGGAACTCCTTGCATTACTGCTGGATCACAACAAACTTCTGCCAAACTTCTGGCTCCTGAACTTGCACACTGTGGGATGCACAGATCAATGCCTGGCTAGGTGGCCACTTCATTATCCAGGTTACACTGCAAAAGGCACCCAAGTTCTGCCTAAAGTGTCAAGGTATTTTCTGAATGTTTCCAGGAAGTAAATCAGAACTTTATCTGTCTAAAGTGTCAAGGTAGATTTTCTGAATGTTTCCAGGAAGTAAATCAGAACTTTATCTGCCTAAAGTGTCAAGGTAGATTTTCTGAATGTTTCCAGGAAGTAAATCAGAACTTTATCTGTCTACAAATGTAGAAATCATTGGGCACAGAGAAGCCCAAACAGGACATGAACTGTCAGCAAAGCAGAGAATCCTGTAACTCACCAAACCTTGTTCCTATCCCATGCAGGTCCCTGGCTACTTCCAACATGAACATATCTGCAGCAAAATGTTGGGATGCTGTTATGATATGCTTTTTTTACCTTTTAAGTTAGGCTTATAAAAGACTTGTTTGCAACTAGTTCTACTCCATAGTGCTGACATTTTGAAATAGAGAAAGGCATTATTAATTTGTGTAATTTTTATTAGTTTAGCAGCTTGCTTGTGAAAGACTACTGAGATTATAAAACTGAGTTGCACAAAAGCCATTTGGGAATTGAGCTAGTAAACAAAAAGTGATCCTTCCAAAACAAACAGAGTAATTCAGAAATGTTTGTGAAAGCCAAAAGTCAGGACTAATATTACATGCTGCCAAAATTACTGGACATGTTTATGCAGTTGATTAATTGAGAAATACTAGGGAAGAGTTGAAAAGGCAATTACAACTAACATATTTTGAAATTTTTTTACAGAATCATAGAATGATTTAGGTTGGAAAACACCTCTAATGCCATTGAGTCCAAGCATTAACCCAGCACTGCCAGATTCACCACTAAACCACGTCCCCAGGTGCCACATGTACGTGATTTTAAATACCTCTGGGGATGGTGACACAACTACTTCTCTGGACAGCCTGTTCTAGTGTTTGGCAACCCATTCTGTGAAGAAATTTTTCCTAATATCCAATCTAAGCCTCATACTGGCAAAACTTGAGGCTGTTTCCTCTTGTCCTAACACTTAAATGGCAGAAAAGACTGGCATCCCCCTGCCTACACCCAGCTTTCAGGTAGTTGTAGAGAACAATAAGGTCTCCCCTGAGCCTCCTTTTTTCCAGGCTAAACAATCCCTGCTCCCTCAGCTGCTCCATATCAGACTTCTGCTCCAGACCCTTCACCAGCTCTGAGCTGTTGACTCCCTCAAAGGCAGAGAGACCTTGAGAACTTAGAGGACTGGGCAATCACTAACCATATAAAGTTTAACAGGCACAAGTGCCAGGTTCTGCATTTGAGATGGGGCAACACCGGATGAACAGACTGAGGAACCAGAGACTGGAGAGCATTGTGGTGAAAAGGGACCTGGGGACCTGATCAATGACAAGCTGAATAAGAGACAGCAGTGCCCTGGAAGCCAGGAGGGCCAACCGTGTCTGGGGGGGCATCAGGGACAGCATCACCAGCCGGTCAAGGGAGGGGATTGTCCCACTCTGCTCTGCACTGGGGTGGTCTCACCTTGAATATTGTGTGCAGTTTTGTGTGCCACAATACAAAAAGGATATAATGCTATTAGAGAGCATCCAAAGGAGGGCAATGAAAATGGTGAAGGGCCTTGAGGGGAAGACAAATGAGGAGCAGCTGAGGGCACTTGGTCTGTTCAGCCTGGAGGAAACTGAAGGCAGACATCATTGCAGTTACAACCTCCTGGGGAAGTTGCAGAGGGTAAGATTGGGGTAGGCATCATCTCTTCTCTGTAGTGACCAGTAACAGGACCTGAGGCAACAGCATGAAGATGTATCAGGGAAGGCTTAGGCTGGATATTTGGAAAAGCAAGAGGGTGGTTGAACACTGGAATGGGCTCCCCATGAAAGATGTCACAGCAGTTTACTGGATATCAGCAATGACATTTTCATTAGTTCTGTGAACGCATTGTTTACTTGTGATATTAATTACAAAATTGCAACATAAATATAAAAAAATAATTTCAACTAATTGAATTTTCAAATGGCTAATGGATAAACAGGGAAATAATAATAGATCTGGCCTTACAGGAAATGGAAGGAAGTTTACCATGAATAAAGAAAATAATAAAATAGAGAAAAGGGCATTTGCAGGCTAGGAGGATTAGCAGCAAACTGTTGAGATTGTTGCAGTGGATTGCTAGTTTACGTCCAGCTATGATGGGCCTTGAGGTATGTTCTGAATCTTCCTGTGGACTAAAAGAATGAGAAGGTAATGGCTTTGTGCCAGTCCTACTGAACAACTTGCCACAGTGAGCGATCAGGTTGGAAAGACAGATCTGTGCCACCACAGGCTTTGTAGTAAGCTCAGCACCAGTCCCTTACTGATGACACACCATGCCATGGCAACCAGAAAACCCCTCTGCAGTAGGTTAGGGCTCACCCCTGTGCAAGGATTGCTCCTTGTATTGATCTCATTTAACGTTTTGGTGTCCTGGTGAAAAGGGACCATTTTGCAATATATACTAAATAAGGAATCCATGCAATCCTCTTGAGAATAGAGCAATAAGACAAGATGATGGAGGGCAGTGCTAGAGTTAGAAAATTACTTGGCAGTGTTGTGGTTTGAAAATGCAAGTAAACATGTAGAGCAAATGTCAGTACTAAATAAGTGAACAAAACCTAGAAACACCAAATATTTATACATCAGTGTTCAGGCAAAAGCTGAGAATACACTGATAGTATCTATGACAAAATTAATCTTGAATTTGTAACGTGGCAATGCTGCAAAGGCAAAGCTCTCTTGCAATGGGTTGTCCTGGCAGGAGAGGAGCCAACATGCTGCAGAGACGAGAGGCTGAGGGTACTCCAGCTGTGTCCTGTGCTGTGTGAAGAGGCATGAGAGACCCACTTCTCATTTGCTTACATCTCTGTAGTACTAACATGTGGGTGGTAATTTAATTTAAATGATAGGGGAGTAACAGAAAGGAAACAAAATTTTTACTGACTGAATACTTAACTATGGTTATATCGTGTGGAGCAGGTGAATATTTATGGAACAACATGATGGCAAACATTTGAGAAATGTCAGCAATGGAAACTCATGGTTTGAGTAGGATGACATTAAGATAGAAGAAGTTTTAAGGAATATTCCCCAGAAGACTTGGTGAGAATCTCAGTATGTGAGTTAGAAGAACTAGAGAGAACAAAGTGTTTCCAATTATTTGAGGGGGAAATTCTGTCCAGATGGAAAGGTGTACCTGGAGACACAGCATTTTTCTTCCATTTTGAGATATGGCAACTATAACCTTCACAGCTGCAGAGAAATATATGGCATATCAGATTCCTGTCTTTTGGAAATGAAGTGGCATAAGTTGTAATGAAAGGATACCAAAGATACATTGGCAAGGATATCTTTAGGGCTTGATTAAATAGCTGATATACAAAACCCAGTGAAGACTGATTGGAAAGGAACCTGAAATCATGCAATGGGTAGAAAAACGCTTTTCAATCCACGTGTGATGATTTATTGCAAACTTAAAGATAGGTGTGATTAGGAGCAGTGGCCTACACCATGGGGGGGTTCAGACTGCTAAAGCAATTGATACAGCTGAAATAGAAAGAAAATTTCAAATGTGCAGGGCCATGGTGGGCAGTTCCCCTTGGTTGCTGGTAATAGGGAATTGGCTCCCACTTTCCTAGCCCAAGATGTGCCACGACAGGAGAGACGACACGACACAGACAGGAAGCAAAGGAGAAGCAGAAGCAATTTATTCAAGCAAAACACTCGCTTATATAGAGTTGGAACTTTCCAGAACAATGGGTGGTCCCTCAATCCCCATTGGATGAGGAGAGGATTGAGAAATACACCAATCACAGTACAAGAATAGACCATAAATGACCAACAGGAAACCGTACTGAACAGCCAATAGGAATGCAACAGGCTCAAACTGGTGGGAAAAGAGCCCTAGGGGAATTATGGGAACAAAAACCTGGATGGGGATGACTAAAGGAAAAACAACGGGGACGCCATGACAACTTTATTATAACTGCATCGCGACATTTTAAGGTCCTTAAACATCAGTAATGTCCTTTCTCCGTCGTCCTCTGGAGCCGAAGCCTCCAGCCTGTCATCTTCAGTGTAGATCCATTGCTTGTAGTATGATTTCCATTGTTCATAACCTTGGTGTTCTCCCACACAAATGAAGCTGTGGAAGGCATTGCTTGGGTAATGCACATAAGGAATTTGTTAAGCCATACAGAAGTGTGTCACTCACATTGCACAGTGATCTTCACTGGTCTAAATCAATTTAAAATTACAGAAAACAATAGAAAATTAGTATTTGCAGCACAATATGATACATGATAAAAAATTATTAGCTTCAAAGGTTCATGAAAGAAGCATTAAGTCTTACACATTTACTTGAACTGCCCACCATGCTGCTTCTCCTATGCCTGTCACTATGGAACTGACCTCCTTGCTTGGACACTGCTTTGAATGAACCCCCAAAGCTTTGGGTCAGTCTGGAGCACACAACCACTTCTGTCTGAAGCACTAAGAAACCCTTCATGGGTAAGCCAACACAGCATAACCTGATACAGAAAATCAACTTCTTCAGAGAGAGAAAAGTAGTTGCACAGGGAGGAAGCAAATACTTGAAACAGTGAGGTTTGGGCTGGTTCCAGGTTTGGATCATTTCCTAGCATGGCCTGCCTGGTTTACACAGTGCTTGTTACTTGCCTCAGGGAAGCTACTATTAGATCCCTGCTGAAAGGGGACACCTTAAATTTAATTCAGCTTCATTATTAACTAGTAGTAGCTTAGGTGATATTTATCTAAGATAAGAGAGAAGTGGGAAGGGATGAGTACAAAAGCCAATTTGTGTCTTAGCTATCATGTTACTGTAGAATTCTAAATGGTAAAAATTAATAGTGATTCAAATGTGCTTTCCCTGACAAGAGAGGTGCAAAATCAGTGTATCTGAAGAAGTATAGAAGATAAACAAGAAAATACATTCAGGGCAAGTCCCTGGAGATATCTAATTACTCCTGGAATTAGAAAGGGATACTGCAGGCTGCATGACAAATGACTGTGACAGTTACAATGTGATGAGGTCTCCCAAAAAGTGCTTTCTTAATTACGCTGGAAAAATATGTTTAAATCATCCGCATGCTAATGTGTCTGGTGGATATTGGGAAATCCTGCTTGATTTTCCATGACAAACACATGTAGCCAGTTAATCTTTATTCCTACAGACCCTCATTAAAAATCCAGCCCTGTTTCCTTCCAAGGGATGAGGGACGTCTCTGGTACTCTGTTCCATTTACATGGCACTCTGGAAGAGTACAGAGACACACATTACATTCAAAAGCTCTGAAAAGACAGGCATTTTAGTGTTTACTGGAATTATCCCTCATTCATTTGAAATAGAGTTTTGGAAACGCACAAAAGAAACACATTGTATGGGATGAAATAGCAAAATAAGATTAAGCAAGGTATCCTATGTTCTTAAATGTCTAAGAAACTTTGAAAAGAACGGAAGATGCAATGTGGAAAAGAAAAACATCATCGTTCTGTAGAAACATATGAGTGATAGTAAAAAGGAGTTGTTCCTTGCACAAGTGATTTTCTTAATTTGTTTCCTCACCCATGTAACCTTTTGAGTCTAACTTAGCAAAAAAATGTTTAAAAGAGCTGAGCATCTTTTTTCTGTGTTTTGCATTTTCACAGGCAAAATACCCCAGAGAAACAAAGGCAAATCATCAAAATCTTATCAAATAAAAGTGAAAGCCAACTGAAGACAGGATTTTGGATCATAGTTATAGAGATGCTTTCCAGCAGTTGTATTCACTGCTTTGTAACTGATTCTGGCTTATTGATTGCAAATGCAAAACTTTCTACAATATCCTGAGCTTCAGGTGATACAATAGGTCTCCCTTTGGTGAAAGCAAATAAAAAAACTGCTCAAAGCCAGCTTGTGTAAAAGGATAATTGTTTTTTCCATCTAAGTTACTTTGCACTGGAGAGGGATTTTGAGTTGTGTATTGTCTGGTTTATTAGTGAAGGTTCCTGAAGTAACCTGTCCTGTTTCCAGCCCATAAGAGAATAACACAGTTTCCCTTCATTCCTTTTTAAGGACAGGTTTCATTTTTGTGTTTGTGCATGAATCTCTCATGTGCTTCAACTCCTCCCTTTCTTTCTATAGATCTCTTGGTTAGTACTTCTGTCTCACATGATAATGAACACATCTGACTTCTGGCAGGTTGTTCTTTTTTCAACTACCTGAAAGCACAGTGGTGTAACCTTTAGACATAGTATATTGAGAAAAATTGTAATGAAAGATTAGCTAATATTCCATTTTTCATGAAGATTGAAAAAATTGCACATAACATATTAAAAACATAAGATAATGAGACTGTCAAAGTTGTGGAAACCCCATTCATCTTGTTGAACTTACGAGAACTTGATGGCAGTAGATCACAGCTTGTTCTACCTGGGAGCAAGGAAGATACTCTGAAATTTGTGAATCAGCAATAAAACTCCTTGGGCAGTGTAGTTAAAATATTTAATCCACCATGAAGCTGTACTTAGAACCAAAATCTAATATTCAGAAAAGGTAAATCTTTTTTTTTTTAATAATTTTTTACCATGCTAGCAGAGAAAAGCTGATTTGCCTTCTGTTACAGCAAGTCCCACATCCAACCCACATATGCAACCGATACCCTGTACTCACACTGATATACTGAACATAATAATGACAGTGAGCAGATTTTTTCCCCATTTCTCCATTTTCATTTCTTATAGTAATTTTCAATGTATTTGCCCTCTGTTGAGGACCCATTTCATTAATGATTTAGTGCAATGACAAAGACCTCAGCTGAGCAGCTCACGGGGCAGGTCATTAACCTTGTCTTGTTGGTAACATTTTCTGATGTCATCTCACACTGGCACCTTCTGGCTGTAATTTACTCCATCACCTGAAAATGTTTCTGAGAGAGCAAGCACAGCACGAAGATCTTTCAAACCCAATAGCTCACTTAGGCACACTGCTGCTGTCATTTGGCAAGGCTGTCAAAAGGCTCACTTGAGACATTGAGAAAACAAAGCAGCAATGACAACATTGTCCAATGGAAGGACAAATCACACTATTTTGTGTTCTACTTTAATAATGGCATACAAATACAATTTAAAGGCTTGTGTCATTTTGTCTGAGTGTTTGTGGGATTTCTTCTTTCTTTCCCGAGATTCTCCACCGAGACTTCTGTATTTGAGATTCAAGCACAAGGGTATTTTTTCAGCATGAACTCTTTATTAGCAGGAGTTGGGGATTACAGGAGCTGATTTAAAGTCAGACGATATGAAAATTATTGCAAGGTAAGTGAAAAGGGCTAAACATGGAAAAACAGGTGGCTGTGTTTTCCCTGATCTGATAATGTATGCCAGAGGAATAGCAATGTTGACGGTGTGCACATACAAGGGAACTTGGTTCCTGTGTGAGAGCAGACATGGCAAGAGATTGTATGGTCTCCAATAAGAAGCAATGGAAATAGGACTGAAGCGTTTGGCTGGAGGAAGAGACCAAAAACGTCTGATTTGTTATGGGCAAAATTAACCTGAATTTGCTGTGGCAATTTAGCAGCTGCAAAGTGTTCATGACTGTTTAGGAAATAATTTTTATGAAATCTTTAATTAACATTTCAGAATTATTCAAAAAGAGGAATTATTAATCATGTCTTGAACTCTACTGAACGTTTTTCTACCTTTGCCAGGTCCTAATCTTACTTGAAGACATTTTGGAGATTAACAGTAAGAATACTAGGGACAGGAAAAGTCAGATGAGTTGAGTTTCTATTTTTCACTCTGCTGTTGACATTGAAACTTTTGACAGTTCCTTTAATCTGTATTTTTCTGTTTCATGTATAGGTAGAATTAGAAAAGTAGAACTTTTCTCAGGAATACTTTCCATGTGAAATGATAACATTTTCCATGATAAAAGGATGAAAACATGAAAAAAAGCTTTCTCTTTTCCCACACTCACTAACTTTGACTTTCTTCCAGCTTTGTAGAGTTCAGAAATAGTAAGAGAGTGTGAAGACAAGAAGGAGAAAAATATATTTCATTTTTAAAAATAACACCTTTCCTTTTACATGCTTGACAATTAATTCTGAACACAACACTTTCTCTTGAAATGTAGCACTTCTAACCCTTTCCTACCATTTCACAGCTGCTGAGGCTACAAGTGAAGCCCGTGACGAGAGTGCACATACTTCTCAATGCTGCAACAGAAAACTTTGGCAAAAATCTTCCTGACACTTTTAGAATTTTTTTCTTTCCATTTTTGTAAGCTATGCCTCTGTCTGACAAATAGCTTTTCCTTTAAAACAGGTTTTTGGCCCAGTTATACTTGCAGATGAAAAGTCTGTTGAAAAAATGTTGACTGTCTCTCATTGTGGATGGTATAATGTTGTCCAAGGGCTCCTATAAGAGCTTACTGTTTGTGAACAGTTCCTCCACCCTGCACAAAAGACTTAGCCTCAGAAGCCCAATGGCCACAAGATCAGAAAGCCAAGTTATTGAACCAATAGAATCCACTGAAGAGCAAAAGTTAAGATTCAGGGTAAGATATAAGACACAATTTGGGTGCCAGCATTCAAGAGAGCAGTCCAGCCCCAAGTCATAAGTCTGATTAGATCACAAGAGGCTATTTAAAAGCCACCGAAAAACCCTAGACCAATAAATGAACGAAAACCCCCCACACACAACCCCAAAACCCCAACAAAACAAAACCCAAAAATCACCACCATCTTTAAGAACATGACATCTTTCAGTGCATGGTCCCCAGCCACAGTTTTCCCATGGCTGCATTGCCAGGGCACCCACTGTGCTGGGCTGTGCCTGGTGTTTCTATGCATAATAACAGGACCATGATCTGCTCTGAAGTTGGCAAGGGACATCAACCATCTGATTTTGTTCCTACTGTCTCACTTGGTGGCTGAGAAGCAGTGTAAACCCTGCTGCTCTGGGGTGCCAGTGCCTGACCATTATGCTTCCAGCTTTCCATTGAAACAAAAAGCACATCATATCCCTGTGAAACAGGGACTGTGCATGATGCTGCAATTGTATGAACATATGGGCTGACCTGTACCTGCACCAGGGCCCATCAGGGGTGTCCTGGATCCTACAACCCTCTCCAAATCAGGGCTACAATGTGTGTGCCTAATTTTAATTTCCTTATTGAAGCTAACACATCAAATGTGTGAAGATATCACTCACAAATGGTGCTTTAAACATCCTACACCATATGTCGACAGAGCATTTTGGTTCTGGCCGAGTGGCTTGGCTAAATAAATGTTTGAAAATGTGTTAGAAAAATGCCTCCTTTTGCCTATCCAATTAATGTAGAGCTGGCCAGTGAATATCTTTCATCTAGGATGGGTTTTACATAATCATTTCAATATTCTGTTTTATTATGCCAATGTATCTATGGATGAATCTTGATTGTTCTCTAGTGAAATATTGTGAATCAAATCATGATGACAGAATCTTGACTATTTAATTTATGTGTTAGCATGCAACTGTATTCCTTAATTCCTGCAAATGACAAAACTAACAGCTTCATTTAACTATGCTGTTCTCAGTGGAAAAGAGTACACTTAAATGCTCCATGGTGCTATTTACACCTGCTTAATTACTTGTATTTACAAATTGTCTAAATTGCCTTGCCATAGAGGAGGATGGGGAGCACAGTCCATGAATAAAATTAAAGCTTCAGACTTCAAATGACAGTTTGGTGGACCACCTTTGTCAGAGGTGATTTGGAAGCTGTTCACATGAGGAATAAACCATGGATACCCATACATCTTGCTGTCTTGAACCCACAGACATTTCAGTTTAGATCAAAATTGTCATTTTATGTCATGTCAGTAGAGAAAGGGGGAGTGCTGTTATTGTTATCATCGTTACTATTATTATGTTTTATGAGCAAGTGGCATTGGAAATATGAGTCCTCTGTCATCTTTGCACTTGGCACATGTGTCTCATGGTAAAAATCCAGTCATGCCCATCCATTTCTGAACCCAATGCTGAAACATGTAACCTGTTCTACTTGTCAGTGTGAGTGTTCTTACTTAAATAAGGACATAATCTGAATATATTTTGGGCCTGGAATTTAAGTTCCTAAGTGACTCCTGGCCATTTAGTAGGCCAAACAAAACTGTAGCCCTACACCGTTTGAATATCATGCTGGGATCCAAACTTCATAGCTAAGTTTGTGACTTAGCAGTGACTCTGCTGGGCAGTGCTGATCCCTCTTTAGTAACAAGTAGCAGGATTAGGTCCTATTCATTGCCTATGGAAATCAGGACTCACAGACTCATGGCCTTTGAAAGCCAGTAAGTTTCTGTCTGTTTTAGACAGGGCACCAGTTTTAAATGAGGTATTTTGCAGAACTCACACCGAAGTTCATGGCATGATTTCTAAGAGGCTGAACTCACCAGGACAGTGGGAGGAAGGACTAATACTTGAGAAACTATTTCAGTGGGAAAAATGAGAAGCGTACGTCAGTATTGAATGGATGTTTCCACATGATATACTGATTTTGGAATTGGGCTAGAGGACTATAAAGGATTGACCAACTACTATACAAAACTAAAAAATTGATGTATATACATGGAAAGTAAAAGTTTATTAATAAGTCTATAGACAATTTATTATTAATAGTTCCATTCAGACAATTTATTATTAATAGTTCCATTCAGAACCCCAAATCATCAGTTTCCTTCTTGTTTCCTTTGGTAATTCTCAATAGTTTCCTAATACCATATTTGTAAAGGAGTGAAGAGCATTGAACAGATGTGGTTCAATAACCTTGATGACACCTAGAGATGTTCTTTACAGTTAGAAGTTGAAGAATAGCTATCCTTTTATGCCTTCTCTTTAGAAATTATATATTAAAAAGTACAGCTCCTCTTCATGGATCATTAGGAGCAATTATACTCTATAAATGTATTCCAAGACAAAATTAAAGTTCACATATATTTTAAAGATTTTATTGAGTCCTAGATGAGAATAAAATTTTATTGATTGAAATCCTCTCAGGTAATGGAAATAAATTTGTTAGTCTCATTGAAAAAGCAAATTATTTTCTAATATTATTTTCTATTTATCAAAACAGAATGTATATTAATGTAATGCAATCACATAAGAAATGAAACATAGAAGTCACAATAAAAATCTTGTACTTTATTAGGTATTTTTTAGATGTTTGGTGTAGACTGCGCACCTTTTCCTTTTGTTTCCACTCTTGTGAACAATCACAACTATAACACTTTCTGTGCAAATGTAAAAAATTAGTAGAATAACCAGCTATGAGATGAGTGACATTTCTTCAAATGGAACAAATGTGAAAAGCATAACTTCATTCTCTGAAAATGGATAACTGAGGGATGATAATTTTATGAAATAGTGAAGGTTATTAAGCCCAGAATATTAGCCTGCAAGCTCCACTGCTCCTCCTGCACTGTTCTCCTCTGCCCAGAACTGATAACAGTGCAAGTTGCTGGGTGCAGGTTAAACAGCTGATAACAGTGTTAGATATTTAGTGCTCATAGATGATGAAGCATTCAGAGCCTTTTCTGTCCCTTCATTCAGCCTTGCACCAACCCTCAAGAGAGTCAGGAAACTGGTACTATCTTTATTTTCCAGCCAGGAAAATGAGGAAGTGGGGTATTAAAGTGTAAGTCCAGGTAACCCCTGGGGGGAGAGGAGAAGCCATGCTGGGAACACAGCCGTGTCTGCAAGACCTGGTGCAAAGATGAATGAAGGGATGAAAAAGGCTCTGAATGTTTTGTCATGTTACATGAGCTCTAAGTGTTACATAGACAGTCCATCTGTGCAGTCTCAGCACCCAGCATGAGTTGCCCTGGTCAGTGTGCTAGCACTTATCATTCAGGCAGTTTTGACAGCTGGGCAAACTCCATGGACACCTCTATCTTTTCTTTTTCCTCTCTCTTACCTAGCTCCTTATCTAGATTATCTGTATATACAATGTTATTTTGGATTGATCTTCTAAGACAGTATTGTGTTCCAAAAAAAAAAAAAAAAAAAAGAAAGCTTTCTTACTCTAAGATGGGGGAATCTGTTGTACCGGTGCAATTTTGCTGTGGTTTCATTCCATCTTTCTTCCTTGCACAAACAAACCTGTAGGTGCTTGTGGAAGGGATATGGCACAAGGCTCAGGATCTGAACTCTGGGACTTCTTTCCTTTTTTTAATCTTTTTTTTTTTTTCCCCTTACCTACTGGAACTGTTCTGTTTTGTATAAAGCAAGTAATATCTCCTGGGTCAGCAAGGAATACTGCTTAAGAACAAAAGACTGACTTGATACCTACCTGGTATTTCGGGTCTGTACAAAGCACAGTGTCAGCTCTTGGCTCCCAAACAAAAAAAATGCCACTCTCACAAACCAAGTGCTGTGTTTTGTGCCTCTGAAGAGGCTGAAGCATCCCATAGCCAGCTGGTCGAAGCAGGGGCATGGGTTTGAATCTTGATCTTCTACAAGCCTGATGACTGTCTTTACCCATAGGACTGGTGACAGCCTTTTGGGTTTGGCTTTGGTTTAGTTCTTTTTTAATCTGAGAAGTTCTAGGGTGAGCCTAAGAAATGGTCCTGCTAAAAAGTTTTGTCTTTTTGTTGACCTATTTGTCCCAGCAATTTTGGCAAAGTGGCAATTCACTACAAAAAATGTTAAACCAAGAAGCCTCAGGTAAGTTCAGATTTAAACCCCTAGACTGAGGCTTATGGCATTTGCTTTGGGATGCCTTACAGCAGTTCACTTTCCATACCTACAGTTAATTGTGTTATGCTTTTAAAATATTGCAGCCAGGAAGAAAATCAAATGTTATGTGTGCTTCATCATGTGCTCCAGAAACTACCTGCTTTCAAAGGAAAGTAATTTTAGAGGCTTCCACGTAGATGATGGGTCATCATGCTTGGCAGAGCAGGAAGCATGTCCAAGGACAAGCAAGGTGACAGCAGAGGTGATCGGTGGCTGAAAAAAGGAGGCACGTGGGCTGATTTAATTTCCAAGACCAGTGCAGTCTCTGCCCAGCTTCACTGACATTTTTTACTGACAAGCCTCTGAACTAATAAACCTGCAAGGATTAAAAGAAGGCTAAAAGGGTATAAGCAGTAGGTGTCCTGCCCTTGCAGGCAAGGTAGTCCCTGCAGACAAGTACCTGGGGGATGTTGTGTTCAAAAAAGTACACATGGGGAAGGTATGATGCAGCCTGGCAACACTAAGAAGCAGCCTGTTACTGTTTCAAGCAACAACTATCTGAAAAGAAACCAGCAGCAGAACTATTCTGGATACAGAAAACAATGGTTGAGAGCCCCAGCTCTGCCTCCAAGCATGCTTTGGTGTTTGTGCTTCATTGTTTTCTCACTGAAAGCTAAACTGTGATCTATAATGATGCTCTGAGAAGGATTAGAGCAGGCAGATTATCACCAGCCCCGTTTACTTCCACCAACCTTCAGCAGGAGGGGAAACCCTACATGTAACTCTCTTTTGGGAAGTATGTTGGATTTCCAGCAGCAGCAGGTGAACTGTAAGAACTACTGATATAGCTGGTGTTTTTCTTACAGCGAGGTCTTGATGTCTGGAAATTGGGTAAAATAATTCCAAATCCTGTGCAGAGCTGGGAAAAGAGTGAAAAACATTTCTGATAAATGTACAAAACCTGAAATGCATCTCACATGTGGCTGAAATCTCTGAGTTTCTTTATTTTTCCAGGAATGCTGTCTTTTTCTTAGTATCAAATCAATGTTAAAGTTTGGAGTATGAATGAAATTCTCTTGATAACCAAATAAAATAGTTTGTGGAAGGAATTAAGGTGGTATATTGGCCATCTAGGGATACTGGGCTGGAGGTCTATGGAACAGAAAATGACAAGTACTGGATCATGCCTCAGGTTTAGTGGGAACATATGGAAAGCCATTCATTGCTTGCTCCTAATGATTAAGAATTTTAAACTGATGACAAGAAAATGTAAATTTGATCTCTGGATATTCTTTGCAAACAATAATACGGAAAAGGCTATATCTAAGCAAACTATTTTCCCTTCTTGCTTGTTTTCTATGCTAAAACTCTAATTGACAGAAATGGACATCCCCATGTATCAATTTCACTGTATAGTCTTTCCCAACAAAGGGACTTTCTTTTTGCAATTAATTAAAAGTCTTCTCTGCTTGCAAACAAAAGCATTATCTGAGTTTAAAAGCAGTATTTAAATTATATATTTTTAAAGTGCTCATTTGTATTTGGGTATTAAACCTTGCTGCTCACTATGGTGTAAATATCCATATATATCAAAAGCTTTGTGGTAGCCTCTGTGGTTCTTCAAGGCCAGGTCTGATAGTCTTTTCTCTCTCAAGCTGAGGGCCCTGCTGGCTAATTACCTTTGTGATTCCTTGGTAGAGATTTCATTTCCATTTTGAATGCTCTTAACTGATCTGCTATCTCTACCATTATTTTCTCACATCTCATTATCTCTTGTTGCTCCCCCTTTGACACTGCAGGAAAATGCCTATAATGGAGCATGATTTTGTTTTCCCTAACCCTAACCCTAGACCTCCTCTGTATGATTTGGCAGGAAGGCTGCCCAGTATGTGCCTAGTGGTGTCTAGCACCTGCTCAGGTGTCTAGTTTGTCCTTGTTTTGCTCTGAAATCATAGAATGATAGAATGGCTTGGGTTGGAAGTGACCTTAAAATCATTATGGGTAGGGACAACTTCAACTAGTCCAGGTTGCTCAATGCCACATCCAACCTGGCTTCGAACACTTCCAGGGATGGACCATCCACTGCTTCTTTGGGTAAGCTGTGCTAGTGCTTTACCACCTCACAGTAAAGAATTTCTTCCTAATATCTAATCTAAATCTGTCCTGTTTCAGTTTAAAGCCATTACCCCTTGTCCTAACACTAAATGCCCTTGTAAGAAGTCCCTCTACAGCTTTCTTGTAGCCTCCCTTCAGGTGCTGGAAGACAGAAATGCATGAGACCTTGTCCTTTTGCAATTCTTTGAAGTGAAGCCCAACTATTTTTCCCCATCCTATGCTCCAGATCTTGGATAACTAAGCTGGTTGTACCATTTATTTAAAACCTGAGCAAGACTCTAGATGAAGTTGTTTAGAGGATGAATTGGGTAAAGGGAAGTGGGAAGAGAAATGGGAATGAAAGCGGAAAAGGAAGGGAAAGGGGGAAATAACTATCTCAAATGCTTGTACAAAGAGCCTGAATGAATAAAAAAAGCTCCCTATACACATGGGACTCTTCCTTTTAAGCTGTTTTGAAGAACTCTGAAGGTCCAGTCCCTGTCCCTGTGCCTTCTGAGTCTGGCCTAGCAGCTGGTTTTGTACCAACATTCCAGAGAAGCTCCTTTACTGGAGCATGAAACTGCATCTGGTAAGTGGTACTCTGCCCACCCCTGCAAAGAGCTTGAGGTCTCAATAGGTAAGAGAGGTGAAGTAAGTACCACATTCCTAATGTTGTTTTCTGAAGGTAGTCAGGAAGTTAGATGAAGTCCACTTTTGTTAAAATAAATTACCATGCATCTTACTTCCTTGTGTGTACTTAAACACCCAAATTCTATTCCTTGTCTTTTATTAAGAGATTTTTTTCTCATGGAAGCACATATGAAGCAGTAATTAGCTTTCAAGGTTCGTTAAGTGCTGAGCTTCTGTCAAAAATAATCGCATGTCACTTCTTAAAAACATATTAACAATGATGAAACTACTTTAGTCCATCTATTAAGTAAATTTTAAACAGCTTTTTAAAAGTTATAAATAACTTAAAACCAGCCAAGTGAATGCAGAAAATGGGAGCAGCAATCAGAATAAGGCCATTGTCTTTCTCATATCACTGTGGAAGAGTCAAGATGCAACTGTTTAAATTCACGTCCTAAATTCCAGCATGACAGGCTTCTTTAGTTTCACTGGTTTCTAGAAACTTTAAAAAGAGTTAGCCTTTCTGGTTAAGTAATATCGAAAACAATCATCTAACTTCATTTTTTACCAATCATATTTCATTACAATACAAAGAAATAGAGAAAGACCAAACTGATAAATACCAATTGCCTACCACAATTTTAAAACTTTTGTTACCAATTCCTGTTGAACAGCAAGACAATGAACTTAGGCTGCTAAAATACTAGCACATTAAATCTATATTTGCTACAGTTACTGTGTTCCTAAAATCTACAAAATGTGAAAATGAAAAAATCAAAAATCAAAAAGCCTCTTCGGTATCAGTAGTCATAACACTACTAAAATAACTAGAAATTTTTATGGTACAATTAAGAACAGGTGGGTAATACATGCAGCACTCCTATGCCAAAAGGACTGGAAGTACCTTCCCATGCTCTGGGTCCAAGTCACTGGGATGCAGCACAGATGGATTTGGCATGGAAACTGCCAGTGGGACCTCCACCCTACACCTCCTGACATCCTGGAGGGAAGCAACACCACACCACACCAGACTTTCTAAACACTTGTCCATGTGTGCAGTAAATCTGTGTGTCCCCAGGTGCTCCCAGGTCATCCATATTCTAGTGCTGGAGTTTGAACACATGCTCTCAGCCGGGGTAAAGGCCAATTCCCTAGTCAGCCCACAGCTTATCCTAATCAGGCACCAGTACATAGGCATGCAAACACTGCACTAACAACTCTATTAAGAGCACTTTTGTAGAAATGCACTTCTATTAACAAAGTCATTGACATAATAACAGCTGCAGAGCTTTCCACAAATATTGGAGGAAATCAGCAACATTCACTTTATTTATTCTATTCTTTGACTTTTTTTTTCCAAGATTGATGGGTTGTTTACCACTTGCTGAACATAAGCCGAATTTATTTCAGACTTTCAAACTAAAAGAGAAGATCCTGGACATCACCAGATGGCTCTGAGACATCACTTGATGGTTTTACAAAAAGTAGAAGATGGGAATCATTCTGCTGTGCTCTGTTTCATGTCAAGTCATGCAGCCAGCCTACTTCCTGGCAAATTATTAAATATTTTATAGCCACAAGTAAAGGCAAACAGCAGGAAGGGATATTTTAAATCAGTTGTAGGAACAGAGACTATTTCAGCAGGGCAGTGGGACATACCTTTGATCCATGCCCTGGACACGGGTTATTGAAGAAATTGTTCAAAATAAGACACAATTTGCAAATTCTACACTGGCCAGCTCAGGTCAGACAGAGCCATTGGTGATCCTCAGCTCTGCCCTGACTCTGCTGTGGCTCCCTCCAAGCTGGCTGCTACCTTTTTGCTCTGTGCAAAGGCTGTGGGTGAGAGGCTGAGCACCAGCAATGCTGGGTGGCTGGAATGGGAAGGCTTCAGCACCCTGGAAGACACTTGGGACCTGAATTTGCATCACACAAGGAGGCTGTATCTCCTTCAATCTTCCAGGCTCTTCAAACAGCCCTTCAAAATAGTGAGGGATGTTAACCCTTGGGCAGGAAAACGCAGAAGAAAATTCTCTTTTTCTTTTAAGATTACAGGAAACTAATCTTTTTGCCTTCTGCATTTAGCATTGTAGAGTCTGCAGATGTGAGCAGTTTAACAAAAGACACTTTCCAGCGCTGTGAACTTGACTTCAGAGCTCACTTGGCACTTGATGTCTGCATGCGATTTGCAGCTTCAGGAGCACTTAAAGAGGAATGAGATTTATAAAAATTGGTACAGGTTTTCCTCTACTGAGATATTCTCACTTGACAGCCGAGCTGGTCACCTGGAGCACACCTACATGAGCAGCCTCACAAATAGCTGCTTCATCACTTTTATGAAGCCTAGGGGCAGTGATGTGGCTATTCCCAGCCAAGTGAGTTCTTCCTTTCTCCACATTCATGTGACACTTTCTGCATTCAGAAAATATTTAGTTCATAGTCCATGAGAAATATTCTAGAAGGTCAAATCATGAAATATTTGTGCATGTCTTGACAGTGGTGATGTATGACACCGATTTAGACTGGCCCAACCCTACTGAAAGTCTTGGAAAAGAAACTAATTTTTGTCACTGGGGCTTCATCTTGTCACCAAGGCATTATTTTGCTGCCTTGTGATTTGCCAGTAAGCAAAGAGAAATACTGTGCATGTGGTCCTTGGCAAATAACTCCCCAGCTCACTGTTGGATCCAGTACCCCTATTCTCTACACTGAATGCCTGGCGTTTCAGTCCAGGGCTCTCCTTTTGGAAGAATTTCTACATTTTGTAATACCACCTGAGACAAAGTCAGGGATGGTTTGGGTGCAGTTCACAGTGACTGAGCCCACACATTATCTTCCCATACTGTCTTGACAGGTCTTATAACTTCACACCCCCCAGATCTCTCTCAGGACCTACTCCATGTACCAAACACTCAGCGTCACAGCATGAACTGCTCCCCTTTTCCAGGCTATGACAACATCCTCTTATTTTTCCAGGTATTGGAATTAAAAATCACAGAAAATCACAGTAATGTTTTAAGTCCCTCTGCCCAGAGGATACCCAGTGTGGATGTTCTGCTATGTGGATGGGGCCATCCACCGTATAAGGGGCTGGCCCTGGAGGCCAAAGATTTAGTGGGTGTAGGTAATGTAGACTTTAAATGGCCATTGAACCAGATGCATTAATCATTAAAATAAGAAATGAGGAGATGACCTAGACAGAGCACAAGGAATTCAAAATTGCTTGTTACCACTGGGGAGACTTATGATGAATCAGGACCTCTGTGGGATCCTTTTAATAATTTTAATATTTATAAATTAACAGAATATAAATAAACAGAAAATGAATTGTGATGTGCAATGTACATAGTCGTTTAATCACAATGCTTCTTCCCTGGCTATTTAGAGCACTGTATAACTATCCAGGATCTACTGATAAATGAGAGACCAAATTTACGCTACAACCACTTAATGTAAGACATTTTTAAAAAAACAAACATATTGTGTACATTGGTGACAAGAAGTCAGAGGCTCAGTGCCAAGTAATTTCAAGTGGCCTGAAAGAACTGTAGCAGTCAATGGACAATAGTACTAAATACAGCTTGAAAACATATTCTCAGTTTATTTTATTCTTAAGCACAATAAGGGGGAAAGAAACACGAGAAGAGAGAATAGCAGTAGCTTGGACTAAGCGTACTATATAGTGCAAACCAAAAATACTTCATTTTAGCCTATAATTAAGAGATGTAGTTTAAAATTACTATACACAGCATTGTTCTTTATAAGGGAAGAGAAACTGGAAAGAAGTGGTTGCTGAATCATGCTGGCTTTGTTGGCTGCTCAGAAATCCAGTTGGTTGCTGAATGCTACAAGGAGCTTTCCAGGCACCTCAGAAGTGTGAAAGAGGATTGTTGCTGTAATTACACAGCACAGGCAGAACATGGCTCCAAAGAGACTTTGGGCCTCTTGAGACTAAATCATTATCATCTGTAATTCCAGAACATGGTCAGAGACTGTATGAGGTGATTAATCCTGAGACTGGAAATAGCTGGGCTGTATCAGATGTGCTTTATCAGTTCTTATGCTTCTCTCTTTGTTTTCGTACATGTAGTTCTATGTACAGAGCTTTGTCCTAGCACTGGTATAGGGATGTTGTCATACCAGATTGCTTTTTATATAAAAGATAGATTTCTAAACTCCACTGTTGTATAGAACAAAGAGTAAAACCGTGAGTCTCGCACTCCTAAACCCTGGGTGAACACAGGAAGAATTTAATTTCCTTCTAAGTCTTACCAGTAACTCATTCTTGTGAAGTTTTGCTAATGGATGCATGTATTTAGTGCTTGAGGCAATAATTTCTTGATCTCTTAGGCAATTCAAATTTTAAACTTATTTTTCAAAATATGTTTGCTGTGGAAATTGCATTGAGTGTGTGATGTGTCTGTTGCCATTCCCGTTTACGAAGTGAGACTTGGCAGACTTTGAGACCTGCTCTGCATAGAAAACGTGTCGCCCTACACAGTGGTGGTGCTTTCAGTTTTACTTTGGTACAGAAATAAGGCACTTGAATAATAAGCCACATTTTCTGTCTGCACAGGAAATGCTTATGCTCTTGGGCCGATTGCACACAGTTGGCCAAATATTCAGAAAAATACAGTAAATTAGTAGCTCCTAGTGCTGGAGATGTTATGAAATTAGTATCCCTTAAACAGTGACTTCTCCTTGTATACATGTATCTTGGACATCTGGGACTCTGGTTGTATGTAGGGATGTACCAAACAAGCAGGACAGTGACACCAAGCAGATCACACTGGTGTACCCATCTTGTTATGGTCCTGAGTCTTCTCAATGGTACTAATTACTGGAAATAAAAATTAATTTCCTGTTGACTTTTGTGCTCAAAAATGCCATAAATCAAACTTGGCTTTTCTACTCTATACAAGCTGCATTGTGCTGTACAGTGGTTGTCCGTTCTGAGCAGACACTTACTGAGCACAAGTCATGCTGCTGGTGCAACTGTCTGATCTCACAGCCATTTTCATCACTATTCATGAAACATAAAGCTGGCTCAGTTAAATTTCACATATTCTGAATTTTTGTTCTATACCTATGTCTCAGTCTGAGACAATTTGGAGGGGTGGAGACTTCAGACAGAAGTCTCCTCCCTTGGATTCAATACCCCTGGTTTCTCCAATAGGGAGAGAGAGACCAAATACATCTGTATGTAAGTGAAAAAATTACTCTTTACCAAGAAGAATTCTAATAACAATACTGATAAAACTGGATTAAGCCAACCCTTGAGGAAAAAAATCCCAAGCCTCACCCACCAGACCAAACTGAGATTGTGGCCAGCCTCCCCCACACAGAAAAAACCACACATGGCCTCAGGACAGAGACAAGATGGGCCACCCTTCCATGTGGTTCTCCTCCCTCATGCCCAGAAAACCTGGCAGGAATGGTTGGAAAATCAGTGCTGGCAGGAAACGGCAGATAACTGGGATTCAACACTGGCAGATGCTTGCATGGTGCTGGAGTGAGGCTGTGGTGCTGGTACAGGCAGTCGGAACAGGGCTGTGGACCCCCCAGGTGACTGGAAGGACCTGCAAGACACCCATGGGTTCAAGAGATGAGACTTGATTGTTGCAATTTCGATGTTCATTGGTTGAAGTGGTGATTGTGGTCCTGTTGAAGTGGTGGCCACAGTCTGGATTTGTCAAGGTGGTGTTGGAAGCCCTGGGTGGTAAGGCAAGTCCATGAGGGGAGAGAAGAAAACCATGCTCACTGAAGTTCAAAGGTAGTTTTTCATTTTTTTTAGGCTATGCAGGAATGCCCCCAGTACATCCCCTGGGGCAGGGAGTTCTTCGCTGGATGATGTAATACTGGATCACAGGACATTTCAGGAGTCTTGGACACCTCCTAAGATGCTACAACTGCCTGTTACATCAGCACAGGTGGATCCATTATGGCCCCTCAGCAGAGATGAATATCTTCAGGCTATGTATGAGTTGTCCCAAGACTTCCCTGAAGTGGAGTTGTCACAGCTGAGTCATTTATGCACAGAAAAGGAAACACTACCTGGCCTAGCAGGATTTGCCTCTCCCCTTATCTTGTTCACCACCCAGCTTGTAGCTTGAGGTAGCAAGTGAGCACACCCTCAGCACCTGGGTGGCCACTGCACACTGTTAGCAAAGCACACTGCTGATCGAGCCATCAGCACCCGTAGTTCGTCTTACAGTTTGAGTCATTAATCACTAGCGCTTCAGTCTCTTTAAAGGAAAAAAATCCAAAAAGGCGTATTTGGAGAAAAGGTGAACACCAGAATTTTTGCATAACCCAGGACAACCTACCTCTAACTGCTCAACTTTGACCTTACTGACTGACAAGTGTGTCAGTACTCAGCTTTGAACACAAGAGCTATGAAGTCACCTGCACAGATCCCTTCTTCCAAGGAGTTTAACTGATATATCCATTCACTCTTGAAAGTATAGCAACTTCATGGTAATTTTTTCCCCACATGCATCTGCTATCCAAGTGCACCTCTGTAACTCATCATGTCAAATCCCTACCAATGTCTTGACAATCTCTAATCCAAGGGTGAAAGAGGCAGAGATCACCAGTTTAGTACCAAACTATTATCTTCCTAATACGTCTTCTCCAAGAAATTCCCATAATGTATTGCCACTGCCCAATACTAATGATAAACACTACTGATTTATGGCCTTTTCCAAAAGGAATTTAAGAACATTTTATTTACTTTGCTGTGTACTCACCAGTGGTCATTTCATCTGTTAGCAGAGCAAACCCATTTCTGAGAGAATACAGGAGCTCACATTATGTACGACAAAGCAATTTGAAATAGGAAATAGACTGTACCCAATTGAAATTATAAAGATATTTAGTCAGGAAGAATGTAATTACCTAAGATGGAATTTGGCCAGGAGATGAAAGCTAATCTTATTCTACTCAGTGACTACCTAACCTCATCTCTTTATAGAAACATATATAAAGATATGAAACATTTATGAAAAATAGCATATACTCCCATCTCTCCCAACATCCTCACACATACACACAGATAATTAACTCTTTGCTATAAGGATTTGCTCCTATTTATTTGGCAAAGTTGCTTTGTAAGGTAAGAGTGGGAAACTTGCAAATACAAAATATGTAGCAGATACACCATCAAAGACTGCAGAGACTGAAGAAGAAGCAAAATGCAGGAGACAGTGCAAAACTGTGCTGCAGTCTGGTGGAGCTGTGGCAGTGAATACTCTGCTAGAAAAATGGTAACAGCTTTTTACCCTTTTCTCATTTCCACAAGCATCTTTCTATATCTCCTGACCCCTTGAATTTTCACAGATGCTCTCCCAAGGTAATTAAATTTACGAGCTTACAACTACCCACCTATGTACAAGTTACCCCTTGGCAGGAAAGGGGACTTCTCTCACCATGGACATGGATGTGGTCATCCTTCTGTTAAGGCAGCTAAGGCTCACACCAAGCCTCCTCATATTTCCTCTGCAATTAAAGCATTGCTTTCCTCAGCACTTTCCCAGGTGATTTAGGACTTCTTTGGATTTTGCTCTCCTCTACAGCACCGAGTTCCTCAGTTTGCCTACAGCATGGGATAACAAAATGCGGTGCTAACGATCACCGTTTTATTTTTAAAGTTTTGTTGCAGTACAAGTCCAACCACATTTTTAGAAAAGAAGGTGCCTTTGTAAATGGCAAATAAACTTGTATTTATTTCATCATTTCTGACTTCACAGCAGCCAGATTTAGGGTGAAAAAAAGGACTACACATCATGTAAAACCATTTCCAGCCACACCTTACTCTAGCTATCTTCTATTGTTGCATGGAAAAGCAGAAGTAGAGAGATACAGAGTCCATAATTTGAATAACAAACTGATCTTTCCTCAGAAACTTATGGTTACAAAAGCAATAGTGAAAGTATATGCAAGTGTTATATGGTGTTACCTACAGCAACTGAGTGACTAAGGTGCTTATTGTTATGTTAAGTAATCAAAAGTAGCTGCAGTCTTAAGAGTGGCAGATCAACCCTATTTAGGCATACTTTTTAAAGTGGCTGTTCATCAGCTGTTTTTCTGTAGGAGGAATCAATTAGTAGAATCAAACTGTAGCACTGAATAGTACATCAGCAAAAATAGATGAAGTGATCACAGCATCAGAAACTGTCATCTTCTCCCTGGAGAAACATAGGCAGTTTTTAGCATCTTCATGGGCTGTAAGGGACAGCGTGGAAAGGAGTGATAAATGTATTTTTTTGTATGTCTTTTAGCCTTTTGGTAGTAACACAGGAGAACTGAACTCTGACTGTACTCTGTTACTCTGATAGTAAATTGTACAAGCACCACTGATTTTCTCACTGAGTTGAAGTTTTCTGCAGCACAATCAGAGAATTGTCGGACTGCTTTGATTACACGGTAAACTATATACTTGTATGTATGGCTCAACTTTGTGAACGAAGATTTGGGAAGGGATCTACCCACATGGGTGTGCCCTTCAAGCCTGTGCAGTGGATTTTTTAGGAGAGGCACAGCGTGCATGAAGTGAAACTGGTCCCACCCTTTTCTCCTAAGGTTCATCTGCCACGGCCGAGTGAGCTTGGATGGGACAGTGAAGTCCTCAAGACTAGAACCTACAGCCCCTCGTATTGCCAGGAGGTCTCCTATCCAAGTACTGACCAGGGCTGACCCTGCTGAGCTTCTGAGACCTGGCAGGATCGGGTATCAGGGAGGCATTTAACTGCCTAAACTATATCCTTATCATGTCAGCAATAAGGCCTTGGTTAATTAAGGTGAATTTCTGGGGTAAACCAACTCTTTCAGTCAGAGGCATGAATTCATGACAATGAAGTGACCTGTCTGAGCATCTCACCGTGGGTTCAGTGTGCTCCACTTCCACAATTGCCTTCTCTCTTCAGGAGCAGATGCATGGGGAGAGTTTCCCAGTTTTAGGCTCCACAGTAACATCAGGCCACATTAAAAAGAGATCAGAAAAAATATTCTAGACTATTCACTCCCAGGGCAGAATCAAAAGCTGTGTTATTTTTCTCTACTCCTTTATGCAACAGGTTTTAAACCCTGCAGGTAATAAAATTTCTTCACCCCTTTGATTGTTCTTTTGAGGGTAATTTTCTGTAGACTCCCCTAAGCCCAGGCTAAAGTTCCAGGCCCAATGCCTCTTCCCCTCTTGACTTCCTACCAACAGTCCTCTAAAGCTTTCACAGGTTTGAGCAGAACACTGACATAAGACCTTCCTTGCTTTTTTGTACCACCCTAGGAGCAACCTCACATACCCAAATACCAGTTGACCCAGGGAATGGAGCACATAGATATCTCAGAAATTGCTCCTGACATCTGACAAGTTTTGTCAGAGTGCCACCCCTGAACAGTCACTGGACACAGAGACAGCACTACAGATGATCAAGGTGATGACAGACCCTCATATCTGCTTGTTATTTACTTTAACCTAGTAATCTATTCTGTGTTCTGTTCAGCCAGAGGCAAGGAGTAAAGCAGTGACAGGACAGACCGTGTTCTCCAGGCTTCCTACCAAATACAGCAAAGGAAGGCAGGGGGAAGGTTTTTCATATGTGCCACTCAACCGTATTGAAGACCTACTGAGCATAGGTGAACCAGTGAGTGTGAAATGTAGATTTTAATTTGGTAATTAAAGTATCAGCCTATGATTTTCCATGCCACATGTTAAGTTATTACTCTTTGATACACAAAGGTGCTGCTGAAGTGCAAACCCACTGCTGCGGAGACTTACGCAGGCTTAAGTCTTGTTAGTAATAATAATTATGACACAAACTTGACCTTTTTGCTGCAAAGGCACTAAAAGTTCACACAGCCTATAACTTCCTTAGTCAACTTTTGCAGTAGGCAGTTTGGAAATCATTTGTTATACAACTACCCATATTTTTGCAGGGGCAGGGCAGGCTTTTACTATCTCTTGCTAGATACCTGGGCATAATGGTAATGAGACTGGAGTACAGCAGTGTGTCTGAAAAAATCCTACTCTCATCACAGGTCTCTGGATTAAGGGCACCCCTCCACAGAGAATTAGGAGGTGAGCTGCTGGAATGGGCACAGCAGAAAGTTACCAGAAGCTAAACTTGATGTAAGTGTATTCCAAGCTACCCATTCAGCAATGTGTATCTATCTGTATGAGCTCTTCCCCACAGTGACGTAAACTAGATTATCTTTGTTTTATTGAAGGATGTATAATCTCACATTTTCTGTGAGACAAGGCTATAACAAAGGCTGCTACTCAAAAAAAAATTGCTTGCCTGATTGAGTAGATCCATCTTATTTCCACTGGCTAATCAGTTTTATTAAAAGCTGATGATAATAAGCTAATGCAAAGATCCACTTTTATAAATGTTTATCTTGGTACAGAAAATGCTGCGATGCTGGTATAGACAGCAAAAGATAATGGAATATTTGTAATGTGTTTGTTTAGCTAGCACAAACAAAATTGATACAGCAAACTTGTGCCAGGAAGATGGCTTTGTTTTGATAAATTATCCACAGAACACTTGTTTGCTAAAGGTTGGCTGATCAATCAAGGCTCTCTCTGTTATTTTATAATGTCTGCTGTGCAGAGATATCTGCACAGTCACAGAAGAGCCAAAGCATTCTTGCTCTTTAATGTTACTACTTTTCACATACTCTTTCCCCAAATCCTCCAAAACAATTTAGAGCAATAATGGCTCTAACAGCAGTCATCTTCATTACCAGCTGAGTATTTTGTAATTTTTAATTAATTTGTAATTAATTTACTATCTGTTCACATCAATACAGATGAGGGTCAGCTCTGTTCCCCAAGCTCTACTCCAAGAACAAGTCTGCAGTTCAGAACTTCATCACTTCTCCTGTCAGGGGAGCTCCAGACACAGGGACCTCCACTGGGCTCTGCAGAGGCCTGGGATGTGTAATCACTTGAGAAATGAAGTCAAAGCTGGCAGGGGAATGTAAAGGGGCCTATTCATAGCACCTTATAAGTACCTAAGTTAAGTGGTATGACTATCGTGGCATCTAAGTTCAAGAGAATGTTAAAAAATAGGGAGGATCTGCTCTGAGGCCCCAGATTCCAGCTCCCTGCAGATGCTGTGGGCAGAAAGGGTTGGGATCCCTAAATCAAACTGTTGCCAGCTATGTGACAGACTGAGCTGTCCATGCTGCCTTGAGCTCAGGCACTGAAGCAGTTGCAGTGTCTGAGAGCTGCCTGCAGATGGAAAGGTGTCTGCCTTCAGGCTGAAGCCTCCCAGAAGAGTTCTCAAACTCTTTTTTCTGTTTGCTTAAATCTTATTTGTGACATAGGAACCTGAGCTTTCCTGGAGTAGATGCACTGTGCTGATGTATTTATAACTTAGGGAAGAAAGTTTGAGGTGCCTCTGGGTGGGATCTTGCATGAAGGCAACCCCCCAGAATCCTGGAAGGTGATAGACAAACAACAGCCCAAACCATCTTTTATTCTTAAAACAGAAGACAGCTGTTAGGAGGAAAAGCTGATGCCCTGGGGGCTGCAAATGGTTCGCAGATGTGATGCTTCACTAATTGTCAACTGGTTCAACCTCTTGTGCTAATCTCCTAAATGCCAATAACATCTTTGTAACCCAAACACCATAGGAAATACGCTTCTGCATAGCAAGCAATTGGGAAAATTCATCCAAATTAACTATGAGTCTCCAGCTGAGCTCTTGTTTTTTGACTCCTGCTTTATCATGCACAGCACAATGAATATATAAATAGAGTATTCATTTAGGGCTAGCACCATTCAGGTCTGAGTACTTTATCCTACTGACTAGGTTCTGTACTGTGATCTGTAAGTTTGCCTTTCTTGTAAGAGTCTCTGAAGGGAAGAAATTAGAACTATAGTCTTATTAACACTGGTAACTGTATTTACAAACTTTGAAAACATAAATGCATGTACAGTACGTGCAACGTACAAACAGGATGAAAAATAATTATAGATAGTGTAAATCCTGTTGTGGATTCCCAGCTCCCTTTGAGTTATCTCCCTGCAACCCTACCTTTTATAGCCATCCTTGCACCTTCTGCTTCTGAAAGCCGCTTCTTTGTAACAAGGAGATGGTACAAATCTCAGGGAACAAGTAAAAAATCAAATAGCCTTGTGACGTCAGTTATTTGAAAAACATTACAACAAACTCTGTGTGCATGTTATCAGTGTGACATTCTGAATGCTATGCTTGTCCTATAGTAAATGTTCTGCAGGAAGGGCAAGGATTTTTAAAGAGTAGAAACTAATTATTTCAGCAATTGAGAGATTTTCAGAAGGCTAAAATTTCACTAAACCGAGTAGATTATCTGCTGTTTCATCTGAACTGTTGTGGAAAGCTCACAGCATGGATGACGTGTTGTTTTCCTCAGTCTCATTGGGCAATGCTGCCTGCATTTACTGTACAGAATCCCTCTGCAGGATGTTGCAGAGTCAGCCAATGCCCCATCCTCACCCAAGTCCTGACAATCACAAATATTTTTGTGTGACAAAGGAACTTGTTAAACTCAGCAATGATATCTTACATTTCTCACTTAATAAGTACTAAAATTATTAAAAGTAAAAAAAAAAATCTCCCATGCAGGAAGATAATTTCTAACTAAAAAAGTAGTTTTTGGATTTGCTTTACTGCACCTTCCCCTGCAGGAAGATATCTAAAGACTAAAAAAAAGTATTAATTCTGTGAAAAAGAACTCATTGTGGCCTTAAAGGAAAAGTAATGGCAAACAGACTGTGACTTTGCATTTCTAAAATCTAAATATTTCTTAAACACAAGTAGGAATTTAAGACTTGGGATTTAAGACTGTTACCCTCTACCAATCTCAAATACTGCCACTGTACCCAGAGGGAATATCCTAGGCTTGCTCTGAGTTAGTCATAGTCTGAATCTCCCCTACGATATCTCCAACTCCTTTAAGCCTCTATTAGTTCTTCAGAAATGGTTTGAACTTGAGAAATTGCTGTTTACAACCAGTGCATCCCTCAGTTTCCCCTGAGGAAATGCTGAAATGTGCTCATGTGGAAACTATCTGTGTTTTGTTAGCTTGAGAATTTTGTACAAGAAGGTACTGGAA
>JAOXXN010000446.1:103661317-103680286 GCA_026770055.1 Myrmophylax atrothorax | reverse complement strand
ATTTTTGCATTGCTTTTCCACATGCAGCCTTAAACTGCAAGGGTTATAAAGGAGAAAACTGATTCTTTTTTTCCTTCTACAGCATAATGTTTGAGAAGGATACAACTATGCAATACTGAAATTACCTCAAAAAAAGCCTGCAACTTTTATATAAAACATTTAATTATAATTAGAGGCTAATGAAATTTCCTACAAGAAGTGAAAATTTAACCTGACTTCTCTGTAGGAGGACTAGTAGAGTAATTTAAAAATGTCTTAAACCAAAACCTCTTGAAATCAATACTACACCTCTTTTTCTTCAACAAGTCACTTGGACCACCTCTTAAGAATTTGAAGTCTTTGAAGTTTTTTAAACTAGAAATGCTCCTCTGTAACTCAGTAAAATAGCAAGAAGGCAGAAAAGAGTTGTGCTCGTTCTTGGATTTTAGAATTGTAACCGTTTTATTGAATGTAAACTGTTTTACTCAATGGCACCTTTGAGGGTGTCTCTGAGTAGAATCTTTAGCTCACCTCTAAAGGCAGGCATTTTTAACTAAAATCTTTAACTAAAACTTTGTATCTAGCCCCAGATGTATGCATTTTTGGTTGATACATGTGATAGGAGTCATCTTCTTTTATCTGTACATGTTGGTAGATGATATATGAATACTTTGCTGTCTGCTGTCCTGGAGCATCCCTACTGAAGCTTTAGCAAGCCTGGCTTGTTTCCTAAAAATGTTCTTTGTGAAAATTAAAAGACAATATTTGGCACACTATATAGTAAAAGCAAACAAAATACAGCAGAAATAATTTCTGATCTCAGGCAAGGGCTGAGAAAGAAAATACATAAAGACCAAGCGCTGCTTACTGAACATTCTCTGCAGTGTGCACAGAGCAGGAAATAAAATAATTTTGTTGGTTCTATTATCATTCTTGCAAGCACAACGCAAAGCATTGCTGATATGGTACTGGTCTATCTGCCAGCTGGGGTAGAAGAAAAGAAAAAGCAATTAAGAACATTATAAATTTGGTTTGTTGCTCTGGGTTGGAAAGATCCAGTTAAGCATGTTGTGATTCTGAACAGAGAAGAATAGGACCTGAGCCAAGAGAGAATTTCTCTAGATATTATCACTTGACCTGTTTCCACTGCCTTCCACAGCTCTCTTAGCCAAGGATATATCTGTCCTCTCAAAGCTAAAATCTGTCTATGTTTAAATTCACACTCCTGAGTGGGAAGCCTGGCCATCCTGTTCGCTGTCATGGCGAGTGGCACCACTACCCTGGCCAAACATGCCTGGTGTGGAGGGAACTTCTTGAAGGTGACAGAGCAGATCCTGGCGAAAATCCCATCTGACCTGTTCCCATGGGATCCCATGGGATCCCTACTGACCTGTTCCCATGGGAGTTACCTGTTTTGTTACATCTGCCAGGATGGCATTATTTACCTCTGCATCACAGATTGATGACCTTGAACAGGGGCTAAATAACTAGACTGGACAAACTAATCTTCCAGTCTGACACTGTGAAAGGGCACTGTTCTGCATTCTGCACACCTCAGTGAAGACACTCAGCCCTGATTTCCAGAGCATGGAACTAGGTGGCCATTTCAATTTGTCCTACTTCTTTCCCACCATCTCCCTACCACTGATTTGCTTGATGTGTGAAACCAAATAAACAAAAGTAACTCTTGCTCTCTCCAGGCAGTGAAAACCTTGTACCTTGTCCAGGAAGAGTGCTCAGAATTAACTATCTTAAAAGTGGTCTTGTGCATTTTGCATGTTTGTCACAGGTCATTTTAAAAGTACTGGCTTTGTCTTGGGACAACACTGGCAAAGAACTGCTTTTGTTGCACCTCTGCACTCTTGTTTTGGTAGTTGCAGTCTCCTTTCTTGGTGATTCTGCACAGCACTTGTCTTGTATGCATGTAAAACATTCAGTAATGGGAAACAAGTCTCTGAGAAATGAATCGAGACCACATTACTCTTAAGTAAGCACATCAGGCAGCTGGTACAGGTCCAGCCAGCTACAGTTCCCTTGAAGCCAAGCCTTATCTTTATGTGTCACTATAATCTAAAGGAACTGAACACAGAGAGCTCTAAAGTTATATCTACTTTACAGCATCTGTCCTTGCAAACTGAGGATATAGAATAGACCATTTCTCTGGGTTTTTTCCTGGTTCCATTGTTCCCGGTGCTACCATGACCTGTAGCCCTGCATGTGTCTGTGAAGCAAGCTACCACTGCCTTAAAATCATGTGCAGGTCACCTCTGCAGCCTGCACTGGCTGTACTAAAGCCCCAGTTATTTTTGTAGGCACCATCACTTGTTTTTTTATGCCCTTCACATCTTGCACCTGCTTGATATGCAGCCAAGCTGCCTCCTGCCAGCAGCTCACACATGGTCGGCCTGTGCCAGGGAGCAGATCAGCCATGTCTGCCAGGCTATCAGCAGGCACAACTGTTCCACTGATGGGTCGCAGCTTTGGACAGGAGAAAAGTGGTCACCTGTTTGTATTTAAATAGCTCTGGTGGCTGGAATAACGTCAGGCCACTGTAGGCTTGCTGATGGCTTTGCATTTGGGCTCTGGGATGTACCATGGGCTGCTTGGTTGTTCTTTTTGACGTGCTTATTTACAACACGGAGGGGCTGACAGTGAGTTTAGGCACACCAGCAGTGGTGACCTCAGTGCAGCAGCTTGGCAACTACCTCCACTGGCCATCAGCCACCTAGTGATTGCTTGGAGAATGTCATGGGCTGGGAACCGAGAAATAACATGCCAGCACCCAAATGAGCAGCTGCAGGCTGGGCACAGCCTTCAAGATGGATATTGCTGCAATCTGATGTGAAATTTGTGCCAGATTATCTCCGTCCATCAAGTGAGAGAATAGAAAAAATGGCCAGTTTAATAAGAGGAGAATTAAATTTGAATACAAAAAAGTCAAACAAGTTGTCTAAATAGAATGAATTTTTTATAACATTTGCGGTGGTTTATAAATCATCCCTGGCTATTTAATGTTTGTGTGGAAGCTTTTTGTGAAAAGTTGATCTTATCTTACTGCAAACATTTTGCTCCTGTTCTGTCTGTTCTGTGGAAAAAAATGTTTAGTTCCATTTGTAGAATGAGATTAGAAATACAATTTTGTTGAGAAATGGTAGGATGCTTGAATCAGAGCAGTAATAAAGAAACGACAGAGACAGAAGGTAGAAAAAGGTTATTATCTCTCCAATAAAGGATCAGTTGATTCTGGAAATGTTGCAGGGTTTTGCTCTCTTCTTTTGTATGTCACTGGGGAAATCAGAAATTATTTTTAAATATAATGATATAAATTTGAAATAAGTTTCAAAGGTAAACTTAGAGGTGGATATATAAAGAGTAATGTTACACCTTTGTAATGATAAGTTTAATGAAATGACAGGTGGATCCATGAGTGTTGTAAAGAAGCAAAGCCTGGGTAAACATTCATAAAGCCTCTCAATTTTGGTTTATTCCTGGCATTAAAAATGAGTGAGCCTTTCTCATAAGAGGCTTATTCCTACTTTCTCCTTTACTGAGCTGCCTGTTTCCTGAGAGCTTGGGGAAACTTATGTCAACATTATATAATTAAGGCACTTTGAATGATGCAAACAGAATTTTGGAAGGATTTTATTTCATTGTCTCTTTTGCAATTTTGCCTATTCATCCAGCTTGGAATTCAAAACCTGTTTAAACACATCATTACAAAGCTGAGTTTGCTTGCAGGATAGATGCCACTATTTCTCATTTAGCAAATTAGTGAACTGAGGCACTGAGTGTGTAGCTGAGACAGGTGATGAATCTACTAGGCACCTGTAGTGCTGGTTCCTGAGTGAGAAAGGACCCGACCTCTGGCTGATACTGTCTTCAAGGACTGAGAATCATAATAATAATGGGTCACAGGAGGAGGTAGGAATGATCTCAGGAGCTTAGGAGTTGGGTTAAAGTTTTGATATGAAAGCAACCGAAGAGAATGTAAATATTCTACTGGCTTGATTGGGTTGCTTGAGGTCCTCACAATTTCAGCCATTTCAGCAGAACATAATTTAATAGTTTCTAGTGGAGTTATCTAAACAGAAATAAATGGCATCTCCTACATCACAAAGTGCTAAAATAGTGAGTTTTACAAATTAATGCTTCAGTCAGTTCAGCATCCAGTCTTGAATAATATTTCACTTGTAAACAAATAACATGACATTTCTGAAATATAATTTGTGTGTGGAAAAAAAAAGACTATATGGGACAAGATAAGAAATTTGTGTAATCTTTAGATTATGAAAGTACTTCTATTATTTTATTAATTCTCAATATATGTAAGTTTAAAATGTAGTGCTGATTTATCTCATGGAATATAGCAGAATGCAGAAGCACAAAAACCTCAGTTTTGTTTTCTTCCTTTTTAATGTTTCATTGGTTATTTGAGAGTCTGTTGTTTGAACAGGTTGTTACAGTGAATTGCTTCAGCATCATTAATGTTTTGATTTTGCTGTGAATTATATTCCAAGAATACTTCTATTTTGCCTAAATTTGCTAATTTTTAGAATTCATTACATTCAAAATGGTCTCTAATTTGAGCAAGAGATCAGCAGTTTTATAGCAAATGTAAATCAGTTATTGAATGGGATATTCACATCCAGAAATAAAAATCTAAGGATGTATTTATTGTATGTAGGTCAATTACTTTAAAATAACGGTGAATATTGAGTAGCTACAGAGTTTTTTTGTTGTTCCTGTTTTTCATCTCAAATGATTATTTCGAACACCAGCTTCTTATCTCCTTAATCCTTTCTTAAATCCAATAACTGAAATAAAATTGATGTTCTCTGATGGCAGCAGAAATCAATACAGACTTATCAGTGGATGCTCATTGACACAGATAATACTATTTTCGTTTTGGTCCAGATGCTCATGTGTCAGTTTTAGGTATTGATGAGGTGGTTTTGGAAATTCTATCAGTCCTGGAATACTAGTTTTTGGCATGCTCTGAAGTGATCCACGAGGTCATTTATGACCTATAACCGCAGCTCTACTGTCTGGTGTATATTTCTACCATGCAAAAATCCCATCTCCACTTTTTGTTTGAAAATGATCCTTTGTGCACATGGGCTGTGTGGGCTTCACTAGGGATTTCTGTGGACATACGGGAACACAAAATCCAGGGTACTGTTTTCTAGATATTCAATTGTTCTGAAGGAAGAAGAAATGTCATTTGAAACTGTTGTTCTATTTACAGATGACCTACTATCACAGACTGAGTGTATACAAAATTTTACTAAGTTCTGACTGATGCTTTCCATGGCTGGTAAACGCCTCTTGGTCAGAGCTGGGTGTATTAAAGTTCTGGGTTGATTTAGGATGTGAATGTAAATGGAAAAGCTCATTTTATGAGCTTCATTATTTCTGGAGTGAGGCCTCTCATACAGTTTATTAGTCTACCTGATTTTTATTATCTTTTTCTCAACAACAGCCACTTTCTTAATAGATATTTTGACACTGAGGTTTAATGGCATTTAAAAAGATGACAGACCCATGAACAGAAGGTGCAAGTCATATGTATTAAATTGTTCAGTCATGAAAAGATCATTCCATCCCAGAAATGGATTCTCTGCTATTCCTTTTTCCATTTAGGTTTTAGTTTTTGCTCTGGTAGTTTGAATGCAATACTCTGGATAAAATAATTTATTTTTGATTTTAGGGAAGAACTTTTTTTTCTGTTTGTCCACAAACTAGAAGAATGAGAGAGACAGCAACTAAAGAATCCCAAGCACACTTACGGTATTTGAACACTTTGAAAATCAGTATCAGTCAGTATGACAAAACAGAGTCCTCCAGCATTAATGCCCCTGTATGTACATTACTCTATGGACAGCTATTCTCTTACTTGTACAAGCCACTCTGCCTTTGGAAATACATTGGATCTCCATACCAGTATAAAATGTAACTAGGTGGCCTTCTAGTTGTGAAGGAAAACCAGGTCAAACTTCTTACTGACAAGATTCTATTGGCTTCTATCTTTTTTGCCTCATCAACCTGAATCAGTAATTCAGATAAGACTTCTGCAGATTTGTAACAGAATATTTTATCTTTAAAATTCTTTTCAATATACTTTTCATTTGCAAAAAGTTCTCTACATTTTAAATGTATGCATATATTTAAGCTGACATTAGTTTTCACAGTGAACAGGAAAATGTAATATACATAGGCACCTCAAGCTCATTACTGTGCTATTTTAAAAATATCCATAACCATATTTGTGCTAAAATAAATATTCTCTTTTTCTTAACAAGCTGCATTACTTACAGTCAGCTGGGTGCAAAGGAAGTACCAACTTTTCTGATGGCCTGAAGCTTTTCACCCTATACATGTGGTTGCAAAAAGGTTGGGGATGTAGTCCTGCAGAGAACATGGATTTTTCCACCATGTATGGAGCATTTAAACTTCATGCATGTGCTCTCTTCTTGGAAATGTCTGTCTGATTTAGCACGTTTTTTAGCTCTGAAATGCAGCACTTCTGCAATATGTTCTCAGCATAATTCTGGATGAGTGCCTGTGTGAATGGAGGCGCTTGCAGTGAAGGAATAATGTGATCTTTGGAATAGATTAATATGAATGGGAGCACTTTGAAACCAGAGATTGGACAGACTTGGGAGGGATTTTCATTCCATTTGCAGGAATTGTTAGGAATTGGGTTTTGTAGTCATTACTCATTTTCCAGGGTGTTGCATCTCTTAATGTAAACCCCCACCTTTCTGCTACGGGATGGGCTGTAAGAGGATTAAGTCTTGTACAGTACGTAGCACACCTTGCTTTTCTCCCTGGTGATTAAGGTGGTGTCTAGGTTCTTATCACCTGGATATATGAATATGGAATGGCAAATTATCTTGTTTCACTGTTGTCTTAGTTTCGAGGAAAACTAAGGTGTCTATTTGGATTTGGAAAGGGGCCTCTTTCCCCAAAACCACCACACCCTTTAAAATTGTTTAATTAGAAACTGCATAGAAAAAGATAACAGTTCTTAACTACAAATATATATATATATAACCAAAACCAGAACAGAACAAACAGCAACACCGTAACCAAAACTTTCAAATTAATTAAGTCTGCTCTGCCCCTTCGGTGCAGTTCTATTTACCGGCAGCGGGGGGCGATGCCGCGCTCGGGAGCAGCGGCCGCGGAGTCGCTCACAAGCTCCGGCGAGGCAAAGACGGGATCGCGGGGGGTGAAGGTGCTCGTTCCGAAAAACTCGCATGGGAAAATGGCAGCCCCAGCGATGGGCCGAAACCTTCCCCATAGGCAGTGTCGAGACTCTTTTTCCCTTGTTTGTCCGAAACGCTGGGGGAAAGGTAGGGTTTAGCAGCTCTTCTGCAGATGACATCGGCCCCCAGGGAGTCTGCTGCGAATCCAGGTGGTGGTGACCGTTCTCTCCCTCCAAAGGACAGAGCAGGGTGCCTGGAGTTGGGGGGGGCTAAGCCAAAGGAGCTCCCTCCAAGATGCTTTCACCAGCCCAGCAAAACGGTGGCTCCAACTCACAGCAGCCGCAGAAAAGAAGTGAGGCAAAAAACCTGGAAAAACCTCTCTCCACCCCCTCCCCACTCCTCCTCCCCCAAATCCTCCCCAGCGGTCAGACTGGAATTCAGAGCCATTAGCTATCCTTCATTAGCTGGCTCCAAGGGTAGGTAGTGGGAGCGGGGCCCGACTCCCAAACCACCCCGTTAATGAGGGAGGGAAAAAATTCCGTGTAAGATTTTGAAACTATAACGACTGTAAAGACAGACATAATTAAAACAGTGAAGAGAAACTTACTTATGTTTAGAGTGTGGATCACTTTTAGAAGTCCGAGCAAACTGCTTTGAAAAGGGAAGTAGAATCACATAATCAGCTCATTTGGGATGGACCTCAGCTACCCTCAGTCCAACGTCATGCTCCAAGAGGTCTGCTCAGGGCTTTATCCATTTGGGTCTTGGAGACCGAAAAGGCTCTCTGGGCCACCTGATCCAGTGCCTGCCTGTCCTCAGTGGAATTTCTTTCTTTACATCTAGGTGGAATCTATCCTTTCAATTTATGGCTCCTGTGTCTCATTCTCCTGCTTGTTGTGAGGAGCCCAGCTTAGCTCCTCCATAACCCTCCAGGTAGGCAGGGTCAGGCTGCTGTGAGACCCTCCTGAAGCTGGCCTTCAGACTGAACAAGCCCAGCTCCCTCCACCTCTGCTGGTAAGACAAGTGCTCCAGCCCTGACCATCTTGGTAGCCTCCACTAGACGTCCCCAAGTTTGTCAATGCATTAAGATTCAAGGCCCAGACTTGTCTAGAAATAATTGCAGAAACCAGATTTTAAACTTGTGTCTGTCTCTTTTACATTTTTATACCAACGTTTTCTCTTGCTGTTCTTTGAGCAAGAACCTCTCAGCACTTATAAGAAAGCAAAATCTATTATCACGCTGTAAGATGCATTGCTTATAACAGCTATCTTCTTGGAATTTCATTAAAGACATTATACTTCTTTTTCCTACAGGGTCTTCTTTTTATCTTCTTTGCTGAAGTCGATGGATGGCAGACATTTTTCAGGATTAATGAGTAGTGATAACATCATTAGTCACTATGTGAATATCCAATAATCTTTTAAAGGAGTGATGAGAAAGTCAATAGGTAGATGAAGTAAAGGCTTTTAAATTGCTTCCTGTCTGTAGAAAGTCAATAAAGCCCCTCAGTGGGAGTCTGAACACCTCAGTGTCCCAGTGTAACAGCAGCTGAGGCTTCTCAGGACAAGACACAAGCACACATTAGAGACAGGGATATTTAAAGCTACTTCCAGGTTCAGCTGCCAAAGAGGTCTCTTGCCAGCCCAAGGTGGCAAGATGCATGAAAAAGATAGTGCCTTCTCTGTTTCTAAATGCCATCTGAAAAGTTAGCCCTGCACTCTTTTGCCATCAACATTGAAGGAGGAATTGCAAATGATACCAAACTGGGAGAAGCAGTTGTTGCACTGGTGTGCAGGGCTGCTGGTCATGGAGACCTCAAACAGCTGGAGAAATGGGCTGGCAGAAACCTTGTGGAGTCCAGTCAAGACATGTTGAGGATTTGCTATCCCTCTTTGTCTCCTTAAAAATGGGGTGAATGGGATTGAAGTGGGCAATGGATGTGTGAGTTGAAAATCTGAGCTGATGTTACAAAAAATTCTCCTCTCTCATTCCAGTAGTATGCATCCCCTCACCTTTCTCTATGGTGCTGTCAATTCTAGATCAAGTGGGACTAAAACGTCAGAGAAAAGTAAACTACCTTGAAGGCATAAAGAAATATTTCTGGTTGTCTAGAGGCAAGGCAGGTTCCTCATGTGTCACTCTCTCCAGTGCCTTCCCTTGACAGGTTTGAGGCAGAGGAGCTCCATTTTTCTGTGCTGCTGAGGGTGGCCCTGTATCACATCCAGGGCTCTTTCCTTGCAGAATAAGCTGCCTTTTAATTTGTGACTGTGTCTAAAGTGAGGAAAGTTCATTCTTGACAGTCTTCTTTTTTTTTTCACGGGGCATCTTGGTAGAACATTCGCCCCCCCCCCCCCTTCCTTCTCCCCTAGGCTTTTTGATTTGATTCAGCATTTAGGTTTGTTGAAATTGCTCAAGATTAACTATGCATTGGGAAAGCTGGGACATCTCTGAAGTCCAGCCTGAGAGGCAATTTGTGTCAGTGCTTCAGGAACAAGAGCTGAATGGGGCACTAATCCCCTGAGTAGAGCAGAGCTCTATTGGTGCCAGTCAGCAAGCTGGATTTGGCTAGGATGAGTCTGCTGGGCATGTGCCTTTGCTTAGAGAGATAATAGGCTGTTACAGCAGTTTGTGCAGCCGAGCAGCCACCCGCCACCAGGACATCCATATCCACCTCAGGGCAGGGAGGGGAGAGCTTGGATCCCCCTTCCACCACCAGGACAGTCAGAAACCAAAGCACTTTCAACACTCATTTGTGAATATCCAGTCACTGTCTCTTTGCATCCACTTTTCTTCCAGGTAAAGCAATAATGCTTAAATCTAACTCTTATTTAGCATCACCTCCGTGCATTTCAGAGCACTTGGCATTGATAGCTTTTTTTATAACCAATTAAATAAATGAACACAGTTTCCTCTACATTTATTTTACATGTCTTTAAAAAAACCCTATTAACTCTTTTCTCAGTTACTCAACTTTAAGATCAGAAGCCAGAGGCCAGTTGTTATCTCAAGAGGCTTTAAAGCAGAGATATTTACTGAAGTGATTTATAATGCCCTCCCTGACTTTGGACTACTTGGTAGCAATTAAACCATGTGTTTAAGTTCCTGAAGTATTAGGAAATATATTAAAATGGAAGAGAGTTTTTCACCATGTCCTGTACAAAAATATTCTTTTCATTCATAAGCCACAACCTTGCTGCAGTTTCCTTGGTTTTTCTTCAGGTACCCATCAGAAGTAACCAGGGGAAGATCAGTCTATCGATGAAAATAATATAATAGTTTTGTTTCATTACAATTATTCATGTCTTCCATTAACTTTCATAAACATATATCTTTCTGTACTGGATTTTTTCCAATTAAGTGAGTCAGGTCTGTGCTGGTTGTGGAAAAAAATAGAAGAATGGCAATTTAATTTTGAGGTAAATGGGAAAATGGGTATATGGGAATAGATTGAAGTTTCTTGTGGAATTGACTTCATTGATTCATAGTTATCAACCTCTGGATTGTAAATGGGTGACACTGTGCCAATACACATTTTCAGCACTATGCAGAAAGTATCTATTAATAGAAAAATATTTTGGACATAATTTCAAAGGAGAAACATGTAAATATTTGTTAGTTTATACATATAACCAATAGTAAATCTATTTGTTAAAAGATTCTTCTGTTACAGCTATAGCAAACTTTTCTGAAAGTACTTACAAATATTTTCAATCAATTCTGCCAGACTGACTGTATTTATAAATATATATGTGTATATACAGACACACATGTATGCACCATCACTGTTTCAACTGGATTTGTCTTTAGCAAATGACTGATAGTGCTAAAAGTACTAAAGGGACTTTCATTATATTGAATTAAAGTCACTCAAAGGAAACTGGAAAATGGAGCTTTGTGAAAAGACAGAAGAGCATAAAAAATGGAAAAAGTCTCTCACCCCCTTCCCTTTTGCTTCTTCCTTCGGTAGTGTTTCTCTCTGTACTGCTTTTCATTCTTCTGCTCTCTATTACCCTTCTAAACCGTGTGCTACTCCCACCTATTCTCTTTCTTTGCTTTCATACTAACTGACAGTATGTCCTTTCATGTTCCCGTGAAGCCTGGCCAAGTGGCAAATGCTTGTTCTCTCATGAACACTGATTTTCTTAGCTGAAAAAGTGCAACTGCACTGTTTTTTCAAGATGGTTTGTTTCAGATGGGATTTTTCAGGGTGATTAATCAGATTAATTTTGTTCTCCAATCACTGCACTGCAGCGTTGATGTTTCTGTTCTTCCCAGTAACACGTCAATGACGATACCTTTTCTGCAATATAACCCCATACCAGACAGTCTGATGGAGGGATAAGTTCATGGCATTTTAGTACCCAGCTACTTCCAAGTGTTAATGTTATTTTGACAGTAGTAAAATCTGTGTCTGTCACTCCATCTGTAATAAACAGGAGATGATGTCGCACTGTTTCTATGCAGGGGCACAGCAAGGACATGATGTTAACCTGATGTGTGGCACTCAACATCATGGAACTATACCACCACTTGAGCTTCATCTGATCCATCTTATGATCAAAATGAGCATGCAGTAATTGAATAAATGTTTGCAAATGTTTTGCCTCTGAATTTAAATCACAGATTTATTGCAATAATAAATATGAGTGTATGTTGATAGGTTGTTAATTGAGTTGTGTAGGTGGTTAGTCTTGTTTTTATTCAGATGATTCTGAATGTGAAATCACACTATTTAGTTATTTTGTCTGTAGTAAGAATAGTGAACTTGATCATCAGCCATACCAAGTGATCTTCACTCCTTTTGAAATCACAGGACCATAACATCAGAGGTATTACATGAAGTTTTGTTTGTTTAAATTGAATATGCATGAGAAGCTGTCTAAAGAAAGCTAGGAAAGACAACACCTTTGTTAAAATGCTAAGTAATTTGCAAAGTTAGAAGCAGTCTTTAAGTATTGTAACAAAACAAAATTTGGTGCCAGGTTAGTTTATGAAAATATTACTCATACTTTAACATTTGGCAGCCAGTATTAAAACCTGGACTTGCAGACTGTAAGAAAAGAAAGTTAATCACTGGCTTGATCTAGTTTCATCAGCTGGAACACATTAACCACACTGTTCCCAGGAACCCTGGAAAGAGTCTTGAATTTACATTTCCAGAATAGGAGATGACAGCACAGCTTATAATGCTGTCTCTCTTCACATGAGGCACTTGGGACCTGCAGCTGAAGGTTCTTCAGGGTGGCAGAACAAAAAGGGGGAGCCTAGTGGTGCAGTGGTTGTTTTGTCAGGGTTACGACCTGCGGTCAAGGCTGGAGGAGCTGCCTGAGTGTCAGTAGCATTTTGGAGAATAGTCACCATTCTGGTCCCATGGTTGTTTCTGTTCCAGTGCCAGAATAAGTGGCCCACTGCTGATTTTTATCTTATTTTCAACTGACACAACTGGCACAGGCCCTCTTTTGATCTGTGAGATCAGAAATAGATGTAATTTAGCTTGATGAATTGAGGACGGGATTTGGTAGTGCAAGGTTTACAGTTGGACTTAATGATGATGAATAATTCTATGCTTTACAGGTATGGCCCCACAAGCCAGATCCAGGCACCCCCTGCACTAACAGGGAAGCCTGAAAAGTCACATCTTGCCGATGTCACAGATGGTGGAAACATCCATTTAAGACACATTCATTTACATATGATAGATATTTTTAAGCAAACAGCAAGGGAGAAACTCATTCTATGATGAGTTTGTAAAACAAAACTATTCACCTGCATGGGGTTTTTTTGTAAAACAAGACTATTCACTTTGCTTTTACTCAACAAAGTCTTCTGTACCTCACCATGTGATTACAAATTCAGGAAGCAGACAGGCAGATGGCAGAAGTGAAGGTTCAGGTCAGTGTTAAGATGTCCAGGTATTGATGACTATATGTGCTCTGTCTCAGATCCCTCTAGAGTCAGTGGAGATCTAGTTTAAACTGATGGTGGAGCCCAGCAAGAAACTGTAGTTCCAAGAACCTTGTTGGAGTAGACACGAGGGTTTGGGTTAATTTGTCCAAACACAGACATCAGTTCAGGTGCTGTGAAGTGCCTTTCTTGGGCTCTTGCAGGCACTTCAGAAAGGTTCAGCTGTCACCTAAGGTATAATTGCCATCCCTTGCAGATGTCTCAGACACCTCATCCTGTCTGTACATGGTCCTGAACAACCTGCTTTAACTGACTGTTCTTGAGCAGAGGGATTGGCCTAGGTGACTTCAAGAAGTCTCTTCCAACCTAAACAATACTGTGGTCTCAGCTGGTAACAGATGCCAGTGCACTGTGCAACGTGAAAGTTCTGCTTGCCAAAATGCCTGTAGGCTCTAATGACAGTGCTTCAGCTTGATTCATTTGAGAATGTTTAGGACTTTAGTACCCAGTGAGATGCCCTACATCCCTCTAGGACTGGCAGATACAGAACAGCATTTACGGAAAATATGCACCATTTCTTTGCCAGGCCAAGCAGGACACCCTCATTACCTCAGGCACACAGGGTACTAAAGTTTGAGTGACTTACTTCCCAGTGGTCATGTCTTTGGAATAGCATATAGCCAAGAGTCCAGATGGCAAAATCTGCCCACCCCAAATTAGCTGTTTCCATTGTAAGATAACTCTTTGCTATTATATTATGCATCTACATAAAAGTTAGCTACACTTCTGTCTTTTATGCTTTTGCCTGTTACATTAACAAGTCCTCAGCTACCTGAACTTTCTTGCCATGCTGGTATTTGGTCAAGCCAGGTTTAAACCTCTTCTTGGGCAAACTTAAAAAAAGACCCCCCCTTTACTTGGTTTTTTTTGTTGTTTTTTGTTTTGTTTTGTTTTGTTTTTTGTTAAGGAAGATCTTTTAGACCAGAATTCATTCCTGCAGCCTTTACCATGACAGTTTTTGAGTCATTAAGGAGTGAAGATTTGGAAGATCTCCTTCCTGCACAAGTATGTGGCTTACTGGGATAGTATGTTCCTTTTGTTACCTGATCAGAACAAGGCAGATGAACCAGCAATTGAATGCTGGTGATCTTTCACTGGAGCTCTTATTATTGTTTCCCACTAAATCATAAAACTGCTATTGACTGAACCAGAGGGAAAGCAGTAGCATCAAATGAAGGATGAAAAGAGCTGTTTTCACTTTAGTCTCTGTTTATAAATGAAGCTTACTGGAGACTCATCCCAAATGTGCATCACACTCCCTATCTGACTTTCAGTGGGAATAAATCTAACTTTCTCGTACAAGACATTTTCTCACGCACTGATAGTGCAGTACAAGGATGTGCCCCATACATTCCCAGAGCAGAAGAGAAGCTGCAGCACTCGGGTGCACATGGGGGTCCTTGTGTAAAACCTCACTGTAAGACTTATTTTCAGTCCTGCAGCCCTCTGCTAAGGTACTTTCCTTCCCACTGCAGTTGGAAATGACCTCTCCTCATGACAGGACCCATGTACATTAGATACTTTGTGTTTTGTTGCATCATGTGTCTTGGATTGATGTAGCAGTGAATTAGGTTGAAATCTGGGATTTTAGATTAGTTTGTTGCACTTCACTTCTAGTTTCAGGGTGCCCAAGAACTAACAGTGTTGGTCTGCTCCACAGTATCTTTGTCTTGCTACTCAAAATTCAATTTTTTAGCCTACAAAATGTACCAGTTTGGATGAGCAAGCTAAGTCCAGAAGGGAGTGTACCAGCAAATTATGTCCTCCTTCCCCACCTCTCTATGTCATTACTATTACCTCATTTGCCCTGGAGCATTAAGAAATGTAGATGAATCCAATTATCTCGCTTTATTTCCCTTGGCAGGTGTGACAGAGTTTCTTGCAACCTACTGAGCAGCTCTAAGCGACGTGGGAATTTCAGCAAACAGGCAGTTTACTTACAAATGATTGCAACTTCTTTAGTCACATTGAATGAGACTTTATTGTTTCTCCCTCTAAAAGTCCTGAAGATTGAGAGCCATTAGCTTTTATGGTAGCGCAGGTTACCATATGACAGACTTAGCCATCAAAGCCAAGTCACAGGCACTAACACCTGTGAGTCTCAGTCATAGACGTGAATGTTATCACTCTGGGACTATCTACAGCCCTGCAATTGAGAAAATATTCCCCTCCAAAAAACCTTTCCCATCCATTGGGTTTAGCTGATGGAAATACGTTGACTTTCCTAGGCTGGCGTATTCACTTCTTACAATATCTCTTGTACTTGGAGCTGAGCCAAGCCCTGCTCTGGCAGCCAACATACACCCTCCTCACTCAGCTTCGAGATGCTTATTGAGGACTTTTATAGCCTCTTTACACCTTTTTTCCAACTTAGAAACATTCTGCAGTCTCTTTGTATGGACAAGTTGCATCAGATATGGGAGCAGCTCACTTTAATGCATCTTACAGTTGCTCAGGTCTCATGTGAACAGCCGTGACAGTAAGAGCCCCAACATGAGGCAGACAATAACAGCTTCAGTGTGCAAAGATGAAGTCCACCTGGCAGCTGATGTCCACTCCTCCAGCCAAGGCAGTACAAATGTGCCCTGTGTGAGTCACAGCAGGGATGATGTTGTACGGCAGCAATTAATTTGCTTCTAAGGCAAACGGGTCCAAATGGTAAAGGCTTCTGTGACTGGAATTTACTGTTCCAATGCAAATAGCGAACTGGCAAACAATAACCACTCCAGCCCCAAAGCCCAGCCAGCAATTGGTTGACATTTGGGCTGCAGAGAGTTTGCAGATTCCCTGCAAGTTGGATAGGAGCTGTGTTTTGCAGCAACAATTGATTTATTACTGTGACAACGAGTAGAAATAGAAGGACCTGCTGGCAGGCAAGGGTGTGATTTGTTCCTCTGCAAACAAGCAAGAAATGTCCAGCTGGCCAGTGGCCATTCCCAAGCAAAAGCCCAGGGGAGGACACAGATTTTATCTCCTCTCTGCTTGAATTTTGCCTGCTAACTAGCATTGGAATTAGGGTGGATTTTTTTGTATTGTACAAAAACACACTTATATTTAGTAATGTTTCTACAAAGTGAGTAAGGGGTATGCAAAGGTCAGGCTGTCTTCTAGATATTTCATTTCTCAAGCAGTAGGATGACACTTTCTCTGTTATTCATGAGCAGAAAATCATTCTCATTTGTATTGCAGCAGCCCCTGTAGGGACCAATCAAGGTCCCATTGTGCTGATGCCTGATTGGTGGCTGTGAGGAGAAAACCGCTGGTTCCTACTTGGATGCAGTTCAGCAATATCCATTTTTTTGCCATGTAAGGTTCAACACGAGCACATTCTGATCAGCAAAGCACTTAAGTGCACGCTTAAAGAGATCTCTTTGCAGCCAAATGCTTCAGAGTGGTTCAGTGCTCTCAAAGAGAAGGGAATTTAAACATGTGCAAAAATGTTCAGGTAAATCAGACAGTGGTGCTGCACACGAAATTCGTATCTTTTGAGTGTTCTGTGTATAAGAAAGTTTTCTTGTGATGCAGCTTTGAGGGTGGGGAGACATGTCCAAATAAAGTTTTGAGCCAATATATTTTGTCTCCTGGACATGTTCTAAGCCTTCCCCAGTGATCTGACACTTCACAGAGCTGTGACTAGTGGGATGATACCAGTCACTCAGCAAGTGTGTTGGGGTGTGAGCATCAAGAGAGATGAATCATTTCCATTTTCTGAAACAAAACATTGAAGTGTAATAGACTGAAATTAAGGTATGAAAAATGAGGGTGAATGAAGGGGAAAATAGGCCAGTGAGAAGAGGTGTCCAATTATGGAGTAATCATGATGGAACAAGGGAAGAAACCAAAATGGCATGTAGTATTTCATGGTGGTTAGTCTGATATAGACTAAGTCAGAAGGGTTAATTCTTCACTGGTTGATAATGGACAAGCTGGGAGTTAAGGGATATGAGACACTGATATCAAAGAATGACAATGAATGCATCACTTATATGAATAGGGTGAAGAACATCTGTGGTGTATCATTTTTGTTGTGAAAGTAATAATAAAAAAAATGAACAGTGACCAATAGCTAGCTACAGCTACTTCGTATTCTGGATACTGTGTAAAATAGCCATATCTTACTATGCTAGTAAGCCTGGAAAACACTGACTTTGTAAAGCTGATAATAGTAATGCAGTGGAAACATTGTGTGGGATTAGTGGAGTGCATCGTAGTGATAAAGAATTTCTCTGTTATGCTCTTATAGTAATTGAAGCTGCAGTTTGTCTCCTGCACGAAAAGCAGTCTGAGACTGCCAGAAGGTTTACTAAAACTTTCCTTTGCAGTGCTCAACAATTTGCTGCCTTCATCCAGTGATTGTTTGCCTGAGTCTCCATGACTTTGTGAGCCCTAACACAGAACCTGTGAGCTTTAGCACAAACTCTAATGAATACAGATCATTTGCATTTGTTAAGACATTTAACTGCTGTGGAGAGTACAGGTTCCTTCCTTGTGGAATAGGCAATCACAACATTTCTTTTTTAAATTAAAAACCAAAGCATTAGGGTCAGCACTTGTGTGCCTCGTTGTCATTGATATCAGTATAGTGATGCCCTGAAAATAACAGGATTTTTGTAGGCACATACAGCATAGCGTTCAGTTTTTTATTTTCAAAGAGACTGCTCTGCTTAGGTTCCTCTTAAAATTTCTCTTCCTTTCTGCTTCTATTGTATATGTTTAACTGACCAGGATGATTTAGCAGTACTTAACTCTCAGCATGTTAAAAAACATTCAAGGTTCCCTTACATGGGAAGACAAAAAGCAACTTTAAGACACCCACAGCTTTCTCATCTACTTATGAAAGCAAGAAGAGAAAAGAAACAATTAAATGGCACAACTTCTCCTGGAGCTCTCAGACCGTTCCTTCATTTTCATTTTCCTCACAGCAATTTACGTTAGCCTTGTGCATTAGCCTGGCTCACTTGGCTGCATCATTCTCCTCAGTGTTCCTAAGTCAGGCAAAAATCCCACTCAGTTCAAGCCTTATGGGGCTCATTGCAGGAGGAGAAACCAATTTCAGTTTTAGTGGGATATCTACATCTGAAGCAAGTGTACTTAATATACATTGCCCCAAGCTGATTTTCACACTAGTGTTATGTTGCTGCAACTCTCAGTGAAGTTTGATTTACACCAGGCAGTGCAGAACTTATTACCCACATCATTAAGGACCATCTGTCTCAGAGCAAAAATGTCTTGTGGAAGTTAGTGTGAAAGGAAATGTTCATATTCCCAAACAGAGAGCCTAGGGAAAATGCAGTAGTATTTGAATGGAGAGTGAACCAGATCCTCAGAAACCTGGTTGGGTAGCAAGTGTGTGCACCCGGTAACTGTTCTACCTGGATGAGTAAGGAATTTTGAAGTTTGTCAGTGGGTATAGAACTGAAGGCTCTGTTGACAGGTGGGAGGGAGGAAGCACTCCTGCCTAGCCATAATTCACAGGGGATGCCCCTCTGTTTGTTTTAGCACATCTGGCAATGCAGGTGTGGCTGGAAGAGGGTTGTGTGTGGCAGGGGGTTGTGGCTTTCAGTACAGCTAATTGTTAATTTATATTCCTTAACCCTTACTTTTATGGATATTTGAGCACTCTGTTTCAACATACACCTGTTTGTCACTCTTTTATCCAGTCTCAGGTCAGTGTTTTAGGTAGTTATTTGAAAAATAATTTGAAAATTATTGGGTACATTCAAATAGTACATTAGGCAAAAAGAAAGCTGGCCTAAAGGGTTACTGAAACAGCATCACTGTCAGCTTCAGCTGCAAAAAGGGCCTTTAGCACAGCCA
>JAOXXN010000446.1:103604409-103640528 GCA_026770055.1 Myrmophylax atrothorax | reverse complement strand
ATATTGTAGTTTTCTTTTAGTTTTCTCTTTTCTGTGTAAATATATAGTTAGTTTCAGCATAAACCTAGTTTGGAAGTGTTTTTTTCCCTCTTTCTCCTTCCTTTTCTCTTGGCTAGTTGGGAAGGAGAGAAGAACCCTTTTACTCTGTCTTGGACAGTTGGCGTTTTGCCAGTTCAAACCAAGACATCCTCCCCACCACCACGGCTCTTGCTCAGGGTCAAGTACAGTAACAGCTACTTAAGGAGCACAGAGGTTAAATATGCTGAGTTTTTCTGTCTCACTCATGGGAGATTCTCCTTCCAGTACTTTCCTAGCTCTCATTCCAGGTAGACCCAAACAGTAGTGGATATACCAGTTCTACACTCTGCTTGCTCTCACTGCCCTCCTGCATGCCAAGGACATGAGTTATCAAGGCAGGCCTTTAGTTCTGGCTTCAGCATCCTGCTTCATGTTGCATGAAGGTGCCAAATTTGCAGGCTCTGGTTTGTAGACTAAGCACTGCAAGTGATAGCAAAGTCTCTAAAAACAACATTTGGGGGCAGAGGATGTAAGGAACAAAAAGAGTGAAGGGCTGACAAAGGTCTGCAATCTCACAGTGCTATTAGCATAGGAAAAGAAGTCCCCATTCATTTTGTCTTATCTGACAGCCCCAGCTTTACAGTGTCTGGAAACCAGAGGAAGGGATGGATAGATGTTTGCTGACAACTGAGATTTTGTTTTAATCCATCCACAAATGTTTATGTTTTGGTAGCAGATGTTTTTACACTGGTCTGAAATCATAAAGAGAAGGCCAGCTAGCCCTTTCCAGGACTCATGGTTTAAACAGCAGAAATGCTGTTTGCTGCAGAGCACACTTCCAGTTTCCACTGGTGACAGAGACACAATTGTCATGCTGAGGTTAAAAGAAATTTATTCTGCAGATAGGCTTATAAATAGAGATAGTGCCATTTATTAGTACAAATTACATCCCTGAAGGAAACAAATGAGTGTTGAAGGACATAAACTGCCTCCTAAACCTGGTAGTCAGCACATGATGAATTGTGTGTTTGTAAATAACACTTGGAGCCCAGATTTTGATGTATAGAAATAACAGCTTGTTTTAACAAGTTTATGGTCAAGCAGATCCAAAAGCCAATGAATTCACATGAATTCATGTCCATGCTTTCTTCATATGGTTTTCTTTAGGGACAGGTACATAGCAAATTTTCATAAATCTTGCATCAGGATGAAACTGCTAATACCTAAAAGAAAACCTTAGCCTGAGAGAATTGTTGGTTACATATGTCCATCTAGCTTTGTCAGTGATAAATACATGAGATTTCAAGCAAGGATGAGCAGAGGAAAAAACAACCTATTTCAACTCTTTAAACCAGTCTGGAAATTTTTATTCTAGCCAAAATAGCAAACAAGCATAGTCTACTCAGATTCACCATCAAATTATGGATAGCAATGTTTGGTGAAACTTTTTGAGATGCTCACCCAAATTGCTGGACTTCTTTTCTTCAGCCACCTCTTATAGCTGTGTTTGGTGCCTGGGTGTTTATAGAGCATCAGTCACTGTGATATTATGGGCTGGCTGAAAACCAAAGACACTGAGTATTTGAAAAAGTTATTTCCATTAAACTGTCAACTCGTTTTGTTTGTTCTCAGCTGCCTCAGCTGTAATAGCTGTGCTTTACCTCCCAAACTTCAGTTGCATTTTAGAGTTTTGAGTTTATTGGGGTTTTTTTCTAGACTTTTCAGGTTCCCAGGCATATTGCCATTTTCTGTTACTTACACACAAATGCCTCTATAAAGACCTTGTTCTCCAATCTTAACACTGCTTTGGCCTGCATGAGAACTTTCATTCCAAATTTCTAATTTCATAAAGGCACTGCACAAAAACTGTTGAATTATTCAGAACTATAAGTAACCAGTACAGATTCTTTAGGCTCTGTCTATTTTAATTAAAGGCAAATCCTGCCACACACTGTAATTGCTATGAGAGAGTAAACAGGAAGAGTTAAAAATCTGTAAATAGAAGATAAATGAAAAAACACCTTCTGTAGATAACAGTTTCCCTGCATTTCTATCAAAGCATTCACTGTCAACTTACCTAAATTCTGTTGATTTAGAACAACATATACCATAATGTGTAGGACTCATTTTTTCATCAGGAATAGATGGTTATTCACAGGAAGCTTGCTGGAATGAGAAATTAATGTAGTTATTGTTTATCTGGTGCCTGATCTCCCTGAGGTATAAAAAAGCTGGGAGTACCTGCCTTAGGACATGTTCTCAGTGTGGCTGTGTTACAGCTGTGGAATATAAACCTGCCATGGGATTGCAGCAATGACCTTGTCAGATCCAAGATATGTAGACGTCTGAATTTGGGATATTTTGTCTCAGACTGAATCCCACCACCTTGTCAGTGCCAAGAAAGACTGCAGGTCTGTCCTGTGCAATTGGCCAGGCACTGAGAGGAGTATTTACATCCCAAAACAATGAAGTTGGAGGACTGTGTGAGACACAGCTGACCATGAAGAACAGCTGCACCTGCTATCATCAGAAAACTCAACTGAATAAATAAAACTTCTAACAACTACCAGAAGCAGATGTTAGAAAAAGATCTCTTGGAAAATGTAAAGCAAATGTTACCTACAGAATGCTGACTGAAATGAAGTATCTGTTCATGAGCAGCCTTGGGCTAAGTCCACCATAAGAAAGAGTTGGGTAACCATTGGAAGCAGTTACCCAGGAACACTCCCTTTTACCTTTGATTATGTGGCTTCTGATCCCATTTCCTGGGATGTTTGCATGTGTGATGGTTTAACCATTCAGCTTTTGTGCAAACCGAGACCAACAGAAAGAGTTGCCTTCTCCCAGCGTCATTCATGCAAGTGTCTATAGGATGGTAGAAGTGAAAGAGAATTCAGCCATGAGTAGAACCAGGCCACCTTCACAAGATGAAACCCATTTGGTGATAGGCAATGCCTTCTCACACTGCGTTGAGAAGATGCAATAGAGGTTTGATGCTCTCAAAGTGGACTGAGAAAGCAATATCCATCCTCATGCTGGTGGAATGAAGGGGTGGATTTTCTACTGATTTATGTCCACAGCAAACCACAGTGGCAATCTTCTCCAAAGCAGATGTCACACTGAGGAGAAGTTGGGTGAAGCTCTGCCCACTTGACTGACCATCTCTCATTTCTATTGAATTCCAGGACTTGGTTCACTTGCCCACATATGGCACCTGGGGACATTTTAGATGCTTCAGTTGTATCCTGCTTGACTTCCAGGTTCCAGAAAGGTACAGAACTCCTATCAGCCCCGGGTCATCTTAGTCAACCTCATGTCAATAGATCAGACATCCTTGGGCTCCTCAGTGCTGGCAGCAAAGTGGCCTCCAGTTCAGAAAAGGCAGGTAATCCCATGAGAGGACAGAAATCCTACTTAAGTGATCTTTTAAAAAGCTGCAATTCCATGTTCTTGCTATTAGAAGCATTAGACAGCATTCAGACTCTCAGCCCATTTTTGAAATCTAAAGTATAATCGGATTTACCCCAAATATTTATTAATTGCCTAAAATACATAAATATTCTAGGAAATAAACCTATTTGTGAGCAGCTTACAAGCAGAGTGGGGCATTCATTTCCTGATGTCTTGGAAAGAAGAGTACTCAGAAAGAAGAGTTTAGAAGAGAAGCAGGAATACTACTCATGTCTCAGTGGTTTTTGGAAAAGACATGTGGGGAAAAAAAAGGTCGTATATGTCCCTCTTTTAAGGACACTATAACCCTATAAAGTGCAGTATTTCATATGGCCTGGCAGGGAAGACTACTGCAAAGATCTACAGATTTGTCATGAAGGAGACAATTCCCCATCCACTGAAATTTTGAATGTCTTTGTGGTAGAGAAGTGATAATGGGTGTAAGCAAGATTTGAATACACTAAATATCTGAAATGAACATAAAATGGATTGTTGCAGCCTATTGAAAATTTAATTATAAATTAAGCAACTGGGCAGAGATGAAGGGAAGCAATGGAAGTCAAGACCCTCTCTCCATTCATGGGAAATGTACCCATCATTTTGTAGCAATATTGGGCACCACAAAATATCTTTACCCTAGACTTCTTTCTCCCCATCTGAAGAATGAAGTGAATGACATTTGCTTCATCTCAGCTGTTGCCTTGGGATGTATCAGAGACAGTGTCCTTGGCACAAACATTAGAATTGTCACGGTTATTTATTTGAGATATTTTACTGGTTTCCACCTAGTTAGAGCTGAAAAAGCTGTGCTTTTTAAAGTGTGATTTTTTTTTTTTTAGGGATCAATATTTTCATTTGAAAGTCTTTAATTCTGCAATAGTAACTACTTTTAGCTGAACTAATGCTACAAGTCAGTCCTAATGGCCAGAGCTATGAATATATTACTAGCATGAAATTCTCTCTGTTATTACCCAGACCAGCACTAGAATGGGCATGTGAACGCACACCCATTTGCATAGTAGTGACCCCTAAATATGCAGTGTTGCATCATTGTATGGGACAGAAACATGGAATCCAGTGTTTTCAAATACAGGTGTTTAAAGGAAAATATCCAGAATCCTTACCTAGATAGATCAATTATTCTGTTGGGAGTGGTCTGCCATTGGCAGTTCTTATTCTCATTAGAAAATCAGAATGCTTTTACCAGACTGGCAAAATACGAGGTGAAATTTTCACCGTGTCACATACTTGGGTATCAAGACTTCAGCTTCTGCAAGTCAGTTTGCTTTCTGTGCAAGTAAATAGCTTTCCTCTTCTTGTAACTTCATGTAATTATTAAGAGGTATAAGGAAAATGAAGATTCAAGGCTCATGTCTATGCTGATAGCTGTTTAAAAATCATGTATTAACACTTCCTCATCCAGTTTTCCTATCTGTATTAGTATATTTACGTTTAAACATAAGTATCTGCATTTCTAAATACAAATGTTCTCTCATCTTGTAGAAGTGCTGGAAATGCTCCCATACCTTGCAGAGCAATACAGTATGTGGGTGGCAATTTTCTCCAAACAGTTTATCAGGCAATTTTCAGGCAGCTTGGATTACAGATTTTCTTTCCTTGTTAAGAAGAACAACAATAGTGCTATTAAAGCTATTAAAAGATAATAGCTGATACCTACAGAGCTAGAGAGGGCTGGGAAGGTGGGAGAAAAATAGTTCTGTTTCAGGCAACTGAGCCTAATCCTTTAATATGCTGAGCTACCCCAGCTCTTCTTTCAGTAGTGGACAGAGCTCAGTGGCTTGCAGCCCAGACTGGCTGCTGTCAGTGAGCATGGATTTCAGTTTTTGGTATGTGATCACTAAGACATATCTGGCTGCAGCAAGTCTGGGGAATGTGTCTGGATTAGCTGTCTCAGAAACCCAGATTTTATCTATACAAGGAAGGCAGGGGAGACCTGTAGGCTGCAGACAGGTTTGAGATGGTCCCCACTGGCCCACATCCCTGGAAGGACAGGTATGGAGCAACTCAGCTGGCTGCATGGCCTTAAGCCATGCTGTGCTAACTTAAGCAGCTTTTGCATGAGCTGGTACGTCTGCATGGCACAAAGACACAACACATCTTGGATTTACCCTTATAGTTTATGGTTCTCTATGGCATTATCCTCTCATATTGATGTACTGCCAGTGATTGAAATAGAGATAAAAATGATTCACCCATGATCAAAATGGAAAGTAGTCATGATTGTACAAGAAAGTAATGAGAAGAACTAACCTTGATCCCTCAGACCTCTGGCCTAAGAAAGAGGTGGCCCTATTTCTAACATGCTCTTGTTATTGTTCATAAATGCAGATACAGAAGATCCTTGGTTATCAGATGTATCAGTGAGGAGTGAAGAAATCACAAATTTGCCAATAAGGCTTGAATGAAAGAAACTGACATTTTTGGTGGTTTATGGTAAAGAAATTATTGGACAGGTGAAAGTAGTTTCCTGCATTTTATTATTAAAATAAGAACACCACGTGCCTGAGGAAGTGGGGGCACAGAGCAAAAATACTGAGTGCAAATAGAACTTGATCGAGGGAAAGAAAAAAGCCCTTCTGTATGAGCTAATAAAGCCTTGTGTACTTCAACCCAGAAATAACTTGCATGCATCTTCTCAAAATCTGCACTTAAAACTTGAAGCTTAGTGAAGTGTCTTGCATAGGCACCTACCGTTCCTTGAGATGACTGAGGATGCTCCTCTTGGTTCAGTCCAGGAGGAGCTTAGTCTTGAGTCTTTGTCATACCTACAACCATGCATCCTTGGGCACAGCAAAGGCTACCACATGCCAAGGTATGGTGACTGAGTGTAGCCCTAAGATTGGACCTGGCAGACCCTTCTTCCAGGTCTGCTACAATTTCCTGTGGGACTCGGGTTAAACTCTTAACTTAATTACTGTAAAGAGATTCAATTTCCATTAAGTTCAGTGGGAACATTGATTCTTAAAGAATGGGATTCAGCTAACCTAATTTAGATAGCTTATCTGTGGCTGCATTTTAGAAGCCTAGTGAATAAGTTCTCCAGAAATCCAGGCAGACAGCATCTTCCTTTGAAGACATCTCACCACTGACTGTATGGGAAATATCAGATCTTTTTTTAGGATAACTGGTTTGATTTGGTATTTAAAATGCAGCACATTAGATGTCTGCAGTTGGATAGACTGGATTTGATAATTTAGATATGTGGATGTGAACTGTATAATTTAAGTTTAAAAAAACCAAAGATGCACAGACTTTGCATTTAACTTGTACTTGCATTTCTGAGCAGGCTGAGCATAGCTGTGGGAGCCATATGCCTAAATGTCCATTTGAGCAAACACAGCCTTTTGGCACTGCAGATACCCACCAGAAAAAGGGCTGTGAGTGGAATTTATGGCGGACCACTGAAGTTGTTGGCATTAAGTTACACAATTTAACTGATATGATAATATTCACATGACCTAATTGCAAGATAAACCAATGTTTAGGAAATACCCAGCTCTTCAGATGGAAAGTGAACTATTAATTGAAAATTATTATTGTAATCTAAAAGCACCATCTGTGTACATCAAACTAATCCATTTTCTTCTATTGTCCTAATTCACAAAAGATGGAAGCAGCACAAAATTTTCAGTGTGCAAAATGATCTACTCGTAAGCAGAGCAAACAGCAACGAGTGCAGCAGAAATGGTTCAGTGAATTATATCAGATAACATCTGAGACAACCATGATATTCTTTCTGAACACATACAAACAAGATGGAATGCAACAAATAAATTTTTCAGTGTGAACTGATCTCCTAGCTGTACTTGAAAGTTCAAAGAAGGATGAAGTCTAAGCAATGCTACCTCACCAAAAAGTTCTCCAACACTGCAGTAAACACAGATGAAAGATCTAGGCATTTTATTCTTCATTCTCATGTCAGAAGCAGTTGTTCAGTCTATGCAAATACACTTCAAAATTTGTGACTGGGATTCATCTCACCTGGCTTTAGACATTTGCAGTCTCGCAGCTGTGTCTGAGTCCAATGCCTTTGGCTCGCTTTGTACTCAAAGGAGAGCAATAGGTAATCTAGAGTGCAATTCGGCTGTCCTATTTAGGAGGCCTAATTTTAGGTTAAGATGAATCACATTCCAGAAGTGTCTATGTCTCTCCATCGACTAGAAAAGGAGCTCAGATGTGAAGTTTCTGCATCTTATTTTTTCTCACTGAACACCGCCTTAGAAACTCTGAATCTTAATGCTTGCAGACGTGATTTGATACTGTGTTAAAAGGGAGAAAAACAAAGTTTAAAAAAAAAAGTCTTGTGGATGCTGAAACAACTTTAGAAGACTGAAGGCAATATTAAATCACCAGGAGCAAAGGTAAGCTAGCATTTAGTGTCACATTTACAGAAAAGGGAATTCCACCTGAAGAGTCCTTGGAAGGGATTAGTTTGTTTTTAAGATTTCTGTCATCAGAGAAGCTTCTCCAAGAGCCATACCATTGACCTCTGAGCTATCAGGACTACCAGGAGCATTTTTGGCTTCTTTCTGCATCAGCATTAGCAACAGGTGTGTTTCAGATGAAGCACCAGCTGAGTGGCACAACAAAGAGCATAAACAATCAAAGCCCTTCAGGAGCTTGCTTTACAAATGTTCCATAAATCTTTTTAAAATAATCAGTCTAATTGCATTGGCCCAATTTTTGACCCCAGGTTTCTCCTACCTAAAACACAAATAAATAAGAGAACTGGATCTGGGGTTTTTTATGTGAGTTTTGCACTGTATATGGTAAAATCTCCTGTCTTTTTCCTTTCTTCAAATACACACCACAGAAGAAACTTCTCAAGGCAAGAAAAGGGCTGACCATGCTCCTATGGCTGCTGCATGGAAAGTGCAGATGACAGATGATGCTCCATAACTGGGACTGAGGGAGGACTAAGCACAGCAGAAGTACTGAGCATAGGGTCTCCTGCGGCCAAAACCTGTTGAAATGGAAGTGTAATAGATCCAATAAAGTCCTTTTCTAGATAGGAATGAAGCTGAAGAACAGATTACTATTCATGAGAAGAAACTGAAACCCCAGAAATTGCATTATTAAGACTATCCTTAGGCTATCCTTAGTAAGGCACACCAGTGTCCTGTTGCTGGGTGGTGTGTTTCTATGTGACCACTCTGCTCCTGTCTTTACCAGACTATGTTCTTTGTTTGAGAAACAGGCCAATATGATTGAGTTTTACAAACCAAGGCGTGTATTTGCATTGGCTGTCAGCACTGTAGTTCTTTCTGGCTTTTCCTCCTGTAGCTGTTGTGAAAACTGGATGCTGCAACTTCACCAGAGTCAGGAGAACTGATTCTCTTACAATAATTACTCCAGCCCAAGGAACAGCAAAGAAACACTTGACCAACTCAGCAGGGGAAAAGTTGCCCTTGTGCTTTTCACTTCTTTAGCTAAACATGCAAAACATAGTTTTTCTGATATATGAAGTACAACTATCAGAGACAAATGCCATTCCCCTTATCTTCTTTCCATCTTACGTTCCAAATGGCCCATTCTGTTTTATGACACCCAATTACAAGTTCCTGTTATTGTTTGAATTGCTGTAAAACTGAATAGTCTCCACATGTTCAGAACAGCTTGCAATTAGCATACCTGATCTTAGAAACTGCAGTCTATTAAAAATATGGACATATTAAAGTGCAGCATCTGGAAATCTGCATATGTTCATCTTGAACTGTGGGCTTCAAATGCCAGGGCATTTTTATTCCATTCTATAAATGGTGCAAGAAGCAATGTTTTCACAGTAATATAAACTAGAAGTTAAAACCGGTCTTATGTCTCTTTCAAAAAAGAAAGTCTTGTAGTGGACGGATGGTTTTCCTCTTTATATAGCTGCCAAGGCAAAGGCAGGTCTCTATTACATCCAGATTCTCATTTAAACAAATATGCAGCAGTAGCTGAGGGCTGGTTTCCATTTTAATGGCAAATATTCTGTCAATAACAACCTTGTACACAAACAGGAGCTTTTCGATTTATATTAATGAAAGTAATTGCATCACAAAATTTACTGCTGATAAGTCAACACAGGACAATGGATTCTAGCAGATCTGAAGGGCTTTTGGAAGTGGCAGTACTTCAGTAAAAAAAGTTAAATTATTCATTCTGCTGTGTGCAAGGCTTAAAAGCAATATTTGGTAGCACAACAAATTCAGCTCAGCCCCTTCACTTGGCTATGTGAAGGATGAATTTGGCCCAAAGGCTGGGACTTGATTGACATTCAGACACCTCTTCTGTAAAAGTAGGTGTTCACAGGTAGGGAAGGTGGATGAACACTGTAGAGACTTAGGATAGCTGCATCATGCCCATGGTCCAAGCAAATAAAAAACTTGATCTAGGAAAGATCTGCTCCTTTCTGCATATAGCTGCTGAGGCCAGGAGGATATCCCAGGGCATTGCAAACGTCTTGAAACCTGTTTTGACAGTTTCCTAGTCAAAGGAGTCAGTGATGCTTGACTCAGCAGGTGCACAGAGGATGGGATGAGTCACCTTCTATATTCCTTTGGAGGCTTTGAGTGGTTCTCCATTCACTATAGGACTATAGTGGGATCTTAAACACCTAGCAAATTGGAAGATACCTACATTAAAGATGCCTACATGGATACATCTGAAGTCAGTTAAATGACTCCAGGGATGCATTTTTTTCCTCTAAATACAGAGAAATCTTACCTCATTGGCTTAGACTGGATTCCTGACACATGGACAGCCAATATGGTGAGTTGAACCACACACTCTCAGCTTGCCATATACTTCCCAGTTTAGTGTAACTACCCTTTATATCAGGCACTCTTCATGTAGAAATGAGAAATAACAACATTGTTATGCTATCTTCTATAAAAAGTATAACGGAAGTATTGTCTCCTACCACATACCAGAGCAAGTTCAGTCCAAAAATTCAGAATCTGATTCAACCTTCATGCTTGTGCTGATACCAGGAGTCTGACTTTTTGGTTTAGAGATAAAACTGGAAAAATATTGTGTCCAAATGGTATTATATTTGTTTGCTGTAAGTTGAGTTTCTAGATATTATTCTATAATAATCATGGTTCCATTGTGCTAGACAAAATATAAGTGTGTAATTTTTTTAATCATAATATATCTATTACCAGATTTTTTGTTATTATTAAATACTCTCAGAAAAGTAGCCTGCTTCATGTGATTTTCACCACTGAAGATAATCAAGAAAACCTGGAAGAACTCTTATTTGACATCCTGACTTTAATTACTCCCTACATACTGAATTTTCTCTCTCATAGACCTGACCAACTAAGACCATTTTAATCTACATGTTAAAACTTGACGGAGTGCTGAAGAAGGTCTGTTTCCTCTGAGGGTTTGGCAGCTGCAATTACTTAGACCTCAGTGACTCTGCAATCTGCTGTTTGCAAACAAGCAGTCTGAGTGGCAACATGCATTCTCCATACCCCTTATATCTTGGTAAAATTATTTCAGTTTTTCTTCACAATCTTCAGCAATACTAATCTGATGCTTTAGCTGCTCTCTTCCCATGTCATAAATATTTTGACAGCATCCTTTAGAGTATCTCAATCTCAAATCTCACTCAGCTTCATCTGTCATTTACAGGCATGCTTGACTCATTTGCTTATAATGGGTAGATTCTATGCTTTCAGTAACAGGAGTCATTACAAAATACCAATATGGCCAGAAAGCAGAGAGGAGACAAACAAGGAACATGAAAGACAGGAGGAAAGAAAATCATATAAAGAGAGCTACGGAGATCACTTCACCCTTTCTTAGAAAAATGAACTTAGGAGAAAACTGATGAAATTGAGAGGCAGAAAATTCAAAATTAGAGCTGTTTTTTCTTGCACATTGCAATTGCCAAAAGATGCTCTTAAGCATGGTTCTCCCTGCTATTTCTCTGTTTGTCTGGCCCTCAATGCAGGGGTGGTCTCCAATCCTTTAGAAAAGTCAGTTGCATCCTTAGGCACCCTTTGCAAAAAATAATGAAAAGAATGGATTAGGTTGGCTTAGATAGCCATACATTTACTAAAACATTCCATGTGGTTCACAAAAGGAATCTGAATAATAACTAAGGAGATGCTTCATCAGAAAGCAAGAGAAATAGCAGTAAGAACATCTTTACAAGTGTCTAGTGCTGACTGATGTGAGAGATGGTTAATAGTACGGGATAAGCAATACTGTGTTTTTGTTTCTTATTCCTGTTCACTGGCAGAACTGCCAGTGGCATGACAAAGAAGGGAAAGAAAAACCCACTTAGAAACAATTCTCTGGAGTCTGCAGCCATCCACTTCACTCAGGAATAACTCATCTGAGGGTAAAAAACATTCCTATTCCTTGCGGCATTACTGCAGATACTAATGGACTCTTTGCTATCTATTTTCCAGTATGGAGTTGTTGATTTTTCTGGACAGTGACAATGTGTTTTGAAATTAAAAAAAAAAAAGAAAGAAAAGAAAATGCTTTATTGACTGCTTGCTGAAAGTGTAACAGAAGACTAGATTTTGTGCTCACTTCTGTAAGACAGTAAATAAACAAAAAGTGGTCCTCCCCCATATTTTCTGTGCCAGCAATCAAGTTCCTAGGCACTGAAACACAAAAATTTGCAAGGTTTCCTATTGCTTCTCCATCCTTAGAACGTGAAAGAGTATGTCATATGGAACAGAACACTGGATCCATGCTTTGACTATTCACCCTAAGATATGAACCACCAAACCCCAGGTTTATATGCTGTGCACAATATTTATTCCCTCTGCCTTCTGTAACAAGGAGGAGCTTTGATTCCATGCATCAAAGGGAATGGCATTAGCTGTGGGGCCATAGCTGTGATGTGTTGCCCTGCTCTGTGCTATGCCTGAAGTCTGGTTCTAGCTTGTTGTGATGGGTTTGCAGTGACTCCATCTTCTGCCCACTTTCAGAAGCCACGTTTAAGCAATAACAATATTAAAAAGAAACAATTTATCTAAATAAATTAGGGCCAATTATCATACATATGAATCAATGAAGCTGGATGTCACATGCTGTCAATAACTTTTTACCTTGGTTGGAAAATGACTGCACTAATCCAGTTTTGGAATTGCAGTAATAACACATAGGGTAAAAAAAAAAAAAAAAAAAAAAAAGAATGAAATAAAAGCCAAAGGAAAAAAAAAACCACAGCAACCGCCTCTCCCTCAAAGAACCCAACTCCAAACCAAACAAACAAAAAAAATCACAGATATATTCGGGAAATTGTAACTGGGAGACTTTTGAAATTGGAATAAATGAAACTAAAGGAAATTACAAAACTTGTTAGAGGGACCAGCCTATGAGTTGACCTGAGCTACCTAAATTTTAGACATACATTTCCACTCACATATAGATAATAAATTCACATAAAGATTTGGAGAGCAAATTACCTGTGAGTATAAAACACTTTCCTATTTCCAGCATGGTGATGAAACAGTTAATGATAGAATCCTACTCCTGAAGAGGGAAGACAGCAAGGGCTGATGAAACTGAGCACACAGAGTAAATATGTTGTGTTTGTAATACGTTATATGCAATATTAAAATATGGAGTCATACTTACTATTACAATCTTTATGAAAACCATGTTGATTGATAGGAAAGAAAAATACAACTGTAGGTTTACTAAAAGATATAAACAACCTGTCCTAAGAAATTGAGCAAGAAATTTTTAAGAAGTTTTAAAAAACCTTTACTTATTTAATTTCCACATTCTGTACTATTAAATAATTCACAAATAAGCATTAACCCTCTGCTAACACAGATCTGAGCCAATGACTGCCATGTATTGGATGCATCATTTGTACAAATTACACAAGCTGGACTGAGCACACACTGTAACATGACCTAGAGGAAAAAGTATCTTCTTTGGCAGTGATGCTAGGAAAGGCTTCTGCAAGCAAACTATGACTATCAAAATTATCTGCCTCATCACAATCAATATTTCTATACTTAGAAATCTGAATCAATCTAATTTGTGCATTTTATTAACAAAACACAGAATTATGTGTTTTGAATCATAAGATAAAGTTCAGCACTGAAGACAATAAACAGATCTTTAGGATACAAAAATTACTCAATTAATCTGAAAATCTGAATTAAGTATGTGGAACTAGTGTTCTGTGAGCCTGTACTCATTTTTGGTAAGTCAAACAGCAACAGTGCAGCTTCCCATAGTTACCATATTATTATTATGATTTGTTTGGCTCTCTCTGAAGATGTGTTGCAACTGCACAAGCTACAACAAAGACACAGTTCTGCTCCAGAACACTTGCAAAGTCTAACACAAAGACACAGGAGAGACACATTCTTGGAATTAACAAAGGAAGAAAACAGCTTGGCTTTCATTAAATCGCTCGCTGGGATGAAACAGTAATTTGGATAAAATCCCTTCTGATCTCAGACTGTGGGACTGCCAGAGCGTGAGTGTCCATAGCAGTCTTCTCTTCTGTCCTGCCACTGTCGGTCTGTTGGAGAACACACGGAGCTGATGAGGGAGCTTCCATGGAAAACTTTACAAGAGATAGGGATAAAATTACTGACCACTCCTCCCTGCCCGGAGGGGAAACCCTCGTATCACTCTTTCTTCTCCACATTTCTGAGTTCCCGCCACCACTGCTCTCCAACAGTGGTAAAGCTGAGCAGCTGTGACCTTCTGTGGATCCCCCCCAGCAGCACCACACTGTCCTGCCCTCCGCTCCTCAGCGCACTCCTAGATCATCCATGCACCCTGGGGAAAGAGAATTTCCCACAGCAGAGCTTTGCTCAAAGCAATCCTGATGGGAATGATCCCTCCAAAGGCATGAAAGCAACATTTACTGGTGGTATTGTGAAATGTAGCCAGGGAATATAGAGGAATGTACCAGAAACTCCTGAGACAGATTGAAGGTTTTCACTAGAAAATACAAAAAAATTGTCAGAGTTTACACAAACAGTGAGAGCAGGTAAACGCTACACCTTTGTGCAATATTAACATATGATTTTTTTGACTTTTACTTAAAAGCAAAAATATTGCTTAACCTCTGCACTTGACTACCACACGCAGAGAAACCTTCAGTCTCTGAGTGCCATTACCACCACTGTTGCTTTTCATGGGAGCACGTGCCAGTCTGGGAGGAACACAGCATACAACAGCAGTTATTCAGCTTTCTCTTTTTCTAAATATTCATTTCACAAGCCTGTGCTGTGCCCTAATAAATACCATGCAATTTGAAATTTTAGCACTTAGTCATGCAAAGGTTGGTTGAAGGAGATATTCACTTGTGGGGCTTGATTATAGTGTTTTGTCACTCAGCTGAACATCTAATGTTTAGCACAGTAGTTGGAGTGCTTCTTTTCATGTCATAACAAAAGTTGCCCTCTGATAGTAATTACAGCCTTCCTAATAAAAGAAAAGGCATTTTGGAACTGCCTGAAAAGTTCAGAAGCAAAGGATGAAGTTTGGAGAAAGAGTTTGCCATCACTTTGCATGTCACAGGGAGTTTAGTGCCTGAACTGTTGTGCAGAAAAATGGCAGAGCTGCCTTTAAAACATTTCCTTAGAGCTGGAGACATTAAAAAATCATTAGCTGAAGAAAAAGATGACCAAAAAGAAAAAACCACAGCAAAGTTAATATTTCTGTAAAAAAAAGTACAAAAGCAATGTTGAATTATTATATGATCTTCCAGAAGTGTAGAAAGGCATAGTGACATGGAGATGTAGAGCTGCCCATTCTGAGCACAGTGGTTAAACATTCATAGCTTTGCCCTGGAGCAATATGTGCCAATATGAGTTATATTTTCTAGTGGCATTTCTGAATACATCTTATTGGGGCTCTCATGAACTGCTAAAGGTATGTGTCCATGCTTTTTGCACTTACAGAATAATAAGCAGTTTGATTAAAATAATTTGGCCAGTTTTATGCTGTTTAGGGCACTACATTACAAATATACATCTCTCTTTTCTGTCTTTGAAAATTCCAGATCAATGTTATTTCTGATCTTTTTGATTTCTCTTTTTCTATTCTGACTTTCAAAACTATTTATCAGTGGCCAGCAACATCATTAGTGAATGTCTTATTGTTTGCAACAAATGGAACTATTAGTTTTACCTTTGTAACATGCCAGGTAATCTCTTTTAAACTAACAGTGGTATTAACAGTTCTAAGCCCACAAACTTTATCATCTTCTTCATAGTTAGATAGGACTGCCCATGTATAATTTCATTCTCTGTGCATTGGTAAGGGCAATTTTTCCTATTTCTCTTAGCTGGTTTTTTTTTGCTGTTTGTCTCCTTTATAGAGATTAAGTGACTAAATATGCTTTTCCAAACTCTGTGTACTGTGCAAGCTCCTTTCTATTGCCATGGTTTTGGATTCACCTTTTTCTGGATTGCAGTTTTGTCTTCAAATTAAGGTACAAGATTTTGACATATTTCCATGTGAATAAACTGGATTACCATTTTCTGTGGTGCCCAGGCAGTGACACTATACCATGGCAGGTACTATTTCATCATAAAATTAGAACTTCCTACCCTTTTTGAAAACATGCCTTCTCTCATGCAGAGCATCCATGTCTCCTGTTAAAGCTGTGTAGTTCTGCACTGAACTGATTAGCTTTTACAGCTTAATGCTGCATTTCATGCTTAAATAAGCATTATGTCATTAATATGTGTAGTCACAGAGATAATTTGACACCCTTCAGGAAATTTGATGGTGGTTTTTGCTGTGAAGGCTGAAATATTCACCCTCCTGTGGTTAGGTAGCAGATGAAAGGTATTTTCAAATGCTTTGAACCAGTCAAGAATGTGCCACAGGAAACATCCAAAGGACAGGAATGAAGGGAAAAGGAACATAGGTTGTCCTGTCAGAAACAGCCTAAGATGAACAGTTTTCTTACACATCTTTGAGTCAACAAGAGCTCTTGTATGAGCCCCAATCCATGCTGATGGCACATGTTCCCAGCTGCAAGACTGGGAGGAAAGGAGAGAACAGCCAATACACTGAATTTGTGACATGGGAGAACAGGGATAAGCAGGGAAAGCAGAACCTTCCTACCTGATTTGTAGCACCCTGTTTTCAGGTGTTATCAATATTATCATTTGGGAAGCTCTGGCTTCCAGATATGCACATGTGCATATGCATATGCTTGTCTGCATGTATAAAGTCTTGGAGATACTAAGCTGAGATGCTGATTGCTGGGCAATTTGGAGCTAGTGCAGTTCATCCCACCACCACCATGTCTTGCAGTCTCCAGATGTGGGGTGGCAAGTTTATGGGGAAGAAAATAAAACCAGCAGGTTACTGATTGCACCCTGTAATGTCATGGGTGTTTGGTCAAGCAGAGGCTTTGGGTTTGCTGCACTGCAGTGAGTGCTGTTCACATCCCTGCACAGCTACTTGCCTTTAGTTATTTGCACAGATCATTTCTGGGCTTCAGGAAGCTCACAGCAGGGGTACCCTCTGTGCCCTGCTTGGTGTCTGGTCTTGATGGCTGCCCCTGACAGCATCTCACTGGCTGAAAAGGAGCTGTTTGCTTGGTGGAAGTGGCCCACACCTGCTTAGGTGACACACAGGCTGACATGGTACAGCCACAGCCCATTGTGTACTCTCTTCCCAATCTCAGGCATTGTCTAAAGTACTGCTGTGCAGTACAGTTCATTATTACAAAGATTTTATTTTATATCACTCTCTATGCTTCCCAATAGTCAATCACCATTCTTGATAATTTGCACATATATTTATACGTGTGCATACACATACGAGTTTGTATACACCAGGCCTTGAGATGCTAAGGGATTTCTTCACAGGTAGCCCTCTAATGCCTGTGCAGATCTTCTGCCCCACACCTGTGGTTCCCAATGAAGACACATGGTTGTATGACAGGGTACTTGCACTCTTCCTGCTGGGATGTTTTCTCTTGCCAGTTCCTGTGCACCAATTCCCAGTGGGTCCCCAAGTCCTCAGGTAGTATAGGGTGTTGCTCACACTGGAGGTGGCACCTAGCAGTGACACAAACAACGGGAGTGGCTCTGTCTGTCTCATGCTGAGGTGGATACTGATCATTTTATGTGGAGATGAGCTGATATGACATGATGTCTGCAGTGGTGGGTGATGTGATTTGATGACTTGAGGAAAGCCCTCCCCTTGTGTATTCTCACATAAGTGTGGAATCTGACTAATCCATGAGCATTTGCTGGCTTAGGAAGTCCTCTTCCTATCATGTGAAGGACTGAAACCTGGCTGGCTTAGGGTCCTCTTCGAAGCTATTGAATCAATCACCTCTGACACCATTTCTGAGCAATGCATTGGGGGGGTTTTGGACAGAATAGATTTATCTGAGAAGAAAGAAGAGGACACAATTATTTTACTGCTATCCTTGTGCCTGGTGAAATATCACATGTGCAAGAAGTTACTCACCAGGGCTATATATTTAGTCCTACCTGGAATGATGATCATCCGAACAAGATGACAAATAAGCCTTCTGCTTTTATAGCAAGGTCAGATTGGTGGAACTTTGCCATCTCTGACAAACTCTGCAGCTGTTGAGAGGGCTTTGCTGAGAACCCCTGCAAATTTACCTCAGGCAGTGGGTGGGAAAACTCAGTCTGCAGAAAAGAGGGCTATGAGAGATTCAGGATTTGCTGTGGTTTTTGTCCAACAGGTTTTGCCAGTCTTATGAAGTGCTTCTCAGATGTCCAGGCTCATAAGTACTTTACTACCAGCCCAGTATCTGTGTTTTACACTCCTTAGGCACTACAAATTCAAGTCCAGATGACATTTCTGTTTATGGAAAGGAGTTGTTAATACAATCCTAACTTGTTCACATATGGCTTGTGCCAGTCAACTTGGCACTCCTGGGCCGAGGCACTGGGGGCATAGCATTAGTGCCCCCCATAAACAGACAAACCAAGAGAAGCTGGGATCATCTGGCCCCATTCCTTGCCATTTCTTCCAATAAATGAATTTTATAATGACACAGAAAACACCTCTTATAATCCTCAGAAAGGTGTATGTTTCTTTTAAAGCCTACAGGCTTCAGAGCATCCTATTGCTATTAACATTTCCCACTATCTTTGACCAGAGACATTTCTGAAGCATGTAGCACAGCATATACTTGGCACATGTGACAGGATATGTGTGAAATATTTGACAGAGCCAAGGTGAATCAGGTTTGGTTTATAGACTATGAAAGAGGGAGTTGAACTACTGCTGTGCCATCAATCTTATCAATTCACACTTGTAGAGTCTCCCCTGGAGGCCATCCAAGACCAAGCAGAAGCTCTCAGAAAGGACAGAAAACTGGCAAGTGCCAGATGATAAACACTTTAAGCTCCCAGTGCCAGTGCAGTGTCCCTGTCTGAGTGTGACAACTGCTGGGAGTTTGGGGCTGGGAAGCAGCACAGCTGCCATATCCCATCCAACAGAGAGTTAAGAAGTAAAAACAATGAAAGCATTAAAAGCCACAAACCAGACTGTTCTCACTATGATGACCTAAAAGCATTATGGAAAAAACCAGGACTTTTTCCATCTGAGAAGATTTTTGTGAATGCTGTAAGTTCTGGCTTCTTATTACAGGCTGCAGAAGAGAAATACCTCTAGGGAATAACCACGGAGAGCAGTTCTTCAGGAAAGGAGGGGCTGACACCCACTGCCAAAATTGTTTTCTACCAATAGGTCCTTCCTTTAAGACAAGTAGTTGGTCCAAAAACTGTGGCTGCTTGCATTTAGGGAATGTGTGAGCTCCTCTTTCTTGGGCACAGACAGTTGGGACTGTCTGCTCCTCCTTATAAGCACCCTTCAGCCAGTGCTCACTCTTAAAAGCACACCAAGACTTTTCTCAAGGATTTTGTCCCCCACTGATGACTGGAATAGCTGTGCTGTCTCCTCTGGTCCATTCTGCCTCTCCCACCTCAGCATTTGCATGTCACAAACCAGGCCCCTGACCCCGCATGGCTTTGTGCTGAACTCCCAAGGTTGTGGCAGGAGCTACCAGAGTCTAACTGCTCCTTGCAACCCTCTAAAATAGAGAAGAGTGGGCATATAATTCACAATAGTTTATGAGCAGCATATACCACACCATGAGAAGACCAGATAATGCTGCACACATATATAAGCTGCAAAGCTTCTGTAAGTGGAAGAAAGAGACCACTTAGAGACTTCTTTCATCCTCTCTCCTCCAGATCATGCAGTATGCCTACAACTGCCCCTGCTGACAAGCCTCATGATTTGGATTCTGGTGTGAGTTGGTAACAATGCACTTTGCAATTAAAATAATGGGTTCTGACCCACCACATGAGTCTGTCATAAAACAGGAAATGGGCTATATAAACCTTGGTTTGCTCTGGCAATAAATTTTCTGTTTCTACCAACTTGTCTTACCCTGTTTTCTCTTAATCCTGTGGAATTAGTATTGATAAGCACACAAACCATAATGTCCTCCCATGCTTCCCAATTCTTACAGTGTCTTTTGGGGTATCTAAGCCAATGATCTCAAGAAATATTGATGTTCCTTGAAAAATATTGAATCTACAGATAAGCATGATTTTTTTGTCTGATATTAGACAAGTCTGCTGCAATTATAACTGGATAGTTTTAGCAAATAACTTGGAAAAAAGTTTCCAAAAAATGTGAGGATCATTCACTTTCACCAACCTGACATTTCTGCATGACAGAGGGGGGGTTTCTGTCAAGAACTCCACCGTATTTGGCCACTGTAAACAGCCCACCACCAGTATCAGGGTGTTACAGCTATTGCTGAGAAACAAGCCTGGAAGAAGGGTGTCCCAGAGACCGAGAGAACTTTTCCCATACCATTTCTATGTCTCCTCTTTGTACATTACACAGATACAGATGTCACTGTCCATTTGGGGATGAACAATAAAAATAGTAAACAAGAAAATGTGCTTTTCAGTAGCTGAATTAAAATATTTTAAAATTATCATTTCTTGCTTGGGTTTCTCCTAAATTCCAGCATACTCCTGGTTTCCAAAAACAGCTTTACAATGTTTATTGATTAATAACTGTCACTCTTCTGACACACAGGCTGTATTGATCTGAAAGCTCAATTCTAAGTCACATAAACATTTGCCTGACTTTATCCACCAGGATGCTTGTTGATAGTATAAGTTTGAGTGATACCACTTTAAATTCTAAATATTTTCCACTGCATTTCGTGGGGATGCAATAAGTTTGGAAACATTTATTACAAATTCATTGGAACAAAAAATCAGCAGTGGTTTGAAAGGTGTTTTTGCACTGTATCAGGGGCTTACAAATAAAGGAAATTTCACTTGGTTTAGCCTTTGTATAGATTCTGACTCCCTGCTTCCTGGCATCCTTGCTCCAGTCACTAGGATCTCCTAGTCACGCCCAGTCTTCTGTCTCCTGGAGGGCACATGCTCAAGACACAAAATCTTGGAGCATCTAAGATAGTTGGTGACTGCACAGTGCTAAAAAACAGATCAGGAAAAGTTCCAAAAGGCATCATATCCAAGTCTTTGCCTGCAGAAGAAACATCTACCCACAAATCCCTTCTGACAGACACTAGTCCTAAATGTTGCTTAAGCTCCAGGGAGGGAACACCAGTATCCTTAACCAAACTGTTGCCTTGCTTAGCTTTTCTTATCCCTGGGGAGTTTTCCTAGTGTTTAGCCTGTATCTCCCTTGCTGTAGTTTAAGCCCATTAAGAAGAATTTACAAGCAAATGAAAAGCATATTTTATCCTCTGGAGGAGATAGCAATAAATTATTGGAAGCACCTTTAGGGCTTCTCTTTTACATATGCATGATCCAACCTAACAACATTCAAGAACCACTCCTTTTTCCCATAGCCAATGCTCCTGGCTCTTGAAATGCTGTAATGCTGTTCCTTGCTGCACTCCTGGGGCACATCTAGCAATTTAGAGGAGCCCACTGGAGCTCACTGAGGGTAACCGGGGCGTCTGGACTCAGCTAGGGAGGTATCTAAGGCCACTGTGCCCAGCACACGCAGTGGTAATTTAAAAAAAAAAAAAAAAGTCAAGAGGGGGACAGATCTGCTCTCCCTGTGGCTTCTCTGTGCCATGACCCTGTGACAGAGCCCAGGACATGGTCAGACCACTGACTGTTGTCCTTCTATCATGCAGCACTCAGATTTTGTGTCTCTCCTCTGCCACTGCCTTCTTCTGTCTTTTCTCCGGCCTCCCTCTCCCTCAGCAGCTGAAGGTGCCGGGGAGGCTTTCAGCAGGAGAATTTCTGCTGATCTCTGCCAGAGAAATCGCATGTGTGGATGCTATGAATGACCCTTCTTGTCCCAAACCAATCCCCACAAGCTGTCACCACTGATGTTTTTTAATGGGATCAAGCTGTGACTTTCACTACTACAGTTACCACAGTGAGGAAACCAGCAGATGCTTAACCTGATTAAAAACAAAACACCAGGCAAAAATCAGAAAAAATCTCCCTCTTGTCACTGAAGCCATGAGTCAGGCTGACTGTGTTAGGATGACTAATTTAGTGTCAACACAGACACCTGGCTCTAGAGTGATGAAGGAAACAGGACCCTAGGGTTCCTTGTTGAAGGAGCTCAGATGGAGAGTCAAATAAACTGCTACCAAGCTGACAGTGAAGGAGGGAGCCAGGGGATATGCAAATCAGGCCCAAGACATGAGAATTCCTGTCTGGTTGTACAGACTCTGAGCTGCGCACTTGGTGTCTCCCCATGCCCATGGTGTGAGGGCACTTGGCAATGACACCACTGGCTGCCTTAGTGTAACAACCTTGCAGTCAGCACTCCCAAGGGAAACTAATAAGTTCAGCTGAATCTTCCCCTGAAAGTCCCTCATTTTCCAGGACCAAATTGCACTTTCAGAGGCGATGGGACAAGGACCCCAAAAGGCAGCAAATGGGCAATGGTCGACTGAGTGTTTTACTGCTGCTGTGAATTACGCCTGAAATGCCCCAAGCTTTTTCAATTTCCCTTTTCATTTCTGTATACAAAACTAAAGCAAAGACCCAGACACAGGCAGTCCTCACCCTTCTTTTCTGGGCAGTCCTACAGGACATGGGCACCACCTCTGATTGCCAGCAGAAGCAGCACCCAAGACTGCAGCAATAAGAGATGGGAAAACAATCATTGCTTTTGTGATATAGGGTAAACACTCCAGACATCTTTTTCTTAATTAGGCCAAGGACTAAGACTGCTGCCAAGCAAGAACAAGCCTCAGCCACTACATTTAGGGGGCACATTACAGGGCCAGGAACTTGTTTGCAGGCAGTGAAGCCTGGTATTTCTCACTTGCATCAATCCAGTACTTAGTATTTTCTCAAAGCACTAGGGCATCCTAGAGGTACCAGATGTAAAGCAGTTCTAAAAAGAGTAGTAGGATGTTTGGGTTTCCATATGTGGTGTTGGATGAACATCTGATATAGGGATATAGTGTCATCTAGAGCTTTTCCCTGAGGCAGGTTAATATTCTCTTCTCCAAACTAAGGTCAACTTGGAGGTTCTTTGTTAATTTGCAGTTCTTTATGTGGCCAAAGCTGCTTCCTACAGTCTAAGTTGAATCTGCTTCTCTCTCTTCAGTGTTTGCCATATCTAGAGTTCATGTCATAGCTGTGGGTAGACCTTTAACAACATTACTGAGATGTGATTCTGAGTTTAGATGGGGTAACATTTTATCCTCCTGCTTAGATGATACCCAGTGGATATTTGGCAGATGAGCCTGTTTTCCACAGAAAGCCTGGTGTGCCTGGTCTGCCAGGCAGAAGAGGTGGATGAGGTCTCAGGGTGAACAAGGCATCTTTGAAGAGGCATTGAACCAATTGTGCAGGTCACAGCATTTCTAGCAGACCAACACAGCCCTATCAGCTCTATCAGTCCAGCACAGCTCTCCAATACCTGTCTTGGTCTTGGAGTAACAGAGGTTCAACAGTTGAGAACTCATCCAGTATGTCCAAACCAACATGAAGAAGAAATCAGTTGGGCTGTAGTGCATGATGTAGCAAACACTCCTCAGACTGTCTCGCCTGTGTATCCTGATTGTAAAAAATAGTATTCATTTTAGCTCTACCGTTATGCCACAATAATTTAGGATCTGGGACTCCTGGAACACTTTTTGTTCAGTTTATTCCCATTTTCTCATTAAAAATTGAAGCCAGGCTGCACACTAGAATTAAGTGTGTTGCTCTGAAAGGCGAAACACTGCTCTCTCTTCTGGCAATGACAAAATTCCCATTAGTTTTATTGGCACAGCACTGAGCCCTAAAGCTAAAAGTAGCTCTGTGAGTGACAGAACCATTGCACTCAAAATGAAATGCTGGTCCTGATGCAGAGTTGAGTTTCTTTCTTTGCTGTCACTTGTGAAAAATAATAATGATCTCTGCAGATGCCATCTGTGTAGGTCTGTGCCATCCCTTCAAAACCTTTCTGCAACTTGGATTGTGTGGCCATCACCACAGAAATGCCAGTAAGCCAAGAGTGCCACATATAAGTCACAGGCAGTCAGGATTACATGGGGAAGGAGGTGAGCAAAAGGTCAGTGCAAAGTTTGGGTGCTGAGGGAGAAGATATATAAAGGAGTCCACTTTTCAGCAGTACTGAGACATGGAGGATCCTTCTTTTGAATTACAAGACAGGAAGATTTATAGTGCATTTTCTGGTTATCTCATGCTATTTTTCTTAGGAAATTAGCTTCACCTGTGCAGTTAAATCTTGAGAAAATAAACCTGATGTTTTCTTTCCAGATAGACTGATCGGTTCAGAAAAAACCCAAACCATCACTCTGTGACAACTCTTATGAGTCTGTCATGCACCTGTAATTTAGTGTCTCTCAGAAGGATCCAGATGATGAAACACAGAGACTGCAGAAGAGTGTCAGCTTGCACTTCTAAAGAAGAGTTTGGGGAAAAAGTCTTTAAAATTCAAAGAAGGTTTAAGCTTAAAGGTGGAAACCTAAAAGCTAAATTAAAAAAAAAATAGCAACAAACTATCTAAAAACAATCTTATGCTTTTCAAAATAAAATCTCTGGCTTTTGGAGCCACAGGTGTGATTTTTGATGCTTGTAAATCATTGCTATGTAAATATAATAATCATAGCATCTGCTTGTCAGTAACACCAGCTCTTTATTAAACACTGGTATCTTCCTGTGTTTCCCACAGCAAATACACAGTGTAATGTGTGCTAGAAGCAGCAATCCAAAGGTTTTTGTTGGATGCTAGATTTAGCTGTGGCAGGACAGCTGACTGGATAGAAAGTCCTGGACAACAAAGCCTGCTCCCTTTGAAGCTGACACCTTAGTACAGCTATTTTCGTCTCCTTTCTGCTGAACTGTTTGATGGCCATAGCTCTTGGGTCAGATGAGGGAGTGAGCGGTCTGACCCATCCAGTGCACACCATGACACTGGTAATTCCTCCACAAAGTCCTTCAGCAAAGCTACAGCTGGAGAAAACAACTCCCCCTTTCTTTCCTCGCCTGCTGCATTCATTGGTTGGACTCCAGACTAATTGCAGACTAAAACCGGGCCGTCAAAACCTACAGCCAGCACCTCACTCCTGCTACCAGACTTCCTTATGCCACAACTCTGTGCAAAGGACTGCTTGAAACCTTCTGGTAAGGCCTAGCCCCAGAGGTTTCCAAATGTCTAATTATCTCATTTAGACCTCCTTCTGAAATACTTTATTTCTAAATTATGAAGAGATTTAATAAGAGCTTTCAGCTTCATTAACTGCTTCATATACCTGGAATTAAGAAAACCCACAAAAATCTTGATTAATTGCCCAGCAGTGTTGACTGACACAGGGTAAGTGTGCTAGAGTCTCTCTGAGAATGTGAATTTTTTACATGGGGTCAATGTCTAGTTTGTGAAAAACCAGAAAACCGATTCCATGTCATATTCCTCCTTTTCTGAAAAATTTCACAGAGCAGAAATTTGGCTGAAGAGTGAAGCAATGCGTTCAGCTAGAACATAACCTTTTAAAACTAAGTGAAAATTGCAGCTTGGCAGTATTTCACACATATTTATCCAAGGTCAGAATTTAACATGATAGTGACATTTTTTTAACAAACATCTCTTCTTCTGATGTGGAAATAACATGGGGTGAATTTTAAAACAGGGCAGCACAAGTGATGGCTATGCACCTGGTTTCTAAAGCTTTTTGTTACTGCCCAACACCCTTACATTTTGAGATGCTCAGCACAATTTGGGTTCCTTCTTAAATAGTCTGTTTTACATGCAAAATTATGAACTTTTTATATTCAAAAGCCTTGCTCCAGTCAACATACAGTTGGAGTGTGAGAGGAATGGGAAACAAGCAAATAATAAACTGAGAGTTGCCATTTGGCCAAACTGACCAATCTATTTAAGAATAGGGGTGACTTCCAAGGACACCTAGAATGGTGTTAATGTTAAAATTTTAAGACATTTTCTTTGACAAGAAAATGAAGATAAAAGTAGCAAGATGTCAAAATGCGTGAATTGTGAATTATCATTTAATATTTCAGTGAAGAGACATATGAATAAAGACAAGAGTGCCTTGCTGCTAAAAATAATCTCTTGTTTTTAATGCTGATCTGTGCTGTAATGAGAGTGTTCAGCATTTTTCAAGTCTATCAATTTTTAAATCTAGTGGGTTATGTCAACCTGAGAGAAGAAAAACTCACTCTGACTTTTAGACAAAATGTATTTTTTTTGTAATTTACTTCTGATTTTAGAAACAAAATATATCCTCCAAACCAAAGGCAAGCCAAAGGCAAGCTATCACCTTGGTATTATGCAAATCACAGAGCAGTGAAGAGAGCCTCTGGGAGATAAATACTTAGTGTCAGGACCACTTCAAAGAGTGTAGGATCATCATCCTGCTCTATTCTGTAAGTGGCTTTTCCCGTGTAAATCTGCCATGATTAAATTAATATTTGTGAGCTTAGCTCTGATCCTTTCTCCTTTACTTAATGAAGGACTAATTCCACTGAAGCTGAAGGATTACACACATGTGACTGATCCCAGAATCAGGCTCCATACATGGTTTGAATGACTTTGACTTTTGAGGGGGCTCTCTTGAGCCTGCCCTCCCAAAGCTTTCCCTTCTTCCATGGAAGCTCCTGCAACATCAAAGGTGGCTTAAAGTGAAAATACCAAAAGGAAAGCATGCATTTATACTTGGACTCTGTGGGATAAGGAATGTCTTCGCTCAGGAGCAAAGAATATAGCAAATGTCATATTTCTAACAGGCCATTGCCATTTCAGCAATGTTTTTGGCACAATTTGGCACAGTGTCCAAATATATTTGTCACTGATAAGTAGCCTGTTCCAAAAGTTTTGGAAAAAAAAAGTCACACAATGTAAAGAGAGAGAAGCATACAACAATATAAGAGAAATGTGAAAAGAAGGGAACTGTGATATCTTGTTTGAATGACAAGTAAACTTTTTGTGTCTTCACTAAAGAGAAAAAAGGGGCTTGTGACTGAGAGGCATTTCAAAGGACCTGTCAGAACAAAATCTAGCAGAGACAAGGCACAGGTCTCTGGTACAGCTACTCAAGGCAAGCTTTAGCTCTTTATCTCACTAGTTACAGTGAGATAAAAAAAACATAGAGCCTTGTATCTGCAAAGACTGCATGTTAACACAGCTATCTTGATGTCAAACAACATGTTGGTTTTCCATAAGAATAGCTATGAGACCAAGCACTTTTAAGCATTCTATTAGTTTATCCAGCTACATTATTTCTATAGCCTGAGGATTTACCAGACAGATACTTCAGAATATAAGCTTGGTCTGCAGGGTAGGGATAAAGTGGGGGGTTTGTGGCAAGTTCATATTTCTACAGTTCTTTTCCTATCTTCTCCAGCATGCAGCAGCTGTTACAGCCCTAAAAAAGATGCAAAAATTCCCTATCTTGCCATTTAACTCTCATTTATTCTTTCTGTTCTTTTTCCTTCACACTCCATCAGTTTTCCAGCACCTAAGCTGTAGCTCTGTAAATAAACAACAGAACAAAATGGCTTTTGTACTCAGGCCCAAAGAATTTCAGTCAATAGATGTAAATAAATATAATTATATGTAATATTGACTAAATTTAATTCCAGAGCATAGTGATCTTAGAAAAATAAGTCTTCACATTACCCACATGACCAGTTGAAGATGAGCACAGTATTGCAGAAACACTGCATGGTTGAAGTTGGAAGGGATGTCTAGAGGTCGTCTGGTCCAAACCCTCTGCTCAAGCAGGACCACACAAGAAACAATTGCCTGGGATCTTACCCAGATGGCTTTTGATTATCTCCAAGGATGGAGACTCCATGATTTCCTTGTGCAACCCATGCCAGTGGTGGGTCACCCTCCAAGTCATATAGCCCACTCTGGGGAAGCGTATATTGGTCCTGTAGTCACAGGACCACTTCTGCTTCCAAAAGGTTGTTCAGACCCTTTTGGAACCATGACAAATGTGATGGAGCGTTTTTGTGGCAAATGGAGCTTATTCCTAGTGTCCACTGAGAATTTTTGATCTGCAGGGGTCAAACTGGTCAGCAGACACCTGTGTCTATGGAAATGAGTGACACTGAGTCAAACTCAAAGGCAGTAGGTTTACTTTTGATGTTAGGAAAAAATCTTTATTGGTTTCCCAGAGAAACTGTGCATACCCCATCCCTGGAAGTGTTCAAGGCCTGGTTGGATGGGACTCTGAGCAACTCAGACTAGTGAAAGGTGCCCCTGCCCATGGCAGGGGGATTGGAACTAGATGATCTTTTAAGGTTCCTTCCAACCCAAGACATTTTATGATTCCATGATTCTATGATTCCATGATACTGACCCTACTGTCAGCTGAGAAGTAGCATGAAATGTGCCACAGCTTAGTGAAGAACTAAACCACAGGGTCCATGAGCTGCCCTGCATGAGGACCATGAGGAACTCTGTAGCCACTGACATGGTGATAGTTGCTAAGCAGAAATAAAGGTACTATCTGTGTGTATTTCCTGGGGAATTGGAGGTACACAGATCCCAGTTTCCACTGCAGAAGGACTAAGCAGGGGAGCCTGGCAATCATGTTCAATAGGTAGTTTATGGCAATGAAAGCTTTGATTCCATAGAAATTCCTGATAATGTGCAGCACACAATTCTGGGGCCACATCCAGCTTGCCCATCCAACACCTGACATTATCACAGAAACAGTGTTAGACAAGGTCCAGCATGTCCTCCATACCCTGTATTACAAATGGGCCCTTGCTCATACGTGGACCACCCCACTTCTCAAGTCCAACGGATGTGTGTATGAGTAGGGCAAGCTGGGGCTGGGCACAGGTTCTGGCTGCAGGGGATATGCACTCTGTGGCCTGATTCTTCATCCCTTGTCTCTCCCTCAGAAATTTCATCCCCTTGAACATTTGAACAAAGTTTTTTTTACTGTAATAAGCAGATATCTTCACTGTTTACCTCTTGGCCACTGCCAAAGGTTTTTCATACCATATGTCTGTTTTAAGTGAGCTAGGAATATTATTTAGCCCTAATAAAATAACTGCAGATTTTCCAGGCACAGAAAAGCTAAAATTCAGTGATTTCAGGCCATCTACAGAAACATCAACAAAAGCTGAATTTCCTATTATTGAAATTATTAATTCTGAATGTCACTTCCATTTATGTTAGTTTTGATCTCATTGGGAAAGTGAGCAGCTATTGAGGCTATTAAACAAACATCCCAGAATTAAAACAATAGGCCAATTACTTTTAGATGCATATGGGTTTTCTTATGCAAGAATTAGTTACTAAATCACCCATCCTGCATTTTAATATTCAGCAAGCTCAGATTGGTTTTACAGAAAATTTGTGTTTTCCCAAATTGAGACCTTTTCTGCTTTCTAAACAGTAAATAAATATTTAATGAGATCTTGGGAAAAACATCTTCTTTTAATTTGTTTAAAGAAAATAGTTCATTGAACAGCAGAATAAAATCAAGAGCTGAGCCATGTTTTCCTCAAACTCAGCCTGGATCCTATGGAAAAAAAAAAGTTGCTTTAACACACAGTTTAATTTACTGGTGTCAGAAGTGGAAGGGCTGCCAGAGCCTCAAGCCAGCCAACTGCAGTTGCTCCCCCTTGCAAAGGGCATTTGATCATTGATCATCAGTGACTCACAGGGTGCATGCAAAAGAAATGAGCCATGCCGTGGTTTAACCCCAGCCAGCAACCAAGCCCCATGCAGGCACTCACTCACTCCCCCAGCAGTGGGATGGGGAAGACAATGCAGAAGGGTAAAAGCTGGAAAACTCATGGGTTGAGATAAAGCCAGTTTAATAGAGAAAGCAAAAGCCATGCACACAAGCAAAAGGAAAACCAGGATTAATTCACCACTTGCCATGAGCAGTGAGGTGTTCAGCCACATCCAGGAGAGCAGGGACCCACCACATGTAACGGTTACATAGGAAGACAAACACCATCACTCCAAACACCTCTCCTCCCTTCCTCCTTCTTCCCCTCAGTTTATATACTGAGCATGATGTCATACAGTATGGAATATCCCTGTAGTCAGTTTGGGCCACCTGCCCTAGCTGTGTCTGTTCCCACCTCCCATACATCCTCAACTTACCTGCCAGTATGGCAGTACAAAAAGCAGAATAATCCTTGGCTCTGTGTAAGCACTGTTCAGCAATAACAAAAACATCTCTATATTTTCAAACCTGTGTTCAGCACAAATCCAAAACATAGCCCCACAGTAGCCACTGTGAAGACAAAACCAGCACAGCCATGTCTGTAAAAAGAAAGAAGAGTGGGAGGATGGGGGCAGGAGTTTAAGGGAAATCCTGTCTCTCTACATCTATGGGAGGAAGCCAGACTTAAGGGGCTGCAAAAATCAAGGGGAGAAACTGCATCTGATGCAACAGAGAAGTGGATGACTAGGAGAGGGAATTCCCATTTGCTTTTACTATGAAGATACTGAGTTCATTGTTAGAGAAGAGCAGTCATAAATTTTTTTGCCATTGTCACATAGAAGCATGACAACAGTGGTAAAGTCAAAGTGATTAATAAACCCTGGCTTTTTGTAGGGATTCAACTCCCCAAAAGCTCCTGCTGTAGCATCTTCACTCAAAAAAGTTAAATCCAGAGGTAGTTCAGCTGCCACAGAAGGAAAAGCAACTCATGTCTCCAGGTACATGTGGTAATTCTCACCACCAATAAAAGACAGGAGATGAGAGCATCTAGGGCCAGAGGAGAGCAGAGTCACACAATTCCCTCTCAGCACTGCTCATGGAGGCAGCTGAGCTACCTCTGCTCTGCTGTGGGGCAGAAGCCCCCAGCATGGGATTGGCAATAATGCTGGTGTAGGGCATCCTATTCTCCTCCACCATGGGGACGTGGGGCATGGTTTTGCCCCAAAGCAGCTTTGTACATGTGATCTTTTCCATCTGTAAGACTGACCACCAACACACCAACCACCTACCCTGCCCCCCCCCCACCCCATACTCCTCAGGACCACTGTCTCTCCAGAGCTGTGCTTGCTGCGGTCATGAGGCACTGAGAAACTGCCTTGGGCATTTATTACAAGGGAAGAAGAATGAGGTCTAATGAACCAAAACACAGAATTTAGGATGCAACATCTAACAACTTGACAAACCTGACAATGATATTTTGTTCCTGTTATGGAGCCTTGAAGACCATTTATTTCTTTACTTTTAATGTGTGTGCTTTGTAGTTTGTGTCCCTCTCTGAGAGGTGATTTAAATCTCAGCAGGTGTTTCCCTTTATTAAAGTGGTATTGAAATCTCCTCAAACCACTTTGCAAAGTTTCTGGTTACAGACTTTTAGGGACTGTGAACATTATGTTCCTGTTTCATCTCCTCAGAACAAGATGTTTCATCAATCACAACTGTAGCTTTTTGTCTTCCTAATTTTTTCCTGAAGTCTAATGGGAGATCCTGAAAGATTGCAGGAGTTCCTGAAAGATTGCAGGCAGCAGTGAGAAGTGAAGAACCTTGTTGGCAGTCAGACAGAGGGAGTTTGACTGCACCTCTATCCATGGTGGTCTCCCACAGGGCACAACATTGCAGTGTCATTGCTCTGCCTGCCACTCACTGCCAGTGCTGCTGACTGGCACCAGCTCTGCTTGATGCAGAGAACAAGTGTTACATATCTGAATCATATGGCTAACTTTGCACAGATGCTTAAGGATTTTCTGTATCAGAACCTCTCCCTCAAGGGCACAGTGCCCTATGATGAGTTCTTCAGTGAAAGAGCCAGTTCAGGAAAGTCTATGCAAACCTCTGCCGTGGCATCCTGCCCACTCTCTCCATCAGAGATTGCGTCCTTGGCTACAGTGACACAACATTTGTGTGATCACACTGTAAGTCAGATCTCTGAAACTTTCTAGTTCTTCATAGGTTGCTTTTGGAGGTGACATCACTTAGCAATAGTGAGCTGTGGAAAAACCAGACACCTCTTAGTGAAGCCACCCAAACGCCAGGGATTTTACGTATGCTGAAACTTCAGCTCCTCCTGTCTAGTCAATGTGGAGAAACAGCACTTCTGAGGAGAGATCCAGCCCTGTGTCTTTGGATGACAATCTCCAGTCTCTGGAGATGCCTGCTTCTCTCCACCAGCATATCCAGTATGACTGTTTTACACTGACATAGGACCAAGGCAGGGTGAGGGGCACAGAGGATGGAGCTGCACCTGAGAACAGACTGTGAGCCATTTGGTCTGATGTGGGTATAACTGCTTCCTCAGTTGGTATGGGGATAGCCCTGCTCAGCTTTGAAGGCCCAAATCTCAGCTGGAGTTCTACAGCCATAGAAAATCCTGAATGCAGCAGACAGAGGCCTGCAGACTGTGCCTGGGAAAGAGGGTCTCTGGCACAAAGCAGCCCAGTCATGCCATGTGATGCAGCAGGTGGGTGCCTTACTGTGTTCTGAGGTGTTGCTGCCTCTTGTTCAGATGAAGGTACATGAAAATAGGAGCATCTTTTCAGTAGAGAATGCCAAATATTCCCAAATTGTTCCACATCACAAGAAGGGACAACATTTTGAAATCTTCCAAGGGAAAAAAAAAAGGACAAAATATATTTGGCATCAGTCAAAAAACATATTCTAAATATATCTTTTTGCATTTTAAATTGCAGGAAAATCGCTACATCCTTAATAGTGTCTGCTATTACAATGAACATTTCAATCTAGTAGTCTAGATTGCAATCTAGTATCCTAATGCTCTGATAAAGTTGCAGTGAAATGTTTTGGCTTCTTCTCATTGAAAGTATTAGAGAAATCGATTTGTTCCCATAAAACATTGTTTCAATTAAACAACATTTTTCATTGCAAGACCATTCTGTAAGAATTTTCAGGTAGCTTTACCTATGGCAAGAAGGATGCATGGATTACAGATGCTGCTGGTCTGTATTGGTCCCCTATATAAACATATTCCTTTAAATCTTTTTTCCCAATATAAAATAAGAGAGAAAAAGGATTCAGATTAAGAGAGATTATTTTAATCTTAGAGCTGTTAGAAAATAGATTGATGTGTTGTCAGAGTGAAAAAGAGATCCAAAGAGTGAAAGCTAGGGCTGAAAATGTCAGACTTAAAATAAATCTAGCCAGGCAAGCTGAATTTCAAATTATTCCATAATGCTACAGTGACAGTATGAGCAATAATTAAGTTCTCTATTGTTTGCATTCAGTGAAGAATCTTTTAATATCCTGCAATTTATCATTCTAAAACTGCATAGCAATATAATCCTCTCCATTCTAAAGAGAGCTCTAATTGTTAAATAGATGGTAAAATGCATCAGTAATTCACCCCAAACTGCTGGCATCATTATTCCTGGGACATGGTTTGGTGATTTTTGATGAGATACTGAGATTACTTCATTAAGTGGCAAAATCTGAAGGATTACTGAACAGTGAGCAGAACAGAGATGCTCAAGCCCACTGATGAGAAGGCTCGGGGTCTCTTTGCTCCATTTCCTTTGGACAGAGTGTCAAGGTCTGTTCTTGGTTACACTGGCAGATGACTGTGTTTGTTCTAGTGTATTATCCCAAGTGCGTGCTGGGGAGGTAACAGCAGAACTGGGCCCGTGCAGCAGCACACAGACCAGTTGCACATTGTTCACCACTCATGGTTTCTGTAGTTTGGAGCTTGGTGAGCAACCTGCCTGCACAGATGAGATCAGTGATTCTGACATGCTGAGGCAGTGGGTGGGACAGTCACCCTAACCCAAGTTCAGACACTTAAAGTTTTAAGTTTTAAATTCTAGGTTTGCCCCAAAGCTTACAACTTTCTTAGGTCTTAAGACTTCAATGTAAAGCTCCAGCACATCTTCAAAGAAGACGATGCTCAAGTTAACAGCTGCTGACAATGCCTAATTCAGTCATTTTGGTCCAAGAGAGAAGGTCATCATTGCTAAGGTTGACCACTCTCCCGCTGCTGAAATTCATTCTCTCCTCATGCACGCAGATGAGGCATGCCATTTTAAGCCTCCTCAGAGGAGAAAGTTTCCTTTGTTCCTTCTAATATTGATCTTCATCAGTTTTGGTGATAGAGACCTCCTGGTAGCTTTTGTCATGGATCACGACATGGCGTCCTTTCCATCAGGAGATGCCTTTTAACCTGTTCCTCTAGGATTTCTTTTTCTAGACATGAAAACCTTTAAGCTGAGAACTAAGTGCATCATCTGCAGGATGGGCTAGTGAATGAGAACAGGATGACAAGTATCCCAGAACAAGGTAGTGAAAAAATGTGAGGATGTCAAAATCAGGAGAAGCTGCCGATTCCTGGATGTAAAGGATGCAGGTAATCCACTGATGCACAGGGCAGAGGCTCCTCCCCAGTTCCCACAGTGTTATTTCTTTCTTAGAAAGTGGCTGCATGCAGGCAGTTACCCATCATCCCATTTCACACCCTGGAGAGCTGAGCCAGAGGTCTTTCAAACACAGCTGAAAGCTGCAGGACCCCTGTCCTTAGGACGGCCCCCAGTGTAAAGTGTGATATCTGAACAGAGAATGAACAGGAGAAGGGGGAGACACAATACTGCCCTCACACGGCACATACTCACTGGTCCTCTCCTGGGCATGAAATAGTCTGTAGGCGAACTTCCAATGAGTATCTCAAGAGACAGGGTCTTCAGAAAGGATTTGTGTGTGGAGAGTGGTGGAGGAGAGAAGTCATGGGGCAATGAGTGATAAGGAACCAAAACAGGCAGCTGCCAAAACCTCTAAAATCTAAAAATAAGGACTACCGAAATACAGTTAAGATAAATCATAACTTTTTTATCACAGGGTTCAGTGAATTGGAGACAAGAATCTTTGCTTTCCTCTTGGGAAGGAGAACATAAAAGAATGAACTTGTGACAATAAGGCAGGAAATAATTACTTTGCCTTATTACCCTCAGCCCTCATGAGTCATCACTCATGCCAGTGTCAGTGTCACAGATCTGCTAGTGGAAACCACTCTCTAGAGGGTCTTGGGGCTAAGGACCAAGTTCTCTTCTGAGCTAGGTAGGAAGAACAGGGAATGAGCAAACAGCTTTGAGTATCCCTAGCTCCCCTCCTTGGCCCTGGTCTGGCATGGGCAAAGAATTAAGCTGTGTGCAGGCAGAGAAAATGAGGGCAGCAGCTATCCTGGGTGACTGCAATGCCAGACTGCAGGATAACCAAGAAAAGGCAGATAACATTAATGAAACTCTATAAGCATGCAGGGTTTTTTCCTCTAAATTCCCCCACATCCAGACTCCTTGGTTACTATCCTTCCAAACTTAAGTTCCCATTTCTAAGTATTTTTACTCATTTCTACATTTTTTTTCAGAAGGAAATCTAGTATTACAGAGGGAAAAAATGCTCTAGGATTTTGGGTTCTTTCTCTTTAATTTCACAGAAGTTACCGCTGACAGTAATTAATGACATTGGAGACTCTAATAATTATTATTTTTATTTCTCATTATTATGTCTTAAAATATGAAGTTCACTTACATCTATTACAAATCTTCATCTGCTCATTCCTAACCATTCAGTGTAAGGACACAAGCAGCATGGGTAGGTAAGATGCCATTTCCCCCTGTACATCTGTAGTACCACAGGTTTCTGAATCTCAGCAGTACCAGAAAGCTAACTATTTTATCCATTTCAAAAGCTGATTTATTACCAACTCAGAAAGAGAAACAGCATCTTTAAAAAATGCACAGTAATTTGCTGCTCTGAAAATCAATCAACCGCAGCCAGCACTGGCTGTTAACACTGACAGGATGAAAACATGAGCCTGCCTGCTGCACCAGCTAAAGCACTGCTGGCTGCAATCTCATCAGCCTGGAGACAAGCGTGACCATTGCCAGCCAAGTCCCCATGGAGTTCACAAAGATCTGGCTAAGAGTAACTTGAAGGCAAGCAGAGAAGTATTTAACACTTTCATAATAACTTTCAGAGATGCTCAGAGGAACTGGAGGCTGAAACCCTGCAAAAAAAAGGCCAGGTGGGAGCTAGTAAGATGGTAAGAGATTGACTGCAGAGAGACCAAGGGAATTGTTTTCATTTTGAGTGACTTACAGAAGGCATTGCAAAAAGGAAGGTTTTCTGCTGTTCCTGTATATCCCAGAGGAATTGGGTTGAGCCAGTGCTGTGCAGCACTGTCCAGCCCCACCACTGTGAAACCCTGGCCCTTGGGGTCACAAAGACCATACTT
>JAOXXN010000446.1:103527131-103567290 GCA_026770055.1 Myrmophylax atrothorax | reverse complement strand
GAAGGAGGGAGCGGGACAGCCATGGGGGCGCGCGGCGCGGGCCGGCTCTGGTGGGGTAGGAGCCGTGAGGGGACGGGGAGCGGCCTGGGGCGGCGGCGGGACACGGCTTCCCTCTCCCCGGCTTTGCAGGCTCCGTCGCGGCGGGGAGGACTGGAGCCGGAGGCCGTGCGGCCGTTCTGCGGGGTGGCCGGCGGGTGACGGGGGGAGCGGGGAGCCTCCTGAAGGAGAGTGTAGCCAGGTGGGGATCGGTCTGTTCTACCGGGCAACCAGCGACAGGGCAAGAGGGCACGGTCTTAAGCTGCGCCACGGGAGGTTTTAGATTGGACATTTGGAGGAATTTCTTCATAGAAAGGGGTATTAGACATTGGAAGGGGCTGCCCAGGGAGGTGGTGGAGTCACCGGCCCTGGAGGTGTTCAGGGAAAGACTGGACGTGGCATTCAGTGCCACGTCTGGTTAACAAGGTGGTGTTCGATCAGAGGTTGGATTCGATGATCTCGGATCGGTGGGGGCAGCGCTCGCAGCCGCGGTCCGGCCTGGCCGGTCTGTGCCGCGGGGTGGGGATTGCTCGGGGGGTGTCGGAGCGCAGGCGGAGGAATACTGAACATCATAAAGGCCTAAAGATCCCAGCTACAAAAAAAAAAAAAAAAAAAAAAAAAGGAGTGGCTATCGCTCACCCTAATAAGTAAAAAACCCCGCTTTAATTTGAGTAAGCGGCGTTGTGCTTGCCTGGGTGCCCTGCCCTGGGGTCTAGTGCCGTGAGGGCAGCGGGCAGCAGGAGAGCAGCGGCCGAAGGCAGACGGAGGAGTCTGTTGGGGGCTGGTGTTCCCCTTCCCCTCCCCCTGCTGCTGCATCGTGTGTGCCGGAGGAATCTGTAAGCGATTCCCACTCGGGCCCCTCGATGGGAACGCTGCCCAAGGCTGTGGCTCGCCGGGCGCACGTGTGCAGGGATGTGTGAGCTCCGGCACGCCGAGCGATGCTGCAGGACGAGGTACTTGAAGGAGGAAGTTCACAGGATAATCATCATCATCCCGTGACAAATGCCTTTTTTCCCCAGATTTTGCAACTTTGGTGTTTAGTGAAGACTAGTAGTGCGAGCATAGACCTGACTCGATTTAATAACGCTCTTGTCTATGTGATTTGCTTACATTAGCGAACAGCTTTTGAAATCAGATTATCTGTTTCTTTTTGTCCTAATAACGGACAGATTTCCATTTATCTGGCTTAGATGCTTGTAGGAAAATGATATTTTTCTTCGCTAAAGATGAATTAAACCTTCAGTGTTTCAGTGTAGAAAGGAAAGTTATGCCGCCGGTTCGTGAGTCACAGTTAGAAAAAAAATGCAGTGATACGTGACCAGTGAATTTCACAATGTGCTTTCTTTTGTGAGTTCTCTTTACCAGGTGTTTTTGCATAAGCTGGAACTTCTCTGTTTGAAGGGACAGAAATGGCTTAGTGAATTGTCTTCTGAAGGAATTTTTCCAGAGATCACCTAAAAGGTGATGCCAAAATACGCTGATTTCAATTTAATGGTCTCATTTCATTTAGAGAAGGTTTTTCTCTCTTAAGAGTGACTGTAACAGTCAAGAAGCTTTTTCCATCCTTATTTTCTTTCTCTACCCCAGCAGCAGCTGATACAGTAGGTCACCGTAACACACAGTGACAGCCACCGATCGCCTTGCAAGTCAGTTGATCAGTGTTGATGAAGTGCTGCTTTGTGTATGGGTGTACTGAAGGGACAATCTAACATGTAAATCTGGTGATGGAAACCAGTTATGATCGTGTCAAAAGAAAAGGTTTGGGTCTTTGTGCTAGAAGAAACCATTAGGAAGGGGTAGTGGTGCAGCGGGTAGGGCACTGGCTTGTACTGTGGCAGTTCAGTCCTGATCTCTGCTTGAGCAACCTGGAAGAGGTTGTTTCTGTCAGCTTCTCTCAGCCCCAGAATAGGGATGATGGAACTGGCTTTTCTTGAATGAGACTGATAAAAGTGTGGGTGTTGCTGTGCAGTCTGTGTACCATGTGCTGTAGAGTTTCTGCATCACTGAGCAGTGTCTTCCTCTCATGTTCAGTCTGAGCTACAGTGTGCAACTTCCCATTCAAGTTATTAACCACTTGCAGCAAAGCTGGTTTCTGTCTGGTTCTAACTCGGGTGTCTTGAGCTCTTACTCCCCTCCAGTCTTTAGTGGATTAAGTCTTTTGCTGGGTGGATTTTGTTACAGAGATGCTTGTCACCTCTTTTCTAGTCATCTCTCAATCTCCTTGACTAGGTAGAAGGAAGGATTACAAGGTTGTACTTAGCAGGTCTCAAGCAATAATAAGTTCCAGAAATTGTCAGAAGTACAAAGTCATAGGAGAAAGCAATTACCTTGTATCTTTTAATCTTATTTTTTTAGCATTCTCAGAGTGCTTGAATTCTTAACCAGAGAGATTTTGCTGTTGTTCTCTGGTCTATTACTAGAGATATAAATCAATGCTAGACTAAGATCCTCATGAGCAAGAATGAAGGAACTCATTACTCTACCAGTGCATCAAGCACTGGTCCTAAAATCAGTGTAACTGGGACAGGCCTGTATTAGGTAATCCTGTAATAGAGGTGTTTGAGTGCCTGCTGTGCCAGAGTTGTGAGCAATTGGTTTAGGAGTTGCTACAATTGTGGGGATCCCTGCGGAAGTTCTGCTGGTCTGGGACCAGTAGGACGCAGGGCAGGAGCTTTGACAAAATGCGCTCTGGAGAGCAACAGCAGGAGTGGCCTAACTCCAGCTGGCTTTAGACACAGAGTTTACATTACATGATCCTGTTTTAAAGTGAGGAGGAAAAGCATTTATCTTGCCTTAACATCCTTTTTTGTCTGGTCAAACTGGAATCCCTTCTCACCCCTGCTAATTTGCAGGGGGTGGGAAGCTGATTTAGTCATGGCAACAGGCAAATCATAAATGTTCAACAGGAATGCTGATTGCTTTACTTTTCGTTGTAGGCACAGTGAGCTGCACTTTGTTCCTGGCAGTTAACGGTTTGTATTCGGCCAGTGATGATGTGATAGAGCTCACACCAACCAACTTCAATAAGGAGGTCATTCAGAGCGAGAGCCTGTGGCTGGTGGAGTTCTACGCCCCATGGTAAGAATTACAGCTGTGGACTTGCTCTTATCACTGAGGAGCAGCACAGGACCTGTTGCTGATCAACCCAAGGTTTCATTCAGTTGTTGGCAGCACAGTTGTGGGTTTGATGGCCTCATGACTATCAAAATAGCTGTACTTGGGATTCCTGTTTTAAATACTCTCACGAGGGAAAAAGGTAGTTATGTGTTTCAAGTTGGCAAATAGGGTCTGATAGCAAAACCTTATACACAATTTTACTACTGCAATTTTTCTGAAGAAATTAGTATTAAAAATGACTGATCAAAATGCAATAGCTAAGTGAAAAGGCCCCTCACTTGCATATTTCTGAATGTAATTCTGATGTGAAAGCACAAATCTGAATTCACACTTAGAATTTCCACTGAAAAACAGTGGCTTTGTGCATCTTAATTTAGCATCTCTGTCTCCTATCATGTTCATGTCCAGAACATGGAGTCTCTTCCGTTTAAATTCTGGTGATGTATATTCCATCTTCATACAAGTCCTGTGATACTGCCACTCCAAAGCTTCACATTCTGGAGAAACTGCCCTTTCATTGCAACAGCCTGACTATGTCTGGGCTGAGAGGTTTAGGAGAAGGCTTGCTGTGCCTCCTCTAGTGTCATTGCATGTCTGGGCAATGGGAAGCTTTATTGAACAGTGTCAATGAAGTTTAAAACAGGAAATTTGTAGTTCCTCTCCCTGCAGATTTGTGATGATGTGATTATATGCTGGTTGCCAGGCAGCTGTTGGTCTTCTCCCTCAGACACCTCCAGGAATTGTGCCACAAACTCTTGCTAGTAGAAGTTACCTGTAGAATAATGTTTTCAGGTGTCATCACAGGTCCATCGTGCCACAGGCGAGTGTGCAAAGCTGGATTTTCATGCTCATGTTTGCCTCTGTTTTGGGAAAGATAGGTATATATACATATGTGTATGTGTGTGTGTGCACACTTAAATAATGTGGGGAGGTTTTTGAAGCCGGAGTGTTGATGTGATGTTGTGGCAGAGCCTCTTCCCCTCTTTGAGTAACCTGCAGTCTCCTACGGTTTGCTGAACTTCTACAGCGACTGAAGTAGTTGTAAGATCTGAATGACAGTTACTGTTTTTTGTTTGTTTTTTCAAAAAGGTGTGGTCATTGTCAAAGACTAACCCCTGAATGGAAGAAAGCAGCAACAGCTTTAAAAGTAAGTTTAGCCTTTCAAATGTGCTTGGGGCAGTGGATTTAAGAGTTTGGCTGTTTGCCATCTGGCTGAGAACATGAAGGTGGAGTTCGATCCTTAAACCCGTTATCTCATACTTATCCAGTTCAAGAAGTCATTCAGGCACTTAAAAATTTGTCAGTTTTTTTTTTGTTTTTTTCCTCTTTAAAAGAAGACATTAAATTGTGGAGAAAGCAAGTCGATCCTGTCCATGTGGATTCCCGTTACTGTTTTCCAGAAATTAAAACAGCTTTGTAAGCTGTTGATGATGAGTATTTCTTTACTTAAAAAAACCTTGGTCTGTGGTGATTTTCTGAACTCTTGTCTATGTAAAATATATATTCCCCTTCTAAAAGAAACCAAGCAGACAAACCCCCAAACAAAAAAATCTCAACTAAATAAAAACTCAATTTAAAATTTGGTTTGTCATGCTGAATTAAAAAATGGACTTATATCATGTTTTGTAATTTGATGCTCTTGGAGGGGAGTATGTTCTGGTGATGTTCTCTTACAGCGCTAATAAATTTCCCTCCCTCTTCCACTCCTCCCCCTCTTCTGTGCCCCCAGCAGAGAGTATGAAATGTGTTAAATCACTGTAGAAGTCTTGTCTTAGGTATTTTTTTCTTGGGTTTTTTTTTGCAGGGTGTAGTGAAAGTGGGTGCAGTAGATGCAGATAAACATCAGTCCTTGGGTGGACAGTATGGAGTCAGAGGATTTCCAACTATCAAGATATTTGGAGCCAACAAACACAAAGCAGAGGACTATCAGGGTAAATGTGATGCTCTTTTACATATTATATGCCTAAGAACTTACCTGAGTATAGTAATTATGGTAGCTGTTAGTGCTGCCTTGTGTGGCATTTCCTCCTTGTCTGGTGCTTGTAGTAACTAAGAGGTAGATGGGTGGGATTGGTTTAACCAAATTGCGTTTAACAGTTCTGCCTGCAGTTCGCAGTTATTGGGGGTACCTAGGCAGTTCCAAAGAACTATTTCTTTCTTCCTATTTATTTGGAGCTTGCCACAGTTTAAGGTGGGTAACTAAAAAGTGTAGTGAAGTCAGTCCTGCTGCTTGTGCTGAAGACGGATGTCCCACACTAGTACTGTATCACTCATAGCCCAGTACTTTTCATTAAAAATCAGTAGGGTGAGGGAGTACTAAGTTTGTAGTTAAGTTAGAAGCCTACCTTAAACTGTCCTTTTGGTGGTTTAATCACTTCCTTTGCTGCATTGCAGGTGGCAGGACAAGCGATGCTATTGTTGAAGCTGCTCTAAGTGCTCTGCGGTCCCTGGTGAAAGAACGTCTCAGTGGCAGAAGTGGAGGATACAGTTCTGGGAAACAGGTATTTGAGGGAATGTGTGGTTGTTTTTCAACTGGAGACTGTCCTGTGCAGGAGGTCAGAGTTTGTGCCCCTGATTCTGTTACAGAACAGTTGGAAGTTTAAAGGGACTTTTGGAGGTTTATTAGTCCAGTGCCTTTTCCCAGTACAGAGTCAGCTGAGCAGATTGCTCAGGGCTGTGTCCCATCAAGTTGTGAATATCTCCTAGACCTGACACTCCACACGGACTGCAGTCTCTGGGCAACCTCTTCCAGCATTTGACCATGCTCATGGTAGAATTCTATTATATTTAAGTTATAGAATCATAGAATGTTATTTCTTGTATTTCAACTTACGTCCTTTTGTCTTTGTTGTTGCAGAGAAGAGCCTATCTTTGTTTTCTTTACTGTCCTTCACCCTCTCTTCACATACCTTAATCAGCTCTGGCTGGACTTGTTCAGTGTGTGCATTCCTCTTCTACTTGGGAGCCCAGAACTGGACCCAACACTTGCGTGTTTCAGACTGTGCTGAGCAGAGGGAGAAGTTGCCTCCCCAGACCTGCTGGCAACGCTCTGTCTGGTGCAGCTCTTGGCCACCTTTATAGGTGTGCAGTTCTGGCTTGTGTTCAGCTTGTCCACCAGACCTTTAGGTTTCTCTTTGAAAAGCTGCTCTCCAGCCAGACAGTTCCCAGCATGTACTGGTGTATGGGGCTGTTCTTCCCCAGGTGCATCTCCTTTTGAACTTTGAGGTCCCTGTTAGCCCCATTCTCCAAGTGGTTCAGGTACCATTTGCCCAGTTCTAGTCTAAGCTGGATGGATAGGTTTTTTAATTTGGTAGTCTTTTTCTGAAGTTGGTTTGCTGGGTTTCTCCCTGAAGGTAAATTGAAAAGCTTCTGGCACCTACAACTGTTTCTAAATCATGGTGCAAGTACATTCTGACATCCTCAGGTTGGCCAGATAGAAGACTTGGGTGAGCTGTACCCTGTAGTGTATATTGCTCTCCCACATGTTTGTTTTACCTGGAAACCAGGACACAGTTCCGGATGGAGGTGGGGGTTGGAGAGCACTTTGTTCTTGGACAGATCAGAGCATGAAGAACTGGGAAAGTGTTCCCACATCTTCTCAGTAGTCAGTTTGACCCAATTTCTCTTAATTTTTTCAAGAGAAGATTCACTTGCTGTTCCTTGAGAGTGCTGTGGGAGTAGGCTGTGTGTATTGTCACTTTTAAAGTGGGAAAGTTGTATGATCCAACACTGCCTGGTTTGTATCTTACTCAAATAAGGACTCCTTGGTACAAGGTAACACTCAGGAGTTAGCTTGTGTGGGAAACCAGTTTTGGTTACTTGTTACATGAGTTTCTGTCTTGTTTCTTACAGAGCCGGGAGAGTGGAGGTGGAGATAAGAAGGATGTGATTGAGCTGACTGATGACAGCTTTGATAAGAATGTCATAAATAGCGATGATGTGTGGATGGTGGAGTTTTATGCCCCATGGTGTGGGCACTGCAAAAAGTAAATGAGGTTTTTCTTTGACAATTCAGTTCCCATTCGTGCTTGGTTTTGTGCAATACCCTTAGTCCCCTAAAAGAGACCTTGCGTCTCTGGTGTATCAGAAGACGGGTTTTCTGTAAGGTGTTTTAATAAAAATGTGGGGGATTTTGCTCAGGGCCCCTCGTGCTGCTCTGGCTGCACTCTTTCTTAGCAGTAAAAGTCCCAGTTACCACTAGAAATTAGATCCAGAAGTTATATTAACCTTTTAATTCCTTCAGATGCAGGACATTAGTCTCATTTAGAATAGCTCTCTTAGCTGTCATTCTCTGCAGGGGCTTAATTTTCTTGAATGGAATGCTCTACATAACATGGGAGAGTGGTATACTTTTGCTAGCTCTGAGAGAGCTTAGAGCACTTGTACTCTGTTTTGCAGCCTGGAGCCAGAATGGGCAGCTGCTGCCACTGAGGTGAAGGAACAAACAAAAGGAAAAGTAAAGCTGGCTGCAGTAGATGCAACAGTCAACCAGATGCTGGCAAGCCGATACGGGGTGAGTGTGTACTCTGCAGTGGTTACAATTTCTTTGCCTTCTCTAACAAGTCAGATTTCTCTTCGGTGCTTACTGAACTGTTCCTTAATCTGGTACTACTTAAGTTTTTTCTTAATTATTTTCCACAAATAGTTAATTCCTGAATGTAAGTAACAATATGAATAAATGGGAAGAGAGGAAAAGAATGAATTTGGATGTTGGTGACAAAGGCTGTTTATTTCCATAAGATTTTGTGTACCTTTATCATCTGAAGTGAGAGGTCTCTCTTTTCAGACTGTATGCTGGCTGGGCATCTCCAGAATCCATGCATGTGCCTGTACACCTTGGAGCTAGTTATCAGGGATCACTGACAGCATTGGCTGCACTGATCAGATGTGTTACTCACCCACAGTGAACTGATACTCCTTAACTTTTAGTACAGTCCACAGAGTTTACAGTGTCCTGCTTAGTTTCCCTGTAAGTGCATATGGCTGACAGCAAAGAGGAACACTGAGCATGTTTTACAGGAAGTGTAGCAGAGGAAGCTTAAGGTCCATTTGTTGCCATGCAGGCTCAGTGCTGTCCCCCAGCAGACCAATTGGGACACTAATAAAGATCAAGAGTAAAGATAGTCTTTGTGGTACTTCAACCTGCTGTGCTTGGTGCATCTAAATTGAAAACCCTGAAGAAGTTTTTCAGCGTTGTTAGCCTTGTTTTGAATTGTTGCACAGGTAGGAAGCTACAAAATTCTTCAAGTTTAGTCAGAACATGGTGTGAGACTTGATGTTGAATCTCTTCCCTTGCTCTTAATCTAGAACATATCAGTCAAACAGATAAATTCCACTGTAAATAATACTCATGTTTATTTGAGTTGATGGCTTAAACTTGTCTTGCAGATTCGTGGATTTCCCACCATTAAAATCTTCCAGAAAGGAGAAGATCCTGTTGATTATGATGGTGGGAGAACTAGATCTGATATCATTGCTCGTGCTCTAGATCTCTTTTCTGATAATGCACCGCCACCTGAGCTCCTGGAGGTACCTTTACATTATTTTCTCAGATTGCTTTTCCATCATATTCTCAGCAGCAATTTTAACAGGACTGTATAAACTGTAAATAAAACTGCCTGAGTGTGTGCTTGTGCTCTGTTTTGCTAAGCCCAAGACAGAAGGTAAAGGGTGGCAAGTCTTAAATAACAGAAAGCTGAATGTTTATTTCTTCTGTGAATTTGTTTTCGACTGGAAGATGATCAGAATTGGTGCAGGGAAGGCACTGCCAGGATGGTGCCAGGGTGTCTGGATCCGCCCGTGAATGACTGAAAAGGCTGGGCCCTGTTCAAAAGGGCAGGGCTTTGTTGTTTGTAAGCTCTCCATTAGTAGGAGGTGCATGATGAGCAGTTTTGCTTGATGTCCAAAAAACTCCATCCACTTCTGGTTTCAGCTTTCTGTTGGTAGATTTGAAATGGCGATCAGTTGTCTCCAAAGTGAGGTGCATGCAAGACAATCCATTGGGATGCAGAAAGGAAAAAACCAAAACCATTTGTTGCACCATTAATAAAGATATTTTTAAATAGTGCTAATACAGTAGTACATGTTTATATATATGTATATGCATATAATTGATGTACAAATATGAGGACTTCATGCTTAAAAATTTTCATATTGGTGGGGTGCACAGTCAAAGGTTGGATACCATTGGTGCAGGTCACTGGATTGACTCCCTTTTGAGGCAGATCCCACAAAACCTGTGTTGCTGTTACTGTGGATTGAATGATCCCATCTGCAGCAAAGGCTGCCCACTGCTGCCTCTCCTTGGGCCAGCAGGTGTTCACAGAGGCCCAGGGATGCTCTTTCCAGCCTGGAGCAAGGACAGTGATTTTGAGCAATAAGTGACATCTTGCTATGCTTTCTCTTACGTCTTATTTGCTACCACTTACTTTAATGTTTCTGCAAGTCTCAACAGAAGACTTTGTGAATTGTAAATTTACTTTGTAAGTTACTCGTGTCCTGGGGCACCAGTGAAGTAGGAGAGACTCCTAAGCTTTTCTGTCAGGTTGTTTCACCGTGTAGGATGGAGTTATTAGGCCGTTGGAGGGAAGTGCAGTCACAACTGAATAACCAGGTCTTACTCTCATTGACTTGCTGCTGCTTTCTTCTAGATAATTAGTGAGGATGTTCTGAAGAGCACCTGTGATGCTCATCAGCTCTGCATCATTTCTGTCCTGCCTCATATTCTTGACACAGGTACACATACAAGCAAGCAGACTTCTGTATGAATTTGTCACTTAGAGTGTATACTTGTGGTTTTTAACCTGTCCAATTCTGTCTAACAGGAGCTTCAGGGAGAAATTCTTACCTGGAGGTCATGTTAAAAATGGCTGAAAAATACAAAAAGAAAATGTGGGGGTAAGTGTCATTGTAGACTGGTTATCTTGGAAAAGATGTGAGCGTTTCTGGAGGTAATGAGATAAAATTTGTATGATAGCAGGTAAGAGTTGTTCCTTGTTCAGGCTCACATATCATGGTATTTTTTTAATTACTGGGGAGGGAAGCTGTGACTTTAGAATAACCTGTTATTTTTAATTTCTTTTCATCCGCACCTCAAATTCTGCTTTTATAAGTGATATCTAACCATTAATGAGGTTAAGCATCTTTTATTCTTATCCTAAATACTAATGTGTTTTAGGGCAATTTCTTTTAGAGTCTTTTGCTGGTGGGTGAGTCTGCCAGTATGAATGTTGAATTCTCAGGGGGGAAAAAAAAGGTAAATTACAGTTTTTTAACAAGTCTCATGGTGTCAAATAAGCAGGCCTGCAGGTTTTCCCTTTTTTGCCCCTTCTCTGAAGTGCAGCTTAGGATCTCTGGAACTTTCCTGAAAAGTGAGAGCTGTTCTGCTGTGACTGCTGTGAAAGGGGGCAAAATGGCATGAAAGCTTGGAGGAAAATGCTGAGATTGGCTGATTCCAGAGGTTCCTCAGGGGATTTGCTAAGCATTAGAGGAACTGAGGCCTGACCGGTGATAAACAAGTACTGAGGGTCCTTAGCTTGAAACCCTTTATAGTGATACTTGCCCAGAACTTTGTCATATTTTGATCTGTAACTTCAGTCATTTTAAACCTTGCTTAATACAGGCAAAAGTGTAGCAGTTTGTTCACCTTGGTAAGGAAGTTCTTTCCTTGCAGTGTCTTTAGTGGCTGGTCAGATCCAGCTTTTCAGTGACTGTGAGGATGGGACTGGCCTGGAGGTGCTGCTGAAGAGGGTCTTTATTCTGTTGCAAGTTTCAAGACTGGGACCCTGCTATTCCCTGTTGACTTCAATAACAGTGCCCAGTGTCAAGGGCAATTCAGAGCCCAGACTGAACTCTACAGAGTTGCAGGATATGACAATCTATGACTTGAAAATTATTGTAATGCCTGTCCTCATTGTTAATTTTTTGTTTCATCTTTTCCTCAAGGTGGCTGTGGACTGAAGCAGGTGCTCAGTCAGATCTTGAGAGCTCTCTGGGGATTGGAGGCTTTGGGTATCCAGCAATGGCTGCTGTTAATGCTCGGAAGATGAAATTCGCCCTTCTGAAAGGGTCATTCAGTGAGCAAGGGATTAATGAGTTTCTCAGGTATGAAATCTTAGTGACTTAAATCTTTCTATAACTGGGGCTGTGACTCTTTAGGCCAAAATCAGACTCTCCAGGATCAGACAAGACTTGCACAGTTAAGAGAATGAAGATGATGAGAATTCACTGGAGTAAGAGAATGATTTCAGCAGAGTTTGCAATAAAACTGTCACTGCCTTTTTGTGGTGTGCAAAATTAAGTTTGCTGTTTAGACTTAAAGGGTAGCTTTGGCACAACTTTTGACAACAGAAGTGGGCTTTGATATTGAAAACATCTTGTTTCTCTGGTAATCCAAGAAATAAGTTGGTAATCAGTTCTATTTACCTCAAATGGTGCATTCTGACTGGTTATTAGTAATTGTGAAGTTCCGATTTGGGAATCTAATTGGGTGCTGCTGAGGTTCTGGATGTTGCTGTTTATCTTTCTGGTTCAATCTGGCCCTGCTTCCCCCTCCCATTCTCCTGGCACCTGATAAACTGATGGGGGAGCACAAGCAATCCATCCAGAAAATCAGTCGCTCGCTGCTGCTGTGCAAGTTCCCTGAAACTGCCCCTTGTCTGTTTGGGCGAGAACCTGTGCTGAAAGAATGGAATAGGGAAAGGAAATGGAGAGGATAACAGATGGTGGCAGCGGTGCTGAAACAGAGTGGCTAAACTTAAACTGTTACTTGTGTGGTCAAAGTGTGGTGGGAACTCTGCTTCCAGGTAGAGCATCAGCTGCTGTAAGCTATGCAAGAGCTTACATTAGCAATGTTATTTCCATGTCCTTTCTTGGAGGATGGCAGAGGACAGACAGAATTGCAAAAGCAAATGCAGCAGTGTCTCCCCACCTGGCTGTAAGAAGCACATTAATTGAATGCTGTTCCTGCTGGCTTAATGTAATCAGTGCTATATTCTCTTACCTGTGAAAGTGATCAGACTTTCTTCTAATGCCAAAAAGATAAATATTCTTAGAGCATCAAGTGAAATTTAGGATTCAGATGCAAGAGAAATACCAGACAGTTTGTACTAATGCATGTGAGAGAAGTGTCCGCCTTTCTCAGACATGGCAAATTCTCTTAGTCTATAAAATCCATTGAAGTGAAGCCTCTCCTGGTGAGGGTGGATGGTGCTTTGAGGACACAACTGCCAATTTAACAGCTTATATTGTTAGGTAATTGGTTTAGTGTTGTCTTACTATGCTTCAGCTCAGCTGTGCTGCTTAGAGAAAGCAGTATAACCACAGTTGTTGTGACTGGCAGTTAACTCAGCTGCTGTAGGCAGCTCCTGTAATCTAATAGGCTGTCTCAGCAGTGTTGACTACAAGTAAGAAAATTGTTACTGTGAAGAGCATAAAAATTGTGGAATACACCTAGGGAGGAATGCTAATTCAGTCTTATTTGCCTCTGAAAGAATGCAAAGGGATTAACTTGTCAGGATTTTAATGCTGGGCTTTTTGAGCAAGCCTAACTGCCAAGGGCAGGATGGAGTGTCTCAAACAGAGGCTGGTTACATCGTACCCATTGGAAGCCACAGAGGCTCAGTCCACGAAAAAAGATCTCTGGTGATTTCGAGTAACAGTTGCAGGTGCCTTCCACAACTAGAATTACAGGCTCCCTTTGGAGTTGCCTTAAGTGATAAACAACGTACTGTTAAAGGGCTTGTACTTATCCATGATTGTTACACTGCTGAAATACAACATAGTGTAGGTTACAAGCTGTCTTTAGATCCAATTGCAGATTTTCAGTGCTGCTCTAAGGGCTCTGTCATTTTCTACTGCTCAGTTTGGTAAGTTTTTTGCTTCCAGACAGTTCAGATTTGCTTAAAGAAATGAAATCTTAAAGTTGACTGCCTTTTCTCTGAAGAAGGCACTGTTCCAGGTGGATAGAGGCTGGAGACGTTTCTTAACTTTAACTTTTACATGTTTTTTTCTCAGGGAACTCTCTGTTGGTCGTGGCTCTACAGCACCAGTGGGTGGTGGAGCTTTCCCCAAAATCCATTCAGTTGAGCCTTGGGATGGCAAAGATGGTGAGGTAAGAGGTATTCCATTTCTGAAAGTGCTGATGAATTGCTGGGTTCAGAAGTCACGGAAGAGAGTAACTAAGAACTGTCAGTGTGAAAATTCTTGTTCTTGCAAGATTGTGGCAAGTGTTGTTGATAGTTTTGCATTATCTAATGGCATTATCTAATTAATATGGCAGGCTCTGTCATTGTGCACCAAATACTCCTGCCTAGCCATTAGGATGTGATCTGAAAGTTGGATCTCTTGAGGTGGGAATGTGTTAGCAGTGCTGAGTAGAGCAATTGGTAGTGTATGCATTCAAGACCCCAGTGTTGTGAAGACTTTGGTTCTGCAATACGCTGACTTTGCCATCAAGGTCTTAATGTCAGAAAGTTTGTCAGGTAAAGCTTATAATAAATAACGTAGTGACTAAGTGTATGTTCTTAAGGTTCAACATTGATGTAAAAAACAAAGTTACTACAGTCCTTTGACCTACCTCAGATAGATAAAAACATGGAATACAGCAGTAGTTTTGTTACATAGCTTATTTGTGTTGCCTTCATTTGGAGTATTTTATTAGTAGAAACAACCTTCTAGTTTAAACTCTGATCACTTGTCCTGTGCTTAATGCACTTTTAGTTTTATAAATGAAAGAGATAACAGAAGGGAGCTTTACTCTCAGGATGAAGTAGGAATCTTTCAAAGTCGGGATTTCCTGGCATTAAGCACTTCTAAACTCATGCTCAAAACCTTCCCTTTTTCACAGCTTCCAGTTGAAGATGACATTGATCTCAGTGATGTGGATCTGGATGACTGGGATAAAGATGAGCTGTGAGATCTTCAGAAAACCTCTTTTCTTGGGAGAGTTTGCGCAGCAGTTTGCAGACTGGAACACAATCAGACAGATATTCCAGTGGCCTTTATATGGAGAATAGCACATAACACACTGTGCTATTTGATGCACTGCAGCAGTGGACTGTACACATCTCAAGAAAACATTGCAGAAATTCTATGAATTGTCATAACCAGTAAACTTGATTGTATTCTGTGTAACAAATATTTTGAGGACAACATGGATATTTCTTCAGAACATCTTGGTTTTTATTTTGTGGATAGTGTGCTGTTTGAGTGTTACTGGAGGCTGTTAGTGTAACCAATTTTAAATGTAATTTTTTTTTCATGGAGGTGGAACCTGGCAAGCTTCTGTTTCAATTAAAGAATAAAATATTTTTTGACACACAGTGTTAGTCTTGTATAGATTAAGAAAGGTTGCACGTGCCCTGTTTCGGATGACTCTTGAAAAATGAACTGTAGAATAGAGAGGCTTGTGCAGACAGGAGTCCTAAGCCACCCCCTTGCTGAGATCTTGACAGTTTGGCCTAAAGCCTGATTAGGTGGACAATCTTAGTTTAAATGCTCTTTAGTCTTCCTTTTCCTATTCCTTCTCAGGGGCTTTCTCTTTCTTTTTGCCAGACTTCATAAGATCATTAATACAATGGAAGTGGGGTTGCTGCTGCAATGGAAGTTGCTGGGAGCTGTTGGTCTTCCCCTGGATTAGTGCTGAAACTAATCCCCATTTTAGGGCATGAGGATTTCCAGGTGCTATCAGAAAACTACCCTGGTGCTGTCTCCAGCAAATTGGGTAACACTTCTTCACTTCCCATCTGGCATTGTTTTCATCTCAAACTGCTATTTCCTTGGAAGGGGAATCAGGACTGGGAATAGGGATGTTTACTGCTGCTCCTTATTAATAAAGATACTTTATTGCTCTCTGTGTCTTGTATATTGGTGTTTAGTGAAGTGACCCTCATGTGATCAGCTTGTTTGTAAGTAAGGAATGAAAGAGCTGAAAGTTTCCCCTTCTTTCAAGGAAATAACATCATACGGATATTTGTCATCTGATGTCAATAAGAGATTGCCCAGAGCTCATCCCTGTGAAAGGCTGTGTCAGAACCATGGGCAGCCAGCAGTAACCTGACTGCTTATTTGGTGCAGACGTCATGCCAGCAGATGAGATCTAATGGAACTGTTATAACTGAAGTATCTTTGCAAAAACTAAACTCATGAGTACTTGGGACTGTAAGTCAAACTACAATAAGCTCCTCAGCATTTTTGAGGATCTTTCCTCTTAAGCTTAGGGCTTTTTTTTGTTAAATTGAAAGAACTTTGGGTTTTGCTCTGATGCTTTCCACTTTTTCTGCTTAATTTTTCTTTTTTTTAGTTTTAGAAAAACAACTGTATACACCTAGTAGACCCATTAACCACCACACTTCTTAATTTTTTGTTTTATTTCAAGTCCTGTAGATACTCCATCTTTGTCATTTACAAAAAAATAAATACTACCATAGTACCTCCTGCCTCTGAAATATTTTTTGTAAAACTGAATAAGGAATATTTATATTGAAATCACTAAAAATTATTGGAAGTGCTAGGAAGATCATCCTGCTACGCATCTGCATTTTGACTTTCAGCACCTAAAGATTGTTTTCCTGTAACATTAGAGTCTTGAAAAGTAATAGGTGAAGCTTGAGCAATTTTTCTTTAACTGCAGTCAAGAAGACTGAGGTCAATCTTGAAATAGACATAAGGGTAGTATTCTTGATTACTCAGTTGTAAGCCAGGGATGTCCATGCCAGGCTGGAAAAGGAAATAATACCACTTTAGTGCCGGTAAACGAACTGTTGCATAGTTCCAAGATAGAGGGGATTGCTTTTGTGCTCCTTTCCCACATTCAACACTGAGAATCTGGTCTTTGCTTGTTTCAGGCTGCCTAATGTAATTAGCATTGAGAATTCATGCTTCATTGCTATGTTATGAACTTGTAGCATTTTTGTGTGCTTCAGCTCTAGAGCTCATCTCTTTGTCCTCCCTTCATGCAGGGGGAATCTTGCTTGCTGGTTTTAGGCTGTTCTGAAGGCCTGATAGTTTATTTCTTACTTTAGCCTAAAATGTTTGTGCACTCAAGATATGGGGAAGGTGAAAGCTTAAGGCCCAGGTTATTTATGAATGACAGACTTTTACAGGGGACAAAGCATTTTGTTCCAAATTATTTTTTCTTGTTTGTATTGATCTGAATCTTTATAGAATACTTTAAGCTGTTTACATAGAGGAACTGCCATAATTGAGGAGACCTATTTTGTTCTGGTAGCTGTAAACATCAGATGCTTCAACAGAAAATACAAGCAATCTCTATGTATCTGCATCATAATCTAACTGTTACTGTAATCCAGTCTAACAACCAGGGAGTAGAGCTGCATCCAGGGCTCCTAGCCTTGCAAGATGTGAGGAGATGGATACTGTAGCCCCTGGACAGTGGTAGTGTTCGTTTGGCTAAGCTGAGACAAGCTACAGCATGTACACTTGCAGTCCAAATACATACATCCATTATACTTGCTGCTGCAACTTCATCCAGGTGTTTGAAGACCACATTTAGGACATCTCTCAGGCGTTTTACAGACTTCCTATTTGGCTGCAGCAGCATTGCTTGGAAATTCACTGGGAGGCCATACCTTGAAACACATCAACATACATGATCACCTGCTGGGAAGGGGCACAGCGCTCTGCTCTGCCCTCCTCCCTCCTGAGCCTCCAGGCATGCCAGCTGATGGTGTGTTGCAGAGACAATGCTTCCTCCTTACCAGAAAGCATTTTCTTTTTGAAGACAAAAGTCAACTAAAAAGTGTCTTTCTGTTTTTCTTCCCTGTGAGTGCCCCCAAGAACTGTGTTTCATCACATTTGTGTCACCTTTTTTGTGGACATCTGTATTGTCTCCCATGGGGTCCTGGAATGAAGTGTAAAAGGGACACACCTTGAGAAACACAAAACAAGGTGTGTAAGGGTCCCACTTGCAAAGGAACTGCACCAGGAAGAGAGCTGTACATTTTGACTTTTATGGGAATCTCTGCCTGCACTCTGTGTTCACTCACCTCAGGACAGATTCAACAAAAACTCTCAAGGCCTTCACGTGAATCCAAGCCACAAATGCTTCACTGAAGTTCACTTTCAGCCAGCGCAGTAATGGGCCCTATGAGAACAGACACAACAGTGCTGTGATCCCCTTGCTGAGCGAAGCAGCTCCATAGTTAACACACCACTGAGGCCCTCGTGGGCTGCTGAGGCAGTTCCCAAGCACACTTGTAGTGGCTCACAAATGACCTTGGGCAAATCATGTTATTTATCCCATGCCTCAGTTTTATGGGCTAAATGGAGCTCACAGGAGACTTTGAACCATGAAGCCATTTCTGAGTGAGAGGTGCTTAGGCATGCTGGCAGCAAAGCCTGCCACTATGTGGACCATCAGCTTGAGGTACTACTTACATATTGTTGTTTCTTATCAGAAGCTAATTTCATCAGTTCTTCCTTTTCACATTTCAGTTCCTTCTCATCATAATAAAATTCTCGAACCATGAACCTACAATTGAATGACACTTGCTCTCACAAGCCGTAGTCCAAGAAATACGCACACTCATTTCTTTTGCCTCTGGAGAAGCAGGTGGAGGAAGTTGCTAGCCATTTAACAAGCTAAAGTATGTGGAGGGTGGGAGTTGAAGTCACCCCCAGAAAGCCAGTTCCTGCTGTCAGTAGCATGAGAGCAGGAAGGACAATTCCAGGATCTGTAGTTTGATGCTTAAAAAACAGGATCATTGATTCTGCTTTCACAGCTCTATCCCACCCTGCCTTCTCAGGGGCTGTAGAGCCAGCAACAAGCAGTCATGAAGGCCTAAAAACCAGTGAAGAATTCAGTGTTCTGCACACAGAATAAGCCTCCCCTTATCATCTCTCACTAGCCTGCCTTGCCCAGCAGTCAGTGTTTCTTACCTGTTCTCCCTTGCCTTAGCCTTGAATTCATCCATCACCTTTCTAAATAGGGTCACAGTGAAGAGTCCTCCCTCTGCATCCTCAGCAATCATTCTGTGGGAGGGAAGTTCACTGCTGTGATTTTTCATGGCAAATCCCTCATGCCTTTTTTACCTTCCTCACCTTCCTCTTTTGCAGTTATTTTTATTTTAATTTATGATACTGAACACCCTGCTTTTTGAGAACTGTTGCGATTGAAACAGGGAACAAAGACTTTACTAGCACTGGCTATGCTATCTCCAATGTAAAACTCAACAAATTCAGCTCCTGAACCCACTGTAGTACACACATTCTACCTGCCTGATTTGTCTGTGTTTCCTGGTAACATTCCCCCATCTTTCCATGCACTTGTGTTTTTGAGACAGGCAGTTGCAAACAGCTTGCTTCTTTCTCTGTGCTTTCCACTTTTTTCATTTCAGGTAATATCACTGACAGCTCTTTTGCCCTGGACTGGACCTCATGGTCTGCATGAGCTGAGCAGTAGAATATTTAAGGTGAAAGGATAAGTTAATATGGCATTTGCTAATGCAAATGATAGTATGCTGAATTATTCTATTCTACAGCAGGAAGCAATTAAAATGCAAATTTAGTGTTTGATCTTTTTACAAAGTAGTTTCCATAAAGTTCTATGTGATTGTATGTGTTTGGATTATGACTTGATTACTGTAACAAATTGTCTTGTTTTGCACAAAAAAGCAAAGGCCCTGGTTGAAAGCACAAAGAACTAGATTACTTGAAAATGGAACAATAAGATAATTGTAAAAAAAATTATTTTTTTTTCTTTCATCTGCACTTCCCTTCAACAGAGTAATTTTTGGTTTCACTTGAAAATATGCTAATATTGAGCCTATGCATTAGACAAGTGATTCCTTCCAGGATCCAGCAATTTGGCTGAAATGTAGCAGGGAACTCTGAAACAAACAGGGAGCTTAATTTGGAACTTCACTTACTTGGTGGAGCGAGGCACTACCATATCTGAGAGGGATTCATAGGTCTTCTGCCACTGTACGTAGCTTGACCTTTGAGCAACACACAAAAAAACCCCAACAGTAAATAATTATCATATACTGGAAAGCGAATGTGTGGATATATGTAGTTAATTAAGTGTTACCGTTTCAAAATCTTTCAAAGATTTTTCTTTCTTTTGTTTTTCTTCTCCCTTGCCAACACAGTGGTTTGGGAGTCAGGAGCCAGAACCAGCTGGCTTGTCGAAGCCCAGGTCTCTCACTATCTGCTCCCAGAGCCAGCTAACTGTCTGAAGCCTAAACAGAGGGATACCTTATAGCTTTGATTCCAGCGTGATGGCTGGGGCGAGGACTGGGGGAGGTGTTTTCTTTTTTGGGGGGAGAACTCTACTCTTTCCCTGGCTTGGGAGGTGGTGAAAGTGAGGTTTCCCGGTGCTCCTTTTCTGCTGGTGGGCTACGCCTTTGTTCTCCATCCGCTTGGATGCCGGCCGCCGCTTGCCGGGCTGGTCGCAGCACTAGGAGGGGGTCCTGGCTCATCCCTCCTACTCCGCACGTCCTGTCTCCAGACACATCACCACAGTTTGGATTCCCTATGGACTCATCGAGCGGCCGGCATCATCTGCAGAGGAGTTTCTAACCACGCCCCTCCAGCGCTTTTGGACAAAGGATGGTGAGAGGGCCCTTTGCACTGCCCACGGGAAAGGTTCCAGCCCGCCCCTGCGGTCGCCATTCCCAGGTGAGCTCTGGAATCTGCACCTCTCCCTATCCGTCTTTGCCTTGCCCGAACGCGGCAGCGCCCCTGCTGTCGGGAACTACAACTGCACCGCAGGGACAGAGGTGGGACTGGATTTGTTTGAAAGTTTTGGTTACGGTGTTGCTGTTTGTTCCCTTCTGGTTTTGGTTATACATATCTATATTTGCAGTAAAGACCTGATCTCCTTTTTTCTACATTTTATGATTAAAGTCTCTTAATTTCAAATGTTGTGGTGGCTTGAGGAGAGGGAGGCTCCCTTCCTAATGCAGAAGGATTCCTCACTTTCCTTGATAGATATCTTGGTTTCTTTTTAAACTGAGACATTAAGCTAGTGGCTTAGAGCAGAAGAGCTGGAGGTCTTTGTGCAGGGTTATATCATTAAGATACATTAAGCCTTTCCTATCCTTTCCTCTCCTAATCACCAGCTGAGATGTTTCCCTCAATGCTATATCCTCAGTTTTCACTTTGGCTCCTGGAAGAGTTCACAGCAGGAAGCTGATGGTGGGAAGAATGTAGCTTTTGGCACATACTTCCAGGCTGCCATACAGTGTTCCATGCTTCAGGACCCCTGCACAAGCTGCCCTCATCCAGAGGTAGGTGTGCTACATCTGCTCTGTGCAGAACTGATCCAGTGCTAGACTGCAACCATGGCAAGTGCCAGTACTGGGAAAAAGGGATCAGGGGGATGGTAAGACTTTGCAAAGTGAGAAGTCTGCTTTTAGGTGGAATCTGAAAGAATGTGCAAGTAATAAACTCAACAAACTTGTCTCAGAGAGCTTTTTGTAACCCAGTTTTCACATACAGAAAAGTGATGGTGCTGTATGTGTGCATTGGAACAGGGTTATATATAGAGGAAAACTTTTGTGTAGGCTTCTGAGGAGGACATTGTGTAACTTCACAACTGATAGCAGTGGCAGTCATCCTGTGTGGGGGCACTTACAGATGCAGTGTATGGCTGCAGAGACTGTGAGCTGGACAAATCTAATTTCTTTTATAAATTGGCTATGCTCCAATAAGAATCTGTTTTTCTTTTAGCTCTTATTATTCCTATCAGAAGACTGATTGAGAACCCACTTGCAGCCATTAAAAGCTACATCTCAATTCTGTCCTGCTCCAGTTTGGAGCAGTCTCTGTCTCCTTCTTTTGTGCCACACCACTCTTGACAGAAACTATTCCTTCTTCTTTGCTAACAGCTCCACCTATGTCCCAGCCACAGCACTGATGAGCTGCTCGAACCTGACCCAGGATTGCACAGATCCGGTGCTTAGGCCTGAAACTCAACGCCACATCGAGTGTCCGTGCACACACTATTGCCTTACTTTGGCACCACGACGAGCAGCGTGATAAGATACTCAGAATCTAGAACAAAGTCTTCTTTATGCACAATGTCTGCCAGGGTCCGGGTCAGCAGATTGCCCCTATGGTGAAGAAGACAAAGTAAAAATAACAGTAGCAGGAACTCAGCAGCAGCAGCACACTGGAGGTATTGTGCTGTGGGTAGAGTTGATAATAATATATCCTGGGGTAGAAGAGGGCCAAGAATTAGGTGGCTAAAGGACATATCTACACTTCTGAAATGGCTATTTTGTTATTTTTACTGCAACTAAAAAGAATCAAAAAGCAATTAATACTATTGACAGAATATTGGTGACTAGCACAAGGCTAGTTTATGCCCTTTATGTGAAATTACACCATTCTGCTGCCATTGTTTCTACAGGAAGGGTGTAGATGCTCAGGAAGTGCATATCTGCTCCCAGTCATTGCCACTTCTTGTGGCAGACACCTGCTTTCTCAGGAGCTGAAATGCTTGTGTGACAGGCTTCAGTACAGGCCTGAGCCATCAAACCAACGCTGGCATACCTGGAAGCCATGGACAAGCACACTTAGATATCTCTTGCAGGAGAGCAAGAGCCGCAGTCTCATGCACAGGTGGGACCTGCAGGAGGTCTTCACAGACTAAGCCCATTTGATCACATTAATTCCTAGGAGATGGAGATGGCCAGGGCTGACTGGGCATGGATGGAAGGCACTAGGTGTGTATGAGAAGAAAGGAACTGCCCTCCCTGTCACTGGGCAGAAGTGAAGAAGGACCTAAACCAGTAGTTTCTAACTATTAATTAACTGGCCAGTTACTTATTAGGGGTTTGCTCAACCCAAGCTATCTGGCACTAGTAGACACAAGAGCTGTCAACATTTAAAGGTGAGGGGAAGATAGGCCTTGACCCCAAGGTCTGTTCTTCTCTCTCATCATCTTGCTGGAGGCCTGGCCAGCAGGCTGCCAGCCTGGCTGGCTGCAGTGTCAGGAAGGCAAGGACCTGTGTCCTGTGCCCAGATCCTGAGTACAAAACAGTGGCATGCATGAGCATGGGTTGGGTGAGGGCTTGTACAGAATCCTCTAAGTTGCTTTAAATTTACTACTTACTGGATTTTACCATTCTCCCCAATGATATCCTACAAAAAAACCCAAGTAGCAGCACTGACATAGGTAAAGACCATAAGCAGATGCAGACAGGAGAGAGAACATTTGGGAAGCCTGAACAGTGGATTACTTGAACCAACAGAACAAAACACAGAAAAGAAAAATATAAGTGGGATGCTGGTGAGGTGAGGGAACAAGCAAGACAGAGCTGTTTCCTATGGGAGCTCTGCAAATGCTGCTCAGAACACAGGACACAGCTCTGTCTGGCAAAGGAATCCATCAGCTGACACCACTCATTTCTGACTCCTTGAAGTCCCATTAGAATAAAACAGTGCATTTGGGTTTGACTCTTTCCAAGACTGTCTGCTCATGCTGCCAATAAAATCCTGTTAGGAACTGCACTCCCCCAAGCTGATTTTGAGACACACTCGTTACACCAGCTCCCTATCACTGACTTTTGTTGTGTCTGTAGGTGCTCAGCATGCCCTAAAGCCACAAAAGTTTTCCCACCAGAACATGAGTGGTCCACTGCACAGCAATGGGCGTGGGCTCACACTGTCTGCAGTTCAGCCATGCAGCATGCCCGATGCAAAATACTTACATGGTTTTTTTCTCCAGGTTTTGCAAATTTCCTTTAATGTTGTTGTAGGCAGCTGATCGGGCCTTTAGGTCTGTTTCTATCTGAGTCACTTGCTAAAACAAAGTGAAAAAAGTGAGTCAATGCGGTGCTTGAGGCCTTATTCTCACCTCTGTCCCACTACCACTGCACCTTAACACAAGGACACAGCTGTCAGCTCCCTAAAACCACTGGGATTGTGGCCAAGGGGGAGCCAGTGTCAGAGCTCCCCTGTGCAAAGGCCTTTGCAAGAAGGAGGATTCAGTCAGCTGTTTCTGTCTGTGTGCCAGAGCTGTACCTAAGGAGCAAGTTCGTGGTTTCATTTGTTACCTACATTGAACAACACATCACACCTTTCTGAATGAATTGACAGTGTAAATAATTCATCCAGCCTGCAGGCATTTAATTTAATGTCAGACCAACAATTTCTCAAAAAAAAACTCAAAAAGGGAGAATAATATGGTATTGTAAAAAAAAAAAGTAATTACAATTAAGGGGATTACAGTGTGGAAAACATATCAATGTACTCTAGTAAATCTGATAAAGAGCCATATACTTACAGACTGGATAGATTTCAATATATTTATCATTACCACTGCAGTAGAAATTAAAGTTATATCAACTGCTCCAGTATAAAGTGTGTGCTTCTGAGCTTGTTCCTGGCCAAATCAAAGACAAAGCTCTCACTGACTGCCATGAGAGGAGGGACCACAACCTGCCAAAAGACATGCTTCCCCATACTGACATCTTAAGATTTGGAGTGCAATTTACCTTTGCTAATGCTTCTGATATATTCTTCAGCGGCTGCTTTATGGGATATTTGGCCATGTCCCACTCAAACCGTGTCAAGTAGCTAATTAGGTCAACTGAAAATGCAAAGAGATGCATGAAAGCAGATACTGTATCAGACAGCCAGTCAAAGTTTGGGTAGTAGTCCCCAGCTATAGCTTAGGCATAACTTTGATTAACTTTAGAGACAGGAGTGAACCAGAAGCACACCTCTGAATTCTTACAGAGATTTGATCTACATCAAATCCACACAGATCATACGCACAATCTAATCATCTTTCTAAACATCCCCAAACTTAGAAGTTGAATCAGAAATCTTTACACCTAACAGTATAGAAAAAGTGTAGAATTATCTGTATCAGCAGGACACACCAATGTACAGCCATTCTTCTTCACCGTAGAAACAGTTCTGTGTAATCTCAATCTTGATTTCTGCAATATGCCTGACTTTAATCCCAGCAAGAGCTATCAGAAAAACACTTAGTGGCCAGGACCAGCAGTAATAGTCAGGGTGGCTGAGAGTTTGATCAAAGGTATTAAGAGCACAGTGAGTGTCACTTCTCTGTGACTCAGTCAAGCACTCACTAGAAATTAAACAAGTTCAGGTGAGATGAGGAATTCCTCATTGACTTTGTGCACATAGGTCCCATCTCACACAAAGCTATAGGGTACTTATTTAACTTGGTAAATCCAGTCACAGCATCCAACAACAGAAATTCACAGCAAGGCCCCATGCATGCAACCCTCAAAACAAGGCACCCTTAGACCATGGGGAGCCATGGCTTCTTCCCAGAATCAAGGGGAGATGACACATACAGCATCCAGCTCCTAGGACAGGATCATCCTGTTCTGCTGCTTGAAGATCAAGGCTCCTTGATGTTAGGAAACAGTAAGGCTTAGTACATTATGGTACCAAATACAGAATTCTCCTCCAGCAGCTCATGAAATCAAACAGTTCTTTGCCTGAGTCCTGAGAGCCCTTTGGATGCTGACACACCACTACAGTGTTCTTGCACAGCTTTATAGGATGAGGTAAAGTCATGCATCCTGCCACAACAAGCAGAGGAGCTGGGACTGCCTCCTTAAGGGTTAGGAAGGCAAGGGGAAGGCAGCAGGCACAAGGTCTTAAGGTCTAGACAAAGAGGCCAGAGGCACAGCCACTTGAAGGGTGGGTTTCCTTTCAGAGCAGAAGAGTAAATATGGAGAACACCTGGGAAGTTACACTGAGACAGTAGGGAGAAAATAAGTTCAAAATAAGCCACGTAAAAGGATATGCATACGGTGGCCCTTCAGTGCTCTTTGCTGCCTTATCCAGGGAGTGAATTCAGTCCCATAGCAAGGTTTGAGCACAATTTCTTGTGGGCTGGACTTGGAGGGTGAGCGGTAAACTTTATGAACCAAGATCATGAGAAGTAATGTGACAAATTGAGTAATTGCCACATTACCAGGCTGAGGGTACTACCCTGTTTCGTGTGATACTGAATACCCTTGGCAGGAGAGCACTATCCTTTCCATGGGCTTCTCTCACCCCACAACAGAGTCAGTTTACCCTATTAGATTTCCAAAGCATGGAAAGTCTTATGTTAGAAGGGAGCAGGCTTCTTAGCAAGGGGATAAACTGCCTGGAAGGCACAGAGCACTGACACAGTGCTGTTCTCCCCCTCTTCCTAAAACCACATCTTTGTCAGTGTAGCCCACATCCAATGGACAGGAGCCACAAGGCAAAGATCCAACTCTTCCTGCTAATGTTACTCGGGAATGAGCAAATTCTTCTGCACACAAAGGGTGCAGAAAAGAGGAAGAACTGCAGAAGGCAGGGAAGGCTATGGCACAGCACTGTTCCCACACGCACTGTTCTCCATCAGTACTTGCTCATGATCTCTCTGGGGAAGGCAGAGAGGTCAAAAATACTTCAGCAACAAAGATCACACAGCATTTTCAGCAGGGGGTACACAGCACAAGGCTTTCGTTCTGCTGTCTCTCTTCTAAGCTTGCATGCTTAGGCTTGGCTAAATTCAGTGGAGATGAAACCTGCAAAGAGTGCGGTATTACCAGGTTGTGCAGAGGAACACTGTATTTGCAGGTTCTTTAAAGACAGACTTACTTATAGCTGATGAATTATAAAAGTTCCCTGAAGAACTTCACATTCCCTTTCTATACTCACATTCCTTGAATCTCGGCAGAATCCAGATATTGGACAGTTAAACACGGCATGAGTTCTCAGCCCAGTTTTTCAAGCTCATTCCTGAGCAGTGCTCTGGCACTGGTGCAGGTTACTTAAGCAGCCTGATCTTGGGGATGGCACAAACTACTGTGAACACACTAGCAGAGCTGAGCTTAAAATGCCAAGCAGTCCCACAACCCTGATGCTCATGGAATGGCACCCCTCACTTATGGAAACTATCAAGTCACTTCTAAAAGACTTCACATAGCTTCCCACCAAGGAGAGATGATTCCTATCAGCTCACGGCTGCCCAGGAACCCTACAGCCTGAATCTCTCATAACTCTAATTTACACACCCAGCTCTAAGAGGCAATGTCGAACATTTTCCCTTCAAAATACTTAATTCTTCTAAATTGTTATGCTTCCCACTACACTTTGCTTTGTGCTCACTATAAAGAATGGAGTTAGTCCACCACTTACCAAATTTTAAAATTCATTTGGGTTTAACATTACCATAAAGGCAAGAGAATTTGCTATGGATCTTTGAAGAAAACCTTTACTTACATTTCATATTTTTATTCTGTCATAAGCAAGAAAGCTTGCTTAGGCTGTTATGATATAATTTTCTTTATTACACAAACATACATTTCCCTCCATAAGAGAGATATTTCCATGTGGCTGCTTTCAACTGTTGCCCACAGGAAAACTCTGTGTGTGTATCTGCTCACATAACTAAAAGTGCTGTATTTTTTAGTATGTTTCATTTTTCTTCATACAAATATAACAAAAATTTAGACACAAGTCACCACCAAACTGGTATCAGGATTATATAGAACTGAGCTAAAATCAGTGTAACTTAAAAGAAAGTTTGAGCTGGGATGGTCTAATAGTCTGAAACAGGACCATGCAGCAAGTAATCATTTCTTATAGTTTCGTTTCTGATTTTATAACGTCAAGGAAGTCCTTGAGTTCACAAACTCAAGGATGTCCAAAAGGACTTCAGAGTCCTTTTGCTAATCAAAAAGGAAGGAGGAGGAAGAATTGGTGCAGCAAAGTTGCTGCTTCTTATGAAGACTGACACTGGAAGATACTAGGGGAATTCTCATATACTAAAGCTGACTTCATTTTTTAAGATGCAGTCAATAATGTTGGAAAGGTCAATGTCCTAATTTAACATGATTTTTTTGGATGACCAAACCCAGACAGAGGAGAGAAATTAGTAATAGACAAGTAATTTCCATATCTTTCTAATACAACATATGTGAGCTGATAGCAAAGCAAAATGGTGTAAAAAGAAGAAACAGGAAATTTATGAAACCTGTTGTTTCTCAAGTCATAGGGATATCGTGATCAAGCTACGAGGTTGTTACTTGAGAAATCCATCGTAACCTGATCACTGTATCTCTACAACCAGATCAAGACTTGTGTCTCCCACTAATACACACAAATGCATGCATGTAACAACACCACAATCATCAGTCCTCCACATACTTTTGAGACATTTCATTTTATCCTTTAGCCCTGAAACACAGTAAGTGGGATTATTGTATTTCTTAAACAGCTGCATTCATCATGTCAATTTTATGTCATGCAAGGACATTTCTAAAAGAACGTCCTCCCCATCCTCTACCCATACAGGTCTGTAGAACAACACTGCAGACAGCCAAAGGGTGATGGACTGTGCACTCTTAATTTATTCATTCTACAAGTTTGTAATTAGCATGTGTAACATATACAATTTTGTTGTACTTTTTCAGGATAGCTGGGGAATGCAAATCAGTAACAGATCACTGACAGATGTCACACAGACATACAGAATGAGATTTAGGTGCCCATAAAGGATCAAGCCCAGGCAGGGCATTTTAGGAGTGAAGGAGGATGTCTCCCAATTTCCTTTTCACTCCAAAGTTAGCTTCTGCTAACTTTGAGAAAAATGGGAGCAGGCTAGATTAGGTCTTATAAAATGTTGCTGATGGCTATCCTTTCTGAAGTGTGAGGGTTTCAATTCTACATATTCATATTCTGAAGCAAATAAAGGTAGCATCAATGCATAAAACCCCCCACATTCATAGGACCCACCTCCATTGGCCAGAAGATTTTCTTGGACTTTATCTTTTGAGTCCTCCATAACTTCTCCTATGTACTGGGCTATTTTCTTTATTATGCTTAAATGTAACAAGAGAAACTTTGTTAGTGAAGAAACAAAATTATTATAAAACAGTTATCACAATGATCTGATAAACAGAGATGCCCAAACAAAACACCTGGAGCAAGGCAGGTTAATTTGCAATTCAAATTATGATAAACAATCTATGACAAATTGCAGAACTAAATGTCTTATCTCTTAAATACATTGATCTCTGCAAAAACATAGGTATTTTCATTTACCCAGTGCTCTAGACTTCCAGAAGATCAAGGCTCAGTCTTCTGTACACTCATCATACTCATAACAGAAACCAGAAGGCAAGAAACCCATATTTAAAACCCCAAAGGTGATGATTGAACAGAAGGCTACATTCAGACAACATGGAGCAAAAATCCATTCCATAGGATGTTAAAGAAACTCTTAGGGCTCGCTGAGAGAAGGTTCTTATAAAATACTAGGGGGTAAATGGCAGTGTTCTCTTGTTTGACAGGGAGAATTTCCTTCTTCTTCTTTAGGGGACTCTTTCTCTCTTCTCTTTAGCATGGTTCTCCCATTTTCTACGGGAGAAATAGATTCAAATTCTTCTGCCCGATTCAGAGTAGTGATTTGAAAAGAGCCCCTCCTGGAGAATATTGTCTCCACACAGTTACTTATTCTTTGCTTATTTAAAACAATGGATTGATCATGTCCCTCCAGCAGTAGATTCCCTCTGTCTCTAACCAAAGTGCCTGTCTCATACAGGCTAAGAGACTTTCCAACTGTTCAAGTATGCTTCTGCACTCAGAGATATTCACAGACTTTGGCCTTCAGTACCCTAAGTGACCTCGGTTGATTACAACTTGTGAAAAAAGGCAGCAGCTACAAAGTAACTGCCTGATCACAAAACCGGCAGAGACATGAAATGACCATAATCCCTGGCACAGTGATATGCAGTGTAATGGCAGGCTTCTTATCCCTTTCTTTCCCTACTGAGTGGAGACTACTACAGCTGCAGATGAGCTGGAGACTGAAAGGGCACATACAGTGTTTGGACAATGTATCTTGTGACATCCTGCAGTTTTCAAGAGCTCAGGAAAGGGACTTTGGGCCAGGTACAGACCAGGAAAACATCAGAGAAAAGGATTTCTTTCATGTGCTGCAAAGCAGTTACATCTATCTCTAATCCTGTGAAAAAACTTACAGTCTTAGGAAAGGTTTTCTAGTCCTGTGACAGGGAGGAAAAATCTGAGATTGCAAATGCTGCCAAGAATGAAGTAGTTAGAATTTGTGGTGTTTGGAACCATTGAGTCTGAAGAAGAGAAGATCTTATTGCAACCTTTCAGTATTTAAGGGGGTTTATAAGAAAGTCGGAGAAAGGCTTTTTACCAGCACCAGCAGTAACAGGACAAGAGGCTACAGTTTTAAATTGAGAGTAGATTTAGCCTGGACACAAAGGAAGAAATTCTTTACTGGGAAGGTGATGAGGCACTGGAACAGGTTGCACAGAGAAGCTGTGGATGCCCCATCACTGGAAGCATTCAAGGCCAGATTGGATGGCACTTTGAGCAACCTGGTCTAGTGGAAGGTGTCCCTGCCCATGGCAGGGCAGTTTGAACTAGGTGATCTTTAAAGAACCCTTCCAACCCATACCATTCTTCTCATGATGCTGAACATACGCAGTTCAGGGCCCCTGAAGCAGGAATCTACACTGTTGCGCTCCAGTTCTCATCCCTCTCACAGAGCTGCTGCAGTTTTTTACTATCTGGCTGCAGCCCCTTAGGTACCTGGTGCCAGCTGAGATTTGCTGGAGTACAGTGCATGTTGCCCACACTCAGGCTGGGGGGAGTTTGAGGTATCCAGACAGAGGTTCCCTGTCAGTTGTGACATTGCTAAGCACTTCTGAAAATTTCAGCTTGTAGACACAGCTGGTTTTTGTCTCCTTCATGATGCTCAGCGAGTGCAAAGTAATTTGGAACAAGACAACAGTTATAAGACCAGTATAGTAGGAACATAAAGATATCATGGAAAAAGCAGTCCACACGGAAGTGTATAAACCAGGAGCTTTTCCAATGTTATTTTTGTTACTATTTCATTGAGTTCAGCTGGCAGCTACCCTGACAGGTGAAAGAGAGTTAGCCCTGGCCTCTCTGTAGAGGTACAGACAGTGGAACAGGTGTGTGCTCTTCTGCACCTGACAGTTCCAGCCATGCAGGTAAGGCTTAGCTCCCTTCCTGCCCACACATCCCGCGGTCCCTGCAGCAGGATAAACCACAATGCAAGTAATGCACTGGGCCACAAAAAAGTTCTCCAGTCCTGCCTTAGTCTCTGTGCCTTGCCTTGCACCTGTGAAATGCAAGTGGGATTCACTCATCCAGAACATCTCCCATGCAAAGACAGAACACACACTCTGCACACCACTCACGTCTGAGGCAAGTAAGAGGAATCAGACCCCTGCTGGAGCCCCACTGACTATACTGACATCCAACAGTAAGCAACCCTTTCACAGCCAACCCTTGAGCCTCTGCCTTTAGATGAGATGAATCCCATCTTGAGCAAATATCATAATCAAATGATGCATTATAAAAGGAGAGGATATCAGCTCAACTGCCTCAAGAGGTAGCCATAAAAACCCATGAAGAGAATAATTCCATTTAACCTATTATTGTGCCTTGAAAGACTCACATTTTGCTTCTGCAACTGCTGCAATGTCATTACCCTCCAAAAAAAACCAAACAAAAAAAAGTCTTAACAGTCTTTAAGTGATACTGAAAATGAAAGGGTGCTACCAGCCAGGCCTCCAAAACACTACAGGGAGCAGAAGTCCTGCAATCTGAGGTCACTGCCAAATGCACTGCTGACCAAGGACCAGGGAGAACTTCCAGTTTAGAGTGATCCAGGGGATTGTCAATATGAGAGAGCTCCATGCTACCACAGGGTGACATGGAAAAACACTCTTCCTCCCTGCGTAAATAAATAATAAAAGTATGTGGAAACAATAGCTCCTGCAAGCTCTTGCCCCTTCTCTGCTGTCCTGGCAGGAGGCAGCGCTGACAGGTTTGCACTGCCTGGCTTTACTGGCAGCTGTGTTTATCCAGCAACAGTTCAGCAGGCAGCTCTTTCAGAGGAGCAGGAACATAAATGCTCAGGTCATCTGAACAGCCTTGTAACCCTCTGGATCCCACTTACTTCAACCAAGTGTGAGTGCTTGGCATTTTAACCCTTGAATCACAATTTAAACATAAAACCTTAGGCATTTATTTAATGTAAAATGCTTGTGTATGTCCTTGTGGGACTCAATCTGCTAATATACTTGATTACTCTGTTGTGTTGATGAATCTGTGTTGAGTATTCTCTGTTACTACTCCAATGCATTATCCTTATTTTTCAACACATCCTTCTTGTTGATCCTTCTTGGTTACCTATCTTAATAGGTAAATGGGACAAATATGAAGAGCCCTTGCCTGGGCAGATTACAGCGGAAGGGCCTCACTGATTGCTTTGCTTGGTGCCTACATTACATCCTAAGCTAAGAGTCATTAGTGGCTTTAAATTAAAAAATAAAAGACTACAGTGTCATTCAGCTTGAACAAGGAGCTGCACCGTGCTGGCAAGTTAAGACAAAGATAACAGGGGGAATCTGTGAGCCCAGGGAGCTCCTACTGACATTTCACTTACCACTGCTCATGATCATACATGGATTCTGCAGCTGGCTTCTCGGAAGCTCTAATTCTTCACAAAACTGGGAGTTAGTTAAGCTCTTCTGAAAAATCAATTCTGGGTGATTTTTGGCAGCCCTCAAACTCAGATCACACTGTTGCTTGCCTATCTGATACCCTGACTAGAGACCTTCCATCAGAACAGTTAGCAGGTATTGACACTCTCTTCCCAGATTTGCCCCTATTCCCACTTCCTGAAGAATCTCTGCAGGATTAACAAGAGGCCTGAACATGTTTACCGAGAATAAAGGGCAGTATTTTTGGAAGAGTCACTATGGAGATGGTCTTGATTAATTGTTCTGTCCTGCTAAAAATACTGGAAAAGAAATATGCTTTAGTTTTAGGTAGTCCTGTGAGGAGCAGGGTGTTGGACTCAATGATCCTTATGGGTCTCTTCCAACCAGAGATATGAAACATATTCTATGATTCTAAAATCATCAAGGTTGTGTGCAATCCAGAGTGATCAAATGCAATCATCTTAATACTGACCTCATGTAGCACCAGTACAGTTAAAACAAAAAAAAATCTATGGAGAAATGTGTTCTAGCAGACCTACATTCACCTAACAGCCTATCCTAGATGCACAGTTTATTCAGGGCTTCTGTATGTGTTTGCAACTGCCAGGCAAAAATCTATGAAAGGATTGAGCATATTTAGATAAGTAAATACTTATCAGTCCAGACTGGGAAAAAAAAAGGCTAAAAGCCCCAGAGCTAACACATGCCTCTGTGACCAAGATACATCTGTTCATAGTTGTATGCTTCCAAAGCAAAGAGCAGAACAAACCAGAAAAACCCAGCAGCTTATACTTGCATTGCCTCAAAGTCTACTTTGTGCCATGAAGTATCTTACAACCTGGCATTTTCTCAGCTTTCTTTGTACACCCAGGTCAGTATGGTCCAAAGAGCAAACTTGGCAAGGGTCAGCAAGGAGATCATGTGAGTCTTTGCTTGAGTACATTTGATACAATGTGAGTAAATATTCTGGTGTTCAAGTTGTTTAAAAGCCTGAGAGGGAGAGATTTGGACTTCATTCAAAATAATTTCATCCTTAGAACTCCTATATCTGGATGAAGAGACAGAAGGCTCAACAGAAATATTCAGTGAAAACAAGGTCAGGAAGGACTTCATATTCTCTAAATGCTGATTTATTAAGTTTCTGGATGGGGGAAAGGATGTTCTTAAAAAAACAAATAAAAAACTCCAACTTTTTAAGCAGTTTTCTTTTGAGGAACAGCTTCCCTAGCACTGCCACTCAAATGGCTGTGCAGACAAAACTATCATGGACTTGATTCAGCTAAGTTGTAAGGAAAGATCATTTCTTTGTGATGACTCCATGGCAATCAACACAAGGGTTAAACAAAGCATATCGACTTCAGTCCAGTTGTAGTCCAGGCTGAACTGAGTCAGACTGAGGTGAACACAAGGACATACCATCCCATAAAAACAATGTCTGTTTCTCATTTGTAGGTAGTAAATAAGGTCTATTTTACCTTTCAGCAAAGCTATCAAGTTTTCCCAACTCATCTGACAGACCAACAAGAGCATCCAGTGTCCCCACCTGCGCAAAAGATGAGAAGTAGGTGAAAGATGCACAACTCTGTCTAAGGCTTCTGTTGGCACAGCCTTAAGGAGACTGACTTGTGCTTAACACTTGTGAATTTAATAGTTTGGCTGAACTTTATTTACTTTGTGGAAAATAGTAGCAATTCCTTTACCCAAGACCTAGGGCAGAAAAAGCCTTTTCCAATAAAGGAAAAAAAGTATGTGTAGTCTCAAGATCACACATCACTGTCTTCCTGTTTTCATTTCATCCTGTATCATTAAGCTGCATAGAATAGTCATTAACCTCATAAAACAGTGACTAGAAATGCACACAAATAATGCACACATACAAACAGATGTACTGAAATGAGAGAAGCAACAGTTATTCAAAAGAGGGTCTCTCTCTGAGTTCTTTGATATTATCAAAGATTGAGTCTCTCACAAAGCCACTTCTGGCCAACATCTGCTTTTTCTACGACTTTGTCACAGTCATAACCCCATATTTATGGTATTGCAGTATATTGCTAAACCTCTTCTTGTAATGTTGCCAGCTCAACATTATGAAGGGAGAAGAACCAAATTTTATGTAGAACAAATAGCAGAATATGAGTAAGTGTCTATAGATACTCCAAATGCTTTACTTCCTTTAGCACAAGCAGATTCACGCAACCACTGGGTGGGTAAGGTCCACAGATGATAAAAATCATAGCAATCTCAGGTGTACATGCAAAAAGTAACATTCCCAATCTGAAACATTCATGTGACAATTCAGCAGGCTATTACTTGAGAACAGGCCATGCTCCCCTGTTACTTGCATCCTTATGTAATTGGAAGAGCTCAAGTTATAACTGTTAACAATCTGTTTGGGTTAAAGGCAGATCTTGGATGCATTAAGAGTAGCACTGTTAAGTGATGGGTGATGACAACTCCCCAAGGAATCAAATTCTACATCTGTGGTAGCTCTATTGACTTTAATGCAGCATATTTTGATTTTTTCATAGCCAGCATCAAAAATAAAAGTGTAGATCTCATAAAATAATTTGAAAAATCATGGATTAATACTTTTTGTATTTATATGCTGTTATGAAGCTGGATAATGCAGCTGAATAAACACACACATCCATTTTTCAGGGGGAAATGTGCATTGTAGCACTGTTGCCTCTGTCAGAAGTCTTATGCCATGGTTCTAGATAGTTAGCTACTCCCTTTGCATTAACAACTGATGATGTAGAGTGCTGCATGACTTTCATGACTAGAAGCAAATCGTACAAGGACTGCAAGAGATTAGTTATTTAACTTATCTCATTTTCAGTCCTGACACATGTACTCCTCCAATGTGAAGGTCAGATTCAAGAACAATGACTTATTTCTCTCTGATCAATTTTCAGTTGACTGAACACAACTCATTCCCCAACCACAATCTTCTACTCTCTGCATATTATTGTAAAAGATAAATCCCGTATTTGTCCCAAAGGATAAATTCCACAGTTATTCCAAAAGTCTTTAGCCCTGGCTAATGCTGCTCTATTGTTCATACACAACCCCCTTCCTCACTTACCTTTAAGTCTGGAATATGGAATTTGCTGTTGCTGGACAGGTTGGATTTGGATGTCACTGTGTTCATTCTTTCCCATGCCTGCAGATTTGTTTTATCTCCTGGGGCAGAAATTAGCCAGAACTCCGACATGATCTAATATTTTCCCTTCCACTTCTGGTCACTGTAGAAACTCAAAGCAGGTAAGCGGCTAAAAAGCACCGCACAAAATGTGCTCTTCCCTAAGAACAGAAAAGAGTTAGAACAGACCACTGACTACTTTTTTTCCCCAGAAACACCAGGAGAGTGAGTCAGTCCTATGTCTTGGGCTGAAATGGAACATGACCTTCCCCAGAATGTCACGGAAAAAGTGTGGCTGTTTCTTCTTTCTCAGGGTTGTTCCATCCAGTTTCTGAACAAAGAAATGAAGCTTCCTCCTCCCCTTTACCCTCCCAGCCTGTTCCATTTGCCTTCCACTGTAAGTCCTAATCTCCACTGGGGAGTCCAGGAGCTTCACCAAACGTAATAAAGCATTTCAGTTTGATAAATAAATATTAATTCTCAAATTGTTGGACATTTCTAGGGAAAACTGAAAGCAAGACTTCTGCTGAACATAAAGGCTGCAAAAGATGCCGCTGGCAAGAACAGAATATTGCTGTCCCCAGTGTTTTTCCTTCCCAGACTCGATAGGAAGGAGCTGGAGGGAGGTAAGTCCTGGTGTACAGAAACAGTATCGTCAGAACAACATAGAACAGCCGCGAGAATCCGGGAGACACAACCACTGCCATGTGAAACGAACAGATGAGGGCAGGAGAGCGAGCGGCAGGCACCGCACCGCAATCCCCGTTCCCCCCGAGGGCTCCCCCGGAGCACCCCGACACACGCCCTCGCTCTCCGGTGCCCAGGACGGGGCAGGTGTGGCATCGCCCGTCGGCACGGAGCGCTGACAGCGCGGGTGTGGGGTATGTGGGGGTGCCGGGTCCCTGCCCGCTGCCTCACCTGCCCGCGCTGCTCCCTGTGCCCGCCGCTCCCGGCTGCTCCCGGCGGGGCGGGCGCCGACACGCTCGGAGGCGGCCGGGGCAGGGTCGGGGCGGAGCGGAGCGGCCGCTGGGTCCACGGGTGGGTGCGATGGGGTCAGAGCTCCCTCCCAGAGCACGGTGGGCGCTGTGCTTGGTGCTCTGTCATAGCTCTGACTCCGGCAGCTTTGCGTCTTTTTGCTGTTTTTTTAAAGTGGTACAAATCATGAAGAGGCCATTTGCTTTTATTAAACGCTGCCTCTAGGAAGTCTGAAGGTTTTGGAATAATTAAAGAAACTTCTAGGAAACTCTTGGTTCTGGGACTTCCCTGGGAACTTTATTTAACAAATATACGGTGCAGGAGTCTGTGAGGTGTTTTCACCCCGGTAATGATTCTTCCTTCAGATATAGCTGTGGCTTTTAGCCCTTACCAAGTCTTGAGCCTGTGTTATGTTGCCTTATGACACTGGGAGTGTTTCATAGGTTATGTGGAGGAATCTTCTCGAGATCCATCTAATGCAGCCATGTTCTGAAGGAAGCAATTGTCCTAACACTCATACCTGCCTCTCACAGGCAGCTCTGCAAGTAGGAAGCAAACCTCCTCACAGGGGGCTATCCAGTTATCTTATCCTCCAACTGAGTGGTTTAAATCCCTATGCAGTCATATAGCATTTAGGTAATCTCTCCTATGACTGGGGGCTTAATTTCTTCAAAAGACAGTGCATTTTTTCCATGTTTCTGTGTATCAAATGTAAATGAAGGCCCGCAAGAAATGAAACTGAAGGATGCTCTTGGTTTTCCACGTGACTGTTGTAAACAGAGAGATGCTGGGGCCAGGCAGGTCTAGTCATGCACAGAAGCAGAGCTCTTGACATTTCCAAGAACCTTAAATGAAGACCTCTAATGAGTTTAAGTATCTTCAGCACTAGGTAGAAGTATCTGATCCAAGGCATGCTGAATCATTACATGTAAATCATGCTTTAGGTAGCAAACATGCAGGTCAAGGTCCTAGGCTCTAAATTTACAGACTCTGGATTAGCCAATGATTCATCTTCCTTTGCTTCTCTTAACACTTTTAGTGATATATAAAAAAGCAATACCTGTGTGGAGGGGAATCTACTGAAAGCTCTCCAAAAAAAGACACGGAGATTTGTATCTGAAATAACCACTATATGGGTGGCTTTTAGCGTTTATTCTTTTTCCTTTCTAGGCTAATTAAACATTCAGTGCTCATAACTTCTATGATTCTAATTCTTCTGAATCATAGTGTCCCCTAGGGAACAACAAAGGGCTTTCCAGAAAGCCAAAAAATTCCCCAAAAAGAACATATGGATGTGTGAAATAGTACTCATAGAAGCTGTTGTCTTATCTTCCTTTTTTGTTTGTTTCTTTAGACTATACATTTTAATAATGAAAACAGTATTAACTGATGTTCGAGTATGCACATTATATATCTACCCACAGACTAGTGGTCTGAAAGGTACGGTAAACCTCGTCACCTGGATTCAGGGCAGTTCTTTCCCACCTCAAACTAAGTAGAGTCTTCACTGGATCCTTGCTGCAGTCTCAAGCCATGGAAACGCTCTGCATGGTTCATTTTAGATGTGTTACATTCCCATAAGCTTCTTAAATTTAGAACTGTGTAAGCTGACACTAGTCTTAACAGATGAGAAATGTTTCCTGCTGCAGTGGTGCTAGAATTTGGGGATGCTTCTGTACACATATATAACAAATAAGGTAAAATCCAAGGTAAGGGTTGTTGGATTTCTGGATTCTACAATATATGGTATTTCCTTTCTAAACATTTTTTATAGCAGCAATGCAACTTATCTTATTTTTTTCATATGGAAACATTTTTTCATTACTATTACTAAAGTGAAAAATATTATGCTACTTATTGTTTTAATAGAAAATTATCAATTAGACACAATGTTAATGTCTAAGCAATGTGCTGTTGATTGTCTTCTATTATTATATTTTCTGGTTTTATTGTGACTTTTTAATCTTTATTTTTTACACTATTGCATATGTTTTAGGCTGGATGAAGCAGCAGTGGAGGGGGAGGAGCATGCAGCACCACATGCCATGGGACAAGGAGAGTGTTCTGCAGTCTGGTGGTAACACAGCTCTGACAGCTCATGTCTCCCCTGCCATTTCCCCAGCTGGCCCTGCATGTGGTGCCATGTGATCTCAGAGCTGTCTAATTCCCTTATGATCATCACATGTCTTTCTGTTCTCTTTGATCCATCAAGGCAATGAACTTTTCTGTGACTCTGCCTCTCTCTGTATTTAGGAGTACTTCTTCAAATGTTACACTAAGGAGCAAAACTCTGCCTCCAAACCATCATTAAGAGTCCTGAAATAGCCTACTTGAAGTGTTTCCCAAAACAACCTTCTCAAACAGATAACCAAAATTAATCACCTAGACAATTATGAACTGATATTAGTGGAAAAGCTTGTTTTATGCTTGCAAAACAGCAGCCATAGAGCTGCAGTTTTCTTAAAACAAATTATACAGCTATTATGAGCATTACCTGTTTAGTCTTCTAGTAATGTGTGGGGTGTTTTCGCCTCTGCTTAGAAAGAATCTTTTAAATCCTACTTTCCAACCCTGTGTGTTTTGCTATTATTGCAGCAATATATTTAAAATTATAGTCTAAGAGATGAACCTCCCACATAATTTGATAATGGGTAACACAATATTATTTAAATTAAAACATTTTTCTGTGTACCTCTAATATTGGTGCACCATCTACTTATCATAATTTCTTAGCTGTGTAATTATTTCTTAATCATGTTAAACAATATTGGAATACTGATTATTTACTGTGTCTGTGAAGTGCAGCAGAACCTTCTTGAAGAACTGCTTTTATATACTGACCATGAAATGTGAATGTACCTGACAGCTCGTCCTTAACATAATCATATGTATGTACTTACTGCAGGTGCACTGTCTACTTGGCATTAAAATCAGGAAAGGTAACATTCAGTTTGATTATCACCACTGTTCAGAACACTGCACCACCATGTCCATCACCAGTACTGCACAAAGCAAATTCTGACACTAGAAAAAGAAAGAAAAAATAAGTAATAGATTTGCTCTTTGCTGAAAGCATCCTGTATCTCTCCTATTTGTAGTCAGTTCACCTACCTGCTCATTTATATCCATTTGAACGGAAAATCTAGAAGTATATCATTACTACATGCAACAAAAATTAACTACATACTTTTAAAACTCTGTAGTTAACAGGCAGATTTGGCTGCTCTTAAGTTATCTGGATTAAAATTTTAATGGTCCACAGACTAGTTGATCTTTTCCCCTTCAATTTTCTAAGAAGTCTTAAATGAATGACTGGCCAGGCTTGAATTTATCAACTTTTTATGAAAACTAAATTTGACTGAAAAGAATAAAAAAATAATTTTAAGACACTTGAAGTAAAACACCTCTGTGTTCTGCCCTTCTTTGTTTGCACTCCAGTCAGTTAAATATATCTAAGGAATGGACAAGAGATTCAGGAATCCTCAGGCAGCCTCAGCTAAAAAAAGTCACATAATTCTTCTGACAGTAACAATCTCCAGTGTTGTTGTACCTCTAGGAATTCTTTGTAGGTTCAGACCTCCCAACTCTGCCAAATGCCTTTTGAGAAGCCCTGGAGCATCCTATTGGGCTTTCAGCTGCTGTTCCAGGGTAACAGTGGCCTTCTGCACATCTCAAGTCACACCAACCAACTCCCTGTGGATGTCTGGGATTCCTTAGCATATTCTGAATTAGTGGACAAGTGCATTCAGCTTTAAATATTTATTTACAGTAGAACCTGGACATGATCGAGCTCACCCACAGAAGACACCCAGTGGCTGCTGCTCTGTCGCTCCTCACGCTTTATTATTTACCAATAAAGAGAGGAAGAGATTCTCAATAAAGGGGAAGAGATTCAGCTGTCCCAGATGGGTTTTTTTCCTTCTTCAAACAGCAATACTACAAAGCAATAAAAATGCGTGGGTTTGTGGAAGGCTCTGATCAGCCACATCCTGGATTCACTGGGTAACAGACACGGTTTGCCACAGGGTGAGAAAACTAACCTTCTCCCCCAAGGCTGTCCAACAACTCCAGCCTTCCTGATTTCCCACGAACACCACCCATAACGGGCCCATAGCCTGCCTGACCAACACCTCAGTGGCACCGTGACCCGCCTGATGGGCACTCCAGTGACACCACAGCCTGTGAGATGGACGCCCGCAGTGCTTCCCCCGCCGGGCAGCGCCAGCCCCGCCCCGCCCCGCCGGCTGCAGGCAGGGCCGGCGGAAGCGATCCGCCTTCCGCTTCCCCTGTGCCCGGGAAGGGGCGGGCACGGCGGCGGCCATGCAGGTCTCCAGCCTCAACGAGGTGAAGATCTACAGCCTGAGCGCCGGCAGGAGCCTCCCGGAGG